>JANBXD010000003.1:3600000-4200000 GCA_024472245.1 Beauveria sp. NWAFU-1
CGATCGACTCTAGCCGACATCATCTCTACTGTCGAGTTCGACCACACGGGTAACTACCTCGCTACAGGTGATAAGGGTGGTCGCGTCGTCTTATTTGAGCGTAACGAGACTGTGCGTATATCTGCTTTTGACGCTACTGCCTCTTCTGGGGGAACCTGCTAATCGTTCCCTCACAGAAGAAGTCATGCGAATACAAGTTCCACACAGAGTTTCAATCGCACGAACCTGAGTTTGATTATCTCAAGTCACTCGAGATCGAAGAGAAGATCAATAAGATCAAATGGTGCCGACGCCAAAACGCCTCCCACTACCTCTTATCGACAAATGACAAAACAATCAAATTGTGGAAGGTGTTCGAGAAGTCGCTCAAAGTTGTTGCCGAGAACAACCTATCGCATGACTTGACGCCAGGAAATGCTGCGGGGGGTGGTGGCGCGGCTCGATCGCTGGCTCCTTCGCAGCAGTTTCGGAATGCCACAGATTTGAAGCTTCCGCGGCTCACACACCATGACACTGTTGTGGCGGCGGTGCCTCGTCGCACATATGCCAATGCGCACGCGTACCACATTAACAGTATCTCTGTGAATAGCGATGGTGAAACCTACATCAGCAGTGACGACTTGCGAATCAACCTCTGGAATTTGAACATCCAAGACCAAAGCTTCAACATCGTGGACATCAAGCCGGCCAACATGGAAGAACTTACTGAGGTTATTACTGCTGCCGAGTTCCATCCGCTTAGCTGCAACTGGTTCATGTACGCGAGCTCCAAGGGAACGATCAAGCTAGCTGATATGAGAGAGAGCGCGCTCTGCGATCAACACGCAAAAAGTAAGACCAGCCATTCGGAGCAACTTTCTGGCTACTAATGTTTTGCGTAGTGTTCGAGCAGGACGAGGACCCATCGTCAAGATCCTTCTTCTCGGAGATCATCTCCTCCATCTCCGACGTGCGCTTTTCCTACGATGGCCGATACATACTGTCCCGCGACTATCTCACCGTAAAAATCTGGGATATTAACATGGAGCGCCAACCGGTGAAGACGATACCTATTCATGAGCACTTACGACCTCGCTTATGTGATACATACGAGAACGACAGTATTTTCGACAAATTCGAGGTTGTTTTTTCGGGTGATGCCAAAAACGTGATGACAGGCAGCTACAACAACAACTTCATGATCTACCCATCTGACCCAGACAAAGAAGTCGAAGTTGTTCTTCAAGCGGACAAATCTGCTTTCAAGGCGAAGAAGGTTGGCGTGCCTACTCCTATAAACTCCACAAGCCCGACCTCGAACGGCAAGAAGAACGGCTCACGAGCTGGGAGCCCTGGGGCTCAGCGCATGCGCAAGGAGACTGATGCAGATCAAATCGACTTTAACAAGAAGATTCTGCACATGAGTTGGCATCCATTCGAAGACAGCATTGCTATTGCAGCAACTAACAACGTATGTCAACGCGAAAGAGCCCAGTTCCCTTGATCCGATCAGCAATTAACTTGAATCGTAATTGCAGCTTTTTGTCTTCTCCGCTCTGTAGGTCCTATAGGGCATGTCGAAAGTATCGGGGAGGACGTTGAACTATCAACTACTGCAAATGCAGCCTATATTTGCCCGGCCTTGCGGGTAATCAATTGCCGTCGCATGAGACAACGCCATATGAAGACTGGATTTCGGTGTTGACGAATCGATTCCTAGTCCATAATTCGAATAGCGCTGCCGCTCAGAGGGAGCTCTGTTGTCAGTCTGTTCGGACGGACCCGTGGCCTATTGGTGAGGGGGGGGGGTGCTTGAAGCGATTCGGTGACAGTGTCGGCATGCTGCATTGGCATTCACCACTAAAACGAAAAGCCGCTTAGCGGACATAGCAATCTGTGCAGTCAAGTCAGAGACAGACGTTAGGAGGGAGAGGAAGACCCTAAAAAAAGACATAGAAATCAATTCGAGAGACTGTCTTGATAACAATAAATAACATTTAAATTAATACTAAGATATAATGTGAAATAATCAGAGGTAAAGAGGCAAAAAAGAATAAATAATACTTAAAAATAATATAAATAATTAAGGAGTAGAGAGATTCTAGTCTAATAGCTAATAATAGTAAAAGTAGCTAATTACTTACTTTAAACTCTACCTAAGATTATCATTATAATTTAAATTATTTTAATAAAACCCTAGATTTAATTATTATTTAGTAATATTAATTATAATAATAATAATAATTAGATTATAAAATTATTTTTAAAAAAGATTTTAAAAACTAAATAAGAAACTCTAAAAATATTAATTTATTCTTTATTCTTTATTAATATAATTATATACTTATAATAATAATAATAATAAAGATAAATTAAACCTTAACTAGAAGTATAATAGTAGTCTTTTAGACATAAATATTAACTAGGTTATTCTAGGTAGTAGAATCCTATAGTTTTATCTTAGGCTTTAATTATAAGACTAAGACTTAAGTCTTAATAATAGAACTTTTATTCTTTTATTCTTTTATTATTTATTAATAAAGTTAAGTAATATTAGTACTTTAAACTCTTATTTCTTTTTTTATAAAAGTAACTTATATAATCTATTTTATTATTATTATTATTCTAATAAAAGTCTTAGGTAATTTATATAAGTCTATAAATATAATAATAATATATATAATAATATATATAATAATATTAACTAAGGATAATAATTAATAATAATTTAATTTAATTATATAATTAAAAGATATTAAAAGATATATAAAAAGTATTATAAATTAACTTTAATATTTTTTTAATATATATATAAACTTAAAGATAATAAGTTTTATTATAAATAATAAGAACTAATAAATGATTAAATAAAAAAAATCTTTTTTTTAAAATTATATAATTTAGTTATTATAAATTAATTTATTATTATATTAATTAGATTTAACCTTTATAATATATATATAAGATTATATACTTTAGATTTTATTAAACTTATATATTTATAACTTTAATATTATATTAAAACTAAAATAAAAAATTAAGGGGTTTTTTTTTAAAATACTTTAGTTTTTCTTTAATTTATTATTATAAAAGTAGTAAATAGACTATCTAGCTAGATTAATATATAAAATAATAATAATTTATATAAATATAGTAGGTATGTTATATTATATTTAATATAAAAAGTAGCTTGCTAAGATATAGTCTCCTGTGAGACTAACAGTCTTAGTCTTGTGATTAGGGTCTTAAGCAGTTATTAGATTAGAAAAAACATGCCCGGGTTTCTCTGCTAAGACCATCATCCATCACGGGATTCCTGTCATTTAAGATCTACTCCTAAACAACCGGGACTCAACTGTTCTCCACCCCCATCACTACCCTACCTTTTTTGCCTGTCCTGCTCAAGACATTCAAAATATAGCGACAGCAGACTGTGCAAGCCGACATTTGTTCTACACTCTCTCACCTACAGGTCACTGATACTCATCTCACCACCGCCCAGTTCGCAGCACTGTCGCAGCACTGTCTGCCGGCCCCCATCTTGTACGTCGCGGTGACTTGATCGACTCACATCACGAAGCATGGCATCGCAGTACGCTTCGCATGGTCGCGGCGGCGCGGGCAACATGTCCGACGCCAAGTCATCGCCAAAATTAAAGCCGTCCGACCTGGAGACCCCAACGCTCAAGAAAGCCATTGTCACCACCGGGCGTGGAGGTACAGGCAACATGGCGAAGAACAAGGATCCTGCCGAGACTCGATTGCGCCAGGATGTCAGGCCGTGAGTTACCATGTCCAGAGGATATGCACACGATAGAGCTGGCTTTACTGACGTGCTCGTTTCGGCTGCAGTATTCCCCGTCGCCATAGCAGTGGCGCTCAGCACGCAGGTCGCGGCGGCGCTGGCAACGTTTTCAAGGACGACGCCGAGGAACTGCCACATATCACAAGCCGCGAGCAAGCTGTTGCCGATGACATAGAGCGTCCCGAGACACCTATCAAACTCCGAAAAGGATGGCTCTTCAGCAAGAAGGCGTAAATGAGTGCGCTCGGCCGGACAAGATAGTGCCATTGGCCAGAGGCTCATTACTATTGGTGCTGTTTACATGTTTACCGCCCTTCACTTTTCTCCTTGCCAGCGACGTAGTGCGGAGTTAGGGTCATCTTTCCGGAGCGGCGTTCTGGCGACTGCTTCGAAGATTGAAACATAGCTCTGAAAACATGTAGCAGGCAGCTCACGCCATGATGACTACGTACGAAACTTGACTGCACATGAAGGAAAGTATATGCGGCAGAAGGGCCAGAAATATTCCCAATATCTCTCCGGATTGATGTATAATGTCTACTCAAGTGCTTTCCGCTCACATCAAAGTTTACATGAATGCGCCCTAACAGGCTTACAATGACATCGATTTATTGCTTTCGGAAGCGCTCAGCAGGAGGTCTTTGACAATCTCTTGGAGCACATCATCAATCAAGAACAGTATCGATCGATTTTCTCAGTCCTTGGTCAGGCGATGTATCTCTTCGAAAAAGTGCTTTAGATTATCGGGATTGACACCAGGGGTGATGCCTTATTGTAAGGTTAGCACTCTTTTCAGGACCAGAGCAAACTGTTGCTTACCGTGTCCCAGGTTGGCAATCCAACCCTTCTTTCTTTCGGCCCAAAACCCGTCCACAGTGCGCTGGACAGCTTCAGTGATTCCCTCCTTCGTGCCATACAAAACACCTGGATCAGCGTTGCCCTGAAAGACGACATTGCGGTCGCCGCGGATCTTTACGGCCTCAGCAGGATCATGCAGCCAGTCAAGGCCAACAACGTTGTAACCCAAGTTGCAAGCCTTGTCTAGAGCATGGTAGGCGCCCTTGGGAAACACTGTCATAGGCACAGGCTCAAGACCGAGGCTTCTTAGCCTCACTGGCAGCTTCTGTGCGATATGCGCTAGGTATGGCTCTGAGAACTTGCTAAATGAATCGGGACCAAGCTCACCAGCCCACGAGTCAAACACCATGACGAGTTGAGCACCAGCCTTGACCTGAAGAGCCAGATGGTCCACACAGATATCCGCGATCTTGGTCAAGAGCTTCTTGGCCGCGTCAGGGTACTTGTAGATCCACGTCTTGCTCTGCGCAAAAAGTTTAGTACCACCACCCTCAACCATGTAGCAAAGCAGTGTCCACGGCGCACCGCAGAAGCCGATCAAGGGCACACGGCCCTTGAGTTTTTGACGCGTGAGCGTGATGGCTTTGTAGACGTAGCTGAGTTCCTCGGCGACGTCAATGTTGCGCTCCAAGACCATGCCGTATTGCTCGTCCTCAGGAGTCTTCAGAGGTTCCGGAAAATGCGGCCCCTTTTTATCTACCATTTCGACTGTCATTCCCATAGCTTGCGGGATAACTAAAATGTCGGAGAATATAATAGCGGCGTCGATAAGGCCGGCATAACGATCGACCGGCTGAAGGGTCAGATTTGAGGCTACCTCGGGATCGCGGCAACATTCAAAAAAGTCGCGACCAGCCTTCTCTTTATGATATTCGGGAAGATATCGGCCAGCTATCGAAGACAAAGTTAGAGTTAGTATTCTCGTGTCGGGAAGGTTTGCACTGCTTACCCTGCCGCATCACCCACATTGGCGGGCGTTCAACAACTTCGCCTGGCAGGAGAGCATTCGTTAGTTTGGGGCACCGAGAATTTGGAACTGAAAGTGTCGTCCAATGGAAATAGCGACGTACCGCGAGCTGCACGCAGCAGTAAATCGTTCTGCAATGGCTCAAAATTGTGTTCCATTTTGCCAATCCAACGCACAGTCATGCATCTGAATGATTTCTCAAGTTCCCCGCGCTGCTCAATATCAGTAGGTAGTAGTAGATATTTAGAGGGGCAGAACTTTACTTGGCGGTACAAAGGTACCTCTTTGGTGCCGGAGCTCTTCGGGCCGGCCACAGCCACACCAGAAGGCAGCGCCACAACACGTCGCTACGCAGCAGAAGCTCTTAAGTTACCTACCCTAGTTGCCAGGCGGGCAAACACTCCCTTGGAAACGACGGTACAATCTTCAACAACTATGCGACCATCGCCGACATCACTATCGAAAGCAAATTGACATACCTGGTGTCCGCAAAGAAACAGAATTTTCGATTTAACATCGCACGGAGGACACAAAAGCTACTTACGCGCCGAGATGTCGGAGCGTGAATATCAAATCAACCCGCTAGTCCAAGAGTCTATGATTCACAATGGCAGGGTAGACACCCATTTGCAATCTTGCCTGCAGTCCTTCTTTTGCTGATACATGACTTCCTTATAGACCCTGTCAAACTTCCAGAGCATAACTGCTCCTCTTTTCGGCGTAACTGCCGGCGTTCTCGGCCTCGAATCATATACCGGCTTCCTACTCTATCTTGTCCTCTCCATCGTTGCAACTCTCATGTTTTATGCCATTCAGATTGCACCTTCTTCACTTACTGCTGCAAAATCAACCTTAGACCCCAGCCGATACTACTACAGTGCTTTGGGCTTTTGGACGGGCGGCATATTCAATGGTTTATCAGGTTTCATATTGACGTGGACTCTTTTCTATGGTCTGGTACGAGCATAATAACTTCGAATAGAAGCAAGATCAATATATCGCACAAGTCGATCTAAGATTTCGGACTACAATAAATATGTATTCTCCAAAATGTATCAGTACACCAAGTTCCTCGCACTCTAGCACGCACAGGCGCCGAACTGTATATACCAAACTGCAAATAAGTGCTGCAGGTGTAGAAGTTACTCAACGATTTCAACCACTTTTCCAACGTGCCCCTCTAGGCCCGATCTATCCCGTGTACCGCCTTTTAGTATAATGACGCGCGAACCCATTTCAATCCACTCTCGAGTATGTAGCAACTCCAATTTCGCTTCAGCAGCGCTGCTGCCCTCCGAGACTCGTGAGCCTCCCGTTCCCATCTCAGTCAAGCTAAACACCCCGATTTCATCCGTTGCAGTGCTTCCAGGCTCTTGACTAGCCTTGTAGAATCCAGGGTAATGAACCTTCGAAATACGTGCGGCAGCCCGAATACTGGCAACGTAAACGTTAACAAGGGCACCGACCGCGAGTGTGTTTGAGTCAAATTCATCGAAAGCAACTGTTAACCCGCTTGCAGCCTGCAAAGTTAGACCAGTATCCAGCATGTGCTTCGATAGTACGGCTAGTATCATGCCCCTGCGAATACGCGGCACGTCTCTGAGGGAGCCTTCATCACCCCTTCCCAGGACCAGGCCAATGGAGCCCGCCTGGCCGGCCTCGAGAGACCTTACTGGGAGGCGTAAGTTTCTGATGCTCACGACTTTGGCTTTGAGCCATTCTCCTTTAATCTCCGATGCAGGCAGAGCATTTTTCATGGCAATTCTTGCTAGTTCTGCTGAAGCAGGGTGAGAAATAGACAAACCAAAGCTGCTCGGCGATGGAGCATCCTCCGAACTGGATACTTTCCCGTCTTCATCTTCAGACGGAAATGGACCAAGCACAATGCTCTCCCCAACCGTCAAACTGCCGAATCTGAGATGACCCGAAACAATGATACCACTCTGCGCAGCTGCGATATCGGTTGCCAGCTTTGTCTGAGGAATCGGTAGATTATAAGTATCGTCAATGTGGAAGAGCGAATTCGGCTGTTCGGGATTCAGCACAATGCCGACCGAGTCGTGTGATGCCGGCGGAGGGAGTATCGGCAAGCTTTCCAGTAGAGCATGAACCAAACCTATACCAGAGCCAGTCATGGCGCTAGTGAGGACAATTGGTACAATCTTGGTCAAGCTGCTGGCATTCTTCATGGCTTCGGTAATCGGGCTGATCTTCGATCTGTCGTTCGCGGGAATGTGAGTCAGCTCCCAGTATTTTTCTTGTTCGGGTTTCAAAATCTTCGGCGCTCGTCCTGCATCTTTTATGGCGCGTAGGACTTTTCCAAGTGTCTTTTGAAGCCCAACTTTGGAGGCCAAGTCCATTTTGGTGATAACGACCGTCATTGGAACGTCCAGCTTCAGAGACAGAGTGAGATGTGCCTTGACGAGGTCGACGTAAGGTACTTCTATGCAGTGATTTTGTTGACCTGCGGGGTCATATGAACCCGAATCTTGCTCGGAATCATCTGCGGCTATACAGAGGATGCTCCAGTGCGGTGCCCAGTTCATGAGACCTCGAAGAACAGTCCGACGGTAGCGAGGATGTCCACCTGAGTCCGACACGAACAGTAGTCTGCCATCTTGCGCTTGATCATGGACATCTATCCATGATTCAATATCTGGCCGAGAGAAGTTCAAAATGGCACCATCTTTGTAGCCAACAAGTTCTTGAGCAACCGAGCTGGTAATACCGGAGGCCATTTCGTGTCGGTGCTTCAAAAGGCTGAGTCTGCTTTTGCCTCTGCCATTATCCAAAGTTCCCGTAGAGAGGGTACCAAGCAAGCTGGATTTGCCAGAAGTGGTGGGGCCGGTCAGAGTCACCCTCAACTGCGAAGTTGTAGACGTGCCATGGCTGGTGATCGCAAGGCTCTCTTGTTGCTGTCGCGTCACACCAACCGAGCTCTGTCGATCACTTCCGTCATCAAATTCTGTAGCATGATGCTGCTTGAAGCTTGGGGTGACCATAGCCTCGGCTACCCAGAGGCTGTCTTTTCTTAGAACTTGCCGGGCGGCGGCGTCACCGCTGTCGACAAGATCGGCACACTCAACCCATTCACATTCACCAACAATAACCATACGCATGACTTCGACAGTGCAGCCTAAGCTTGCTGCCATGATCCTCAATGTCGTCAAACTCTCGTCAATTTCGTCTCTTGTGAGTCCCACAAGTGTGCCGTCGTCCGATACTCCAATTTCATATAACGCCCCCCCCGATTCTTCCAAGCCAGGGACTAAAGGGGTAAGTTGGATGGCGGAATTGAGATCAGAGTTCTCATCTGGAAATCGTGGAGTCACTAGTTCTTTGGACCTCGCGGCGTGATATGGGGAAGATTGCTGCATTCTCCAAAGAAGCTGTGTCGTCAGGTGTTGGAGGCGCTGCTGTCGCGGCTGGGGAGCGACAACGTGTTTGACAAGAGTCATTCTCCCACAAGTATCAGCTGACAGCGTGCCAGTGCTCGATGTGCCGCCCTTAATGCGAGTTGACATGTATGTAAAAGCTCTTCTGGGCCGCAGGAGAAGATGCAATTTGTACTCAGTGGGGCCTTCTTGAGGCTCGGCCTCTAGTCTGGTGACGCCATAGTCTGAGAGCAAGTCATGGTTGTCATTCGCATCTTCTGTTGGAAAAGGGTTCGACACGGCCGGCTTTGCAGGGTCAGCCGGTGGGATCCACGGCGACGATACCTTGGGCGGATCTGGATCGTAGGTAAATATGGAAGCCATGATACTCGGTGACAAAATCTCTCATTGGCCTTTATGAGATACCTAGAGGAGTCAAGTGGTATATATCAGTGCGCATGAATCTATCGAATTGCTTAACGCGCTGCTCCCGTTATGTGTCGTATTTGCAGATGATGTTGCCATAAAGCCATTTTGCACGCCGCGTTTGGAGAAGAGACGGCTACCTTGGCGGGGGCGAGGTAAAATATATGCTTGGGCGATCTACCCCGGCTTGCGAGTGAGGCGGACGAACACCCACGCCGTGATATAGCAGGTGAATATACAACTCTCAGAGTCCGATTACAATGCGCAAGCAGTGACGCATGACCGATATACGTGCCACCCACCCACGCATAGTAGTATAATAACTCTTTAATATTATAATATAATTCTAATTACTTAATATAATTTATAATAACTTTAAATATATTATAATCTTAATTAAAAGATAATAAATAACTTAAATATATATATATATATCTTTAAAAAGATAATATCTTTAAATTATATTATGACTAAACCTAATAACCTTATATATAGTTTATAATATTATAAGCTTTTTTATAGTTCTCTTAAAATATAATAATAATAATAATAATGATATTATTATTATTATAAGGCTAATAATACTAGGTAGATTAATAGGTAGTTAAAGGCTAGGCTAGAGGAGAAAAAAGTAAGACTTATTATTATTAATATTTTTTTAAAGGTTAAAAAATATAATATTAATTAAATTATTATAAAACTTTAATAGCCTAAAATATAAATTATTAAGAATTTATAACTAGTTTAAGATAAAAGACATAAAGTTATATATAAGATATTAATTTTTTTTCTATAGACCTAAAGATAACTTAAGTATATAAAAAATATAAATAAAAGTAATAAAAAAAAGAATAAATATTTAAATATTTAAACTAAAAGAAAAACTTAAAAATAATTTTTTTTAAGCTTATTTATCTTCTTAACTTATTAAATAAATTAAATAAATTAAATAATAATAAACTAAAAAATAATATAATTAATAAGTAAGTTATATAGATAAGTAAGATATATACCTACCCTAACCCTATAATATTTAACTATTAATAATTTAATTATAATATAAAAAAAGATCTAAAACTAATTAAAATCCTCTTCCTTACTAGTTTCTATATTTATAATATAAATATATATATTATATTACTAATTATATATTTTAACTCTTATCTTATAACTACTATAAGCCTATATTTTATTTTTTACTTAATTATCAATATCTATTTACTTCTTTAAATCTCTTATATTATTAGGGAGTAGCTAGTATAAAGGGAGTAATAAAGAAGATATTAATAAATATATTAACTATAATAGTATAATTCTATTATTTACTAATAAGAACCTCCCTTATAAGCTTTATATAAGGATCTTATAATCTTATAGTTATATTATTAGGGTTATAACCCGGCGCGTACGAGGAAGCTGACCTATTAGTTATACTAGGCTAGGGGAACTACGAAGTAGGTCATATATAAGGAAGTATACTTATAGAGGTAAGCTACTAATAAACTAGTAAGGAGGAGGTAGTAATAATTCTATTATTATACTTTACTATAAGGATTATCTTATAACTAGAGTCCCTTAAGTACTATAACCCTTATAGGATTATTATTACTACCTAGTATCTAGGATATTAAGCTACTTATAATATAATAACTAATTATAATATTTCTTCCCTATAACCTAGTAATAAACCTATTATAAGTAGCTAGTAACTAGTCTCCTTAGTCCTATTTAACCTATTAGTAAGTATTAAAAGTATAGTAGCTAGTATAATATTTATAAAAGAAATATAAGCTAATATTTAATATATAATAAAGGAGTAAAAGAGGGCTATCCTAGCTACTTATTATAAGTAGGTAATAAAGGACTAGTTAATTAAGGTTATTACTAAACTAAGGGAGTTACTAAAAGAGATACTTTATAAGAAGTATATAATAATAATAAAGCTACTAAGTATAGTATTTAGTACTAAGTTATTTTAGTAATATATAAGCTTTATAGTTACCTTATAGACCTATTTTTAAGTATATTTAGAAAATTATATAAATAACCTTAAAAAGGTTATATATATTACCTAATACTTATAAGGTAATATATAAATATAATAGGCCTATTACTTTATAATAAACTTAAAAGGAACTTATAAAGGCTTTATATAAAATAACTTTAGTAACTAGTATAAAGAAGAGTTAAGAGATATAAATATTAGGACCTAAAGGGTAATATATAACCTAATATAATATAAATATAAAGTAAATAAGCTAATAAAAAAATACCTATATTATATAGAAAATATAATAATAGAACTACTAGACTTATTACCCTTTACTTTTTATATTATATTAGCTATAGAAGGGCTAAATAGTAGGGTTTAGATAGTAATAAGTAATAGTAATATACCTACTATATAGAAGTAGCTAGAATTATATATTAAAAATATAGAGAAAGTAGTAGGGGTACTAATTAGAATAGAAAATAGCCTAAAGCCTTATATTAGCCTTATAACTGAAGAAAGAAAGTAAAATAATAATTAGAATAATATAAGGCTATAATATCTAGGTAATAAATTTATAAGGTATTTTAAATATAAGGTAAATTACTTCTACTAGGACTATATAGTACTAGATTATACTATATATAGAGGGGTAGGATATATAATAGAAAAATACTATAGGTAACCTCTACCTAAGGTAGTAGGTATTAAGTAGGTAGCTACTAGTAAAGAAGTAGTAATATTCTTAAATAATTAGCCTATAAAAAACCTAAAGATAAAAGAGGTCCTATAAGAAGAACTTTACTATTATATATATCTTAAGTATAAATAACTAATAAAGTTATAAATAAAATATAGCTAGGAAGTAGAGGTAATAATAATAAATAATAGAAGTAACCTAAACCTCTTTAATTAGGGGAAAGTAAAAGAGTTATAACTTTATACTAACTATATACCTTTTTACCTAAAGTATCTAATTATATAGGAGAAAATATAAGTAATAAGAGAAGTAATAAAAATATTATAAGTTATTAATAACTTAAGATATATAAGAGAGATATAAGTTCCTTTCTTAGTTATTAATTACTTAGAAGATATTATTCTTAGGAGGTAGTAGATAATAAAAGAAGGAGTAAATATATATAGAGAAATAGACTACTAGAACTATATAATAATAAGAAAGAGTATTAAACTAGTTATAAGTTAGTAAAAAGTAAGGTATATAATAAGGAATATAAAATTTATAATAATAATAATAACTTAAGAGGATAATTAACTAAGTTTACTAGATAAAATATATATAAGGTTATTAAGAGAATATTATAACTTTATAGAGTTCTTACTAGATAAGGTAGTAAAATTATTAATATTAAATAGTCTAATATATATAATTAAACTAGAAGATAGTAAAGTACTATTATAAGGACTTATATATCTACTTATAGTAAGGGAGCTAGTAGAACTATATAAATTTATTAATAAAAGACTAAAAAAAGGATAAATAAGAAGATTAATAAGCCTAGCTAGAGCTCTTATCTTATTTATACTAAAGAAGGGAGGAAAGTTATATTTATATATTAATTATTAAGGCCTTAATTAAATTATAAAAAAGAATAAGGTACTATTACTATTAATTATAGAAATTATAGACTATCTATAAGGTATTAAAATCTATATAAAACTAGATATAAAAGATATATATAAGTAACTAAGAATATATAAAGGAGATAAAAAAAAGATAATATTTTACTATTACTTTAGATACTTTAAGTACCTAGTTTTATTATTTAGACTTATAAGTATACTAGTAATATTCTAAGAATATATTAATACTATTTTATATAAAGATATTAATTATATCTATATTATATATCTAGATAATATACTAGTATTTAGTAAAGATATTATAGTATATATATAGTATATTTACTAAGTCCTTAAGAAGTTATAAAAGGTAGGCCTATATTTAAATCTTAAAAAATATAAATTTATAATAAAAAAGGTAAAATTCCTTAGCTTTATTATTAAACCTAGCTAAATTAAGATAAATATAGAATATATTAAAATAGTAGTAACTTAACTACTACCTAGTACTATTAAAGAGATCTAAGCTTTTATTAGGTTTATAAGCTTCTATAGAAGATTTATTAAAATTTTTAGTAAGATTACCTACCTACTAATAGAAAGAATAAAGAAGGGATTAGTTATAAAGTTTATACTAAATACCTATAAACTTAAAGTATTTAAGTACTTAAAGATACTATTTAAGAAGATATTAATCTTAATATAATTTAATCTAAAGGCCTAAATAAAGATAAAGATAAATATATTAAGTTTTATAATTAGTATAATTATATTATAGTTATAAGGAGGTTATTAGTATCTTATAATATTCTTATTATAAAAGCTATAAGGAGTAAAGCTATAATATTAGATACTAGATATAGAAATACTAGTAATCCTAGTAGTATTCTACTAATAAAGATATTATCTTATATACCTACCTAAGACTATTAAAGTTCTAATAGACTATCTAAACTATAACTACCTTATAAGTAAAAAGATATTATTATATAGATAGACTATAATACTAGATAAGCTCTTATTATATAATTTTAAAATTATATTTTAACTAGGTAAGTTAAATCTAGTAGATATACTTTTAAGGTAAGTAGATTATAAGTCTAATATAAAGGAGTTATAAGTTATATAGCTACTACTAAGGTTCTTAGAGTATTTTAAAGAACTAGGAAAAAAGGTAATAACTATAAAATTTTACTATACCTAAATAAGCTAGTAGAGTACTTAGGTAGTTAAGAGTAAGGAATATATAATAAGATTATTAGGAAGATAAAGTAAGGGTATAAAAGCTAAATATAATAAAAAGACTTTATAAGAATAACTATTAAAGGCTTAGTAGAGAGATAGTCTTATTAAGTAAACTAAGAAGATATTATATAAAAGTAATAAGAATATATTAGAAAACTAGGGTATTTTATAGTTAATAAACTAAAAAGGACTCTTAGTAAATAAGAATAAAATATTTATATTAGTTAATATAAGATTAGAAATCTTATAACTATATTATAATAATATTATAATAAGATACTAGGGAGTTTATAGGACCTTTTATAGGGTTATAGCTTTATTTTTCTAGTAGTTAATAAGAAGAAATATTAAGATATATATAAAGTATTACTATATATATTAGCTAATAAAAAGTAAGAATATATTAACCTTATAGCTTATTTATATTATTACTAGTATCTTCTTAACTATTTAAAAAAAATATTAATAAATATAATTATAAAGATATTAGAGAGATAAGGTTAATATAAAAAGTATAATATAATCCTAGTAATTATAGATAAGGTAATATAATATAATATCTATATTACTATAAATAAGTAGCTAACTAGTAACTAACTAGTAGAGATTAATTTATAAAAAGTAGTAATACTATATAGGGCCTTAAAAGGGATTATTTTAAATAAGAGAATTATTTTTTATATTAAGATTTTAGTAAAGCTTCTACTATCTCTTTATATATAAGTAATAACTTAATATTATATTCTACCCTTAAATAGATAGTTTAATAAAATATATAAACTAAATACTAGAATACTATTTAAGGGTATTTTATAATATAAAATAAATAGACTAGGTAGAGAAACTATTAATAGTATAATTTATATATAATATAAGTTAATAAGTATTTATTAGTAATATACCTATAAGATTATTATTAAGATATATACTAATATACCTAATATTATTACTAATATAGATAGGAAATATATAAGTATAAGAAAGAGTATAAGAATTAATAGTAATAAAGGAAACTACTATAAAGAACCTAAAAAAAGCTAATAAAGTATATATAAAATATTATAACCTAAAATAACTAGATAAATTCTTTAAAATAGGAGATTAGGTTCTATTATTTATAAAAAATCTAAAATTAATATAACCTAGCTAGAAGCTAGTAGAGAAGTTTATAGGACCTTTTTAGGTAATTAAAGTAGTTAAGATAGTAAAATATATATATAAGTTAAACCTCCTAAAGAACCTAAAGATCTATAATATATTTAATATATTAAGCCTTAAACTATATAATTATAATAAAGATATAAAGGTAAATATATAAATTCCCTTTAAGAATAATAATAAGTTTATAGTAAAAGAAATTATTAAGTATAAGTATAATAATAAGAGAAGACTATTTAAGGTTAAATAGGTAAAATATAATAAAAATAAGAACTTATAGGTAAGATATAGTAACTTTATTAATCTAACTTTACTAAGGAAATATAAAAAAAGACTATAAATTTAAAGGATAGAACTATAAAATAGCTATAATTATATTATAAAGAGGGTATAAAGAAGGTATAAAAAGAGCTAATTTTATTATTTAAAAAAAACCCCTATAAAGTTACTATAAAGATACTTTAAGCTTACCTTAAGCTTATAGTACTAAAACTCTATAAAAATTATATTAAAAATAGTATAAAGCTATAGTAAGAATAGTATAAGGGTATACCTACTTAGACTAAAAGTTAGGGAGGAGAGGGACCTCCTTAAGGTTAAAGGTACTAGTAGTAACCTAGTAGTAAATTAGTAATATACTTATATTAATTTTATATAGAAAACTTATAACCTAGATATAAAGGTAAATAATATAAAGGTATAATATATAAGTTATAAAAAGCTATATATTTATAATATCTTTATAATAAGCTATTTACTTAGCTACTATAATAGCTTTATACTTAATATCCTATAAGGTTATAATAACCTTATTATAATCCTTTAAGATCTTCTTAGCCTTAGTAAGAAGGCTTATATCTTATATAAGTTAACTATAAATTAGGTATAAAGACGCTATAAGAAACTTATATTACTACCCTTCGCCTATATATAGAAGAGAGTATAGTAAACTAGCTACTTATCTATAGTAAAGTTAAAGTAATTACGCCTACTATATTAGTAGTAATAGTACTTATTAAACCTATTTAACTTACTATAAGCTTATAGTAAAGTTATAATATTAGAGATACTTACTAGTAGTATTAAGGTACTAGTAGACTATACTACCTATTACTAGGGCGTCTAAGTAGTAATAGTATAGGATAAGGTAACTTTATAGTAAATTAGTAGTAATAATATAATAAGGGAATAAGGGGATATATAACTTATTAATAAATTTAAACCTTTTTTTATTATAAGGATTAATAACCTTCTTACTAGATATAAATTAGTAGTAAACTTATAATAAGAGCTATATAAACTACTTATATAATATTATAAAACTCCTTATTACTTTATATATTATTAGACCTATAAACTATTAGTAAAGTTAATAAATATTTATATATTAGAAATAAGAAACTATAGGAAAATCTAGGAAAACTATATATAAGTTAATAGTAAATATATAGTAAGTTTATACTAAAGATAAAAATAACTAAAAAAAGGGAATAAAGATATTAGAAAAAGAATAATAAAAGTATAATAAATAAAGAAAAAAGAATAAAGTAAGGAAGCTATAAAAATAGTAGTAAGAAATAGGTAATTTATAATAAAG
Organism: Beauveria sp. NWAFU-1; assembly: GCA_024472245.1. Lineage (NCBI taxonomy): Eukaryota > Fungi > Ascomycota > Sordariomycetes > Hypocreales > Cordycipitaceae > Beauveria > Beauveria sp. NWAFU-1. The sequence goes on from JANBXD010000003.1 coordinate 3,616,984, forward strand.
GTAAAAAAATATATAATTTAGGTTATTAAAAAAGAAAAAGGGAAAAAGAGGCTAAGGATTAAAAAGATATTTATTATTAAAGGTATATATATAAGCTAGTAAAGTAGTAATAAAGTAGCCTTTAAAGATTAAATAAAAGAAAAGAAGAGGTATATAAAGAAGTTATATAAAAGCTATAAAAATAGGCTAAATATATAAAGAATATAAGAGGTAATTAAACTTATTAGATTAAGACTAATAAGGTAACTAGTAATATTATAAAAGTAAAAGTAAAGTAAGAATAAGAACTAGTAATAGATAAAAGATATAAAGGAAGTAAGGAAGTTAATATAAGAGTATTATAAATATATAAATATAAATAAGGAATATTATATAAAAAGCTATATATATATAAAATAGGTAATAAAAGTAAAGAAAAAGTAAATTATATTACTAAGAATAGAACTAAGTAATAGTAGTAAGGAAAAAATAAGATTATAATAAAGCTATATTAGGAGTAAAAGGTAGATATAGTAGGGTACCTTATATAAAGTAAAGGGTAAATATATACTAAGGATAATATATAAAAAGAGAGGGTAGCCTATTAGGGTTATAACCTAGTATATATAAGGAAGCTAACCTATTAGTTATACTAGGCTAGGGGAACTATAAAGTAGGTTATATATAAGGAAGTATACTTATAGAGGTAAGCTACTAATAAACTAGTAGGGAGGAGGTAGTAATAATTCTATTATTATACTTTATTATAAGGATTATCTTATAACTAGAGTCCCTTAAGTACTATAAACCTTATATATATCCTCCCTTATTATATATAGTCCTCTACCTCCTTAATTATCTTATATTATAATAACCCCCTAACTTTATAGCCTTATAGGCTTATAGCTATATCCTTATATTTATAATATAACTATATTATAATAGACTACCTTTTCTACTTCTTCTTTTTATACCTCCTTATTTATCTAAGGTAAAGCTTATTTTCTTATATTAAGCTTTTTAACCTTATTAAGGTACCTATTATTATTATATATAATATTAATTATATATAAGGTATATTAATTATATTAGATTTATAAATAACTTTTTTTTTATTAATATTTAATTAATATATAGCTTATATATATATTAAACTTTTCTTAAAATAACTTTTTAGACTTATTAATAGCTTTTTTTTATATTATATTTAATTTTTTTTATATTTACTTATTATTTTTTATTAATTACCTTATTATATATTACTTAGTAATAGCTTTTTTTTTATTAGCTCTTAATAAGTATATAGTTTATATATAATATAAAATATACTTTAAATAGTTTTTTTTAATAATAATAGCCTCTTTAAGTATTTAATTTATTTATTATTATACCTTTTATAGTTTTTTTTAAAAGGTATATTTTTTACCTTTTCTTTTTTTTCTTCTTTTTTTTTAATTAACTATTCTTTTTTTATAAGTATATCTTTATTATATACTAAACTTATTATTCTTATATACCTTCTTTTTTTTTACTTAAATACTAATTTTTATAAAGTCTTTTCTCTTTTTTTTCTTTTTTTTCTTTTATACCTATATTATATATCTTCTTTACTTTTCCTCTATATTACTACTATATACTAATTACTAACCTATAAATAGTAATTTTATAAATAAATCTTTTTTTTAATAATATATAAGTTTTTTTTATACTCTCTTACTATTTTCTTATTATATACTTATTACTTATTTATTACTAACTTATTATTAGGTTAAAAAATAATTTTAGTTATTTATTAAGGAAAAGGTAAAAAAGGTAAAAGTACTACTAGTAGTATTTAGTATTAAGTAAGTTTCTTTATATAGTTATTATATATTTTTTATTAACTAGCTACTAGATTTAAGATTTTATATAATTATTATTATATAAAATAAGGTATTATAGCCTAAGATAACCTAGTCTACTAGTATTATTAGAGTTTAAGTATATTATCTACTATCTAACTACTTATTACTTATTAACTTATTATATAAATATTATATTAAGTAAATATATACTTTATATATATAATAAGAAGTTATATACCTTAATATAGCTAATTACTTAAGATATTATTAGATACTTTTAATATATTTTATTTTTTTACTTTATTATAAGACTAAGTATAGTTATAATATTCTCTTAATTAACTTATAACTAACTCATTAGGTTATTATAAAGGCTTTATAGTTTTAGTTATAATAACTATATTTAAAGTAAGCTTATAAGGTAGCTAATAAAGATAAGTTTATAACTTATAAGTATATATTAACTATATACTAGATAATAAAGGCCTATATTATCTAGGTATAAGTATAAGTAGTTATATAAGTTATATAGGTAAGTTAAACTTACTTCTCCTTTATTATATACTTTTTACTAATTTATTATTAGTCTAAATATAATTTATTAGTAATAAATATTACTATTTATAATAATATTATTATAAAAATAAGTATTATATCTTTCCTTTATTAAGATAATATAGATAATATAAAGCCTTCTACTCCTAAGTAATATATTAGTTATATACTCTTTATATATACCTTTACTAGTTAGGTAATTAGATAATTAGATTTCTTTTTTAATAAGATAATTTTTTTAATATAAAGGTAAGCTATTATAATCTTTTTTACTCTCTTATTATTACTTTTTTTATAACTATCTTTATATAAAGATCTTCTTTATATTATATTAGTATATTTTTATTTATAAAGTTAAACCTCTTTAATTATAAATTCTTTACTTTATTAAACCTTAGTTATTTAACCTAAAATAACTATCTTTTATTATAATATTTATAGACTATAATTTATTTAACCTTATAAATATTATTATTAATAATAATATAATTTTATAATATAATTAATATTTTCTTATAGTTTATATATAACTTTAAGCTTATAATATTAAATATATTATAAATCTTTATTATTTCTAGTAATTAGATCTTAAAGGCTAAACTACTAGTTCTTATATATTACTTAATTTAGTATAGTCTTATAAACTTTATTATAAGTTTCTTACTTAGTTATTATAAGTTAAGGTTCTTTATAAAGAATAAGACTTAATCCTTTACCTTAAAATTATAATTTATTTATTTTTTTATAATATTATTTATTTTATACCTTATAACTTTATTATAACTACTTTATAGTATATTTATAAGCCCCTTAAAGCTTTTATATATATTCCTTAGCCTAAATATTAAGATATAATAAATAGCCTTTTATACTTAATAACTTAAGGTACTTATTATATAGTAAATATACTAGGACTATACCTATTATATTATATAAGCTTATATTATATATTAGTTAAGTTATTAATAGTTTTTTTAACTTAATTATCTTATTTTTTTATTATAAAAGGTATATTAATAGTACTCTAATACTTAATTTTACCTCTTTATCTAACTATCTATTTATAGATAGAAGGTAATATTTAAGTATTACTTATATATAAGTAGGTAGTAGAGACTTTATTAGAACCTTAATATAAAGATTAACTTATAATTTAAAATAATACCTTATAATATATTATAATATATAATAATATCTCTAAGTATAATATTAGTAAGGCCTTTACTTATTAATTACTTTATTATTATAATATAATAACTATATTTTATATATTTATTTATAATAATTAATATAATATTATATATATTATATTTCCCTAGTCTCTTTAATAACCCTATTATTATATTAATAGTAATTTTATTATAAGGGTAAGCTACTAATAATAATATTATAAGTTTATTATATAGTTAATATTACCTACCTTTTATTTATTAATAGTTATTATAAGATATAATATACCTTTATATTACTTTTATTATCCTTAGCTAATAATAATATAACTTTATCTAATATAATATTTATTATAGCCCTTAGTATCTTATTACTTTATTATTATAATAAAGCTATAATACCTTAATATATAAACTATAAGGAATATATATATAATTATCTTAGTATTATAGGCTATTATTATTATATTCTTATTTTCTAGCTTAAGGTTAGGTAGAAACTACCTTATATATTATTATAATAAGGCTTCCTTCTTCTTTATAAATTACTTTAATAACTTAAGTTAAGCTTAAGCTTATATTAAGTATTCTTATAATACTTTTATATTATTTTTTATATATCTTATATATTCTTATTATTCTTACTTATTATTAGACTTATATTTACTTTTCTTATTAATCTCTTACTTCTTTTTTTATATATCTTATATTTCTTCTTTATTATTATTAATAATAAGTATATATACTATTTAGTCTATTATAATATATTACTAGCCTCTTATTACTTTATAAAATATTAGCTTATATTAGTTTATAATTTATTTTATTATATTTTACTTATTTTTTAAATTATTATAAAAAATACTAGTAATATTATTAACTTCTTTTATATACTCTTTATATCTTTCTTATAGTTTACCTACTTTAATAATATATTTATAAGGTTTTTTTTACCTTAGTTAATAATATATTATAAAATTAAATAATACTAATTTATCTAGTATTATAGTTTATTTATTTATTAGTTTTATCTTTATTATAAAGTAACTATAGTTTAAATAGTTAGTAAGTACTTTAATAATATATTTAGGGTATATTAGGTAATAATATTACTAGTAAAATACTTTTATAATAGCTAATATTTCTATATTTAGTATTTAATAATATATTTCTAGTCTTATAAGTTTATATAATAAATATATATTAAGATATTAGCTTTTTTATTATTTTTATAAGAAAATTATATTAATAATAAAATCTAATATATCTATCTTAACTTTCATTAGTATTATTAGGTTATAATAAGCTAAGAGTAGAGCTTCTTAGAATATACTTTTTAGCTACTTAAATATTATTATCTAGCTACTTATTAATATTATATAACGATGGCTTAATCCTAATCCACAGTTGTCTGTTTCTTAGGTAGTGAGTTAAGTTAGAATGCTATAAAGTAGCAGTGAGTAGTATCTTCGTAAGGTCTCGTTAAGAGTAGAACTCTTAATAGTGAAACTATTACTTAGATTGATTAGTAGAGATCTAGACTACCTAGCTATAGGAATACCTCCTCCTTAAGTACTTATCTATCTCTCTACTATAGACTTAGCTTATAAGGCTTATCTAACTATCCTAATGATCTTATATAGCTAGATTATCTTAATAATCTAATAAGCTATTACATAACCTTATGTCCTAACTAGGCTGCGGGTATGCCTTCCCTATTAGTCTAGCCTTAGCCCTATATCTATATAGCTACGTTTATAATATAATGCCCCTCCTCCTTTAGTCTTATCCTTAAGGCTATTAAATAGGCCGGCTAAGTAGTAGGTGGTTTTTCCTTCTTATATCACTATATGCTATTATATCTAATTATATCTTAAGACCTCCTATATAATCCTAAAAACCTTCCCGTAAGATAGACAAATAAAACGCCCTCCTTAAGTTAATAATCAGAAATCTAGTTAATATGCCTATATACTTATTCTATAAAGAATAAGGCCTCTAGAACTATAAGGCGTCTAACGTAGACTCCTCCTAATACTTTAAGTATATTCGTCTTAACTAGTCTTATTATGATATAAATCCTCTTACTCCTTAGTAACTCCGTCACATCGGCACCTAGTATTAAAAGGCTAAATCTGAATTAGAGGCTACTAAAGAGGAGCTTAAAAAAGCGAGTGCTAAAGTGCGTCACTTATAAAAATAAAAGAAATTATAGTTTAAGAAAATAATATGTGTGATTACACGTGGTATTAATAATGTTAAAGAACTAGAGCGTGTGGAACGGGAGGAAGCGGAATAGCTCTAGAAGGCTATAGGGGTCCTTCTTACTCCTTCTAAAGATCTAGATCCTACTCTAGTTCGTTCTTTAGATGCTAAGTTTAGTATTAAGTCGTTAGATAGTACTTATGTGATTAACTAGGATGCGTTCCTTAGGAATAGAATTATTTAAGTAGAGCTAAATAATTCGTGAGGTTCTTAATTAGTTCCTAGGTATTCTTAGAGTTTAGGTATCCTTTTTATTTAATAAGATAATAACGATTTTTAATATTTCCCTATACTTTAAGTATCCTTTTAACTTTATATTTATTAGTGTCTTTAACCGTAATTCTTATAGTAAGTATAGAATTATTTAGTACTTTCTTAAGTAATAATATATAAAATATTAGATAGATCTTTATTCCGTCTAGTAATAATAGTTCATAGTTAATATTTAATATTTTTCATTTAATAAGGAATAATCTAATTTTCTTCTAGTTAAGTTTATCACTAGGTCACTTTATTTTAATGTTTTTATAGATAAGGTAAACTTTATATCCCTCCTCTAGGATTAGCGTTAGTAATCTCTTTTTATCTACGTAATATTTTATTTAGTTTTATAGAAATATCTATTCTTACTATAAATGTTTCTATATACCTATAATAGTATCTACGTATATAGTTACTACTAGCGTATTTATAATACGTACTATATATATGTTAATAGTAGGGTTAAACCCGTAGTTTACTTTTATTAGTAATATCTTTATACTATCGATCTTAGAGCTATTATAAGCCTATTATGCGAGTAGTAGCCACACTACCTAATCGTCTTATTAGTAGTTAATAAAGCTTCGTAGATATTATTTAAGTATTTAGTTTAGAATCTCTATCTAACTATCTAACTATAGGTAGAATGCCGTAAATAAGCCTTACTTAATTTATATAGTTTCTATAAGGCATTTCTAGAAGTTAGATATAAATAATTTATCGCGATCTAATATAAGCTTTATTAGTAATCCGTATTATATAATAATAGTCTTAAAGAATATATATACTAAGTCCTTAGCATTACTTAATTCTATATAAGGAATATAGTAGGCATATTTCGTAAGTTTATTTATAATAACTAGGATACTATTATAAACCGCTCCTATTATAGGTTCCTTAGACTTTAGTAGTTTAATAATAAAGTCTATTATAATTATTTACTATACTCTTCTAGGTGGTAGTATTGGTTGTAATTTACTATATAGTGTGTGTCGTGCTGCCTTCGCTTTCCGGTAGACATTACATTTATCTATAACTTATTATACTATTCTTCTACTTTCTAGGAAGTTATATGATCTTCTTAATCTGCTAATTGTCTTCCCTACACCCTAATGTCTATATAAGGGGTGTTTATGTATTTCCTTAATAAGCTATTCTTAGAGTGTACTAGGCACGTATTATCGTTTGTTATATAAGAAGGTCTTGCCTTCCTTAGATAGGTGCGTCTTTATTTCCTAATTATCTAGATAGCTATCCTTCTTTATATGCGATGCGATTCTGCGTATCTACGTATCGTCTAGCTTAGCTTACTAGGTCACGTTAACTTCTTAGGTGCCTAATATAAGGTTCCTATCCTTGGTCGTGCGTAATAAGGGTGTATTGTCTACTTATTCTTCTAATTTTAAATCCTCTCTTCGGCTAAGCGCGTCTACTCTTCTATTTTCAGATCCTTTATAGTATATAATCTCAAAATTATAATCTATAAGGGTTTTATACTATCTAATCTATCGTTTATTTAGATCCTTTATAGTCGTAAAGGAGGTTAAGTTCTTATGGTCTATATAGACCTTAACTTTATAATTTACTCCTTTTAAATAGTATTTCTATTCCTTAAAGGCTTTAATAATAGCTATAAGTTCTTTATTATATATACTATAGTTTAATTCTAGTCTATAAAGTTTTTTTAAGAAGAAGGCTACTAGATATAGCCGTCCTTCGTTATCTCGTTACCTAAGTTATCCGCTAAGTACGTAGTCTAAGGCGTTAGTTTTAACTTTAAATGGTTTATTAGAATTAGCTATAAGTAGAACTAGTTTATCTAGGATTCTTTCTTTTAGGGTTTAAAAAGTATTAGCTTCCTTTTCTATCTATTAGAATTTATTATCCTTTTTAGTAAGGCTAGTAAGAGGAATTATGATTTTACTAAATCTATAGATAAAGCGTTAATAGAAATTTATAAATCTAAGGAATCCTCTAACCTCTCTAATATTAGTTAGCGTAGGCTAATTCCGAATATCTTTAATCTTAGATAGACTTATCCTAATTTATCCTAGTATAATTTCATATCCTAGGAATTCAACTTTATACTAATAGAACTAGCTCTTAGTTCCTTTAACTAGGAGATTATTATCTTATAGTATCTATAGTACCTTATATACGTATTCCTTATATTCCTTAAGCGTATCTAAATAGATAAGGATATTATTAAGGTAAATAATAACGAACTTATTAAGTTATTTTTATAAAATACTATTAATTATAGTTTAAAATGTTACTAGTGCGTTAGTGAGGCTAAATAGTATTATAAGATACTTAAAATATCCTCTTATAGTTCAAAAGGCGGTTTTCTACTTATGACCTTTAGCTATATAAATTAGATTATAAGCTCCTTTTAGGTTAAGGGTAGTAAACTATTAGGCTTTACTAAGTTTATCTTATATCTCCATAATAAGTAGTAATAGGTATCGATTTTTAACTATAATCTTATTTAATTATCGGTAATCGATATATAGTCATAGTTTCCCGTTTTTCTTTAGTACCTATAGGATTAGGTATCCTACTAGGGACTCTAATAGTTATATATATCCCTTTAATAGTATTTCCTCTAGATATTCCTTAAGTGCTTTATCTTACTTAGGGTTCTAGGGATAAATCTTATTAAACGTTAGTTTAGTACTAGGCTAGAGTTTGATCTTATAGTCCTAGCGTAAATACTCTAGTAGTCCTGTTTCTAGCTCTCTACTAAATAGCTTACTATACTTTAAGTATTCCTCGGGAATCTCCGCTATACTAGCTTTTAGTTCTCTAGTAATCATATATATTCCTAGAGACCTATCGTAGTTCGATCGAGGTGCCTTCTATAGGCCGCTCTTATTATCATAACCATATCCTAGTAGATCCTATTAAAGTTAGCCGGTTCTCTAATTAACTTAGGGATTACTTGCTTATAACTAGGGTATCCCTAATATAATATTATATTTTAAGATCTCTATAACGTCTAGGTCGACTTAGTGATTTATTCCTTATATATTAAACGGAAGTTATACTACTTCTATATTAACTACTCCTTAGTTATACTTCACTACGTTACCTTCTATAGTCGTAAGTTAGTAGGGCTTATCTTTTTCTATCTAAGGTAATTATAATTTGTTAATAAGATTTAGTAAGATAAAGTTTCCTTATACTCCGCTATTAATTATTACCTAGATTATTTTTCCTTTTATAGTTAGGTTAACCATAAGGTGTACTTAGCTATTAATATTTATAGTATATAGAGACCTATTAGATCCCCGTTAAAGAGCTAGTCTTACTAGTAACGATAGCTATCGTTTCTTAACCTTTTCTTACATTCCTCTACTTCTTAACTTACTTTCTTAAGCGTCTTAAAGAGGGTTAGCTTTTACTCTTTCCTTTCTTTTTATTCTTCTTATCTTCGTTATTATTAACTTTATATTAATATATTAGAGCTTTCTTAGTAATCTCTTAATCTACTAGCTATATTAATTAAGTTCAGACTAGACGAACTACTCGTAGGTATACTATTTCCTCTATTCGCGTATCTTAATGATATAGCGTAGATAGTATAGGCGTTTTTATCCTTAATATAGTAATCCCCTTCGGGGTTTTTAATAAGAGAGATAAAATCCTCTCTTCATTTACTGATTTTCTAGTGTCGGAGTTCATACTCCTTAAAGATTTCGTTTTCTAGATCACGGCTTAGAAATATTTAGTACTCTAGTTTCTTCTAGAGGTAGCGTCTATAGTTATTATATAGGTAAGAAACCTATAATAGCGTTATATAATCTCTATATATAAGTCTAAGTTCTAAGATCTTTAGGTTTTTATAGATCTATTTTTCCTTATTAGTTAGTATTACTATTAGTATAGTAGGGTCTAAGATATCTATTCTATATATAACCACTATATTAAGTTCTCTATTCGTAAAATAGGATTATCCCTTAATCACGTAGTTACTAGTTAGTTCTAGTAGTGTTATAGGCATATAGATAAATGCGTCTCTTATATCTAACTTAGTAATCTTAAGATCCTTCCTTTTATTTAGAGGTGTCTCTAAGACCACGTTAGCATTTACTTCGATTTGCGATCTAGTTATTTCTAATCTTATTATCTTAAGTTCTTCTTCCTCGTCTAGGATAGGTTACGTTCTAAAGTCCTAGTCTTTATTAGATATAGGTTCGTTATACGTCGCGAAGTAATTAGTGTCTAAGAAGTATTCTTTACTATTTGCTATACTAATGTTTTAAGTAGGCAATTTATCTTAGTTTACTATATTTAGCTTTCGTGACTTAGTCATAGGTTTCTAAGCTTTCTTAGGGGCACGATACTTATTTACAAAGTATCCCATCTTACCATAATTATAATAAGTTTTACCCTTTTCCTTACTTATAACGTTAAGTTCTATTAGGCCTAGGTAAGTCCTATAGGCCGTAGATCTATTCTAGCGTCTTCCGGTATTTAGCTAATAGCGTCGTAGAGGGTTGCCTTAGTAGCTCGTTCCCCTTCCACCACATTTAAGTTTTCTTATATAGAGACGATTATTAATCTTAATAGCTTACTTAATAAACCTATTAAAGTCATTAGGTTAATCCTTTTTAGTAATTTCGTCTTTTACGTCTTCTCTAAGTCTATTATAGAAAAGTTCTATCTAGCTATTATCGTCCTAATTAATAATAATAGCGATACGCCTAAACTCTTATACGTAGTACTATATAGATCCTGTCTACTTAAGCGCTTTAAGCTTACGCGTAGTGGTTTAAATCTCATTAGGGTCTCTAAAGGCAGTTTTAAGTAGTTCCTCAAAATTATCATAGTCGTTAAAGATTTAAGTAGTCTCTACCTTAGGTTGTTTATTATTAAGATAGTCCCTAAGAGTTAGCTCCCACTATTCTATTACCTTTCCCATAAGAAGGTTTCTAATGTAGAGAATCTTTAAGGATTCTCTATTAATGGCGGTGTTAACCTTTAAATAGGCCTTAGCCTAGGTAAGGAAGGTATAGACGTTTCCCTTAATTCCGTCGAAAGCTTCTAGCTTTAGGAACTTAGGTACGGCGTATATAGCTCCTCCTCCTAGATTAGTCTAGAGTGCCTAGACTCGTGTAGTTAAGGTTATAATTTGCTAATATATCTACTATATCACTTGTGTAGGGTTGGTGGTGTTTCCGCTTACGGTGGATATTATAAAAGGTTAACTACTTAGGTTTCGAAGGTAACTTACTAAATAGGACTAATTAAAATATAACGATGGCTTAATCCTAATCTATAGTTGTCTATTTCTTAGGTAGTGAGTTAAGTTAGAATGCTATAAAGTAGTAGTAAGTAGTATCTTCATAAGGTCTCGTTAAGAGTAGAACTCTTAATAGTAAAACTATTACTTAGATTAATTAGTAGAGATCTAGACTACCTAGCTATAGGAATACCTCCTCCTTAAGTACTTATCTATCTCTCTACTATAGACTTAGCTTATAAGGCTTATCTAACTATCCTAATAATCTTATATAGCTAGATCATCTTAATGATCTAATGAGCCATCACATGACCTTATGTCCTAACTAGGCTACGGGTGTGCCTTCCCCGTCGGTCCGGCCTTAGCCCCGCATCTATGCAGCTGCGTTCGTAATATATTAGTACTCTTTTCTTTTATATTATATTAATATTTATTAATAGTTTTATAATCTTATTAATTTTTTTAATAAATTACTAATAGAAATTTATAAAGCTAATAAAAGCCTATATCTCTTTTATATTATTTAACTATAACTAACTTATAATAACTTTAATATAGTCTCTTTTTATATATATTCTACCTAACTATATTATAAAGCCTAAAAATAATACCTTTATAATATTTAACTCTAATTTATTAAGGTTTATATATAGTCTAGCTTAAAGTAAAAGCTAAAGTACCTTATAAATATACTATATATACTTAATAAGGTTATTATTATATATTAATATATTATTAAGGTATATAATATAAAACTAGTTAAGGTAAGGTTATAATATTATATTAATATATTCTTAGAATATTACTAGTATATTTATTAGCTTAAATAGTATTATTAAGAATTTAAAGTACTTATATTTATAATAAAATACTATTTTCTACTTATTACTTTTATAAATTCTAATATATTTATATATATTTTAAATATTAAACTTATAATAGATCTTTATATTATATAATTAATCTATAATCTTATTTATTAGTAGTAAAGCTATATAATCTTTATAAGTTTACTAGTTTAATATATAATAATCTATATATATTTATAACTTATTATCTTTCTTTAATATAAATAGGATAAGTACTCTTATTAGACTTATTAATTATTAGATTTATCTCTTTTTTTTATATAAGTTTTATAAATTTATAAAGTTCTTATAACCCTTTTAATATAAGTATATAAATTAGTCCCTAAGGTAGTATTATATTATTTTCTAATTTTATTATATATTATAACCTATTTAATAATAATAGTTTTAAAGCCTTTTCTTTAGAAAATACCTTTATAAGATCTTTATATTTTAAGGGTATCTTATTAGCTACCTTATTATATAGTTATATACCTACCTTACTTCTATTTATATTATTATTAATATTCCCTACTATAATATATTTAACTTATAATATATTATTTTCTTAATCTTCTAGTTCTTATAACTTATTATCTTTATTAACTAAAAAATATAAGCCTAGCTTTTATAACTACCTTATAATATATATATATATTCTTTATAAGTTATATACTCTTTATAATAATTTAATAATTCTAATAGTTATATAAAAGTAATATATTAAGATCTATATTATATTATTAGAGTTTTTTTTAGTAATATATTATTAGCTTTTAAGTCTTTAATTATAATATAAATTTATTATAAATTTATTACTTTTTTTAGTTATTTATTAATTTTATAACTATATTTAACTATCTTAGTAACTTAAAAGGCCTTTTATCTATAATAGAAGTATCTTAGCCTACTAGTTCTAGTTATATTATACTTATAATATAAATATAAATAATATTATAATTACTTTTTCAATCTAATAATATTCTTATAATAATATAACTACCTTATAGTTATATACTTATAGTTTTTATAAAAATAGAGCTTTTCCTTAAGTTATAATTATCTTTTTATACCTTATATATTATTTAGGCTTTTTAATTTAACCTAATTATTAAGCTTTTATCTTATTATAGTTCCCTTATATCTTCCTAGTACTTATCTTATTACTCTAATAGCTAGGTTATATACTTATAATTATATCCTTTTATAATATACCTATATTATATAGTATATTATATAGTCTGAGGCCTTATATTTAAAATAGTAATAATCTTTATTATACTTTTAATATCTTAGTTCTTATATTTTTAAATATACTTTAGCTTTATACCTCTTATATTATAGCCTTATAGTTCTAATACCTAGATCCTTCTTAGGTATATTATAATCCTTTCTTTTATATATATTATTATAATTCTAATAACCTAACTATTATAAACTAGAATATATATAAGGCGGATAGGAGAGGCGGCCTAAGAGAGCGACTAGGTAGGCGCCTATACGCCGCCTAATTAGGATATTAGATTATATAACTAGATTACTATAGCTTATAGTAAGCTAGTAATAATCTAGGGTAATATCTACTATAAGGGATTACTAGGATTACTAGTAATCTAAAGTAATCTAAGGCCTATAGTAGAGAGATAGATAAGTACTTAAGAAGGAGGGTATTCCTATAGCTAGGTAGTCTAGATCTTTACTAATTAATCTAAGTAATAGTTTTACTATTAAGAGTTCTACTCTTAATAAGACCTTATAAAGATACTACTCCCTACTACCTTATAGTATTTAAACCTAACTTACTACTTAAGAAATAGACTAACTATAGGTTAGGATTAAGCTATTATTATACTAACTTATTAAAGTTATATATTAACCTTATAGTTTTATTTTATCTTATTATTTAAATATAATTATTATCTTATAGGTCCTAGAAGGGTTATTATATTCTTTTTTAACTTTACTTATTCTTATAACTTTAATCTTTTTAGCCTTCTTAGGTTTTCTATAAGTCTACTAAGTATTTATAGCTTATAAGCTACTCTTAAGAGCTTAAGGGTCTATTTAGTAAAATCTCTTTTATAAGTACTAAATATAGTTAATTAAGAAAGAAGTTAATATATATATTAGTTAATAGCTAATTTATTATCTTTAACTCCTTATTTTCTTATTTTCTTAAGAATTACCTAAATAACTAAGACTTTATTTATTATATATAATCTAAGTCTATAAATATTATAAGGCTATAAGTATACTTATTACTTATTTTTAATTATATTTATCTTTTAAATTAAGCTTATAACTAAACCTTAATAAATTTATTATTTATATTATTAACTAGTTATTAAGTTTAATATTATTTTAATTTATTATAAAAGTATTAACTTATATAAATAACATATTATTATATTATAATAAACTTATAAGGTCTTATTATAAAGATTATATCTAGGTTTATTATAAATATTTAAAAGTTTATTATATTTTTTAGTTTTAAAAGTAAAATATTAGATATTAATCTTATTTTCTTATTTTTTATTATAAATTTACTTTAAAAGAGCTTCTTCTTTACTATTTAATAAAAGTCCTTTAAAGAGCTCTACTTCTTTACCTCTTTTTATCTTCTTTATTAGGCTCCTTCTCTTCTTTACCTTCTACTTATTATATATCTATTTAAATATTACTTTATTATTATAATTTAATAATAAACTCTTTATAACTTTTTTAATAAGTATAAATTACTTATTACTTATATTAGCTAAGGTTTACTAAGTAATATTATAATCTAATAATTATTACCTCTTTTCTATTTATACTAATAAAAGTAAGATATTATCTATAATAGCCTTATTACTAGGTTATAAGAAGGTTATATTAGTATTTTATACTATAATAGTTTTTAAGGTTATCTTTAATCTCTTTACTAGTCCCTTTATTATTCTTTTAATAATAATAAATAACCTATTAAGAAGTAGTTAATATAAAAAGAATAATAAAGAAGATCTTAATAAATATATTAACTATAATAATATAACTTTATTATTTACTAATAAGAACCTCCCTTATAAGCTTTATATAAGGATTTTATAGTCTTATAGCTATATCTTCTCTTATTATATATAGTTCTTTACCTCCTAAATTATCTTATATTATAATAGCCCCCTAGCTTTATAGCCTTATAGGTTTATAGCTATATCCTTATACTTATAATATAGCTATATTATAATATATATCTTATATAAAAAGTAATCTTTTAGTTTATAGTCTAGTTTTTTTTAGCTTATTAATACTTATTTATAAGTTTATTTATAACCTTAAGCTTATATATCTAAGTATATAAGAATATAATTTTATATATAATAATTATTATATTCTTTTTTAAAATTATTAAATATATTAAGACTCTTAATTAAAAAGTTATTTAAAAAAATAAATAATCTATTTTTTTTAAAATTAAAAACTATAAAGCTATTTTAATTATAATTCTTAATATTTTAAAGACTTAAGAATTAGCTAAACTTAAATATAAGTTTAAAAAACTTAATATTATAAACTTAAGTTTTAAAGTAAAAAATAACCTTTTTAAGATTAGAAAGAGTAATTTTAATATCTTAAAAACTACTTTTATTATTTTCTTTTATAATAGACTTATTAAAAATATTAAAAATTATAAAAAAAGAAGTTTCTTTTAATAGTATATATAATATTAGTTTTTATAAGATTTTTTAATTTACTATTTATAAGTCTTTTTTAAATAAACTAAAATAATTAATATTTAAAAACTAAAATATATATAAAAAAATAAGTAAATATATAAAAAGTAATAATCTTATTTTTTTTAATAAAAAAGTTTAAATATAATTAAATAATAACTTTTATAATTATTTAAAATAAAAAAGATAATAAATACTTTTATTTTAATTTTTTTATATATTTATAAAAAATACCTTATTTAATTTATATTAATTTAATTTATATTAATCTAATTTATTATTTAGTTATTTAAGCTTATATTAATATATCAATTTAAAAATAAGTATTTATTTTTTATATTAAAATATAAGCTAATTTTAGCCTTTTATTATAATATATAATAATATTATTAGACTTTAAGAATTTATTATTTAAATTATAATAACTTATTTTTTTATTATTAAACTATATTATTTTTTACTTTTTTTAACCTAATTAAAGCTTATAACAATTATTTTTTATTATAATAAAACTTATTAAACTTAGTCTTATTAAAGTTATAAATATTAAACTTTATAATATTATATTTTATAATTATATTTTCTAAAAAATATAAACTAATTATAAATTATAGTTAGATTTTTATATTTAACTTTCTAATAGTTATATTTTTATTAAAAATATATATTAAACTTTAGTTATTATTATATAAAGCTTTTTTATTTAATATATATTAATATCTTTATTATTATATTTAATAAGTAATTAGTTTATTATATCCTTTATATTTATATATTATAAAAAATAGACCTTATAAATCTAGCTATAGAATATATTTAATTATAACCTTTTTTTTCTAAATTAGTAAACTTCTTTAAATTAGCTCTAGAATTATATTAATTAATTTTACTATTATATTAGTTATATATTATTATTAGGGGTATATTATAGACTATTATAGTCTTCTTATTATTTAGTTTAAGGTCTTTTTTTAAGAGCTTAAAAGGTAAGAGTAATTCTAAACTCCTTTAAAGTAATTTTTTATTTAAAGGTTATTAAGTAATTATAATACTAAGGTAGGTAATAATAAAAACTAGGTAAAGTATATAACTTACTTATCTATATAACTTACTTATTGACTATATTAACTAAATAAAAGTAAATTATTAGTTTTATATATTTTTAATATAAATCTAAGTTTAAAATTATAATAAAGAAAGTATAAAGTTTTATATATTATTTATAAATTATATAAAATAAATAATAAATAAATAAATATTTAATCTAATAACCTTTTATAATAATTATAATAATCTTAAGATAACTAATAAATAAACTATATTTATCTTAGTCTTATTTAAATAACTAAGATATATAATCTGTTTAAATTACTAGACCTTACTCCCCCTTTCTAGTCTACTCTAGACTTAGCTTAGTTAAAGATAAGTAAATAAAAGTATTATATAACCTATAGAAAAAGCCTCTATAATATAGTAGTTCTATACTAAGGAGTTCTATATAAGTTAATATATAGATTATTAGTTTAAATCTAGTTAAAGGTACTCCCTTTTTTTTTAAAAGTTAAGTATTATATATAACTTATATAAAAGAAGTTTAAAATAACTATAAGTTTAAGCTAAAATAAAAAAGTTAAAGAGTATATAATAATTATTATATTACTTATTATTTTATAATATAATTAAAACTAAAATTATCTAATTATCTAAATATTAAAAAAAATATAATTATATAAAAAATAATAATAAAAAAAGACTTATTAGTTATTTAAAGATACATATAAATAATATTAATTTTAATATATTTATATAAAATAATTAATTAATTAATAATATAAAATATAACCTTTTATAATAAATTAATATCTTATTATAAAAAAAGTTATTAATTATTAATAAATTTTAAAAAATATAATATAATAATAAATAATATAAAAGATAATAGGTTTTTATTTAAATTAAAACTATATTTAATACAATAAGATATTAATATAAATTCTTTTAGTTATAGTTTTTATTATTATTATAAATTATAAAAGTTCTAAATAAGTTATAAGTTTAATTAAAGTTATTTAATAATAATAATAATAACTTATAACAAATACTTTTTAATTAAAAAATAAAGATTATATTAGTTTTTTATTAAAGATAAATATTAAAATAAAAGTAATAAAAAAAATATAAGGGTTTTTTTCAGAACTTTAGTTTTTTTTATATTTATAAAAAAAAATAAAATAAACTAATTTACTTAAAGTAATTAAATAATAATAATATATATAATAAGTTTTATTTTATTTTATAATAAGTTTAAATATAATATAATTATAATTAATTTTTAATTAGAAAAAATATTATAATTATAATTAATAATAATCTTATTAAATATTATAACTAATTATTTATATATTAGTTTTATTTTTTAAGAGTTCTTAAAGTAATAATTTAGTTTTAATTGAAAATAAAAATAAAGTTTTAGTTATTATAATATATCTTAAAATATTTTAATTTAATTTAAAATAATTATAAGTTTATTAGAATTATTCTTATCTTAGAGCTAGAGTAAATGTATATATCTTTAATACCTTAGTAGTATATATTTAGATAGTAAGGGCTTAGCTAAAAAAATAGAACTCTAATCCATTGCTAACTTTAAACGAGATTAAACATTGCTATACCGCCTCCTGCCATATAAAAGAAGGTTAACTACGTCTGATGTTAAAGACAACATTGACCTAATCCCCATAGCCATCTTCATCATCACCCTTCCCATTGGCTTCCTTGCGAATAGGTATCTTAATGCCTTGCGCTGCAAAGGTCTTGCTTAGAGCTGTGCTTTCGCAAACGCCTGGAAACTTCTTTGCTGAGAAAACGTTAAATATTTCGCTGTATGAAGATGCGAGAATGAGAGCTCGGCCTGTGACAACTTTTGCTGGGTTGCCGTCTAGAGGGACACGCCCTCCTCGTGGGCCTACATTCACGAATGAGAACCGCAGGCTAAAATAACTCATTTAGCTTGGATATGTCAGAGAGTTCGCAGAAAGTGTCTTACCGAAAGTTTCCTTCAGTTCGCACACTGAGGTCTTGGAGAACAAACCAGATACCTCGCTTGTCTTCCGTGTCGCACAAGTTGAACGCACTGACAGCGACGCTACCAATCAAATTTCGGGTGAACATTCCCTGTGGCTGCCCTCCATTGACACTCGCTCTTGAGATGATCCCTGGCCCTGGACCGTGGCCTCCTTCGGAAGTCGAGGCTGCTCGCGAATCGTGACCGCTGCTATGTGGTGGTAACGGTTGCTCTGGTTTATACCCGTGGTGCTGCTGGTAGTGTTGAGACGGAGGGGTGTAAGTGCTACCCGAGCGATAAGTATGTTTCCCTGCTACTAGAATCAGTAACCCGTGGCTGATTCCATGGTGGTTGAGGTCGCTTACCACCATTATAGCTTGCCTGGGCTGCAGATTCCGAATGGTATTGAGGTGCGAGTTGCCGGCTGTAGGACGCATCACGCCCTGACGGTAACACATGCATGCCATGAGATGCTTCTGTGCTATTATGGGAGTCGCAACCCTGGGAGGCAATCGATGACGCGGCCGATGATGAGGCCGCGGCAGAGGAGCGAACGAGGTTTACCTCTCTTGTCCCGTCGGCATTCCAAAGATCCACGTTTAGGACAAACGTGGCGTGGTCAATTTCGCTAAGGCAGAGATTTATCAGATGTTGGTTCCATTATCGTGTGCAATCCTTTGTAGTTTACTTGTAGTTGATCTCTTTACCAGTGGTCATGTCAATCATTGACAAGCGAACACAGGGTGGGGGTGTGATGGGCCGACGATCCTGTTTTTCCATTAGATTGGTGTGGCAAAAGAGCGCAGCATCCGAGCTACCTTATCGCCGAAGCCACACATACGGGCCCGCTTAGGCTGCTGTATAACGTCGAGACTTGACACCTAGTTAGCCGAGTATCATCATGCAGAGGCATGGGCTAGGGCATACTGATACTGGTAACCTTCAACTTCATCCACATTGGAGACCGAAGTGAGCACAAGTTGTGTAGGCTGAGCATCTGTTGCAGGGGACGCCGCCCCCTCATTTGCATAACTCCTCCTTCTTGAGCCGTGGCTGGGGTTCAGCGCAGGCAGCTGATCTTGTTGATGATGATGATGATGAGATTGATGATGCGGCTGCGCGGGTGAGGGGAAAACTAGCTGATGAGGACCAGGGAGGCTAGCAGATGAACTTCGATGGCCAGGGTGGCTTTGAGAAGAAGTCTGTCGATAAGTATCAGCGTAATGAAGCAACTGTCGAGGTGCTGGGAGCTGGAGCTGGGATGGTGCCGAGCGCTGGTAGTTAGGAGGCCCGTCTGGAGGCGGCATTGCCTGCGGAAAGGCCTGCTGTGGACCGGGAGGTTGATATGGAGGATCCATGCTGGCTAAGTAGAGCTGAACCTGGCAGCAGCAGGACGTCCGAGATATTGCGCGACAATTCCTCGTTTGCTCAATACATAGGTGTCAAGCAGTGACACGGGGAAAAAGATCAGAAAGAGGATTGAGACAGCGGCAAGAGCAAGTTGGTTGAAGCAGCCGACGCAGCGTGTAATAGCGCGCTTGTTCACCATCAGGGGGTTAACTTTTGGAATGAGCGGTACGGGCACTAGTTGATGAGACCCAACTAGCATCAAGGAACCTTAGCTGCCTTTTCGTTGGCAGCAGCAGCAGGTCCTTCTGCAATACACGAGTAAGAAGTAGTGCGGCCGCAACTAGGTACCTAGCTGTCTTAGTTGAGTCAGCGCAGCAGAGGAATGGTCAAGTGTCGTGGCGGGGTGTCAGGTGGGGGGCGCCTTTCGTTGGACAGTAAAAGATGGTCATTAAATGGCGAACCGAGACTTGGGTAGTTGTCTATCTCGCGGCAACACTCCTACCTAGCTTCCGACCGTAGACAGCCGAGAGGTCCGTAAGAACGGTCCCATAGACTAATAGCGAAAGCCCCCAGAATTCCTGCTTAAGATGTTTATACACGTACCACACACCTACTCTTCGAGGTAGGTATTAGATACAGCAGCAGCTATTATATAATTATAGCTACTAGATAATAATAATTTTAATATAAAGTTTTTCTATATATTATATAATAAAATTAAAAAAAGTTCTTTTTATAAATAATTAATTTAAAATTAAAAGATAAATAAAATTAAGTAATTTAAGGTTATAAAAGATTTAATATATAAATTTAAAATATATATAATTAATTAAATTTAAAAAAAAGCTTTAAAAAAAAAGAGTTGTAAATTAATTAAAAATTAAAATTATATATTATTTTTTATTATTAAATTACCTAAATTAAGTTTTATAGTTAATTTAGTACTTTTTATCTTTTATAAAATAAAAAAAAACTAAAGTCTTTAAAAGAAAACTCATTTTATTATTATTAGTAATAAAAACTAATATAACTTATCTTTGCTATAAGAGACTAGGCTATACTTATATTATACCTAATTATAAGATAAAATTAAAAATAACTTATTCTTTAGGTTAATAACTTTAGACTTAGTAATAGTATAAGATTAAACTAGTCTTAATATATTAATATAATAAAAGTACCTTAGAATACTAAAAATATAGTTAAAAGAGGTTATAAGACTATATAACTACCTTAAGATAATAATAATAATATAAATTAGCTATAACCTAGTTATATTAAGAAATTAAAAAAAACCTTTTTTTTATATTAAATAAATCTTAAGAAGTAGTAAAGTCCTTCTTATAGAGAATTAATAAAGAATAATTATAATCTAATAATATATTAGTTAATATAGTTAATAAGTAAGTTACCTAGATAAGTAAATTACTGATTTTATTTAATTTTTAATATCTTTTATCTTAGTACTTTTATTATTTAATAACTATTTATAGAAATCTCTTTAAAAGAAATAGGTTTTATTTTTACTTTTAAAGCTCCTAAAAAAAAATCTAAAACTAAGTTATAAAAAATACTATATTAATCTATAATATACCTTAAATAATTATATATAATTAATATAATAATGTAGTTATATAACATAATTTTCTATTTAAAATAAAAAAAACTTATTAATTTAAAAGGAAAGATTATAATAAAATATATTCTTTAGTTAAATTTATAAGGACGCTTCTTTTAATATATTAATATAAAAAAATATAATAAACTAAGTACTTATTAAATATAATAATAAATATATTAAAATATATTAAGTAAGAAATCTTATATAATAATAACTAAAGTTTATTATATATTTTTTAATAAAGATATAACTATTAGAAAGTTAAATATAAAAAATCTAATGATAATTTATAATTAGTTTATATTTTTTAGAAAATATAATTATAAAATATAATATTATAAAGTTTAATATTTATAACTTTAATAAAACTAAGTTTTTAATAGGTTTTATTAAAATAAAAATAGTTATTATAAGCTTTAATTAGGTTAAAAAAAAGTAAAAAATAATATAGTCTAATAATAAAAAAAATAAATTATTATAATCTAAATAGTAAATTCCTTTAACTTAATAATATTATTATATATTATAATAAAAGATTAAAATTATCTTATATTTTAATATAAAGATAAATATTTATTATTAAATTAGTATATTAATATAAGCTTAAATAACTAAATAATAAATAAAATTAATATAAATTAAATAGAATACTTTTATAAATATATAAAAGATTAAAATAAAGGTATTTATTACTTTTTAGTCTTAAATAATTATAAAAGTTATTATTTAATTATATTTAAGTTTTTTTTAGTAATAAAAAATAAAATTATTACTTTTTTATATAATATAATTAATAAGTAAGTAATATAGATAAGTAACGTAGTTAATAAGCAAGTAGGCTAGATAAGTAAGTAGACTATACTACTAAGTTTTACTATCTTCTATCTTAGTATATATATTACTTAATAACTACTTAAAGGAAATATACTAAAAGAAGTAAGAATTATTATTACTCTAGAAGCTATTAAAAAAGACCTTACCTTAAGTTATAAGAAAACTACTTTAATCTATAATATACTATATTTAATTATATAAATATAATATACTAGCTAAATATTATAATAAGATTATATTATTAACTTAAAGAAACTTACTAACTTAGAAGAGAGGGCTATAATAAAATATATTCTCTAGCTAGATTTATAAGGGCTTCCCCCTTAGTATACTAATATAAAAGATATAGTAAACTAATTACTTACTAAATATAATAATAAATATATTAGAGTATACTAGGTAAAAACCCTTATATAGTAATAACTAGAGCTTATTATATATTTTTAATAAAGATATAACTACTAGAGAGCTAAATATAAAGATCTAACTATAATTTATAGTTAGTTTATACTCTTAGAGAATATAATTATAAAATATAGTATTATAAAGTCTATTATAAAAGAAAATATCTAAGGTAGTTTTTAAGGTATTAGAATTACCCTTTTTAATCCTAAAAAGGTTATTTCTACCTTAGAACTTAAGTTTATAATACTAAGTCCTCTAAACTTATATCTAGGTTTAGCTAGTTCTTAGGTCTCTTAGATATTAAGTACTATAACTAAAGTAGTTTTATAGTCCTTAATTCTAAAGAAGTAAATTATTAATTATCTAGATAGCTCTTTAACTAAAAGTCTTAATATACTTAAGAGTTTTAAGAAAGATATAATAGTTATTATATATAAGGTTATATTCTTATATACTTAGGTATATAGGCTTAAGGCTATAAATAAGCTTATTAGTAAGTATTAGTAGGCTAAAAAGACTAGACTATAAACTAGAAGATTATATAAGATATAAAAGATTTAAAGGAGTAGATAAATATAGATAGTTAAGTAAAGGATAAAATATAGGTTTATAGTAGTTAGAAGATAAGGGTTAAAACGTATACTTAGTAATATAGTATATATAGCTAGACTAGATATAATATATATACTTATACTATAGATATAGAAACTAGTAAGGAAGAGGATTCTAATTAGTTTTAGATCTTTTTTTATATTATAGTTAAATTATTGCTAGTTAATATGTAAAAGGTTAGGTAGAGTAGCCCGCTCGCTTATCTAGCCCGCTCGCTTATCAACTACGTTAAGTAATATACTTCTACTAGAAAATACTATCTTTTATCTTTATATTATAATTACTTAATAACCTTAAATAGAAAATACTTTTAGTAAAAGTAATATAATTTTTACCTTATTTATTATTTAAGAATCCATAAAGCTAGATATTTATAAAGTAATAAAGATCTATAATATCTTTATAATAATAATCTAATATTAATATAAAAGCTAAAGTTTATAATATAATTATATTACTAATTTAAAGAAACTTATTAATTTAAAAAAAGAAAGTTATAATTAAATATATTCTTTAGCTAAACTTATAAGAACTTCTTTTTTTAATATATTAATATAAAAAAATATAATAAACTAACTACTTTTTTTAATATAATATATAATATATTAATATATATTAAGTAAAAAAACTTTATATAATAATAACTAAAGTTTATTATATATTTTTAATAAAATATAATTATTAAAAAAATTAAATATAAAGATTTAATTATAATTTATAATTAGTTTATATTCTTAAAAAAATGTAATTATAAAATATAATTTTATAAAGTCTAATATTTATAACGTTAATAAGATTAGGTTTTTAGTAAGTTTTATTATAAAATACATAGTTATTATAAACTATAATTCAATTAAAAAAAGTAAAAAATAATATAGCTTAATAATAAAAAAAATAAGTTATTATAATTTAAATAATAAATTCCTAAGACTTAATAATATTATAATATATTATACTAAAAAAACTAAAATTATCCTATATCTTAATATAAAAAATAAATATTTACTTTTAGATTAATATATTAATATAAGCTTAAATAATTAGATAATAAATAAAATTAATATAAATAGGTATTTCTATTAATATATAAAAGATTAAAATAAGGGTATTTATTACTTTCTTATTTTAAATAATTATAAAAGTTATAATTTAATTATATTTAAGCTTTTTTTATTAAGAAAATAAGATTATTACCTTTTATATACTTACTTACTTTACTTATATATTTTAGCCTTTAAATATAAGTTATTTTAGTTTATTTAAAAAAGGCTTATAAATAATAAATTAAAGATCTTATAAAGACTAATATTATATATATTATTAAAAAAAGACTTTTTTTCTTATATTCGTTAATATTTTTTAATAAATCTATTATAAAAAGAATATTTATAGTATTTTTTAAGATATTAAAACTACCTTTTTTAATCCTAAAAAGGTTATTTTTTACTTTAAAACTTAAATTTATAATATTAAATCTTTTAAACTTATATCTAAGTTAAATTAATTTTAAAGTCTTTTAAATATTAAATATTATAATTAAAGTAGTTTTATAGTCTTTAATTTTAAAAAAAGTAAATTATTAATTATTTAAATAACTTTTTAATTAAAAGTCTTAATATACTTAAAATTTTTTAAAAAAAATATAATAATTATTATATATAAAGTTATCTTTTTTATATATATAAATATATAACTTTAAAATTATAAATAAGTTAATTAATAAGTATTAATAAACTAAAAAAAATTAAATTATAAATTAAAAGATCTTTTTTTTATATAAAAATTTAAAATTTAAAAAAAGAAAATAAATATAAATAATTAAATAAAAGATAAAATATAAACTTTTAATATTTAAAAAAATAAAAGTTAAAATATATACTTAATAATATAATATATATAGTTAAATTAAATATAATATATATATTTATATTATAAATATATAAACTAGTATAAAAGAAGATTTTAATTAATTTTAGATATTCTTCTATATTATTAATAAATTATTAATAGTTAAAAGGTAATAAGTTAATAAAGATATATTACTTACTTATTTATATTACTTACTTATTAATTATATTATATATAAATATAATAAAACTATATTAATACAATTATAAGATTATAAAGAGGCTTATAATAATATTATTAATAAATAAAGAAGTATATATAAGGGAATAGCTCTAATATAGTATTCTACTTAGTTTAAGGAGGAGAACCTTTACTAATAATAATAATAAAAGAAAAAAGAAAAGTACTAATAGCTTAGTTCTTCTTAATACTACTATTTATAATAGCTTTATTATAGCTCTTAGGTAATTTAATATAAGAGTAAAATATAACTCTATTTGTAACTTTAATTATAAAAAAAAGAGGTAAATATAACTTTAAAAGAATATTTATTATAAAATATACTAAAGCTAAATAAGATATTATATAGCTTTTTTAAGGTATTTAAAAAGTCTTTTATATTATATCTTATTAAATTATGTTTAGCTTATATTATAACTAATTATTTTTTTAATTTAGTATTAAAGTAAAATAAATATTATCTTTTAGAAGTTAAATAAGTTATTAAAAGAATTAAAGATTATAAGAAAATAATAACTAATTATCTTATTTAATATTATAAAAAAAACCTTTTAAGAAGATTATAGTTAATTAGATTAATTATATTATAAAAGAAAATTAATTATTATTAGATAACTAAATAAAAGATAAAAGAAAAAGGTTAATAAAATTAATAATAAAATTAATAATTAAAATAATCTAAATAATATAATACTAAAGTAATTTTATATTACTCTTATAGTTAAATATATAAAAGGCTTTCGATAATATAGTCTACTAAGTATTAATAATAGTTTTTAAGTTTTTTTAACTTCTAAATATTAATAATATAACTCCTAGTTTTTTATTTTATAATATATATAACTTAGTCTTATATTAATAATATATTAACTAGAATTTAAAATATCTTATAAAAAGCTTTATAAAACTCTTCTTTTTCTTTAATCTTCTTTATTTTTTAAATATTATTTTTCTATAAGATATTAACTATAATCCTAGGCCTTCTAATAATAGGCTTTATAAATGATATAAATCTTCTAAATATAGTCTTAACTTAGAAATAGATTATAACCTAATTAGAGTAAATTATAAAAAATCTACTAAAGTTAATTACTAAAAAACTATTTTATCTTTTTAATATTAAAATCTAATTTAATATATTTCTAATATAAATAAACTATAGTCTTAGAAGGTCTTTAACTTAAACATTACTTACTAAAACTAAGAAAAGAAATTTAATTTTTTAATATATAATTAATATTTATTTATAAATTTACTCTAGCTAGACTATATACCTATCTAGTACTTCTATAACTTATAAGTATAGGAAAAACTAGAGTCCCTAGAGGAAAACCTATACTCCTATAGTAAACTATAATACTATATTAGTTTCTAGTAGAGGCCGGTAGGGCCCCTCTTCTTAATTAAATAGAACCTATCTTAATCCTTTAGCTTATAGCCCTTTAGATAGTTAGTTAGAGGTTACTTAGGCCTAGGCCTAAGCCGGGAGGGCTAGGGGAGGAATCCTTAGGCTATAGGGGTATAAAGAGGGGGGGGGGAGGCTAGTTTAGTTATAGTATATTCCTATTTTATTATAGCTAGCTTACTTAAAGGCTCCTTTACCTATTAAATGCTATATTAGGTACTAGCCTTTATATATAGTATTATAATTAGTATAATTAATATACTATATATATATATTTATTATTTTCTTTATTTATATAACCTATAAATAATATATAAAAGATATAATTCTAGGCGGCTTATTACTAGGGTAGGGGCTTACTAGGCTAGGGGTTTATCCTTATTTAATAATTCTATACTAATTACTAATTTACTAACCTAGTTAATCTAGCTAATCTAGCTAATCTAGTGGATCTAGCTAATCTAGCTAATCTAGTTAATCTAGCTAGTAAGCTAGAATAATAAATAGGCCTTAATTCCCCTAGTTTTCTTCCTCTTTTCTTCTTTTCTTTAGCTATATTACTTATATATTTCCCCTTCCCTTCTCCTAGCTTCTTCTAGTTATTACCCTTTTACCCCTAGGTTACTCCTAAGATATTATTAATATAACTAATATCTTATAAGAATATCTATACTACTACCCCCTTATAAGGTAAATAACCTAATCCCCTTCTACCCCTAGACTAGGCCTAGTCCTAAATATTATTAGCTTTTTATCCTTAGAAATAATCTAAATAATAGTAAGTTTACTCTTATTCCTCCTTAGATTTACTCTAGGTCTATATTAGATATTAACTATATTTAGCCTACTATTTATAGAGCCTACTCTAGTACTACTACTACTACTACCCTAGATCTACCTATACCTTATATTAAGCTACCCTATAGTAATCCTAGATTAGTCCTATATAGTCCCTATTTAGGCTAAATATCTTCTACTAGTACTATAACTTACTATAATTAGTAAGGTAATATATCTTATCTTAATCTTATCTTAGTCCTATCTTATACTAACTATATAGCTAATACCTATCTTTATATTATATATATAAAAATAAAGTAATATTACCCTAGAGTAAGTCTAACCTATCCCTACCCTAGTACTACTTACTAACTATATTTAGGTTATAAAGGCTATTATCCCTATTACTATTATATTCTAGTAGTAGTATCTTACTAATACTAGCCTTAAGCTAGATATAGCTTAGGAGAACCTTAAGTTTAAATACCTTAAGAGAGTAATATTTAGTACCTAGTCTAATACTAGTAGTTAGGCTACTAAGGGCTCTAAGGACTAGACCTAGTCTATAGGTAGAATAAACCTATTTATTATTACTATTACTACTACTATTATACTTACTATTATACCTATTATAGCCTTAGCTAGGGGCCTAGCCTTACCTAATAAGGCTCTCTTCTCCTTAATCCTATAGGAGTTATATATCTATATATAACTCTCTAGTAGCTAGTTACGGCTAGTATAGATCTAGTAGGGTCTAATAGGGGTAAGAATTAGGAGGAGGAGGAGGAGGAGGAAGAGGAGGAGGAAGAGGAGGGAGAGGGGGAGAAAGAAGGGTAGTAGGCCTATAGCTACTAAAGGCCTAGGTTAGGCCTATTTAATAGGCGTTTAAGTTTATCTAAGTCTCTATATTAATAAATAGTAGGGTAAGTAAATACTAGCCTAACCCTAGAGTAGTTATAGTATAAGGCCTAGGCTTTACTTAATATATTTTATTTACTATACCTTTATAGTTCTTTCTATATCTATACCTATCTTATCTTTATCTTATATTATATCTAATTAGTCTTTAGCTTTTATATAAGTTAGTTATTTTATATTATATACCTACTTTATAATTTTTTTATTTTATATTAGGTAGTTAAGGGTAAGGGCTATTATATATCTATCTTATAATATAAGTATATTAAGATTAAGTTAAGGCTATATTTAGTTATACTCTAGTACTAGGTAGTAGATATCCTTAGGTCCTCTTCTATATTAGTATATTCTTAACTTAAACCTAAGGACTTATTACTTATAGAAGAAGGTATTTAACCTTATTTTACTAGTTTAAAGTTATATTATAATTAAGTTAATATAATAAGAAGAATTAAGTATTAGAACTACTCTACCTATATACTAGAGTTAGGGTAGTTTATAGACTAGAAAGAGAGTAAGGTATCTTACTTAATATTAGCTTTTTATCTCTTTATATTCTTATTTTATATACTATATCTATTCTACTTACTAGACTAGTATACGCTAGTCCCCTTATAGGCCCTTATTAGGAACCCTTAGTATATTCTTATAGAGCTCTTATAATAAGGGTTTAACTTTCCTTCTATTATATTATCTATAGATAGGTATAAGGGAGGTTACCTAAGTAGACGCGTAGTAGAGCTAGGTAGCTACCCTATTAGCTTCCTACTAAGATAGTATTCTACTTTTCCATATTATTAGGTATATATCTAGTAGTAGGACTCCTAGCTTAGTCTTAATATAATATATTAGAGTAGTCTTAAAGGCTCCCCTAACTACTTAGAAATATCTTACTTATATCTTATATAGGAGCTACGCTAGGCCCTAAGTAGCTTCTAGTATAGGCTAGTACTATATTACTACTTTAAAGGTTATAATAGGCTAAATCCTATATAGATATAAGTCTCTAGCCTCTTTAACTTTTAGTCTCTATAATTTCCCTATAGTCCCCTAGAGGGCCTATAGGGCCTATACTATAGCCTATACTTTCCTTATTATAGCTTTAACTTATTTTCTCTAGCTAAGACTACTAGATAATATTACCCCTAATAGGTATATATATATTACTAGGTAGACCTTATCTTACCTAAGCTAGATTAGGCCTAGGTCTAGGGTATACCCCTACTAGAAGTATATTAGGTTAAACTTAGGTATAGAGAAGCTAAGATAGTTAGTATATACCTATTCCTTATAAATTAACTATACTAATTTAAGCTACTCTTTAATATCTCTATAAGTCTTCTCTACTAATAGGAGGTTTATATTATCTATAAAGCTAACTATATATAGGCTTAAGGCTACCTTAAGTATTTTATAGAAGGAGGTTATAAATAAGATAAAGAGTATTAGTAATAATAGTAAGCCTTATAGTATACCCCTCTAGACTACTTACTCTATAGTTATTTTACTATTAATATATAGCTAGTTAGACCTCTTACTTAAGAAGGATCTTAATAGCTAAAAGATCTTTTCTAGGTAGCCTAGGCATCTAAGCTCTTTTATAAGAAGTCTATAGTTAATATTATTAAAGGCCCTAGTAATATTAAGTTATAAGAGTAATACTACCCTATCCTAAGACTAGGCTATCTTAACTAATTAACTATTAGTATAATTACTAACTCTATTAATCTCTATCTCTAATTACCTATCTATCTCTCTAGGAGGAGCCTATATACCTTTACTATAGTTATAATATAGGTAGCTAGTATCTTCTTAAAGAGTTTATTTATAATATTAAGGAAGGTAATTAGCCTCTAGCTACTTACTATATATAGCTTATCTAGTATCTTCCTTAGTTTTTAGAGTATAACTATAGTCCTAAGGTAGTACTATATAGGGTATTATCTAGTCTTAAGAGAGGTATTATAGAGTACTACTAGTACCTTATATAATAGGGGGCCTAGTACTCTTAGGAAGCTATAGGGGATACTATCTAGGCTTAGAGTATTTTAGGCGGTATAACCTTATAATATTACTATAATCTCTTCTTTTATAATTAATACTAAGATTTCTAATATATCCTAGTTAAGAGAAGGAAGGGGGGGAAGTACTATACTTATCTAAGGTAAGGCTAGATTATTACCTACCTCTACTAGTATAAGGAAAAACTTAGAAGCTAGGACCTTAGCCTTTTCTTCTTAGGTTTTTACTAATATCTTATAACCTAGGCTATAGCCTAGGTAAGTTAGGTTTAAGATAGAGTTAGTAATATACCTTATAATATATCTTTTCGCCTACTTATAGTATTTTTATAGCCCTAAGGAATTACTAAGTAAGTTAAGGTAAGATCTTTAGGACGCTTTTTATACTATAGCTAAGGCCTAGGCCTATATTAATCTTACTTTTCTTATAGTTTCCTAGTCTACCTAGTTACTAGTCCTTTAGGCTTTCTTCTATACTCTCTTAATATTAGCTATAACTATCTATACCTTACCTATCTACTAGAGGGGCTACTATTCCTAGGGAAGGCCTATTATAGGTACTACCTTCTTTATAATCTCCTCTAGTATTACTACTAGCTAGTTATAGGCTTCTTTTATATCTTCTAGTATATTTATTAAGAGCTTAGCCCTACTAGGGAGCTAGATCGCCGCCTCTACTTCTATAATAGACTTATTTATTTTACCTTACTTCCTTATAGCTATACTAGAGCTAGGCGAGTATATCTATAACTCTAGAAGTTATAGGATATAGTTAGAGTTAACTAGGTCCTAGTCTAGTATTTTATACCTAGTATTAAGTAATAGATCTACCTATAGAAGGTCTAGGGTACTTATATATTAGTTATAGTAAAACTAGGTTACTATTCCTAGAGGAGTTACTAGGGTAGTCTTAATCTAGTCTAGTACCTTAATTATCTTATCTACCTATATTAATTTTTATTTATATAGATTTTATAATAGGTAGTAGAGGTTAAAATCTCTAACTACTATATATAGGACGCCTATAGCTAATAGGAGGCTATATAAGAAGAGCCTTAGGTCTAATCTAGGCTTAGAGTAAATATTAGTAATAATTAGGGGATAGTCTTAGAATTAGATATAATAGACGTCTTAGTCTAGAGTTACTTTCTATTTTACCTTATTAATTTTCTTATAGATATAGGTTATTACCTAGTTTCCCTCCTATAGGCGCTAGTATAGTATTATAGTAGGGGAAGATAGGAGGCTACCTAGAGATACTTCCTAGACTATAATAATATCTAGGCTATCTTTTTAATAAATAACTAGTCTAATATTATTATTATCTTTATATATATTTTATAAAAAGATCTTTATTTATTTATTTAGGTAGTATTAGTTTAGTTATTATTATATCCTAAGGTATATTTAGGTTAGCCTATATTAAATAGTCTAGTATTAGAGTTAATAGGGGGGGTATACCCTAGCTTATACTATAAAGGGATACCTAGGTTAGCCCTTAGGTTATATTAGGTATAGGCTAGTTTCTTTATAAGATTCTTATTAGAGTTAGTAGTTCTAATATTCTAGTTTAGGTATTATTAAAGTTTAGTATATTAGACTAGGCTATATAGATTCTTTAAGATAGGGTTAGGCTAGGTCTAGGGGGGTAGCCCCTTAGGCGTTATATACTTCTAGCTCTTTTAAGTAGTAAAGATACCCTTAGGGACCTTATTAGCTTATCTATCTACTAGTAAGACTTAAATTTAGTAAGGTAGAAGAGGTATACCTCTTATACTTAACCTTAGTACTACTATATAATAGGGTAGGTCTAGGACTAAGCTAGGTAGCTTCTCTTATAGTTAATATATTATTCCTTTTTATTATCTCTTTTTACTAGGTATATCTTAGTCTTATTATAGACCTAGTATATATATCTTCTATACCTTTCTTTATTCTTATAATATCTCCTAATATAGCTATACTAGTAATAATAGAAGTACTATAGGGGCTATATTATTTCCTTAAAGGGTTTATACTAAAAAACCTATAAGTTATAGAATATTTTTTATTTATATAACTAGTTAGCTATTTTTATATTATAGGTACTTATTATTATAGACGCCCTTATTTTACCCTTAATCTAGGGGTAATATACTCTTATTATAGTAATATTTACCTTATTAAAGGCTAATAGTATTATAACTAGGTCTATAGTATCTTAGGGGATCTTATAGAGTAAGACTACCTTAACTATTATAAAATAGATTTTATAAGATAGGGTTACTTCTAGTCTAAAGGTAGTCTTTACCTAATATTTATCTTAGGTATATTCCTTTACTTTTTAGTAGAAGAAAAGAATAATATCTCTAGATAGGAGGTATTATAAGGCTACTATAGTATTAGCCTAAATAGCCCTATTAACTACTCCTACTACTTCTTATAGTAATTAGTCTTTTATTTCCTAAGGGTAGTCCTAGGCTTTAACTATTAGCTTTTATTTATATCTAACTAGTACTAGCTTTACCCTAAGAGCCCTATAATCCTAGCCTATAGCTACCTTAGCTTATAATCTTACCTAAGGAGGTTAGTTTTAAGACTTACTTTAACTCTACTTAAGTATCTATATAACTATCTCTTAGATAATAAACTAAACTATTTCCCTAGTAACTAGTATAGCTATTAGGGTTATCCTAGTTTCTACTTAGGCCTATATCTATAGGTATTATTACTAGATTTTCTTTACTTTATCTTTATAATTATCCTTAATTAAGAAAAAGAGCTTATTAATTAATTCTCTCTTAGTTAGTTATTACTACTAGTTTACTTCTACCTTAGGCTTATTATAGTGTATTTCTATTAGGGTAATACGTCTAGGCGTATCCCTAATAATGTTTTAGCTATTATAACTACCCCTACTATTATAGCCTTAAGCTATTATTATCCTAGGGTAGTTTTAGGTATTATTTATTATATAAAAGGTCTTTTTTTAATTTTATTACCGTTTTAGGCGTAATGTGGTCGCGTACCGTTTCCTAGTTACGAAGGTAAATATATTATTAATATAATTAATATTAAGGCTTTTATAAGAGAAATAAATTAAGATTATAAAAAAGGAAATAATAAATATATAATAAACTATATAAATATTTATAAAAATATTATAAAAGCCTTAGTTTTATTATATATATAAATTATATCGTTAGATTATTTAACTTTTCTTAATATATAAAGTATTTACTTAATATATCTTAAAATAAAAGTCTATTAGACCTATTAAAAAAAAATAAAAACTCTAAGTAGAATATTTAAAAATAATAAAGAAAGTCTTTAAGATAACCCCTTTTTCTTAGCTTAAAGTAAAATTGAAGGTTTTATTAATTTCCTTTACTTAATAGCTTATAAAATAAAAGTATTATCTTCATAAAAAGCTAATAAAGTTATAATTTAACTTTAATATATATTAACTTAAATTACCTTAGTTATCTTTATATTTTTATTTAAATATTATAAGATATAATAAAAACCCTTATTAGTTTATTTTATAAATGACTTATCTTTTAAGTCTAATAAGGCCTCAATAAGTAATTAGTAGAAGTTAATAAAATAGACTTTAAAGATATAAAAAATATATTAAGAAAAAAGTAAAAAATAAAATATTAATAAAGTATTTTATTATTTTATAATCTTTTTTTATTTATTATTAATTATAAATCTAATATATAACTTAGTTATTATTATTAAAAAAGCCTATTATAATATAATATAGTTAATAAGTAAGTAATATAAATAAGTAAGTAATATACCTTTATTAATCTATTACCTTTTAATTATTAATAATTTACTAATAATATAAAAGAATATTTAAAATTAATTAATAGCTTCTTTTTTTATTAGTTTTTTATATTTATAATATAAGTATATATATTATATTTAGTTCAACTATATATATTATATTATTAAATATATATTTTAACTTTTATCTTTTAATTATTAAAAGTTTATTTTTTTATTTTTTTATTTAATTATTTATATTTATTTACTTTTTTTAAATCTCTTATATTTTATAAAAAAAAAGATCTTTTAGTTTATAATTTTATTTTCTTAACTTATTAATACTTATTAATTAACTTATTTATAACTTTAAAATTATATATTTATATATATATAAAAAATAACTTTATATATAATAATTATTATATTCTTTTTTAAAACTTTTAAGTATATTAAGACTTTTAATTAAAGAGTTATTTAAATAATTAATAATTTACTTTTTTTAAAATTAAAGATTATAAAACTATTTTAATTATAATACTTAATATTAAAAAAGACTTAAGAATTAGTTAAACTTAGATATAAGTTTCAAAGATTTAATATTATAAATTTAAGTTCTAAGGTAAAAATAACCTTTTTAGGATTAAAAAGGGTAATTCTAATATCTTAAAAGCTACTTTAGATATTCCTTTTCATAATAAACTTATTAAAAATATTAAAAATATAATAAAGAACTCTTCTTTAGTAATATATATTATAAAGGTATATAAGGTTATTATAAAGTAGAAGGTAATATAATATAGGAAGTAGTTCTTATAATAGTATATAAGAAGGATATAAGGTTATATAATATTTTCTAAGATAGCGATTACTATAGGAAAACAGCTACCTTTATATAGGTATAATACCTAAAGGACTATTCGTAACTAGGTTAAGATCTACTATAGGTAATATAATACTTTATTATAATAATATTATTGATGATATTATTATGATATTATATAACGTTATTATGATATTATATAATGATATTATAACTTAATAGAGTATTAAAGTAGGTTCTTAATAATTTAATTATATAAATATAATCCTTATATATATAATATAAAGAAAGTAAAAATAGTCTTATTATGGATAATTAATTTAGAAATAGTAAATAAAATAGATTTAAAATAGTAGAAAGTTATAAGATAGTAAGAATAAAAAAAGAAGAAATAAAATAAAAGTATATATAATTAATAGAAGTTAAAGAAAAGAAAAAAGAAAAAAAAAGGCCTAAAAAAAGGCTTTTTTTAACTTCTTTTAATCTCTTTTAAATTAACTAAAGTCTATATATAAAATATTAACTTTAATATATAAAAAACTATAAAAAAAATAATATAAATATAAAAGAAATAAAAAAAATAAAAAAGAAATAATATAAACTAAAATTAAGCTTATAATAGCTTAGCTTTTATAAATATAATATTTATTATAGCTAAAAGATAATATATATATTTTATTTAGAGTATTACTATTTATATAGTACTATTTTACTATTTATATAGTATTATATATAGATTACTAATAGATTCCTTAAGGTACTTAAGTTTATAGGTAAATTATATAGAAAATAGAAGTATCTTTTTAAATAGTATAATATTGAATTTTTACTACCTATCTACTATAATACTTACTACTGCTACTGCCGCTGCTAGTAAGCCTCTTAACTCTTACTAATTAACTTAAAAAACGCATTTTCGCTAATATATATATAAATTAGCTAAATAAACTATTCTTCTAGGCTAATAGTAGCCTTTATCTAGCTAGTTCTACCTATAACCTTATATAATATATACTTAAATATATTACCTATATACTATATTAACTTAATTACCCTAATAGCCTAGATTCTACCTATTTAGGTACTATTAATAATAGAATTAATAATATTATTATTTCCTCTACTATCTATATATTTATATAACAATAGCTTAATCCTAATCTATAGTTAGTCTATTTCTTAGGTAGTAAGTTAGGTTTAAATACTATAAGGTAGTAGTAAGTAGTATCTTTATAAGGTCTTATTAAGAGTAGAACTCTAAAAACTAATTACCTAGAATTACTTAGATTAATTAGTAGAGATCTAGACTACTTAGCTATAAGAATACCCCCTCCTTAAGTACCTATCTATCTCTCTACTATAGACCTAGATTAATAGGCTTACCCTTTAATCCCCTAGATCCTACTTCCTAGATTAATAGCTTAACGGCTTAAATCCTTAATCCTAGGGAGGTCACGTGACCTCTCTATCCTTTCTAGGTACTAGTGCGTCAGACCCTAGTCCGCCTCACTCAGCCCCGCGTATATGCTGTAGAAATTGTAATAATTTAGTACTAGTATCTTAGTATTAACGGCTACCTAAGGCCTACTATAGAGGTTCTAAATAATATTAGGATATTATATTTAGTAAAGGGGTTCTTTAACGTCCTATAGTTAGATTAGCTATTAGATTATACTAAAAAAGGTAGAATTCTTACTAAAGGCTATTATAACTACTAATAGGTATAACGTAATTGATAAGCGAATGTCCTAGACAAGCCAATATCCCATAAATCGACCCTTCTATATTATTATTATTTTATTAGTTAATCTATAATAACTAAGTATAGTAGTCCTAAATAATAAGGCTAGTATTAATCTAGTACTTTAAGCCCTTTAAAAAGACCTAGAGCTAAGTATATAATATATAGTATAGATCTACTAGGTATATAGAAAGAAGCTAGGCTACTATTAATAGGGTATATAGCCTTAAAGTAATATTATAGCTAATTTATAGAAACTATCTAATCTTAAAGAATAGAAGCTAGTTAAATATATACTTAATCTAGATTTATAAGGGTTTTACCCTTAGATTAATAGTATTAAAGAAATAGTTAACCTATTATATATTAACTATAATATAGTACCTATTAGTAAATACTAGGTAGGGAACTTTATTAAGTAGTACTTAAAGCTTAAGACGTATTTCTTTTATAAATATAACTACTAGAGGGCTAAATATAAAGATCTAATTACTATAAATATATAGTTTAGACTTATAGTAAATATAATTATAAAGTATAATATCTAATTAGATAATATCTATAAGTTTAATAAGATAGGCTTTATAATAGGTATTATTATAAGTAATATAGTTATTATAGGTATAGAAAGGTATAAGAACCTAAAAAGAGTCTAATCTAGAAACTAGGAATAGGTTATAGTTATTTAATTAATCTCTATATAGGGCTAGGTAATATTACTATTTATTATTATTATAGGCTAATATTACCTCTTAAGCTAGTATTAAAACAGTACCTTCTTTACTAATTAGGCTATTATAACTATAAAAAATAGCTAGACTAATAATTCTATAGGTCTTCTATAGCTAAAGTACTTTAATTAATATATAAAGAAGTAATTAAATAGTACCTATTATCTACTAATCCTTAATAGGTATAAAAGCTACTATTTTACTAAGTTTAAGGTATATTATGAAAAGAATAAGATTATTATACTCTATATACCTCCTTATTTATCTAATCTACTCTAGCTTCTTAATATAGGCTACTTTAGGCTACTTAAAAAGGCCTATAGTTAAGAAATAGAATATCTAATTAAATACTTTATAATATATATTTTAAAGACTAAGTTCCTTTATACCTTTTATACTATATTTTAAGCTATAATAACTAAAAGTAATATTAAGGGAGGCTTTAGAGGGGCTAGACTTACCTCTCTAGATATAGAATATATACTCTTAAAGCTAGATATAAAGCTATATACTCTAACGCCTCTTAAGGGGACTCTAGAGCTTCCTAACCCTTAGGTCTTAAAGACCCCTAAGATAATTAAGGAGACTAAATCTTAGTCTACCTACCTTAAAGATTAAATTAGGAGATATAAGAGTAGCTCCCTAGCTTTAATAATTAATATTATAATATTAATAACTAAAGGTCTAAAGATATATTAGTATAAGATAGTATTATTAAGGATAAAGGTCTAGGATCTTTAAGATACTAACTATATCCTTAGCTAATACTAGAGAGAGAAAAAGACCTAGCTAAGGAATAGAAGGACTATATTAGTAGAAGAAGGTTAAGTATTAATTAATTAGAAGGATATAGATTTATAGGTAGTAGCTAAATCGTTAAGAAGACGTAGTTAGGTAAGGTTAGGGTAGCTAAGTATAAGGTATTATAGTATATATAGAAAGGCTAGATATAATTTATAAATATATTAGGCTAATATAGAGGTATCTAGGGAAGAGTATAGTGATTAGTTTAAATTAATTAAATAATCTATTATATATTAATTAAAGATCTTATTTATAGTATTAAAATTCGTATGATATTAGCTTATCTAGGACATTTACTTATTAATTACGTTATATTATATCTTAACTACTAATACCTTTAGTTAGAATTATCTACTTAAGTTAATATATATAAAATAGCTTATATTAATTTATATATTAATACTTATCTCTAGCTAGAGGTAGCTACTAGTAAAGGTTATTAAGGTACTTAATCAAGGCTATAGCCTTATTATATTTATATATAAGAAGCTTTAAGGTAATATATATTATAGTTATTATAACCTTACTAAGCTACTTTTAGTTAAAATCTTATATTTAATAATATATTATTATAGCTACTTTTACTTAATAATCTTATTTTTTATATTTAACTACTTATATTAAATAGTTATATAGGTATAAGAGATTACTTATTTTAGTTATTAAATATATCTTAATATCTTTATATATAGTTTTAATAGGAGAATTAGTATATTAACTAAAATTCTAGTAGTAGCTAATTAGGTATTTAGCCTATTAATATCTTATTAGAAGGTATTTTATTATAATATATTATAAGGTTAAGTATTACCTTTAGAATTATATTCTTATTACCTTCTAATTCTCTTTAAATTTAGCTTCTATTAGTACCTAAACTACCCTTTTCTAAGCTACTAATATCCCTACTTTATTATAGGTACTTTTAGCTATTATTAAATATTTATTTCTAAGGCTAATAATAACTTTAGCCTTATCTTCTTTAGGCTCCTTATTATTATCTAATTTAACCTATTAGGTATTAATTTTAACTTAAATATTACTATTAATATAAAAGATATATAGTTATTACTAAATATCTAGCTAAGTCTTTAAAAGTGCCTTTTTAAGTATAGATTTATTATCTATTATAATAATAGTAGGTTAAAAGGTACTAAATTCTTATTAGAATTCCTTAAGCTAGGTAATAAGTTAATTATAACCCTTAAAGGTCTTATTATTAATAAGTCCTTAGTAAAAATTAATAATAAAATTTTAATTAGTTAAACTAATAACCTAAAATAAGAATATCTTAAAGTAATTAGTTTTATATATATTATTAAGCCTAATAATATAAAAGAAATAGTAC
This sequence comes from Beauveria sp. NWAFU-1, assembly GCA_024472245.1. Classification (NCBI taxonomy): domain Eukaryota; kingdom Fungi; phylum Ascomycota; class Sordariomycetes; order Hypocreales; family Cordycipitaceae; genus Beauveria; species Beauveria sp. NWAFU-1. The sequence goes on from JANBXD010000003.1 coordinate 3,657,158, forward strand.
TATATTTCCTAGTACTAAGGATAAGTCTAAAATATAGCTATTAGGATATTATTATTATATTTAATAGTATAATAATAGTTATTTTATTATAAAATTTATATCTATTATTAGGTTAAGGTTAAGCTATTTAGATTCTCTATTTTAATCTTCTGATAGTTATTATATATATCTTTATTAAAAAAAAATAGCTTAGGGTATATTTTATAAAGGATATTACTAAGCTCTTAAGTAGGTAGAGCCTTTAGTAATAATAGGCTTTTCTTAAGCTTCCTTTATTTAGTTATTTAGTAATAAAAAATAAAGTAACTTAAAAGGTAAAAAGAAGGAGGGTAGTTATATATATTATAAGTTATCTTATATATCTACTTACTATTTAAAGTAGTAGTTATTTTAATATTAATTTTAAATATATAATTAACTTTTTAAGAACTAATCTTTTAAAGCCGTAAGGCTTATAAAGGCTAGTAATAACCTTTATTATAGATAATTTAGTAATATATAGTTATATAGCTACTATTAAGTTAATACTTACTAGAAAAGCTATTTTTAATAACTATAATACTATTTAATTAGTAAAAATTCTATATAAAGATAAAGAGATTATATAAAGAATTAAATAGTAGTACTAGTAATAGTGGTAGAGGAATTTAAGGCTAATTATAGACTTCTACTATTAATATAATATAGGGGGAGAGAAGGTAGGAATTAATAATTATAGGTTAATATAAATAATAATATTAAAATTCTAGCTATTTAGGTAATCCTTTTTAGGTATATTATATTTTATATATATATATACTAATTTAGAGGTACTATACTAGTATAGGTAAAACTAGGTATATATAATACTATATAAATAGTAAAACGGTACTATATAAATAGTAATACTCTTTATTTATTACTAAAGATATTAATAAATAAAGTATATAATAAATTAAAAAAAAGACCTTAAATAAGTAATAAACTAAAATTATTAGGTATTAACTAAGAACCTATAAATCTCTTTTTCTTTTTATTTCTATTAGCTTTTACTTTTTTATATAAGCCTTTATATTTCCCCTTAGGCTTTTCTTTTATAATATAAATAAAGATTAAAACTACTCTTAGATAGCTTTTAGTAAAGAGTTTAAAGAGTTATAAGGTAATATATATTAAAAAAAGTTACTAAAATACTTATACTTAGGTTAAACTAATTAAATATAAGGAATGGTTTTCTTATTAAACCTATATATTTATAGACTTAGTATTATATTAAACTTAATATAAAAGCTAAAGTTTTTCTCTAAGTACTTTAGTTTCTTTTTAGCTTATTACTTTTATAAAGATATTAAATAAGTTATATAGCTTAGTTAATATAATAAAATAATAATAACTATAAGTTAAATAAGTAATTAATAAACTATATAATATTTATATTTAAGTTTATTAAGTTAAAATAAAGAAAGGGGTTTTATCAAAATTATATATTTATAAGCTTTATATTATATTTAATTTTAAATAAAAACTAAGTTTTTTTTAATAGTTAAGTTTTTTTTATTATTTATTATTATAAAAAATATAAAAAATAATTATATAATTTAGTTAATATAATAAAATAATATATTAAATCTTTTTTTTAGAAAGATTTTATTTTAGTATTTATAATAAAATATTTCTATCTTTATTAATTAATATTAATTCAATTCTAAAATTATATTATAATTATATTTCTTTTTAGATTATATTATAATTTAATAATTTAATATAAATACCTATATTTTAATATCTTTATTATCCTTCTAGTTTCTTTTATATAGATAATAAGAAACTATTTACTCTTAGTAGCTATAGGTATATAATAGCTACTACTATATCTAATACCTACTATAGGTATATAGTATATATAAATTACTAGGCCTTAGGGCCCTAGTAGATGCCCTTTATCTTTATTAGAGATCTTCCTAGTATTAAACATTTTTATAAATATTAATACTATTTACCTAGCTTTACTATATCTATATATATTACGTTACTAAAGTAACATAAGTATATATAACTTATAGTAGACCCTTACTAACTAAATAGTAGGCGAAGAGATAATATATATAAAGAAGTTACTCTAGTTATCAATTAACGACTACTATATATTCGTTCCTATAGTTATACTATAGCCGGCGATAGGGTTTTTATAGTTTCAAGTATTAGATAACTAGGTTTCAATACTAACGTCTATAACTATCCCTTTTACTACTAAAAGGGAGCTCTAAGGTTATAAGACCTATATATACTATAGATATAAAAATAGTACTTTATTAACAAGGTGTCTTTCTTTATTACTAATTTTTTTATACCTCTTATCTCCTATTAAAGACTTAAGAATTAATAAAAAGGATCCTTCCTCTAATACATACCTCTATCTTTACTCAATAGAAGTACTATAGGCTGCCTACTTAAAAATATATAATGTTTTAGCTATCTAGTTCCTCTAGAGACTACTACTCCTTCTATTTTAGTCTAATTAGCTATAGTAATTACTCTATGTTTACTTATATGTTATTAGTTAAAACCCCTGCGAGTAACCTTAGAGCTCCCTTTCGGCAGTCACTTTCGCACTGCGCCTTATGACGCCACCAGCCATCCACCCCTCCTCGACGCTTGGAACGTCTGCGCTTGATCTTCTGGCCGCACCGCCTAACTATCGCCTTCTGTCAAATACTCTACAGTCGCAGTACGAAGTAGGACCCAATCTACGAAACAGCATGGAAAGCGAATCAATGGGCTTGCCTCCAACCGGTACGTCATCTTGATGCCGAGGGCTAGTATCGACGAGCCGGTCTGCCAGCCAGCTGCTCCTGGCTTCTGCCTGCTGTGCGACGGTGTCGCACCTCTGCCTGATCACAATTACGCCCAGCGCTGGGATTCTTTTTCTCAGACCATATTCTGACTCAAAGGATGGAGATTAGCTGCGAACGAAGGCCTCGGTAAAGCCCAACTTGCTGCTCGCCTTGGAAACTATAATGTATCGGTATGTCCAATACTAGCAGGCGTTTCGGTGTCTATTGAAGGCGCATGTCTGATTTGCAAGCTACAGAACAAGCTACAGGGCATAAAGGACGATGTGCCTATTGCGTTCCAGGAAGGTACAATAAAGACAAATGCCGCGACGGATGAGGGCGATGAGCCCGCTACGAACGGCGATTCGAAATCATACGCCGACGCCGCCAAACCGCCTGTCAATGGCGTCGAACCGACAAGGAGGAGATACCCAGCCTTGAAGAGCGAGAAGTCGCTCAGGAATAGCGAGGCAAATTGGAAGGCTATTGGAATCCGGTTCGCGCCTTTGCGTGTGCCCTTGCGACGCCGTCTCCAGACGGGGGCAGTGCTCTTCCACTGCATGTCCATCGTCGTCTTGGTGTCCATGTTTTGGTTTACCTGTGCCAACCCTCTCATGTGGCCAGTTCTAATCCCATATCTGTTGCATCTGACCTTTTCCACTGCAGCTGTTGATGGATCATTGTCTTATCGCTCGGAGTACCTGCGTTCCTTGCCGCTGTGGAAGCTTTTCGCCGGATATTTTCCGATTCGCCTGCACAAAACCTTTGATCTTGATCCTCAAAGGCGATATATCCTCGGATACCACCCGCATGGCATCATTTCACATGGCGCTTGGTGTTCCTTCGCGACAAATGCCCTTGGCTTCAGAGACAAGTTTCCTGGCATCACCAACAGTATCCTCACTCTGGACTCCAATTTTCGCATTCCATTCTACAGAGACTGGATCTTGGCCATGGGCGTTCGATCTGTCTCAAAGGAATCTATTCGCAATATTTTAAGCAAGGGCGGTCCGAAGAATGATGGCCAGGGCCGGGCCGTCACCATTGTCATTGGAGGGGCCCGCGAGTCACTTGAGGCGCAACCCGGTACCTTGCGCTTAATCCTCAAAGGTCGCAAGGGCTTCGTCAAAATGGCACTTCGCAGTGGCGCTGACCTCGTCCCTGTGGTTGGCTTCGGGGAGAACGATATTTACGATCAGCTCAGCCCCAAAACCCACCCTCTGGTGCACAAGCTGCAGATGTTCACTCTCAAGGTCTTCAAGTTCACTTTGCCAGCTCTCCATGGACGTGGCCTTCTTAATTACGATGTCGGCCTCATGCCGTATCGTCGACCCGTCAATGTCGTTATCGGCAAGCCTATCCGTGTAAATTCAGCTCCAGGCCATCAGCCTACCTCAGACGAAATTGACTATTACCATGAGCTATATCTTCGGGAGTTAGAGAATCTCTGGGAGACCTACAAGGATAACTTTGTTCCAGGACGTATAAGCGAAATAGAGATTATAAGCTAAACCTTTACTTAGACTATCTAAAAGAGAAGCTAAGAAATTTTTTAAAAGATTTATCTTAAAATAAATTTTAATATAATAATATACTATTTTATTAACTAATTTTAGATTATAATATAATAATATAAGTATAAATAATAATATATACCTAGAACTAGTATATATCTATAGTAAGTATATAATAATAATAAAATTAAAAAGAAGTAGGTAAGATATTTATTAATACCTATCTAAAGCTATAATAATATTAAATAAGAGCTATAATAAATATAATATAAATAAAAGTAAAGATATTATTAAAAAATATATTTTAATATAATAAATAAAAGTAAAATTAATAAAGTATACCTAAAGTAATACCTACTTAATAATAACTTAAAATATAAAAAAAACTTATAAAAAAACTCTTTTTCTTAATAAAAAATATTAATAGACTTAAGATAAATTATTTTCTTAAGATAATAAAAAGAAAATAGTTTTATAATACTTTTAAAGTAAAAATACCTTTATTTTTTTTATTTTTATTTTTACTTTAAAGGTTATATAAGAAATTATAAGAAAGACTATTACTTAACTTAAAAAACTAAAAGTAATAACTTATATTAAAGTAATTAATAACTAATCTTATAATAAACTAAGATAAAAACTAGTTTTTTATATATTATAAAAAAAAAGTAATTATTAGTATTTATAAATATATATAATAGACTATTAAAAAGCTATTAGTAAAAAATAGTAATAATAATAAACTATATAATCTAAGAAGATATAATAATAATTAGATATTACTTTTTTTTTAGAAATATAATATTATCTTTTTTATTAAGATATAAAAGTATATATAAGAAATAAGTACTAAATTAAGGATATCTTTAGACTAAAAGCTTATTTAGTTTATAAAATCTATAATATAATTATTAAGGATATTTTAATTTAAAAAAATATTATAAGATATAACTAATCTTATAATAATATTATTTATCTTTAATAAAGTTAATATAGTTATAATAAAGGCCTAATAACCTTATATTATGATTAAAACTTAGATATCTTTAATTATTAATATATATAATATATTTATAATAAACTAGCTATATATAAGAAAAAATCTTTTATAATTTATAAGTTTTTTTAATATAAACTATATATAAAATTAGCCTAGTCTACCTAATACTACTACTACTAATAGTTTAGTTATATAGCTTATTTTATTAAAAGGAATTTAATAAATATAGATAATATATAGCTTATATTTATAATAATAATAATATAATATACCTAGCTAAGGGTAACCCTAGGAAAGAAAAGTACCTTAATTATAAGAAATAATACCTAATATAATTATGAGACTATTATATATTAGTAAAGTATTAGGCCTAGGCCTAAGAGGCTTATTAATTTAGGCTACTTACTTTAAAACCTATAAATTAACTAAAGAATAGATATAATTATCTAAAGTATTATTATTATTAAAGAAGAATATTAGTAACTTATAACTAAGGGGAAGACCCCCTAGACCTAGTTTATTAAAGTAATTCTTTATATAATTAATAGGCTAAAATATCTTATCTTTCTTATTTATAAGAGATTATAATATAAGACCATTACTAAGCCTAATATTATAAAGGCTAATAGGCCTTATACTAATTATAATATAACTTACTTTTAAACTAGTCTTATTTAAATAAATAAATAAAGATCTTTTTATAAAATATTTATAAGTATAATAATAATATCTAAATAATATTATATTTACTAAAGAGCTTTAATATCTTAGTCTTCTAAAAAGTAATACTAAGCTAGCTTCCCTTTATACCTATTATAACTTTATATTAATTACTATAAGAGGGAAGAAGAATAATTACTTATATTTATAATTAACTTCCTTAAAGTAGTTAAGAAGTAAACCTATTACTAGATATATATTATATTACTTTTATAAACCTAATATTAATAATTATAAGTATTTATATTAAACTAAAGATAGACTTAATTAAGCTTTTATTTTTTAATAAATATTAACTAAATATTATTAAAAGTTATTATAAATAACTTTAATATTTATTACTTATCTTAGGACTTTTATAAATAAAAAATCCTTAATTATAAAAAAGAGTTATATTATATTTAATTAGACTTGACATTAATATAATTATATTTAAAAAAGGTAGTTATATAATATAAAAAATAATTATTAATTAAGTATTATTAACTTAATATAAATAACTAAAATATTAAGACCTTATTATAAGACCTTACCTTAGGACCTTATTAGATCTAATTATATTCTATAACTCCTAGTACTAGAGGCCTTAACTAGATATCCTTTAGAGTAATAAGAAAGTAGAAGAAGATAGATAAAAGTTTTATTATAAGTAAGGTAAAAGACTAACTTTATTTTATTATTAAGATATTAATAGAGAACTTATTATAACTTAAAATAGCCTATAAATAGCTTATAGCTACTATAGATAATATTATAACTTAGATTATTTTTATAATATAATTAATATAAAACTAAAAACTTTAATAATAAAATAATAAAATATTAAGGTTAATAAAGAAAATTAGGTAATTATAATAAAAAGTATAATATATTAAGAATTAAGCTAACTAAAAGTAGGCTAAAGGTATAAAAAAGGACTAGACCTAAAGTAAATATAAAGCTTATATAAATTCCTAAAGAAGTTACTTTAGCTTATTAGAAGAGTTATTTATATTTTAATAATAATTTAGGTAAATAAAAGGCTATATAATTAGATATATATTAGATTTAAATTTTTTATTAAATAAAGATAAAAATAATAAAAATAATAAAAATATAAAAAGAAAAAACTAAACTATTATTATAAAAATTCTTTCTTCTCTAATAAAAAATAAACTAGGCTTAGCTTTACTTAGGTAAAGAACTATTATAAAGACTTAAAATATTATAAATATCTTCTAAGAAATAACTCTTAAAGAGATTAAGTAAATATTTTAAGGCTATATAACCTAAAATACCTTAGGCTTAAATCTTATATAGATTTCTTTAGGCTATAAAAAAACTATTATATAAAGTATTAGTAAAGTTATATAATATCTTACTAGATATAGGTTATTCCTTAACTTAATATAAGATTAAAGTTATTATAGTTCTTTAGAAACTAAATAAAACCTTAACTAAGCTTAAGGAGGTTAGGGGCTAATATTTTATAATATTACTAAATATTATAAAAAAGCTATTTAAGAAGATTTTAGCTAACTAGATTACTTTTATTATAAAAGTATATAGCTTACTCTTTAAAGGCTAAATAGGTAATAAGTAGAAGAGATTAATTAAGATTATAATTATTATAATAATTAAAATAATATAAATAACTTAGGCTAAAGGTAAAGTTATATTATTCTTTTGGCTAAATATTATTAAGGCCTTTAATAATATAAACTATTATATTTTTATCTAAATACTCTAAAAGTAAAGCTTCTTTAATAAGATAATAAACTTAATACCTACATCACACGAGGCAACAGCTGTTGCGGGATGTCAGTGTCTATTTACTTACTGAGGGATGGTTTCGCATTCCCGGAAGCATCTACACACATCTCCGGTATAAAGCAGGTCAGCTGGGATCGGAGCGTAAATACGTTTCTCGCAAAACCACTCAAGGGGACATAGTAACATCAACATTGGAGTCATTAGATGCATCTCCAAAAGGACGGGGGCAAGCCTTTCTTCCACCCGTTGTGACTCCAGCAGCCGAGAGCCTGGTTTTGCAGGCTTACCAAGAGGTCAACGCAGCATCCAATGGAGTACATCACTGGTATCATTATCGAAGCTATGCATACCAACTTGCCAAATTTGGCGCCTTTGATGTTGATGCAAAAGATATTGACATGGCGTTGCTTTGCTTACATTTCGCTACCTGTTCGAAGCGTTGCGAGACATGCGGCACCCCACGCAACGGGGCTGGGAACTGCCATAAATGCAATCCCGTCGAGTGTGTGTCTTGCGGCAGAAACACATCGCGGTGGCGCAAAATGTGTAAACGGTGCAGCAACGAAATCAAACGGCTCGGGGGCAAGGCAAACAATGGGATCGATCAAAATCGGTGTATTACCTGTGGCTTGGTGTAGAATGACAAACGGAGCAGATGCCCAACTTGTGTACTATCGATGGAGCGCAGCATAGAACAAAAAGGCAGCTCCAACACCGAGGAGGAGGACCTTGCGCATCCTTCTCGCCGTCCAGAGCACCAGCTAGGAGACAGACGTTGTATCGATTGCAAGGAATCTGCACCACTTGGGCGTCAGAGATGCCAACTTTGCCATGAACAATTTATGAAAAGACTACGATTGGAAAGGGCTAAGCGAGATGCTAAAGGTAAAAGTTGCGTTGACTGTCGCACCAAGCTTTTGCCCGGAGAAGCAATCAGATGTGCCAGTTGCCTAAAGCATCACCAGGAAAAACTAGCCGCGAAGGCAATTTGTTCCGACTGTGGACAGCAAGCAAGAGTCGGCAGGAAGAGATGCGCGGCTTGCGAAAGCCTTTGCGTGAAGCGACGGACTAAGGATTGGAGGGACAGGAAACGGAAACTGAAACGATTGCCCGCCAAGGAACCCGCCTTATGTCTTGATTGTAGGGAACAGCTGCCAGTCCCAGTCCAAAACAGGAAACGATGCTCCGCCTGCCAGACAAAATTCAAGAAGGCCACCGGTCGAAGAGCAATGGCAGAAAAGCGTGGAAAGCGTGCTGCCCAGAGCTACTGTTGGGATTGCAAAGTACCAGTACAATGTGCCAGACAAAGGTGTGATCCATGTGCGGCGATATATAACTCCCATACGAGAGAACGCAAGAGACGGAAGAGGGCCGCCGACGTTCAAACAGAACCAATCTGCGGTGATTGCGGAGGCCCAAGAAAAGACCGCCATAAACGATGTGCGGAATGTACGAGGAAACATGGAAAGTGCCAACAGAAGAAATATCGCCAGAGAAGAAAGGCCGCTAAACCGCCCAAAGAGAAAACAAAGCCGCCTTGCAGTGATTGCGGGGGAGTAGGGAGAGCCCGCTCAATCCGATGTGCGCCATGTGCGAAGACACGTCACGACACTCAAATACGGGAAAGCCGGAAGCGGAACAGGGTCGCTGAGCTGGCCGCTGAGGCAGCCAAAGAGAAACCAGAGGCACTCTGCTGTGATTGCAGAGGACGGGCCGCGATCGGTCGTCAAGGTAGACCCAATAAGAGGTGTGAGCCCTGCGAGTTAAAGATAAGATGGCTCCGAAGGAAGCAGTACGAAAAAAGGAAGAGGGAGGCCGAGTAGGCGGCCCGCGTAGGGCCAGGCTGCCGCGACTACAGAAAGCCATTGTGACCTGGCATTAGAGTTCGCTGCCCGAAGAGATGGGCACCGTGCCGCCTGGCGAAGTACGGGGACAAAGGCCAGAGAAATTACAGCAAAAGCCAAGCAGTCGACAAATTGAGAGGCCGATTGCGAGCGCCAAGGGATAAGACTACAAAGCTATATTAACATTCTTCGCTATATTACGAGAATATACTAGTACCAAAAGTGAGCCTAGAGAAATACTGCTTTCCTTTTGTCGCAGAATGTATTAGGGGACAGGTTACTAAATTCGTGTACGTTATCTAGGCTGGGAAAATGAGGGATAGACTAAATGGTAAATGCTAGTGATATTTGCTCCTAATTGCACACATGACGCCGTTAACCACCGCAGAAGTATATTACACTCCTAATATAGCTCATTCTTTCTTATTTCTATTTTTGTGTGCTATAAACGATTGCTTTAACGTATACAGCTAATCATCTATATCCTGAAATACCTACTTTCCGGCTGCGGCAATCTTCATGCCCATCTGTCTCGCATGCTGAGCCATGAGGGCGTCCATAATTGTCAGAGCAGCCATAGCCTCGACGATAGGTACCGCGCGAGGGACAACATTAGGGTCGTGACGGCCCCTGGTGGCGAGGACGCCCTCGCCGGATGCATCGTAGCGCGAGGTCAATTGGTCCTGGGCGATAGTTGCCGGAGGCTTAAATCCTACCCTAAAAAAGATGCTGGCCCCGTTGGAGATGCCGCCCTGGATACCGCCCGAGTGGTTCGTCTTGGTGCCGAGGCGCGAGGGCGGGATGCCAACAGCGGCACCGGGTGTCGTGGCCTCGCTGGCAGGGGGGTTAGACACGAAGGGGTCGTTATGCTCTGACCCGCGCATTTCAGACCCACGGAAGCCAGAGCCAATCTCAAAGCCCTTAGTCGCAGGAATCGACATCATAGCGTGGGCGAGGAGAGCCTCAAGCTTATCAAAGGCAGGCTCACCAAGGCCGGATGGGCACCCGCGGATAATACAGGTGACAGTGCCGCCGACAGAATCGTGCTGGTCGCGGAGCTCGGCAATCAGGTCCTCCATACGCTTCGCAATTTCAGTGTCAGGGCACCGAACCGGTAGAAATTCGTCAACCTTATCACGCGTAAGGGTATTAACGAGCGTAAGGAACTTAAGATTACTGCTGAGGGCGTCCATATCGTCGAATAGCTTAATCTTACCGACCGAGGACACAAAGGCGATAATCTCAATACCATAAGCCTCACACAGCCACTTCTCAGCGACAGCGCCAGCGGCGACGCGGGCAATGGTCTCGCGGGCGCTGCTCCGGCCACCCCCGGAGGAGGCTTTGATTCCGTACTTTTCGAGATAGGTCCAGTCGGCGTGGGAGGGGCGGGGGTAAGAATTTTCATGAAATTTGTAGTCGCGGGGGCGTTGATCCTCGTTGGGTATAGTCAGGAGGAGGGGCGTTCCGAGACTTATGGAAGGTCAGTATTGTGATAGTTGGACATTCTGCGGGGTGGTCTCACGTTCGCCCAAACTCGGTTCCAGATCCTATCGTCACGCGGTCCTTCTCGTCGCGGGGGGTGGTAATGGCCGACTGGCCCGGACGTCGACGTGTGAGCTGCGGCTGGATGTCCTCTTCCGTGAGGGCAAGGCCTGGCGGGCAGTTCTCAATAATGCAACTGACGCATTTACCGTGGGATTCGCCCGCGCTGTGAACAAGAGATCAGCATGTCTGTTGCGCTGCGCGGAGGGCAGATATGTTGAAAAATACTCACGTGGTCACGCGGAAGTAAGTGCCAAAGCTCGACATGGCGCCTATATCTGTTCTGTTTAATCCAGCAAGTGAATTGGGTCGAAAGCAAATGCGACGCTGAGATATTTCTACTTTTTCGGTGACTAATTCCAGCTCCGGCCGCCGTATTCGGAGAGTCGGTGAGGCAGCTGCTGTCACGTGCATCATGGATGGCGGGGCTTTACTAAGGCTGTCTGTACATTGCGTCAGCCGCCGTTGAGTAATAAATAGAACAAATGGCTGTGCCATTAATGAATCGCTGTAGTGGGGTGCGACGATGGCTTTATTTTGCGTGGGGGCCCTCCTGCTGCGAAGACTATTGTGCTAGCGTTGATAACTGCCTGCTTGCCAAGGCCATCGCAGGGCGGCTTGCAGGGCCAACCTCCGAGTGAGGATGTCCTCACTCGGCTCTGTCCTCTTTGTAAGGCTGTCTTACATTAGGGGCTGTGACCGAGGTGCTGTCCTTCACCCCGCGAAGGCCTGGAGGGGCACTCCCCCCTTCCTTCATGGCACAGCGCCTGTGGGAGGACACCAGCATGGGTTTTATGCCCTGTGGACAGCACCAGTGTGGATTCGAATAGCGTGGACATCTAACTTGATGCGGTCCTCGACGAGAAGCTCCCGCCACGACCCGGTGCCGATGGAGGCCTCAAAGGACACGACGCGCATCTCTTGAGTAGAGTGGGACGAACAGGTAGATGGCATCAAGCTTTGCTTGCTGGTGGATGTCAACGACAGCGGACATCCACCAGCAGCACCAGCCTATCTTCCTGCAATCCTCCCGCCCTGACAGCGCTCCCACGCCAGCCACCTGCCGTGGACACCCACAGGCGGCCATCAGTGAGCTGCGCTGTGTTAGGGTACGTGGACCCATATCAGAAAACATACCTCAGATGGCAGACAGACCAGAGACCAGCACAGAACCAGTCAGCCACCGCTTAAATACTGTCTTACATATCCGGCCGACGGGCTTAAAAACCTCATACGTCTCTTGTGCATTCGAAAAGAATTAACTCTTACAATACAGAACGGCGCGCGCAGTAGAAGAAAAGCACTCTACAACGCCACTGCCATTACAACAAACATGCCGCGAAAACATTCGAGACCAAAAGCGCCGAAAAAGCGTAACATCGACAGACTAGAGCAGCGAAAATTAGCAAGAGTCAATATACTATGCAGTAGGTTAGTTGGAAGTGATCCGATGAATATCTTTATGGACAATTGCACAAGTACTGTAAATGACTGGCATTCTTTGCTTTATAAATCCATATTATCAATACATTTCTAGAATAGATCTAAGTATTACCATTACCTTTAAAGCTATAGATAATATTATAACCGGGAAGAAAGGAACATATTTATTACGACGCCTTACTTATATCTAGTTAATACGAATATTCATCTCTCTTAAGAGTATAATTAAGTATAAACAGGACAAGGCTTAGGTAAAGAGATTATCTTACTATTACGCCTTTAGTATTACTATAGATCTCTATATTTCCTATTAGGAGAGTTATTTAAGTCTAGTATATATAAGAGATAAATTAAAGGGATATAAGTAAACTAGATAAAGCTAGGTCTAATTTATTAGACTATTACTATTCCTTACTTTACTTTACTCTAAAATAATAGAGCTAATCCTATTTATCTTACTCTATTCTTAACTTATATAGTATATTAATTATATATAGTAGGGATTTTAAAAGGATAGACCGAGCAAGTATTACTATGATAGCTGCTATAATCTACTTAAACTATCCTAAGCGAATGGTTGAGGCTGTAGCTGTGCTCACTACCGCAGTGGAGTCGGCAGCCATGTCAAATGAGCCGCTGGCAATAAGTCCCAGTCAAATTGCGGGGGATATAAAGGCACATTTGCAAAGTGTGAGCTCAGCTACAGTCGGTCGACAAAAGTTTCGCTTGATCCGCTTTTTTATTAGGTAACCCTCGTCTACACCAAAATTTATATTAGCTATAATAATTATAATTCTTAATAAAAATATAATATAATTTAGATATAGATTCTTAATTATATAAATCCTACTCTACTAAAATTAATATTTTATATATTAACCATCGGTGTTGATAACGGCCTAAAGGCGCTATACTATTAATAATATAAGCTTTTCTAATAAGCTATCGTTAAACTCCTCCTACACTTCCTCTACGGCCCTAATTAAAAATTTAATTATTTCGTTAGTCTTTAGTATATCTAATAGTTTAGGATATTTTTTTTATAATATTTTCTTTTAATAGTTTCTAGAGGTTTTTAATAGGGTTAAGGTTAGGCAAATACGGCGGCTAATCTATATAACTTACCCTATATTTAGCCCCCTATTCCCGTAGCTAATTCTTAATAATTTAAGCCGTATGTGTAGAGGTATTATCTTAAGTAAATATAAATCTAGGCTCTATAATTATAGGCAAATTCTCCTATAGATAGGCGAGTATTTAGCGGCTGGTAACGCCGCCTCGGGGGCTATTAGGGTCGCTATTAAGGGTTACTAGGTTCGTCCGTCGCTTACATATAAATCTAGCCTAAAACATTTAAGAATAATAAGTTAGCTTATTCTTTAGCTAGATATTCTTTTTATCTTTTTTATTTTCCTATATAATATTAAATAGTAGAGTTATTATATATTAAAGATAGGTACCTTTCTATAGAATACTTACTCCCTATATTACCCTTTACCTCGCGTAATAGTAGTCTTATTAGAGAAGATCTAGCGCTCCTAAACTTTAGGATCTTAATTAATATATCTAAGAGTAAATTATAGTCTTTTTAAAGTATTTATTTTAGTTAATTTAGGGTATTATATAGCTAAGCTATACTAGATACTATGCTTCTTAAGATAGTAGGTTAGAGTTATAAATAAGTATATTAATCTAGCCTCCCTAAGTAAATTACTATTCTTAATAAACGGATTATTATTAATAATACGGATTATAACCCTTAAATCGTATTCTAATATAATACGTAGCTGGCTAGAGCGCGCCCGGCTCTATATACTTTTTTAGTCCTAGTAACGCTCATAGATGCTAAGAATACTCGAGACCAGAACTACTTCCTATACCGCAATTTAAGCAGGTTTAACGCCTAAATCATACTTTATATTAATCTTTATTCGTTTATAAGGCGAATAATGTTTTTTACGAGTCAATTTAGGCTTTATGGAAGAAGTTATCGCGGTTACAAAAAGGTGTGTTGATTATAGTATAACGCGTGGTACGGGGTCGCGTTAGGAATCAAGCGAAACTTTTGTCGCCCCACTGTACAAGCTGACGGCTGGGGTTCCTCAGTTCACTGTCCAGTGTGGCGAGTCACTGTCCAGGTGGCGGGCACTTGTATCTTAGACGAACACATTAATGGCTTAGCGTCAAATCTATTTTTGCGCAGAGGGTCAACACCAGTGTGGCTTACTCAGTGTGCCGATATATAGAACGTGTGGACTTCTTCGTGTGCTCTGGGTGTGGCTTGAAGTGAGTCTCAGTATAGCCTGTCGTTACTAGTCAGTGTGCATAAACAATCAGTGTGCGAGGCTCAGGGAGGATAATGTGGCACACATCGTTGTGTAGAGCATGGAGCGTTCAGTGTGTAGGGGGCAAAGTCATTAGTGTGTGGAGGGTAAAGTAGTCAGTGTGTGAAGGATGGAAGACTCCGTGTTTTTGGTGCAGGTTACTGCATAGTTAACTGGTGTGTAGAAGCCAGTTATCGGTATGCTTGGAGTGGCTTAAAGCATTTTTTGGTCTTTCTATTATGTAATCGTGAGTTTTACTGTTTGTAAAGTTCGAAGTAGACCTTGGTAGCTTTAGTCTGTAGCTGTAAGCATCTATCACATACCTACCTGTACATGCTGTGTTTGAGAATAAGAGATGATGTCACTAGAAACAACATCGCAACAAGGCACGCGGAGGTAGCCCTACAAGCTCGTCCAACGTGTGATAGCCTTAGCAGGCCAGCAGTTATCGAGGCTAGCACACAAAAGACATCCCAGCAAGAGGGCGGTCACAAATTTAGTTTATCTTAGTACGCCTAGCCGGTGGCTCTCCGCCGTTCCCTGTATTCGAGCCCTGCCACCTCCATTCAAATTTCCTCCATCGATGCCACCAGCTAAGGCCGGATGATGGTGGCGCAGCCCCAAGCGCTACGGACCTGGGACGGGTGTCACGTGGAACAGTGATTTGGGCATAGATCGTGTTGATTAAAGAGCCAAAAGAAGCTGTACTACGAGGAGTGCTTAGGGACACCCTTAACGTCGACCACCCACTTGCGGGCCACACCCACATTTGGGCCACCATTTTTGGTGTAGCTACACCAAAATAGAATCTTATATAATAAAATAGAGAAAAGTTTTATAATTATTTAAAAATATATATAAAATAGCTTAAATAAGTAACTTTTATATATAAAATTTTTATAATATAGATAAATCTTAATAAATTAATATAATTAGTTAAAGTTTTTTTAAAAAAATGTTAGGCTTTACTAAGAAAGTACTAGTAATCCTTAACACTTTAATACTAATTTTAAAAAGTTAAGGGGATTTTTTTAAATTCTAAAAATTTTAGTATAAGCTATTTATATAGATTAAAATCTTATATTTAAAAAATCTAGTCTTTTTTAATAGATAGTTCTTTAGTTATTAAAACTAAGTTTAAAATAAGAGGAGAAAAAAAGAAGAAAAATTACTTTAATTTATAAAATATTATTAAGATTTTTTATTATAAGCTAAAATTTATAAAGTAAAATTTTATAATCTTATAGTATTTTATTATATTTATTATATAGTTTTTTTATATTTACTAAAAAATACTTATATAAGAAAAAGAAAAAGTTAAAATTACTATATAATTTACTAGGGAGAGGTTTTCTTTAGCTTTAACTAGTTATTACTATTTTATAAAAATCTATTTATTTTTAAAAAGAAGATAAATATTATAAATAAGCTCTATATTATTTTATTATTAATTCTATATAATTATTAGAACTATAGTAGGGCTAGAAAGTCTAGTTAAAAAAGGTGTGTTTTTACGTTTTTTGGTGGGAAGAGGTGGCCCACAAGGGGGTGTGGCCCACAAGTGGGTGCCCGACGTTATAGGGTAGGTACCTCTGCTAGTATATAAATTTACCCTTATTATAGGTACCTTTCCCATTAACGTGTCCTATAATACTACTCTATCTAATATCCCCCCTTAGCTTTATATAGCTTTAAAAATTAAAGCCTAAAAATATATTATAAATATTAAATAATAGTGTTTTTAGTATTTTAATTATATATAACTATAGGTAAAAAAATAATACTACTATAGGGCTTAAACCCTTAACTAATATAGTACTTATAAAAAACTATATATTAGTATATATTATAATTAAAAGAAAAATATAAGTTATTATAACTAGAAATAAAAACTTAATTTTCTTATAAAAAGAAGAAGAAACTAAGTATTATAGAACTATATTATAACTTAAGATTTATAGACTATATTATTTAGTTTTTTATTATTTTAATATCTCCTTACTAAGGTACCTAAGCCTTATATATAGACTTAACCTAGTTATATTATTAAGGTATATTTATATATATTACTTAGCTATTAGGCTTATTAATAAATATATTAGTCATTTTACCTAATAAAGGGTTATTTTAGGCTACTAGGGGATATAGTGTATTATGCCTTAGTAGGTAAGCACTAGAGCTATGCCTAGGTGCTAATTAATAAGGAATTTATTAGTAAGGCCGAATTTCGGTTATTCTAGCTAATTAGCGTTATTATCATTAATCGCCAGTAGTAGCGCTAGTAGCGCCTATTAGGCTTCTAATTTAGCTAATTCTAATAGCGTAGGCCTTATCTTAAGACCTAGTATCCTAATAAATTTATTAAATTTCTATCTACTAAGGGCCTTTATAAGGCTATAGACTATAATTATCTTAAATATAGCCTTCTATTATAGGTTAAATATATTAGCTCTTACTTCCTACTAAATCTAATAATTATAGATATTAATATATTAAAGCTTTATAACTAGCTTAACTAGGTCTTTTATAATAAGCTAAATTATCTAGTAGTTATTATAAAAGAGCTTAATTTTATTATTAAAGAAGAAGTTAATATTAGTATATAGATATTAGAATATTATAATCTCTTTTACTATCTAAGATAATATTAGGAGCTTTACTTTTATTAAGGAGGTTATTATTATATTCTACTTAGCTAATTAATAGAATATAAGTCCTCTAAATAGTTATAATATATATCCTTAGGTATTTTCTTAATCCTTAAGGTTATTACTAAAGGCTATATCTATATATATTACTAGCTTTTCCCTATTATTATTAAATATAATATAAAGGTCTTAAGTTTAATTAAGATATTAAATATAATTAAGCCCTTAGTTAATATATTATTAAGAGGGGTTAATAAGGAATTATAAGAGTTTTAAGGTCATAAGGATAATATTAGGTTATATAATAATAGCTAAATACCTAATAGATCTAATAATTAACTAAAATTATATAATAACCTCCTTCTTAGCTATATCTTTATTAGTAACTAGTAGCTTAGTTAATAAGGGAATATAACCTTTCTTATTATTATAATAGCTAAACTTATATATTATCTTCTAAATATAGGACTTTTAGAAGAACTAGGCCTTCTTATTCTTATAATCTTTAATAATTTTAATTACTAGGAACTAGTAAAGGCTTCTAAGTACCTTAATATTATATTTTATAATAATTACCTTATATAACTTCTAGAATTCTTCTCTTAAGGACTTATAATATAGAATAACTAGGTTATTAATAAAGAAGAAGATAATAATACTACTATAAGTTATTATATAAGGGTCTTCTAGGTATATTTTAAAAATCCTAGGGATTTAAAGAATCTAGATAGCTTACTATACTAGAGAATTAGGGATCTCCTAAGGCTATATAGGGCTCTTAAGAGCTTCTAGTATTTATACCTTTATAGGAAGCTAGATAGTAGCTATATATAGATCTCTTTATTAAGTATTATATTTAGAAAGGTATTAATAAAGTTATATTAGGCTATTTTAAGGTTAAAGGTAGCTATTAGGGCTATTATTAGATATTATATATATATAACTAGGGTTAAGGCCGCCTTTATAAAAAGGGTTATTAGTTATTAGTTTCTTTATATATAGAGCTATACCTTATATTATTTAAGATACCCTTAGGTATTAAATTTATATATATAGACCTAGAAGAGGTTAAGAAGTCTTCCTTAATATAGCTAGGTATAGTTATTTTAGAGCTTAGTAACGCCTATAGTTAGAATCTACTGATTTTCTAATTTTATAGCTTTATATAGCTATCCCTAATATATATAAACCTATATCTCCTTATAATTTTAAGGCACTTCTAGTCCTAAGTTATAATATAGTCTTCTAATTAGTAGTTTATTAATAGTTATTATTATTATATATATAAAACTATTAACTTAACTATAATTAGTATTATTAAAGTTATCTAGGTTAAATAAAGGTTCCTTAGGCATAAGAGATATATATTTAGAGAGCTAGTTCTCTCATACTAGCTACTCTAGAGGGTTAGGATCTTAATTAGTAGCTAGCGGTAAAAGCGGCATATCTTAGTTATTTAGTACTACTATAGATACTTCTACCCTAAGGTCTAATTCTAGCTTTTAATATAGTTATTAGAAGTAGGTAGCCTTTATAGAGCACCCCCTAAGGTTATAAATAGATTAAAGATACTAGTATTTAATAAAGAAAGAGTAGTATTTATAATATACCTAAGATCTTTATATATTAGTGTTACGAACGCTGCAGCAGCAGGGGCTAGAAGTCAAGGTTAACTAGGAAGGGAACCTACGGGCAGCCTAGTTAGGACGCGAGGTTACGTAACCTCGCGGGCGACTAAAGAGGTTAAGGGTTAATTAGGTTTAATTATAAGTAAAGTAACTAAATAGTTAACTAGATTAATCTAGGTCTATAGTAGAGAAATAGATAGGTACTTAAGGAGGATGTATTCTTATAGCTAGGTAGTCTAAATCTTTATTAATTAATCTAAGTAATAGTTTTATTATTAAGAGTTCTATTCTTAATAAGACTTTATATTAAAGATATTACTTATTACTACTTTATAATATTTAACTTAACTTATTATCTAAAAAATAAACTAACTATAGATTAAGATTAAGTTATTATTATATTTTAATTAGTCTTATTTAATAAGTTACCTTAATAAACTTAAATAATTAACCTTTTATAATATCTACTATAAGTAGAACTACTAATAATCTTAGAAAGGTTATTATTAACTTTAATAATAAGATTAACTATTTATATAAATAGCTAAAAGAAATAAAAAATAAGAAGAAAACTAAGCTAAAGGAAAAGAAAATAACTAGAATACCTAACTTTCTTAAGCCTAATATATTTAATAAAATTAAAGGAGATATTTATACCTTTTTTACTTAGGCTAAAGCCTACTTAAAGGTTAATAACTTTATTAATAAAAACTTTACTAAGATTCTTTATATTAAAATCCTTTTTATAGGTAAGGTAATAAAATAATAGGAACTAACTCTTAAAGACTTTCTTTATAAAGAGAAGCTTAATAATAAAACTAATTAAATATTTATAAAATTTAAAAACTTTAAAAGAGTTTTATAAATTATATTTAGTAATTTAAATAAAGTCTAAATTATAATATATAAGCTTAAGTCCTTAAAAAAAACTAAATCTACTTAATATTATATATATAAGTTTAGATATATTATTATTTATATTAATTAAGATAATAATAGCTAAATAGAACTTTTTTTATAATAAACTTAGAAAAAATATAAAAGATAAAATTATTAAAAAAGATTAACCTAATAACTTTAATAAGTTTATTAAGAAAATTATTAAAGTTAATAATTATCTTTATATTAAATACTTTAAATATAATAAAAGGTTTATAAGAAACTATAAGAACTTATTATAATATTATTAGATAAATATAAAAAAGTACTAAAATAGACCTATAGCCTATAGGACTTACTTAGGACTAATAGAGCTTAATATTACTAGAAATAAAAAAAGAAAGAAATACTATAATTATAAAAAGACTAGATACTTTATAAATAAGTACTAGGCACCTAAGAAGTAGTAGAAACTAGTTATTAAAGGAAAAGGATTAAATATAGCCTATTATAAAGACCTACTTATTTAAAATATTAATATAGTTAATAATAAAAAATACTTCTTAAATACTAATTAGTTTAAAAACTATAATAAACCTATATCTAATAAGGACTAGGACTTTAGAATATAGCCTATCTCAGATAAAGAAAAAGACCTTAAAATAACTAGGTTAGAAATAACTAGGTTAGAAATTAAGGTAAATACTAATATAGTCTTAGAAATACCTCTAAATAAAGAAGGGAATCTTAAGATTACTTAGCTAAATATAAAAGATATACTTATCTATATATTAATAATATTATTAAAACTAGTAAATAAGTATATAATTAAAAGATAATCTTATTTTAAGAATAGAGAACTTAATATAATAGTTATTTATAAAATAAATATTATAAACCCTATTATATTAATAATAGTATTAACTAATAAAAGAATTATAAATTTATAAAAAATCTAAAGATTATAAAACTTAATCTTATATATAGAGATTATATAATATGTTTATAAGCTTCTTATTTTTATAATAGTTATAGATATTACCTTTATAAGAAACTAGAGTACTAAATATTCTTAAGTTATAATTTATAAAATAAAATCTTTAATAAATAAGAACTCTAATACTAGAACTTTAAAAAGAGAAAAAGAGAGTTTATCTTTCTTATTAAAAACCCTAAAGGAGATTATTATATTAAAGATAAGAATATATATATTATTTATATTATAATATTAAGGTATATAAATAAAGGAAATAATATCTTTATTAATAGTTTTTTTTAGTTTAAACTTAATTAATATAGTTAGTAGATTAGATAATTACTAAAAAAAGCTCTAATATAGTTATATAAAACTAATTATAATAAAGAATAAAAGAATAAAAGGAATAAAAGAAATAAGAAGATAGGTTAAGAAATAATAGCTATTATTACTAGTAAGACTAACTCTTTAAAAGAGATCTGATAGGTCTTTATATATTATAAATATTAATAATAATAAATACCTTACCTTTAATATCTTTATTAAAAGAATAAAAGTCTAGATAATACTTAATAGTAAAGTATTAAGAAACTATATTTTATTAAATCTTATTAATAGATTATAATTACCTTAGAAAAAGAAAAATAAGCCTTATTAACTTATAAATATAAAAGGAAATAATATTTAATATAGCTAAGGTATAATAGACTTAGAAACTATATAACTTCTTATTTTTATTTTTAATATAAACTATATATTATCTTTAGATATTATAAATTTACTCTAGCTAGACTATATACCTATCTAGTACCTCTATAATTTATAAGTATAGGAAAAACTAGAGTCCCTAGAGGAAAACCTATACTCCTATAGTAAACTATAGTATTATATTAGTTTCTAGTAGAGGCTAATAGGGCCCCTCTTCTTAATTAAATAGAACCTATCTTAATCCTTTAGCTTATAGCCCTTTAGATAGTTAGTTAGACACTTAGATACTTAGTTACTTAGGCCTAGGCCTAAGCTAAGAGGGCTAAGGGAGGAATCCTTAGGCTATAAGGGTATAAAGGGGGGGGAGGCTAGTTTAGTTATAGTATATTCCTATTTTATTATAGCTAGCTTACTTAAAGGCTCCTTTACCTATTAAATACTATATTAGGTAGTAGCCTTTATATATAATATTATAATTAATATAATTAATATACTATATATATATACTTATTATTTTCTTTATTTATATAATCTATAAATAGTATATAAAAGATATAATTTTAGGTAATATACTACTAAGGTAGGGGCCTACTAGGCTAAGGGGTTGTCTTTATTTAATAATTTTATACTAGTTACTAATTTACTAACCTAGTTAATCTAGCTAATCTAGCTAATCTAGTTAATCTAGCTAATCTAGTTAATCTAACTAGTAAGCTAGAATAATAAATAGGCCTTAATTCCCCTAGTTTTCTTTTTCTCTTTTTCTCTTCTTTAGCTATATTACTTATATATTTCCCCTTCTCTTCCCCTAGCTTCTTCTAGTTACTACCCTTTTACCCCTAGGTTACTCTTAGGATATTATTAATATAGCTAATATCTTATAGGAATATCTATACTACTACCCCCTTATAAGGTAAGTAACCTAATCTCCTTCTACCCCTAGACTAGGCCTAGTCCTAAATATTATTAGCTTTTTATCCCTAGAAATAATCTAAATAATAGTAAGTTTACTCTTATCTTTTTTTAAATCTACTCTAGGTCTATATTAGATACTAACTATATTTAGCCTACTACTTATAGAGCCTACTCTAGTACTACTACTACTACCGCCCTAGATCTACCTATACCTTATATTAAGCTACCCTATAGTAATCCTAAATTAGTCTTATATAGTCCCTATTTAGGCTAAATATCTTCTACTAGTATTATAACTTATTATAATTAGTAAGATAATATATCTTATCTTAATCTTATCTTAGTCTTATTTTATATTAACTATATAGCTAATATCTATCTTTATATTATATATATAAAAATAAAGTAATATTACCTTAAAGTAAATTTAACCTATCCTTACCTTAGTACTACTTATTAACTATATTTAGGTTATAGAGGCTATTATCCTTATTACTATTATATTCTAGTAGTAGTATCTTACTAATACTAGCCTTAAGCTAGATATAGCTTAAGAAAACCCTAAGTTTAAATACCTTAAGAGAGTAATATTTAGTACTTAGTCTAATACTAGTAGTTAGGCTACTAAGGGCTCTAAGGACTAGACCTAGTTTATAGGTAGGATAAACCTATCTATTATTACTATTACTACTACTATTACGCCTACTATTATACCTATTATAGCCCTAGCTAGGGGCCTAGCTTTACCTAATAAGGCTCTCTTCTCCTTTATCCTATAGGAGTTATATATCTATATATATCTACTCTAGTAGCTAGTTATAGCTAGTATAGATCTAGTAGGGTCTAATAGGGGTAAAGATTAGGAGGAAGAGGAGGAGGAGGAAGGGGAGGAAGAGGAAGAGGGGTAGTAGGCCTATAGCTACTAAGGGCCTAAGTTAGGCCTATTTAATAGGTATTTAGGTTTATCTAAGTCTCTATATTAATAAGTAGTAGGGTAAGTAAATACTAGCCTAACCCTAGAGTAGTTATAATATAAGGCCTAGGCTTTACCTAATATATTTTATTTATTATACTTTTATAATTCTCTTTATATTTATATCTATTTTATATTTATTTTATATTATATCTAATTAGTCTTTAACTCTTATATAGGTTAGTTATCTTATATTATATACCTACTTTATAATCTTTTTACTTTATACTAGGTAGTTAAAGATAAAGGCTATTATATATCTATCTTATAATATAAGTATATTAAAATTAAGCTAAGGCTAGACTTAGTTATACTTTAGTATTAGGTAATAGATATCCTTAGGTCTTCTTCTATATTAGTATATTCCTAACTTAAACCTAAGGACTTATTATTTATAAAAGAAGGCATTTAACCTTATTTAATTAGTTTAAAGTTATATTATAATTAAGCTAATATAATAAGGAGAATTAAGTATTAAGATTACCTTACCTATATACTAAAGCTAAGGTAGTTTATAGACTAGAAAGAGAGTAAGATATTTTACTTAATATTAGCTTTTTATCTCTTTATATTCTTATTTTATCTACTATATTTATTCTACCTACTAGACTAGTATATATTAGTCTCCTTATAGGCCCCTATTAGGAGCCCTTAGTATATTCTTATAGAGCTCTTATAATAGGGGTTTAACTTTCCTTCTATTATACTATTTATAGATAGGTATAAGGGAGGTTACCTAAGTAGATATATAGTAGAGCTAGGTAGTTACCCTATTAACTTCTTACTAAGATAGTATTCTACTTTTCTGTGTTATTAGGTATATATCTAATAGTAAGACTCCTAGCTTAGTCTTAATATAGTATATTAGAGTAGCCTTAAAGGCTCCCCTAACTACTTAGAGATATCTTACTTATATCTTATATAGGAGCTATACTAGGCCTTAAGCGGCTCCTAATATAAGCTAGTACTATATTACTACTCTAAAGGTTATAATAGGCTAAATCCTATATAGATATAGGTCTCTAGCCTCTCTAACTTTTAGTCTTTATAATTTCCCTATAGTCCCCTAGAGGGCCTATACTATAGCCTATACTTTCCTTATTATAGCTTTAACTTATTTTCTCTAGCTAAGACTACTAGATAATATTACCCCTAGTAGGCGTTTATTTTACCTAAGCTAGATTAGGCCTAGGTCTAGGGTATACCTCTACTAGAAGTATATTAGGTTAAACTTAGGTATAAAGAAGCTAAGATAGTTAATATATACCTATTCTTTATAGATTAACTATACTAATTTAAGCTACTCTTTAATATCTTTATAGGTCTTCCTTACTAATAAGAGGTTTATATTATCTATAAAGCTAACTATATATAGGCTTAAGGCCACCTTAAGTACTTTATAGAGGGAGGTTATAAATAAGATAAAGAGTATTAATAATAGTAGTAAGCCCTATAGTATACCCCTCTAGACTACCTACTTTATAGTTATTCTACTATTAAGATATAGCTAGTTAGACTTCTTACTTAGGAAGGATCTTAGTAGCTAAAGGATCTTTTCTAGATAGCCTAGGTATTTAAGCTCTTTTATAAGAAGTCTATAGTTAATATTATTAAAGGCCTTAGTAATATTAAGCTATAAGAGTAATATTACCCCGCCTTAGGACTAGGCTATCCTAACTAATTTAACTATTAATATAATTACTAACTCTATTAATCTCTATCTCTAATTACCTATTTATCCCTTTAAGAGGAGCCTATATACCTCTATTATAGTTATAATATAGGTAACTAATATCTTCTTAAAGAGTTTACTTATAATATTAAGAAGGGTAATTAGCCTCTAGCTACTTACTATATATAGCTTATTTAGTATTTTCCCTAGTTTCTAGAGTATAACTATAGTCCTAAGATAGTATTATATAAGGTACTATTTAGTCTTAAGAGAAGTATTATAGAGTATTACTAGTACCTTATATAGTAGGGGGCCTAGTACTCTTAGGAAGCTATAGGAGATATTATCTAGGCCTAGAGTATTCTAGGTAGTATAACCTTATAATATTATTATAATCTTTTCTTTTATAATTAATACTAAGATTTCTAATATATCTTAGTTAAGAGAAGGAAGGGGGGGAAGTACTATACTTATCTAAGGTAGGGCTAGATTATTACCTACCTTTACTAGTATAGGGAAAAACTTAAAAGCTAGGACCTTAGCCTTTTCTTTTTAGGTTTTTACTAATATCTTATAACCTAGGCTATAGTCTAGGTAAATTAGGTTTAGGATAGAGTTAGTAATATACCTTATAGTATATTTTTTTACCTACCTATAGTATTTTTATAGCCTTAAGGAATCTCCTAGTAAGTTAAGGTAAAATCTTTAGGATACTCTTTATACTATAGCTAAGGCCTAGGCCTATACTAATCTTACTTCTCTTATAGTTTCTTAGTCTACCTAGTTACTAGTCCTTTAGGCTTTCTTCTATACTCTCTTAGTATTAGCTATAACTATCTATACTATACCTATCTACTAAGGGGGCTATTATCCCTAGGGAGGGCCTATTATAGGTATTACCCTCTTTATAATCTCTTCTAGTACTACTATTAACTAGTTATAAGCTTCTTTTATATTTTCTAGTATATTTATTAGGAGCTTAGCCCTACTAGGGAGCTAGATTACTACCTTTACTTTTATAATAGACTTATTTATTTTACCTTACTTTCTTATAGGTATACTAGAGCTAGGTAAGTATACTTATAACTTTAGAAGTTATAAAGTATAGTTAGAACTAACTAGGTCCTAGTCTAGTATTCTATAACTAATATTAAGTAATAGATCTACTTATAGAAGGTCTAGGGTACTTATATATTAGTTATAATAAAACTAGGTTATTATTTCTAGAGAAGTTACTAGGGTAGTTCTAATCTAGTCTAGTACCTTAATTATCTTATCTACCTATATTAATTTTTATTTATATAGATCTTATAATAGGTAGTAGAGGTTAAAATCTCTAATTACTATATATAAGATACCTATAGCTAATAGGAGGCTATATAGGAAGAGCCTTAGGTCTAATCTAGGCTTAGAGTAAATATTAGTAATAATTAGGAGATAATCTTAAAAATAGATATAATAGATATCTTAGCCTAAAGTTACTTCTTATTTTATCTTATTAATTTTCTTATAGATATAGGTTACTACCTAGCCTCCTTCTTATAGGCACTAGTATAATACTATAGTAAGAGAAGGTAGGGGGCTACCTAGAGATACTTCCTAGACTATAATAATATCTAGGCTATCTTTTTAATAAATAGCTAGTCTAATATTATTATTATCTTTATATATATTTTATAAAAGGATCTTTATTTATTTATCTAGGTAATACTAGTTTAGTTATTATTATATCCTAAGGTATATTTAGGCTAGCCTATATTATATAGTCTAGTATTAGAGTTAGTAGGGGGGGTATTTTTTAGCTTATATTATAAGGGGATACCTAGGTTAGCCCTTAGGCTATATTAAGTATAGACTAGTTTCTTTATAAGATTCTTATTAGAGTTAGTAGTTCTAATATTCTAGTTTAGGTATTATTAAAGTTTAGTATATTAGACTAGGCTATATAGAGTCTCTAGGACGGGGTTAGGCTAGGTCTAGGGGGGTAGCTCCTTAGGCACTATATACTCCTAGTTCTTTTAAGTAGTAAAGATACCCTTAGGGACCTTATTAGCTTATCTATCTACTAGTAAGACTTAAATTTAGTAAGGTAGAAGAGGTATACCTCTTATACTTAACCTTAGTACTACTATATAATAGGGTAGGTCTAGGACTAAGCTAGGTAGCTTCTCTTATAGTTAATATATTATTCCTTTTTATTATCTCTTTTTACTAGGTATATCTTAGTCTTATTATAGACCTAGTATATATATCTTCTATACCTTTCTTTATTCTTATAATATCTCCTAATATAGCTATATTAGTAATAATAGAAGTACTATAAGGGCTATACTATCTCTTTAAAGGGCTTATACTAAAAAACCTATAAGTTATAAAATACTTCTTATTTATATAACTAGTTACCTATCCTTATATTATAAGTACTTATAATTATAGATACTACTATTCTACCCTTAATCTAGGGGTAATATACTCTTATTATAGTAATATTTACCTTATTAAAGGCTAATAATATTATAACTAGGTTTATAATATCCTAGGGGATCTTATAATATAAGACTACCTTAACTATTATAGAATAGATTCTATAGGATAGGGTTACTTCTAGTCTAAAGGCGGTCTTTACTTAATATTTATCCTAGGTATATTCCTTTACTCTTTAGTAAAAAAAAAGGATAATATCTCTAGATAGGAGGCGTTATAAGGCTATTATAGTATTAGCCTAAATAGCCTTAGTAACTACTCTTACTACTTCTTATAATAATTAGTCTTTTATCTCTTAAGGGTAATCCTAGGCTTTAACTATTAGCTCTTATTTATATCTAACTAGTACTAGCTTTACCTTAGGAGCCCTATAGTCCTAGCCTATAGCTACCTTAGCCTATAATCTTACCTAAGGAGGTTAGTCTTAAGACTTACTTTAGCTTTACTTAAGTATCTATATAATTATCTCCTAGATAATAGACTAAACTATTTCCCTAGTAACTAGTATAGCTATTAGGGTTATCCTAGCTTCCGCCTAGGCCTATATCTATAGGTATTACTATTAGATTTTCTTTACTTTATCTTTATAATTATCCTTAATTAAGAAGAAGAGCTTATTAATTAATTCTCTCTTAGTTAGTTATTACTACTAGTTTACTTCTACCTTAGGCTTATTATAGTATATTTCTATTAGGGTAATATATCTAGGCGTATCCTTAATAATATTTTAGCTACTATAACTACCCTTACTATTATAGCCTTAAGCCGTTATTATCCTAGGGTAGTTTTAGGTGTCTTTTACTATATAAAAGGTCTTTTTTTAATTTTTTCGCCGTTTTAGGCGTAATATAGTTATATATCGTTTCCTAGTCGCGAAGGTATATCTTTAGATATTATAATAATCTTAAAATATAATATTATATTAAGATTATCTTAGTTATAGGTAAGTAATTTTAGAGTTAACTAGAAAATAGACTAACTTTAGTAAGATATATTAAGATATAATTATAATAGTAGGAGTAGCTAAAAATAAAAGAAGGTACCTTAATTAAATTAAGACTAATCTTAAGGAATATACTTAATTACCTAAGAATTAAAAGCTAATATAATAAAGATTCTTAAGAAATACTTAAAATATAATAAGTTATTTAATATAAAGCTAGAAATAGGACTACTAGAGTATTTATAGTAGGACTATAAGATTAAACTCTAGCCTAGTAAAGAGCCTAGGTTCTAAAAGATTTATCCCTAAAAACCTAAGTAAGATAAAGTACTTAAGGAGTATTTAAAGTAAATATTATAAAAAGGTTATATATAATCTTTAAAGTTACTAGTAGGATATCTAATCTTATAAGTATTAAAATAAAGTAAGAAGCTAAGACTATATATTAACTATTAATAATTAAATAATATTATAATTAAAAACTAATATCTATTACTATTTATATTAAAAATATAAAATAAAAGTAAATAGTCTAAATAGTTTATTACCTTTAACTTTAAAAGGGTTTATAACCTTATTTATATAAAAGATAGCTATAAATAGAAAACTACCTTTTAAACCTAAAGAAGATACTTTAAATATCTAATAATATTCTTTAGTCTCATAAATATATTTACTACTTTTTAGACTATAATTAATAAGATTATATAAAAAAAACTTAATACCTTTATAGTTATTTATTTTAATAACATCTTTATTTATTTTAAATATACTTAAGGAATATAAGAAATATATAGAAAATATACTCTAAGTACTTTAGGATAATAACTTACTAATTAAACTAATAAAAAATAAGTTCTACTAGTAGAAAATTAAATTCTTAGGTTATAAGATTACCTTAAGATATATTAAGATAAGTCTATTAAATATTAAAAATATATAGAATTAGCTAGTATTAACTAATATTAAAAAAGTTAAAGGATTCTTTAGATTTATAAACTTCTATTAATACTTTATATATAAATTTAAAGAAATTATAATTCCTTTAATTAACCTTATAAAGAAGGATTATACCTTCTAGTAGACTAATAAGGATACTAAAGCCTTTTAAATATTAAAAGATAAAATACTAAATAAACTAGTACTAATTATAGCTAACCTAAGTGAATTATTTAAAGCTAAGACTAATACTTTAGACTTTATAATGAGGATAGCTTAAATAAAAAGATAAAGAAAAATAACTTTACCTAGTAAATATAAACTATAAAGTAATAGTCTACTTAGACTATAATAACCTTATATTATTTATTATTATAAAAGAACTTAATAAATAATAAATATAATAATATAAGACCCTTATAAATTATAACTTTAAGATTTTATATTAAAAGAAAATACTTAATAATAAAGTAGATACTTTTAGCTAATAAGAAGACTTAAAATTAGAAGGAATATTAATTAAATATCTAATACTTAAGTATAATAAGAATAAAAAACCTTATCATAGGTACTTAAGAACTTAATATAACTTAGAAAGTAAAACTAGATAATACTTAGATATAATAAATTAAATTATATATTAAGAAAGATAATTACCTAAATAGTAAAGATATAAACCTATATATAATAAAAAAAAGGTAAAAGCTACTTATATAATAAATAATAATATATTTTTTTATATATTTTAAGAATAGCTTATTAAAGAAATATATAAATATTTATTATATAGATATTAGGGTATAAGGAAAATAATTAATGAATTAAGAAGATTATATAATTTCCTAGAAAGTAGAAAAAGAAATATAAAAAGTAGTTAATAAATATGATATCTATTAGAAGGTAAAAGTATTATAATATATATTATATAATAAACTATAACTAATATTATTACTTAAAAGAGTATCATAAATAATTATAATAGACTTTATTATTAAACTACTAAAGTCTAGAGAACCTATAATAGGAGTAATTTATAATAATATCTTAGTTATTATAAATAAACTTATAAAATATACTTACTATATTCTTTATATAGAATTAAGTAATATTATAGATTTAGTATTATATTGGTCGCTTTAACCCTTACTAGATACTAAGGATTAGTAAGATAGATAAAAAGATAGTTCTCCTCTATAGCTTTATAAAATAACTTTTTTACCTTTTTTTATTCTAATTTCTATTATTTACCTTATAATTAGGAGCCCTTAAGTAACTACTCTTAATTTCTAATAATATTTTAATCTTTATTAACTCTTTAAATTCTACTATAATAATTTAAATACCTCTTTTTTAATAAGTTATAATTTTACATATATAATAGTCTTAATTAAAAAAGAATAATTTTATTAAATATATATATTAACCCTTAGAAAGAAGATATTATTAAAGTATTATAAATAACCTAATAACCTTATATATAATATCTTATATTATATACTTTTTCTAGTTCTCCCTAAATATTATAATAAAGGTTATAATAAGAAGATATCTTAATTAAGAATTAGGAGACTTCTAATTATTAATTAAAAGTACTAGTAAGTTATTATAATAAGAATCTAGAAAATTATTAAAGAAGTTAAAAAAGCTTAATAAAAAAAAGAGTTTATAAGATAATTTAACTTAAGATAATTAGATTATTTAGTTTAATAATCTTAAGAAAGTTTTATTATTAAATTAAAATATAAATAAAGAAATAGTAAGTTAATAACCTATAAAAATACCTTAGTAAAGGGAAGAGATTAAAGCCTAAAAATATAAAGATATATAAAGATTAAAATAATAGCTTATAAGGAAAATAGTAAAAATCTTCTAATTATAAGACTAGTAATTATAAAGAGTCTTACTCTTTATAATAAAATATAAAGTAATTAAGAAAATACTATATTACCTAGAAAGATATTATTTTTATTTTAATCTAGATAAATTCTACTATATTAAATATTATAACTTAATATATATTTAAATTATCTTATAATATAAAAGTATTAGGTTAATAACTTATAAATATATTTTAATCTAGGGAATAAAATATAGGTTAAGAAGTAAGAGATTAAGATAAAAATTAAGACTTTTTCACTTAATAAGTATTAAGAGACTAGTAATTATAAGACTAATAAACTATAAAAAGCTTAGCTCTTATAATAAAATATAAAGTAAACTAGAACTATTATATACTTTTAATATAAAACTACCTTTATTTTAATCTTTTAAAAACCTCTTTTAAAATATTTATATACCTATAAGCTTAATAAGGTCTATATTATTTTATAATATTAAGATATTAAGTAAATAGCTTATAAGGATATACCTAATTAAGAAAAGAAACTATATAAAGAAAGATTAAATAAAGATTAACATATTAATTAAGAAGATTATATCTAAGTATTAAGGATTATAAGCTTAATAACTAAATAAAGGGGAGTAAGGAACTTTATTATAATAAATAACTTACTTACTTATTATAAGTTATAAAGTAAACTATTTAAGTAACTTAAAAACTTTTAAAAAGATATTACCTTTATTTTATCTTATTATAACTTTTTTAAAGTTTTTAATTATTAATTATAATATTAATTATATTATCTAATAATATAAGAATATTAAAGCCTTATAATAAAAAGCCTTTTACTATAATAAGAGACCTAATTACTTTTATTAATAAATTAACTAATAGAACTAAAGACTATAGTCTAAAGGATAGGCTAAGTAATAGTTTAGATAAAAGTAAAAAAAGGAGGCCTTTAATAAAAAGAAAAAAAGAAGGACTTAAAGTTAAAGGAAGTTAGTAAGGTAAAAGTACTAATAAAGACTTTATTAATCTTAATTCTAATTTCCTTAATTTAATTAATAATAAGGATCTTCTTATAACCTTAATTTATATTAATTTCTAGCTAAAAATAGCTTTTAAGGATAAGTTTAATAAAAATAACTTTATAGATTTTTTAAAGAAGCTTAATAAATAACTAGATATTAGAAATATCTTAAGTACCTATAGAATTAAAGAACTATTAAAAGTAACTATATCTTATATAATAGAAGAAGTTAAGTACTTTATATATAGTTATAAGTAAAAGAAAGTAAAGAAGTAATTAGTTAAATATTACTTTAAGTATAATATAAAAAAAAATATAGTCCTTAGATCTAGTTAATTAAGTATAGTAAAACTCTTCTAATAGATAATTATTATATAATTAGTAAATAGCTTATTAACTATAAATATTTTTATAAAGTAATTAATAAAAACCTCTTTTTATTAATTAAATAGTCTAAATACTTATAGTTAATAATATTATTAAAGATTTATTTAGGGATAAGTAAAAGGTATAATATTAAAATAACCTAGTTTAATAACATATTATATAAGGATATATATTAAAAGATTTTTTAGTTTATTAAAGACTATATCTAATTCTAGTAAAATAAAAGATATAAAAAAGCTACTAATTAGAAGGTTTAGGTAATAATAAAGAGGAAATAATAAAAAAGGTAAAAGATATAAGACTAATATCTAGGTAAGATATTTAGGCTTTTAATATTATAGTTAATCTTATAGATATAATAAAAAGGATTAAGAAAATAAGTATTTATAATATAAATATTTTAAAGAATAGATTTAAAAGGCTTAGCTAATAAAATAATATAATCTTCTAAAGATTAAATAAGCTACTTATTAAGATTAATAACCTTAAGTTAAAGTCTAACTAAAGTAAAGCTAATTAAGACTTTTATATTAATATTATAAGGCCTAATAAAGAGATATATTATTAGTATTATTTTAGGCTAAATTATTATTTTAGTAACTATAAACTAATAAATATAAATATTATAATATATTTTTTATATTTATAATATAAATACTTATATATTTTTATTTAAAAGGCTAAATAAATACCTAGTTTTACTTTATATATTAGTTTACTTTTAAAGAAAGTAGGCTATTAGGAAGCTTATAGTTCTTTAGGCCTTAAAAGTCCTAATATTAAAGTTTATAAAATAAGTCTTAATTTTATAAAAGATATTAAAGTAAAAGCTAATCCTTAGTAGAAAAGAATAAGAAAAAGTAAATTATATATAGAGTTAATTATTATTATGCTAAAGGATATTATCTTTAGAAGATAATAAAAATAGACCTAATATAAATATAATTTTCTTTAATTATAATAAAAACCCTTTAATTATTAATATAATTAATATAAGAATATATTTAAAAAAGAGGTCTTATACTTTTAATAACCTATTAAAAACTAAAGATCTTTTTAATAAGCTTTAAAAAGTATCTACTAAGGGCCTATAGAAAGAGGAGATTTTAGTAAAAATATATAAATTATCTACTAGAGATCTAAAGTACTAAGTAGTTAAAGAAATTCTAATAAAGAAGATAAATATAATAGCTATAGAAGTTATATAATATAATCCTTTTATTAGCTACTTATTTATATAAAGAGTCCTTAATATAATAAAAAGGATTTAGAAAATAGAAGTAGTCCCTACTATATTAGTTAATATAAAAAATACCTAGGTATTAATAGTTACTATTTACTTTATTAAAGAGTAAGAAGTTATAGAATAAGTCTTTAAGAATATTTTAATAATAATAAATATTAATATAATCTAGATTAGAAGAAGTAAGGTTTATATAAAGGAAGAAGAAACCCTTATTTTGATATTAAAGGGAGAATATATAGTAATTACTAATAAAGAAGATAGGCCTATAATAATAAAAATAGTTTTTATATAATTAATATTATTAATTATTAGAAAAAAAGATAAAGAAGTTAAGATTTAAGAGCCTAAAGCTAATTATTTATATATAAACTATATCTTTAATATAAAGTATATAATAATAATTAGATAGTCTTTACCTTTTATTTATATTAAAGTAGATATTTTTAATTAGTTACTAATAAAAGCTTTTATAGATTTTAAAGCTAAAGATAATATTATAAGCTAAAAATTAGTTAATTAATATAATATTATAGTAAAACCCTATTAAGTTATTTAAATATCTTACTTAAATAAAAAGGTTATTATAATTAGATTTACTTCTTTATAAGTTTACTTAAGAAATACCTTTATTTAGTAGAAGATTTATATTATAAATAGATTAGTTTTTATAGATTTTATCCTAAAGACACCTTTTATTAGATTAACTTAAGTTATATTTAAATATGTTATAGATTAAGAAGATATAAAGTTATAAATATAGTTTAGAAATAGTAAGGTAATAATACTAGTAGTAAAACCTATTATTTAAGAAGTTATAAGTAATTTACTTAAATAAGGAAAAAAGCCTCTATAAATATAGACTTTAGTTATTAATTAAGAGCTTATAGGAAGAGAAGATATACTAAAGGAAGAGTTTAAGGAAGAAAATATAATTTAGATAATATTATTATATAAAGGTCTAATAATATATATAATAATAAAGAAGTTCTACTAAGGATTAAGTACTATATATTTAAATATATTTATAATCTTAATAAAGTACTTATTAATATAAAATTAATAAATTATATAATCTTAAGAAAGAAAAGCTATTAGTATTAGAAGAAAGTAGTAATTATAAGGTTCTTTTATAATACCTTTAACTATAGCCTTATTAAATATAAATTATTAAAGATCTTTAAATAAATAAAATATTATAGTCTTAAAAATATATATAGCTTTTTAGGTATAATAGCTAGTTATAAACTAATAATTAAAGGCTATTTAGGTATTATAGAACCTTTAATAAGGTTTTTAAGGAAAAAGGTAGTTTTTTAGATAAGGAGGAAAATAAGAAAAGGTAATAAAGGTATTAAAGAAGTAACTTATAATAGCTTTAATTTTAATTACCTTAAGCTATAAAAAAAAATAAGACTAATTATCTTCTAAGTAGATTCTTTATTAACTAAATAAAAGGCTATTTTAATATAACTAATAAAAAGGAGGATTATTAATATAATTTAAGAATAATATTTAAATTATAATAAAAGTAAAATATAATTAGACAAAGTAAAAAATATTATAAACTATTATATATAATATAATAGTTATATAAGTATATTTATAATACTTATTTCTTCTTTAAAACTAATACCTTAGTCTTAAAATAATAAATTAATAATAAAGTAAATAATATTACTAAAGTACTAATTATTAAGTAGTTAAGTTATATTAGGTTATTTAACTTTATTATATTATATATATTAGGTAATAAGAATTTAGTTATAAATATATTATTATAAAAACTATCTAGTCCTTTAAATACCTTAAAAGCTAAGTATAAAGGAGATCTAGAAGAGTTTATTAATCTAGTATTAAACCTAGTATAATATAATATTTTACTTTTTAAAAAAAAGGATATAATAATAAGAGTTATATAATATAAGATTTTTAATAAATACTTAATATTTAAAAGGGTTAACTACTAGTTAGAGGTATTAGTTTAGAAATAATATAAATTAATATATCTTATATAATAAATATTTATAATAAATAATTAGTAAATAACTAGAACTTATTTTATTAGTTAATAATATTAATATTAAGAAGATACTTATTAGAAAAGCCTATAATTTATTTAGATATTATAGATTTAAGATCTTAAGTAAATAACTAAAAGCTTATTATTTCTAGCTAAGTATAAATAAAGATATATAAAAAGTAATTTACTCCTATAAGTTATCTTAAAAGTAAGCTATTACTTATAAAAAAGAGAATATATAGTTTATAGAACTTATATAACTAATAGAAAAGATATATTTTAATTTATAATATATACCTAATAATTAAGGATATAAGTTCTTTATAAAAGCGAAGTATAATCTTATTAGCTAAGTTAAGATAATATCTATTAGAAGTTATAATTTAATTATTATATTTAAGTTTATTAGAAAATTACTAAGTAAGTATAATATCTTTATAAAGATAGTTATTAATAATAGATCTAAGTTTAAAGGAGAATTCTTAATTATTTTAAATAATAAAGACTATAGGTATATAGTAATTCTAAAATATAATTTAAGAATAAATAAGGTTATAAAGGTAGGCTATTATAATATTATCTTTATTATAATAAAGATAATTAGGCCTAGAATAATAGCCTAATAGTACTTATTTAATATTATTCTACTTATAGATTAAATATCCTTTAGGACTTTTTATAAGAGATTATTATATTAGCTATTTTATTATTATTATTTAATATTACTAATAGAATTAGTAATTTTAACTTAAAGGCTAATAAACTAAGATAATATTTATAATAAATCTTTATTATTTAAGGTAAGAGTTTAGGTTCTTTTAAAGTATAAAGATAATATTAAGTTTATATAACTTAGTATTTTAAAGTTTTTAAAAAAAGGTTAATAGAATAAATTGACTAATAAAATAGGTTTTAATTATAAAGGAATTTAATACTACTTAATATACTTATTTTAATATATAATTATATAAGATTATATAATTATATAAGAAATAATAATTTATCTAAAAATATAAAGGTTAAATTATGTTAATAAGGTCTTTATAAGGTAATAAGGTAAGATAATAAGATAAAAGCCTATAGCCTTATTATACTAGATAAAATCAACTTACCTAGGATATATATTATTAATTAACTAAAAGTCTTTTAAAGAGATAAAGATAAATAGTAGTTTTATAAAGAAGATAAGGTAATAGATACCCTAGAATATAATTCTAATAATAATAAAGAAGGAAGTATTTATAATATTAATAATAATAATAATATTAATAATTATAATAAATTATAATATTAGAGACTAAGGAAAAGATCCTAAGGACTTAGTTTTAAATAAAGAAGATTAGCTATAAATACCCTAATAATAAGAAAAGATAATATAGATTATTATAAAACTATAATCTAATTTATAAGTTTTTAGCTATTATAAAGAAACTTATAAAGAGGATAGTAGTAAAATAAGTAAAAATAAGCTAAAGTATTTAAATTACTATTTAAAAAGAAGTATATAATAAGAAACTTTAGATTAAAAGTAAGAGGAGGTTTATTATTTAAGGTTTTTACTTAATTATATTTAGACTATTAAGAAGAAGAACTTTCTAATAAACTATAACTATAAAAGAAAAGAAGATATAGTCTTCTAAGAAAAGCTAATAATAAAGATAAGGTATAAATTATTAAGTAAGTTAAGCTAATTAAAGAAGAAGGACTAAAGATTTATTACTATTAATATTATAAAGGAAATATTCTTTATTAGGTATATTTAATAAAAGAGCCTAATATTCTAAAAACAATTATTATTTATAGTTAGATCTAATAACTTCTTAAATATAGTTATTATAAGTATTATTAATATTATTAAGGATAAATATATAATTTAATAATAAATATATAATATATAAGAAAGATAAAAAAAGTATTTAATATAAAGCTAGATAAGTAATAAGAATAAAATTAAGGATTCTAATAGCTATATATCTAGATTAATAATACTTTTTATTTATTAATCTAGTTACCTACTATCCTAAAGATAGGCCTTAAGAGAATACTAGCCTCTATAGGAATATAGATACTTTATATCTTACTAATAAGAGTATACCTAGTAATTATAATATTAAAAACCTAATTAGAAAAGTTAAAGTTAAGTTAAAAGGATATTATATATTCTTAATTATTAAGATTAGTTAGACTAAAAGTAAGCTTAAAGTAAAATAGATATTTAAAAATATTAAAACCTTTATTATTAAAAATAAAAAGAATAAGGTTACTTATTACTTAAGATTATTAGTCTAAAAAATAAAATAAAGGAAAAGAGTATTTATATAATTAATCTAGGTATTATTAATAATATATATACTACTATAAGTCTAGAATAAGGGATAATAAGTTATAAAAGATAAAATATTTAGTTTTTTAGTAAAGAGCTTAAGAATATTAAAGAGCTATTACCTAGGTATTTTAAAAAAGTAAAGTAAGATAAAGTTATAAAAGATTAAGAGAATATAAGAAGAAAGAAGAAAAAGTAATAAAAGAGGTAATAAAGAAAAAGTTATAAAGAGAAGGAAATTACTAGCTAAGTAAAGAAATATAAATATATTACTAATTATATATATATTTATTATAATAAGCTATTAACTAATATAAACTAATAACTTTATATAAAGTAAATAATTATAATTTACTAATTATAATACCTATATAAAGCCTATATTTTCTACCCTTAAGCCTTTAATCTTCTTTTTTCTTCTTATATTTCTTTTAAATTATTTAATATCTAAATTTATAAGCGAAGTCTTCTAATCTTAACCTTTTAAACTATTACTTATGTTTTTTTTTATTAACTATTATATTAATTAATCTTTTTAAAAGTTACTTTATTTTCTTTTACTTTATATACTTTTATAAATTCTCTTATTAATTTTTTTTTATATTTTTTTTTCTTAAAGTTTTAATCTATACTTTATAAAAGTCTCTTTTAAATTTCCTTTATATTTTTATTTTTTATTTATAAACTTTATTATATAATTCTTTTTTTTTATAATATCTATAAAAAACTTATCTTATTATCTCTTTTAAATTTCCTTTATATTTTTATTTTTTATTTATAAACTTTATTATATAATTCTTCTTTTTATAATATCTATAAAAAACTTATCTTATTATAATAAAAAAGCAAAAAAAAGGTAATTATAAATATTACGTTTTATAAAAGGTATTAAAAAATTA
This sequence comes from Beauveria sp. NWAFU-1, assembly GCA_024472245.1. Lineage (NCBI taxonomy): Eukaryota > Fungi > Ascomycota > Sordariomycetes > Hypocreales > Cordycipitaceae > Beauveria > Beauveria sp. NWAFU-1. The sequence continues at coordinate 3,696,626 of JANBXD010000003.1, forward strand.
AGTATATAATCTTAAAGCTTTATATATAAATATTATTAATATTCTACCTATAAAGAAAATAACTAAGTAAAGACCTAAAGCTATTTACTAATTAAAAAGAACTTCTTTATTATAAGATTATAAAATTATTTAAAGATATCTTAAACTTTTTTAATATTTATAAAGATAAGTTATTATAATACCTTATAAGGTACTATAGACTTTATAAAATATTTATAAATAGTAAATAAGCTAAAAGATATATTTTAATTAATATATTATAAGTTATAACCTAAGGTCTTAGTAATACTATATATATAATTAAAACTAAATTCTTAATTAAAGAATATCTATATCCTAAGATAATAAAGGTAATAAAGCCTTATAATAGCCTTAATATTAATTAGGAGTTTATAGAAGGAATAGTAATATTTAATTATATTATTTATAACTAAAGATTAAAATAGTCTAGACTACTAAGGTACTACTTTTAGGTTTACCTAGTTAATTTTATAGACTAAGCTAATATCTATAAAGGATATTATTAAGCCTTTATAATATTTAATAGAAGATCTAGAACTCTCTAGTTCTTAGACTCTATTAAGTTAGGTTAAGATATTAAGATAAAAGTAGTTACTCTAATATTTAGATAATAGCTTAGCTATACCTATTTTCCTTACTTATTCCTTATAGTTAGCCCTCTTATTACTAATTAAGGGAATAAATAGTCCTATAGCTACTTAACTATCTTTAATATCTTACTACTACTAAGGGGATATTCTAGTAATACCTTAAATAAAGTACTTTAAAGATAAAAAGGTAAAAAGAAGATAGTAAATATAATATAAATAGTAATAACTAATCTAGACCTTATCTTTAAGGAGAAGCTTAAGAATAAATTATATAACCTATACTAGACTAACTAGAATAGGCTATATTAGAATTAAAGTTTAAATAAGAACTTTTTTAAAGATATCCTAAGTTACCTACTAACTAATAAACTAGGGATTAAGACTACTATCTTAAATACTATTAACCTTAAATTTTATAACTATACCCTAGTAGATATTTAAAATATAAAGGTACTTAGCTATTTAGTATTTAATAGTCTTACCCTATTTAAATTAAGAGCTAAGCTCCCTAAGGACTAGATTAGTATCTTCCCTAATACTAATATAAGTAAATAGTATATAAGACTAATAAATCTAATTATATTTATAAACCTTTAAGACTTTATACTTACCTACCTTCTTCTTATAGAGGCTATACTATTTAATAATCTCCTAAGTATAGGTAATAGAAAAAGTCCTAAGATAATACTAAAAGCTTAATAAGTATATTAAGATTTAGGTAATTAGGAAGAGAAAATATTACCTCTCTAAGCTTAATAAATATACCTCTAAAAGATACCTAAACTATATTAGGTTTTATACTAATTAACTAACTAAATATATCTTTACCTTTACCTATTTTTAGCTAATATAAGGTAATAAGACCTCTAGATTAGAAGGCTAAATAAGTACTAAGTAATAAGTTATTAGCTTAAGAATAACCTTTACCTTAGAAGGCCTTTTCTTTTTATATAGGTTCTATAGTAACTAAGACCTTTTAAATCTTTATATATTCTTAGTAGATTTATAATTAGAAGGATATAGCTATAACTATATTATAAAAGTACTTTAAAGACTAAAAAGTTAAGATACTAATTATATTTACCTAGTAAGTAGCTAAGGTAAAAGCTTTAACTTAGTTAAATCTAAATAACCTTAACTAGGAGATTAACCTAGCTATCTAGTATAAGAATATTTAAGATTAGCTTAGGAAAAATACTAATAATAACCTATCTAATAATATAACTATTATAAGTATTAAAGTATAGACTATATAAGGCTTTCTTTTTTATAAATAATATATATATATTATTAAGGAAACTAATATAAGTATAGTCTTAAGGTTTATACTTAAAGAAGGACTATAAAAGGCCTTAATAATACTTAAGAAGTTAGAAATTCGAACTATTAAAGTCTTATAGCCTCTAAAGATAGGACTAGTACCTAAAGTTTCCCCTAAGGAGTTATATTATATTACTTACTTATAGACCCTAATCCCGTTTATCCTAAATAGATTAACTACTACTAGTATATAGTCTACTATTTAGAAAGTAGTTAGTCTATATTACTATCTACCTATTATTCTTATACGTTTATATATATCTTATCTAGAGTATTAAGTTAAAACTAAACCTAATAATAAAAAGTAGGTATAGGAGATTATAAGAATATAGGCTATAAGGAGAACTAAGAATATAAAAAAGGCTACTAAGTAAAAGGATAAGAATATACCTAGTAAGGACTCTATTATATAAGGTAAAAGGTATATTTTTAGTTAGATATTAAGAATAAGATAATCTAGGGTTTAGAATTTTTTCTTTACTTAGTATAACTTTCTTTATTATATCTTTTATATTTTTAATATTTAATTTACATTTCTTTTCTTTAGGTCTATCTACTATAATAAGATATAGGAGTTTAATAGTCTTAAGAATAACTTAAGTAATAATTAGTAGCTTTACTTATTTATCTACTATTTATTTTATAGTATTTTTCTTTTTATTATTATATAAAGAAGATTATATTAGTTACTTTAACCCTTACTAGATACTAAGGATTAGTAAGATAGATAAAAGGATAGTTCTCCTTTATAGCTTTTAAAAAATAATATTTTTTACCTTTTTTTATTCTAATTTCTATTATTTACCTTATAATTAAGAGCCCTTAAGTAGCTACCCTTAATTTCTAATAATATCTTTATCTTTATTAATTCTTTAAATTCTACTATAATAATTTAAATACCCCTTTTTTAATAAGCTATAATTCTATATATATAATAGTCTTAATTAGGAAATAATAATCCTATTAAATATATATATAAACCCTTAAAGGGATAATATTATAAAAGTATTATAGATAACCTAATAACCTTATATATAGTATCTTATACTATATACTTTTTATAGTTCTCCCTAAATATTATAATAGTAAAAGGACTAGTAAGGAGATTAAAGATAACCCTAAAAACTATTATAATATAAAATACTAATATAACCTCCTTATAACCTAGTAATAAGGCTATTATAGATAATACCTTACCTTTATTAATATAAATAGAAAAAAGATAATAGTTATTAGGTTATAATATTATTTAATAAATCTTAGCTAATATAAATAATAAGTAACTTATACTTATTAAGGAAGTTATAAAAAGTTTATTATTAAATTATAATAATAAAGTAATACTTAAATAGATATATAATAAGTAAAAGGTAAAGAAGAGAAGGAGCCTAATAGAGAAGATAAAAAAAAGTAAAGAGGTAAAGCTCTCTAAAGGACTTTTATTAGATAATAAAGAAGAAGCTCTTCTAAAGTAAGTTTATAATAAAGAATAAAGAAGTAAGATTAATATCTAATATCTTACCTTTAAGGCTAAAAGTATAATAGACTTTTAGATATTTATAATAAACCTAAATATAATCTTTATATTAAAACCTTATAAATCTATTATAATATAATAATAAATTATTTATATAAGCTAATACCTTTATAGTAAATTAAAGTAATATTAGACTTAATAACTAGCTAATAATATAAATAGTAAATTTATTAAGGTTTAGTTATAGGCTTAATTTAAAAGATAAATATAGTTAAAAATAGGTAATAAGTATACTTATAGCCTTATAATATTTATAGACTTAGATTATATATAATAAGTAGAATTCTAGTTATTTAGGTAATTCTTAAAAAAATAAGAAAATAAAGAGTTAAAGATAATAAATTAATTACTAACTAATATATATATTAACTTCTTTCTTAATTAACTATAGCTAATACTTATATAAGAGATTTTACTAAATAGACCTTTAAGCTCTTAGGAGTAGCTTATAAGCTATAAATACTTAGTAGACTTATAGAAAACCTAGGAGGGCTATAGAGGTTAAAGTAATAAGAATAAGTAAAGCTAAGAGGAAGTATAATAACCCTTCTAAAACCTAAAAAGTAATAACTATACTTAGATAGTAAGATAAGATAAAGTTATAAAGTTAATATATAACTTTAATAAATTAGGTTATTAGAATTATAATAATATATATAAAGAAAAGGATTATAATATACCTAGGAAGGATTTAGGTATTAGAACTATAAGGCTATAATATAAGGGGTATAAAGCTAAAGTATATTTAGAAATATAAGAGCTAAGATACTAGAAGTATAGTAAAGACTATTACTATTTTAAATATAAGGCCTTAGACTATATAATCTTCTACTAATATAGGTATATTATAGAAAGATATAACTATAGGTATATAACCTAGTTACTAGAGTAGTAAGATAAGTACTAAGAAGATATAAGGGAGTTATAATAAGATAAAACCCTAGTAACTAGGTTAAATTAAGAAGCCTAGGTAGTATATAGGGTATAAGAAGATAGTTATAGCTTAAGGAAAAGCTTTATTCTTATAAGAACTATAAATATATAGTTATCAAGTAGCTATATTATTATAAAAGTACTACTAGATTTAAGAAGTAATTATAATATTATTTATATTTATATTATAGGTATAATATAGCTAAAACTAGTAGGCTAAGATACCTTTATTATAAATAAAAGGCCCTTTAAGTTATTAAAATAGCTAAATATAGTTATAAAGTTAATAAATAACTAGAAAGTAATAAAGATATAGTAAATTTATATTATAATTAAGGACTTAAAAGTTAATAATATATTACTAAGAAAACCCTAGTAATATAATATAGATCCTAATATATTACTCCTATATAACTATTAAAATTATTAAATTATTATAAATAGTATATAGCTTATAAGAAATAAATATATATATTATAAAGTAGTTATAGAAGCTAGGCTTATATTTATAATTAGTAAAGATAATAATTTATAGGAGTTAAAGGATTAGGGAGATAATATATTATAGGTTAAATATATTATAATAAGGAATATTAATAATAATATAAATATAAGTAAGGTAGGTATATAAATATATAGTGAGGTAGTTAATAAGATATTATTAAAATATAAGGATCTTATAAGGGTATTCTCTAATAAAAAGGCTTTAGAACTACTATTATTAGATAGGCTATAATATATAATAGAATTAGAAGATAGTATAGTACTACCTTAGGGACTAATTTATATATTTATACTAAAGGATTATAAGAACTCTATAAATTTATAAAGCTTATATAGAGGAAGGGGTAAATCTAATAATTAATAAGTCTAATAAGAGTACTTATTTTATTTATACTAAAGAAAGATAGTAAGTTATAAATATATATAGATTATTATATATTAGACTAATAAACTTATAAGAATTATTTAGTTTTACTACTAATAAATAAGGTTTTAGATTAATTATATAATATAAAGATTTATAATAAGTTTAATATCTAAGATATATATAAATATATTAGAATTTATAAAGATAATAAGTAGAAAATAGTATTTTACTATAAATATAAATACTTTAAATTCTTAGTAATACTATTTAGGCTAATAAATATACTAGTAATATTCTAAGAATATATTAATAAAATATTATAACCTTACCTTAACTAGTTCTATATTATATACCTTAATAATATATTAGTATATAGTAATAACTTTATAAAGTATATATAATATATTTATAAGGTACTTTAGCTTTTACTCTAGACTAGGCTATATATAAACCTTAATAAATTAGAGTTTAATATTATAAAGGTATTATTTTTAGGCTTTATAATATAACTAGGTAGAATATATATAGAAAAAGACTATATTAATGCTATTATAAGTTAGCTATAGCTAAGTAATATAAAAGAGGTATAGGCCTTTATTAGCTTTATAAACTTCTATTAGTAATTTATTAAAAGATTTAATAAGATTATAAAGCTATTAATAGATATTTATATTATATAAAAGAAAGAAGTATTAATATTAATAAGTAGCTAGGTAGTAATATTTAAATAACTAAAGAATATATTCTAAGAAGCTCTACTTTAAGCTTATTATAACCTAATAATACTAATAAGAGTTAAGATAAATATATTAGATTTTATTATTAATATAATTCTTTTATAGAAATAGTAAGGAAGTTAGTACCTTATTATATACTTATTATATAAGCTTATAAGACTAGAAATATACTATTATATATTAAATATAGAAATACTAGCTATTATAGAAGTATTTTACTAGTAGTACTATTACCTAATATACCTTAAATATATTATTAAAGTATTTACTAACTATTTAAACTATAGTTACCTTATAGTAAAAATAAAGCTAATAGGTAAATAAGGTATAGTACTAGATAAATTAGTATTATTTAATTTTATAATATATTATTAACTAAGGTAGAAGAACCTTATAAATATATTATTAAGGTAGGTAGACTATAAGAAAAATATAAAGAGTATATAGAAGAAGCTAATAGTACTACTAGTATTCTTATAATAATTTAAGAATAAGTAAGATATAATAAAATAAATTATAAACTAATATAAGCTAATAATCTATAAAGTAGTAAAAAGCTAATAGTATATTATAATAGACTAAGTAGTAAATATACTTATTATTAATAGTAATAGAGATAAAGTATAAGATATATAAGAAAAAAGTAAGAGATTTATAAGAAAAGTAGATATAAGTCTAATAGTAAGTAAAAAATAATAAGAATATATAAGATATATAAGAATAATATAAAGTATAAGAAGTATAAGAATAATATAAGAATATTATAAGAATTCTTAATATAAACTTAAGCTTAACTTAAGTTATTAAAGCTACTTAAAGAGAAGAAGGAAGCTTATTATAATAGTATATAAGGTAACTTCTATTTTACCTTAAGCTAGAAAATAAAAAATATAGTAATAATAGCCTATAATACTAGGATAATTATATATATATTCCTTATAGTCTATATATAAAAAATATTTTAGTTTTATTATAATAATAAAGTAATAAAATACTAAAAGCTATAATAAATATTATACTAGATAAAGTTATATTATTATTAGCTAGAAATAGTAAAAAATAATATAAAGGTATATTATATCTTATAATAACTATTAATAGATAAAAGGTAGATAGTACTAACTATATAATAAACTTATAATATTACTACTAGTAGCTTACCCTTATAATAAAATTACTATTAATATAATAATAAGATTACTAAAGAGACTAGGGAAATATAGTATATATAATATTATATTAGTTATTATAGATAAATATATAAAATATAGTTATTATATTATAATAATAAAGTAGCTAATAAGTAAGGACCTTATTAATATTATACTTAAAGAAATTATTATATATTATAGTATATTATAAGGTATTATATTAGATTATAAGTTAATCTTTATATTAGGGTTCTAGTAAAGTCTCTACTACTTACTTATATATAAGTAATACTTAAGTATTACCTTCTATCTATAGATAGATAGTTAGATAAAGAGGTAGAATTAGGTATTAGAGTATTATTTATATACCTTTTATAATAAAGAATAAAATAACTAGGTTAAAAAGCTACTAATAGCTTAACTAGTATATAATATAAGCCTATATAATATAATAAGTATAGTCTTAGTATATTTACTATATAGTAAGTACCTTAAGTTACTAAGTATAAAAGGCTATTTATTATATCTTAATATTTAGGCTAAAGAATATATATAAGAACTTTAAAAGGCTTATAAATATACTATAAGGTAGTTATAATAAAGTTATAGGGTATAAAAGAAGTAATATAATAGAATAAAAGAAGTAATATAATAGAAAATAAATAAATTATAATTTTAAGGTAAGAAATTAGGTCTTACTTTCTATAAAAAACCTTAACTTATAATAACTAAATAAGAAACTTATAATAAAGTATATTAAACTATACTAAATTAAGAAATATATAAGAACTAGTAGCTTAGCCTTTAAGCTCTAGTTATTAGAAGTAATAAGGGTTTATAATATATTTAATATTATAAGCTTAATACTATATATAAGCTATAAAAAAAGTACTAATTATATTATAAAATTATATTATTATTAATAATAATATTTATAAGGTTAAGTAAATTATAGTTTATAAATACTATAATAAGAGATAACTATTTTAGGTTAAATAGCTAGGCTTTAATAAAATAAAGAATTTATAGTTAAAGAAGTCTAACTTTATAAATAAAAAATATATTAATATAATATAAAAAAAGATCTTTATATAAAGATAATTATAGAAAAGTAATAATAAGGGAGTAAAAAGATTATAATAACTTACCTTTATATTAAAAAATTATCTTATTAAAAAGAAATCTAATTATCTAGTTATTTAACTAATAAGGGTATATATAAGGAGTATATAACTAGTATATTACTTAAGAGTAGAAGGCTCTATACTATCTATATTATCCTAATATAAGAAAGGAATTATACCTATTTTTATAATAAGATTATTATAAATACTAATATCTACTACTAATATATTATACCTAGACTAATAGTAAGTTAGTAGAAAGTTTATAATAAGGGAGAAGTAAGTTTAACTTACCTATATAACTTATATAACTATCTATATTTATACCTAGGTAATATAAGCCTCTATTATCTAGTATATAACGAATATATACTTATAAGTTATAAGCTTATCCTTATTAACTACCTTATAAGCTTACTTTAAGTATAGTTATTATAGCTAAAGCTATAAGGCCTTTATAATAGCTTAGTAAGTTAGCTATAAGTTAATTAATAAAATATTATAATTATACCTAGTCTTATAATAAAGTAGGGAATAAGATATACTAAAGGCCTTTAGTAATATCCTAGGTAGTTAGTTATACTAAGGTATATAACTTCTTATTATATATATATAATATATATTTATTTAATATAATATCTATATAATAAATTAATAGAGAATAAGTAGTCTAGTAATAAGTAATATATTAGAGCTCTAGTAGTACTAATAGGCTAAGCTATCTTAGCTTATAGTACCTTATTTTATATAATAATAATTATATAGGATTTTAAATCTAGTAGTTAGTTAATAAAGAATATATAATAATTATATAAGAAAACTTACTTAATACTAGATATTACTAATAGTACTTCTACCTTCTTTACCTTCTCCTTAATAAATAACTAAGGCTACTTCTTAGACCTAGTAATAAGTTAGTAGTAAATAAGTAGTAAGTATATAGTAGAAAAGTAGTAATAAAGTAAGAAAAAAACTTATATATTATTAAAAAGAAATTTATTTATAGAATTACTATTTATAGGTTAGTAATTAGTATATTATAATAATATAGGGGAAAAGTAAAGAAGATATATAATATAAGTATAAAAGAGAAAGATAGAGAGAAAGAAGAAACTTTATAAAAGTTAATATTAAAATAAAGGAAAGGAAGTATATAAGAGTAATAAGTATAGTATATAATAAGGGTATACTTATAAAAAGGAATAGTTAACTAAAGAAAAAAGAAAAAAAGAGAAGAAGGGGAGGTAAAAATATACTTTTTAAAGAAGTTATAAAGGTATAATAATAAGTAAATTAAGTACTTAAAGAAGCTATTATAATGTTCGGGGAGAACTTTAAAAAGCACATAGTATAAGATACTACATATAAGGTCGTTAGGTCGTTCGTAACACTTTAATGATATCGTCCCTCTAAGGGTTAGTGTGTGTATTTAATAGGATTATCATTTCCTAATTAGGACTATTATATACGTAGAATTATAACTTATTAAAAAGGGGGTAATTGAAGTATTATAGTAGAATTTAAAGAGTTAATATAGAAGAAGACATTATTAGAAATTAAGAGTGGCCGCTTAAGGGCTCCTAATTATAAGGCAAATAATAGAAATTAAGATAAAAAAAAGGCGAAAAAAGTTATTTTTATAAAGCTAAGGAGGAGGACTGTCCTTTTATCTATCTAGCTGATCCTCGGCATCCAGCAAGGGTCAAAGCGACCGACACACTATTATTATTAAAAGGGCTATTTAAAATATATCTTATTGTGACGGACTGACCCCGGGCGGGGCTCATAGCGCTAACCAGGACGCTACTGCCATCATTGGTTGTGTGACCAAAAGCCTATACTACTATGGCAAAAGGATTCGTAACAACAAGTCGACCACTTGTTGCCTGGTTACGCCTATAAAGGCGGCCGCGCCACAGGAAGGGGCTAGGCATAGCCTAGCCCGTAACACTTATATTATATATAAGCTATATACTTATTAAGAGCTAATAAGAAAGAAGCTATTACTAAATAATATATAATAAGGTAATTAATAAAAATAATAAGTAAATATAGAAAAAATCAAATATAATATAAAAAAGCTCTATTAATAGGTCTAAAGAGTTATTCTAGGAAAAGTTTAATATATATATAAGTTATATATTAATTAAATATTAATAAAGAAGAAGCTATTTATAAACCTAATATAGTTAATATACCTTATATATAATTAATATATATATAATAATAATAGATACCTTAATAAGATTAAAGAGCTTAATATAGGAAAATAAGTCTTACTTTAGATAAGTAAGGAGATATAAAAAAAAGAGGTAGAAGAGAGGGTAGCCTATTATAATATAGTTATATTATAAGTATAAGAATATAGCTATAAGCCTATAAGGTTATAGAGCTAGGGGGCTATTATTATATAAAATAATTAAGGAGGTAAAGGACTATATATAATAAGGGAGGATATAGCTATAAGACTATAAGATCCTTATATAGAGCTTATAAGAGAGGTTCTTATTAGTAAATAATAGAGTTATACTATTATAGTTAATATATTTATTAAGATCTTCCTTATTACTCCCTTTATACTAGCCGTTCCTTAATACTAGATTAACTAGGTTTATTAGATTAACTAGTAATTAGCTAAAAATTAGTAAATAAAAAATAATATCTCTCTTAAAATATACCTACCTTAAGGCTAATATAGAAGAAGTTAAGTATATTATATAATATTTATAAGTAATATAAGAAAAGAAGAATCTATAAATATATATAATATATAATATATAATATATAATATATAATATATAATATAATAATATAACTTAATAATATAATAAAAATAAGAATTTTAATAGTTAATTATAATAAAGTAATAATATATTAAAACTAACCTAGCCCTAATTGCTAGTAGTTAAGTATAGATATATATATAGATAAGTACCCCTTATTAAGCTATAATCTTTTACTATATAGACTAAGAAGATAAAGAAAGTATATAGTAGGTATAATATATTAGCTTTACCTAAGGGTAAAACCCCCCTCTTCTTATTTAAAATATAGCTAAAGACTAGGTTAAACTTAGGTATAACTAAAGCCTAAACTAAGGCTAGGAGATTAGATCTTCTTAATTAAGAAAAAAGGCCTTATTAGCCCTTATTAGGAACTAATATATTAATATAGTAGATTAAAGTAATATAGGTTTTCTTCTAAGGACTTTAGTTTTTCTTATACTTTTAAATAATAAAGGTACTAGATAGATAAGCTAGTTTAATTAGGGTAAATTGATAATAATGATAATATAATTTAATTTAGTTAATGTAAAAACTAAATATAATATAAAATAGGTTTAGATTTACCTTAAGATAGTATAAATTATCTTTTATATATAAAATATAAAATTATTTTCTTTTTAATTTAATTAATATAATATGAAACTAGTTTAGATATAATATTTACTTATTTAATAATAATAGCTTATAATATTAGTTATTTACATTTAACTTAAATAAAACTTATAAAGAGTTTCTTAAGATATATTTTAAGTAAGTTTAGTCTAGTTTAAGACTAAGAGTAAAGTAATATTATTATTAGTATTATTATTATTATTATAACTTTATTAAGACTAAGTAGATTAGTAAGTAGTTAAAGACTAAACTAAGGAAGAAGTATTAAGATTTATTGTTATTAATAGTTTTTAAGGTTTAAAAGTCTTAAAGTTAAAAAGATTAATATAAAGTTTTAAAGGAATCTAAGATAAAGCTAGTTAAAACGTGTAAATATTTTTTAATAAAAAATAAAATTTAAGTTATAAGATATTAGTTCTTCTTTTAAAGACCTAAAGATAGTTTAAATATATAAAGAATATAACTAGAGGTAGTAGAAAAATAATAATAATAAATATATAAATATTTAGATTAAAGAAGAAAAGAAAAAAAAGCCTAAAAAATAAAAAAGAATTTAAGCTTATTTATCTTCTTAACTTATTAACTAAATTAACTAAATTAATTAACTTAATTAGATTAATTAAATTAACTAAATAAATTAATAATAAGTTAAAAAATAATTAAAGAGAAAAAAGATATTAACCTTAGTTATTTTGAATATAAGTCTAAACTTAAACTAATAATAAAAAAGAATATAAAGTTTTATATATTATATATAAGTTATATAAAGAAATAATAATAAATATATAAATATATTAAATATAATATTTATTTTAATAGCTTTTTTATAATTAATAAGTAAACTATATTTAGTTACTAAATAAATTATATTTAGTTTAGTTTTATTTAAATAGCCTAAAAATATAACTTTTGTACTTTATATTATTAAACTAGTAATCTTTAGCTTAATATAAACTTAGTTTAGTTAGAAATAAGTAGGTAGAAGAATTATATAGTTTATAGAAAATATCTTTTTTTAATTAAAAAAAGGGTTATATTAGCTTTTATTAAAAATAAATATAAAATTAGAGATAATATAAAAGTATAGGTTTTCTTTTAAAGACTGTAGTTTTTCTTATATTAATAAATAATAAAGATATAAAATAAATAAACTAGTTTACTTAAGGTAATTAAATAATAATAAGATAATCTTTAAAAGTTAGCTTTTACTATTTTATTATTTTATTTATAAAAAGGTTTTCAAAATAAAGAATCTTAAGAGATTTTTTATTTATAGAGTTATTAACCTTTTAATAGACTTTAATTTAAATAAAGAAGATATAAATATCTTCTTTTATTTTATTCAATATATTAAATTTAAGAAACTTAGATATTATTATTATAAACGCTGCTGCATAGGTGCGGGCCGGGCTAGACCGCCGGGGTAGGCACGCCTATAGCCTAAATTAGTATATAAGTTTATATAATAGCTTATTAGATTATTAAGATAATCTAGCTATATAAGATTATTAATATAGTTAAATAAGCCTTATAAGCTAGTCTATAGTAGAGAGATAGATAAGTACTTAAGGAAGGGGTATTCTAGTAGCTAGGTAGTCTAGATTTTTACTAATTAATCTAAGTAATAGTTTTATTATTAAGAGTTCTACTCTTAATAAAACCTTATAAAGATATTACTTATTACTACCTTATAGTATTTAACCTAACTTATTACCTAAGAAATAGACTAACTATAGATTAAGATTAAGCTATTATTAAATCTTAATTAGTCTTATTTAGTAAATTACCTTTAATACCTTAAGTAATTAACCTTTTATAATATCTACTATAAGTAAAAATACTACTAACCTTATATAAGTATTATAGTAGATATATTAGTAGGTTATAGCCTTAACTATATAAGTCTAAGTACTTTAGACTAACCTAAGAAAAGGAGCTATATATAGTATATCTAAGTTCTTAAAGCCTAAGGTATTTAATAAAACTAAAGGGGATATTTATACCTTTCTTACTTAGGCTAAGGCTTATCTAAGGGTTAATATTACTATTAATAAAGAATCTTTAAAAATTCTTTATATTAAGAACTTTCTTATAAGTAAGATAATAGAATAGTAAAAGCTAACTCCTAGGGATTACTAATAATAAAACCCCTAAAGATAAAACTACTTAGATTTCTATAAACTATAAATACTTTAAAGAATAACTTAAAATTATATTTAAAGACCTAAATAAACTTTAAACTACTATTTATAAGCTTAAGGTTATAAAGTAGACTATATTAGCTTAGTACTATATATATAAGTTTAAATATATTATTATTTACTTTAATTAAGAAGATAATAGTCTAATAGAATTCTTTTATAAAGGACTTAAAGAAGATAAAAAAAATAAGATTTATAAGAAAGATTAACTAAATACTCTTAATACCTTTATTAAAATAGTAATTAAAATTAATAATTATAACTATATTAGGTATATAGAGAAGGGTAGTTAGGGAGGAAATAACTTTTAACCTATAACCTAATATTATTAGGTAAATATAAGAAAATACTAAAATAGATCTATAGCCTATAGAACTTACCTAGGCTTAATAGAACTTAATATTATAAATAAAGAAAAGGGTAAGATTTATTATAATTATAATAAGACTAGATATTTTTTAATAAGTATTATATCCTTAAGAAAGCTTATAAATCTATAACTAAGTTATAAAGGCTAAATATAGCTAACTAAGATAAATTATCTACTTAAAAAATTAATATAGTAAATAGTAAAAAATACTTCTTAGATACTAATTACTTTATAATATATAATAACCTTATATTTAATAAAGACTAGGATTTTAGAATATAACCTATCTTAAATAAAGAAGAAGACCTTAAAATTACTAAACTAAATATAAAAAAATATGTTTATTTATATATTAATAATATTAATAATATTACTAAAGCCAATTAATAACTATATAATTAAGATATAATCTTATTTTATAAATAAAGAACTTAATATAGTAGTTATATATAGAATAAATATCTTAGACCTTACTATATTTATAATAGTATTAATTAATACTAAGAATAAAGAACTATAGAGATAAGAGATTAATCTAAAGTTTTTAGAACTTAGTATTATATACTAAGATTATATAATACTCTTATAGGCTTCTTATCTTTATAATAACTATAGATATTATCTTTAGAAGAAGTTAAAATATTAAATATTTCTAAGCTTAAATATATATAATAAAATCTTTAATAAATATAAACTCTAATATTAGAAAGTTAGTAAGTAAAAAAAAGACTTTATCTCTTTTAGTAAAAACCCTAAAAGTAATTATTATATTAAAGATAAAAATGCCTATATTATCTATATTATAATATTAAGATATAAAAATAAAAGAAATAATATACCCATAAGTAATTTACTTAGTCTAAACTTAATTAATATAACTAGTAGATTAAGTAACTACTAAGAAAACTGTAAGGTAATTAATATAAAGTTAATAATAATAAAGATAAGAAGAAAAAAAAAAAAAAGTAAAAGCTAATTCTCTTTAAGATATTTAGGAAAGTAAGTTAAGAAGTTAAAAAAACTAAAAAGAGATTAAGAAATAATAGCTATTATTACTAATAAGACTAACTTATAATAATAGCTTAATCCTAATCTATAGTTAGTCTATTTCTTAGGTAGTAAGTTAGGTTAAATACTATAGAGTAGTAATAAGTAGTATCTTTAGTATAAGGTCTTATTAAGAGTAGAACTCTTAATAGTAAAACTATTACTTAGATTAATTAGTAAAGATCTAGACTACCCAGCTATAGGAATACCTCCTCCTTAAGTACCCGTCTATCTCTCTACTATAGGCCCCTAATTAAACTAGTTAATTATTTAGTTATATCGCCTATAACTATTCTAATTAAACCTTAATCCCTTTAGTCACCTACGAGGTTATATAACCCTACGTCCTAACTAGGCTACCTATAGGTCCTCTTCCTAGTTATCCTAACCTCTAGCCTCTACTACTATAGTATTTATAATATAATACCCCTCCTCTATTAGTCTTATCCTTAAGGCTATTAAAATAGGCTAGCTAAGTATAATAGGTTTTTCCTCCTTTTATTATTATAAGCTACTATATCTATAACTATATTTCTAAATAGTAGTCTAAAGCCTCTCTTACTTCTTCCCTCTAGTAAGATAATCTTCTTTCTACTATTATTAATAATCTATCCTTATCTTCTATAAAGGCCTATTCTTATTATACCTATATAAGGTTCTCCTAGTATAAGACTTTTACCTCTAACTAAAGTTATTACTTAAAATATATAAATAATAAATAAAGGAATTATAATATTATAAATATAACTCCTTAGTAGCTTTATATTATTATAGACTAGTATTATAAGCTTAAGTATAAGCTTAAAGAGGCTAAGGAATATATACTTACTAAGAGCTAAAAAGTTATTTATTTTTAAAAAGAAAAGAAATTATAGTTTAAGAAAATAATATATATAGTTATATATAATATTAATAATATTAAAAAATTAGAGTATATAGAATAAGAGGAAGTAGAATAGCTTTAGAAGGCTATAAGGGTCTTTCTTACTCCTTCTAAAGATCTAGATCTTATTTTAGTTTATTCTTTAGATACTAAGTTTAGTATTAAGTTATTAGATAATACTTATATAATTAATTAGGATATATTCCTTAGGAATAGAATTATTTAAGTAAAGCTAAATAATTTATAAGGTTTTTAATTAGTTCTTAGGTATTTTTAGAGTAGGTATCCTTTTTATTTAATAAGATAATAATAATTTTTAATATTTCCTTATACTTTAAATTTTTTTTAACTTTAACTTTATTAGTATTATTAACTATAATTCTTATAGTAAGTATAGAATTATCTAGTACCCTTTTAAGTAGTAATATATAAAATATTAGGTAAATCCTTATTCTATTTAGTAATAATAGTTTATAGTTAATATTTAATATTTTTTATTTAATAAAGAATAGTCTAATTTTCTTCTAGTTAAGTTTATTACTAGGTTACTCTATTTTAATATTTTTATAGATAAGGTAAACTTTATATCCCTCTTTTAGGATTAGTACTAGTAATCTCTTTTTATCTATATAATATTTTATTAAGTTTTATAAAAATATCTATTCTTACTATAAACTTTTTTATATACCTATAATAGTATCTATATATATAGTTACTACTAGTATATTTATAATATATACTATATATATATTAATAGTAGGGTTAAACCTATAGTTTACTTTTATTAGTAATATCTTTATATTATTAATCTTAAAGCTATTATAAGCCTATTATATAAGTAGTAGCTATATTACCTAATTATCTTATTAGTAGTTAATAAAACTTTATAGGTATTATTTAAGTATTTAATTTAGAATCTTTATTTAACTATCTAATTATAGGTAAAATAGTATAGATAGACTTTACTTAATTTTTATAGTTTCTATAAGGTATTTCTAGAAGTTAGATATAAATAACTTATTATAATCTAATATAAGCTTTATTAGTAATCTATATTATATAATAATAGTCTTAAAGTATATATATACTAAGTCCTTAGTATTACTTAATTCTATATAAAGAATATAGTAGGTATATTTTATAAGTTTATTTATAATAACTAAGATATTATTATAAATTACTCTTATTATAGGTTCTTTAGACTTTAGTAGTTTAATAATAAAGTTTATTATAATTATTTACTATATTCTTTTAGGTAGTAATATTAGTTATAATTTACTATATAGTATATATTATACTACCTTTACTTTCTAGTAGATATTATATTTATCTATAACTTATTATATTATTTTTTCTACTTTCTAGGAAGTTATATAATCTTCTTAATCTACTAATTATCTTCCTTATACCCTAATATCTATATAAGGGGTATTTATATATTTCTTTAATAAGCTACTCTTAGAGTATATTAGGTAAATATTATTACTTATTATATAAGAAGGTCTTACCTTCCTCAGATAGGTATATCTTTATTTCCTAATTATCTAGATAGTTATCTTTCTTTATATATAATATAATTTTATATATCTATATATTATCTAGCTTAACTTATTATATTATATTAACTTCTTAGGTACCTAATATAAGGTTCTTATCCTTAGTTTAATATAATAAAGGTATATTATCTACTTAAAATTCTAATTTTAAATCCTCTCTTTAGCTAAATATATCTATTTTTCTATTTTTAGATCTTTTATAGTATATAATCTTAAAATTATAATCTATAAGGGTTTTATATTATCTAATCTATTATTTATTTAGATCCTTTATAATTATAAAGGAGCTTAAGTTCTTATAGTTTATATAAACCTTAACTTTATAATTTACTCCTTTTAAATAGTATTTTTATTCCTTAAAGGCTTTAATAATAGTTATAAGTTCTTTATTATATATACTATAATTTAACTTTAGTCTATAAAGTTTCTTTAAGAAGAAAGTAACTAGATATAGTTATCTTTTATTATCTTATTATCTAAGTTACCTACTAAGTATATAGTCTAAGGTATTAGTTTTAACTTTAAATAGTTTATTAGAATTAGCTATAAGTAGAACTTATTTATTTAGGATTCTTTCTTTTAGGGTTTAGAAAGTATTAACTTCCTTTTCTATTTATTAGAATTTATTATCTTTTTTAATAAGGTTAGTAAAAAGAATTATAATTTTACTAAATCTATAGATAAAGTATTAATAAAAGTTTATAAATCTAAGAAATCCTCTAACCTCTTTAATATTAGTTAATATAGGCTAATTCTAAATTTCTTTAATCTTAAATAGACTTATCCTAATTTATCCTAATATAATTTTATATCTTAGGAATTTAACTTTATACTAATAGAACTAACTCTTAGTTCCTTTAACTAAGAGGTTATTATCCTATAATATCTATAATATCTTATATATATATTTCTTATATTCCTTAAGTATATTTAAATAAATAAAGATATTATTAAGGTAAATAATAATAAACTTATTAAGTTATTTTTATAAAATATTATTAATTATAGTTTAAAATATTATTAACTATAGTTTAAAATATTATTAATATATTAGTAAGGCTAAATAGTATTATAAGATACTTAAAGTTTCCTCTTATAGTTTAAAAGGTGGTTTTTTACTTATAACCTTTAGTTATATAAATTAGATTATAAACTCTTTTTAGGTTAAAGGTAATAAACTATTTAACTTAGCTAAGGCTATCTTATATCTTTATAATAAGTAGTAATAGGTATTAATTCTTAATTATAATCTTATTTAATTATTAGTAATTAATATATAATTATAGTCTCTTATTTCTCTTTAGTACTTATAGGATTAGGTATCTTACTAGGGACTCTAATAGTTATATATATCCCTTTTATAATATTTCCTCTAGATACTCCTTAAGTACTTTATCTTACTTAAGGTTTTAGGGATAAATCTTATTAAATATTAGTTTAGTACTAGGCTAAAGTTTAATCTTATAATCCTAGTATAAATACTCTTATAGTCCTATTTCTAGTTTTCTACTAAATAGCTTACTATACTTTAAGTATTCCTTAAGAATCTCTATTATACTAGCTTTTAGTTCTTTAATAATTATATATATTCTTAAAGACCTATTATAGTTTAATTAAGGTACCTTTTATAGGCTACTCTTATTATTATAACTATATCCTAGTAGATTTTATTAAAGTTAACTAGTTCTTTAATTAACTTAGGAATTACTTACTTATAATTAAGATATCTTTAATATAATATTATATTTTAAGATGTTTATAATATCTAGGTTAACTTAATAATTTATTCCTTATATATTAAATAAAAGTTATATTACTTTTATATTAACTACTCTTTAGTTATACTTTACTATATTATCTTTTATAGTTATAAGTTAATAAGACTTATCTTTTTCTATCTAAGGTAATTATAATTTATTAATAAGATTTAGTAAAATAAAGTTTCTTTATATTCTACTATTAATTATTACCTAGATTATTTTTCTTTTTATAGTTAGGTTAATTATAAGGTATATTTAGCTATTAATATTTATAATATATAAATACCTATTAGATCCCTATTAAAGAGCTAGTCTTACTAGTAATAATAGCTATTATTTCCTAACTTTTTCTTAGCTTTTTTAACTTCTTAACTTACTTTCCTAAGTATCTTAAAGAAGGTTAGTTTTTACTCTTTTCTTTCTTTTTATTCCTCTTATCTTTATTATTATTAACTTTATATTAATATATTAGAGCTTTCTTAGTAATCTCTTAATCTACTAGCTATATTAATTAAGTTTAGACTAGATAAACTACTTATAGGTATATTATTTCTTTTATTTATATATCTTAATAATATAATATAAATAGTATAGGTATTCTTATTTTTAATATAGTAATCTTCTTTAGGGTTTTTAATAAAAAAGATAAAATCTTCTCTTTATTTACTAATTTTTTAGTATTAGAGTTTATACTCTTTAAAGATTTTATTTTCTAGATTATAGCTTAGAAATATTTAGTACTTTAGTTTCTTCTAAAGGTAGTATCTATAGCTATTATATAGGTAAGAAACTTATAATAGTATTATATAATCTCTATATATAAGTCTAAATTCTAAAACCTTTAGATTTTTATAGATTTACTTTTCTTTATTAGTTAGTATTATTATTAATATAATAAGGTCTAAAATATCTATTTTATATATAACTATTATATTAAGTTCTCTATTTATAAAGTAAGATTATTCCTTAATTATATAATTACTAGTTAATTCTAATAATATTATAGGTATATAGATAAATATATCTTTTATATTTAACTTAGTAATCTTAAGATCTTTCCTTTTACTTAGAGGTATCTTTAAGACTATATTAGTATTTACTTTAATTCTTAATCTAGTTATTTCTAATCTTATTATTTTAAGGTCTTCTTCCTTATCTAGGATAAGTTATATTCTAAAATCCTAGTTTTTATCTAAACTAGTATTATCTAGTAAGTAGTAATTTTACTTTAGTTTAGAGAAGTACTCTTTACTATTTACTATATTAATATTTTAAGTAAATAACTTATCTTAGTTAACTATATTTAGCTTTTATAACTTAGTTATAGATTTCTAAGCTTTCTTAGGGGTATAATACTTATTTATAAAGTATTTAACCTTATTATAATTATAATAAGTCTTACCCTTTTCCTTATTTATAATATTAAGCTCTATTAGACCTAGGTAAGTCTTATAGGCTATAGATTTATTTTAATATCTTCTAGTATTTAACTAATAGTATTATAAAGGGTTACCTTAGTAGCTTACTTTCCTTTTATTATATTTAAGTTTTCTTATATAAAGATAATTATTAATCTTAATAATTTACTTAATAAACCTATTAAAGTTATTAAATTAATCTTTTTTAGTAATTTTATTTTTTATATCTTCTCTAAGTCTATTATAAAAAAGTTCTATTTAGCTATTATTATCTTAATTAATAATAATAATAATATATCTAAACTCTTATATATAGTACTAAGTAGATCTTATTTACTTAAGTACTTTAAGCTTATATATAGTAGTTTAAATCTTATTAGGGGTTTTAAAGGTAGTTTTAAGTAACTCCTTAAAATTATTATAGTTATTAAAGATTTAAGTAGTTTCTACCTTAAGTTATTTATTATTAAGATAGTCCCTAAGAATTAGCTCTTACTATTTTATTACTTTTCTTATAAAAAGGTTTCTAATATAGAAAATCTTTAAGGACTCCTTATTAATAGTAGTATTAACCTTTAAATAGGCCTTAGCCTAAGTAAAGAAGGTATAGATATTTCCCTTAATTTTATTAAAAGCTTCTAACTTTAGGAACTTAGGTATAGTATATATAGTTTTTCCTCTTAAGTTAGTCTAGAGTACCTAGACTTATATAATTAAGGTTATAATTTACTAATATTTCTATTATATTACTTATATAAGGTTAATAGTATTTCTACTTATAGTAAATATTATAAAAGGTTAATTACTTAGGTTTTAAAGGTAACTTACTAAATAAGACTAATTAAAATATAATAATAGCTTAATCTTAATCTATAGTTAGTCTATTTCTTAGGTAATAAGTTAGGTTTAAATACTATAAGGTAGTAGTAAGTAATATCTTTATAAGGTCTTATTAAGAGTATAACTCTTAAAACTAATTACTTAAAATTACTTAGATTAATTAGTAGACATCTAGACTACCTAGCTATAGGAATACCCTCTCCTTAAGTACCTATCTATCTCTCTACTATAGACCTAGATTAATAGGCTCGCCTTTTAATCCCCTAGATCTTACTTCCTAGATTAATAGCTTAACGGCTTAAGTCCTTAATCCTAGGGAGGTTACGTAACCTCTCTATCCTTTCTAGGTGCTAGTGCGTCGGACCCTGGTCTGCCTTACTTAGCCCCGCGTATATACTATAGCGTTTATAATACTAGGCTAGGATAAAAAGTTAAGAAGTATATATTAACTATTATACTACCTAATACCTTATAATATAACTAAGGCTAAAAACTATCTATATACTAAAGAATATAACTATAAAGGAAATAATAATAAAAGAAGCTTATTAACTATTTAAAGATATATATAAATAATATTAATTTTAATATATTTATATAGAATAAATGACTACTTAATAATATAATATATACTCTTTTATAGTAAATTAGTATTTTATTATAAAGAAGTTATTAATTATTAATAAATATTAGGAATTATATTATAATAATAAACTATATAAAGGATAATAGGTTTTTACCTAGACTAGGATTATACCTTGTATAATAAAGTACTAATATAGGTTCTAGTTATAATTTTTTCTTATTATTATAAATTATAGAAGTTCTAGATAAGCTATAAACTCAACTAAGGTAATTTAATAATAGTAATAATATATAATAGGTTCTTTTTAATTTTATTACTAGTCTAAATATAATATAATTATATATTATTTCTTAGTTATAAAAAATAATACTAGTATTAATATAATATATAATACTATTTATTTAATAAAATAGTATTATTTTTTTTAGTAGTATTTATTAATATATAAGTACTTTTAACTTCTTATAAATAAATTTATTACTTAATATAAAATATATAACTTTAAACTAAGACTTAAATAACTTTAATTATAATTTATAGTTTTTTTAATTTATATATTTATATATATAAGGTTATTATATTTATTAAGAAGTAAAGTAAAATAATATTTTTATAAAAAAAAAAGTAATAACTTTATATACCTATTCTCTTATATATAATCTCCTCTATAGATTAATTTACTCTATAATATTCATACTAAGAGAAGAGCTTTACTAACCTACACTAGCTCTAATTAAACAAGTTACCTATACTTAGACCTACCTAATACCTTGCTAGGTATTTAGGTAATATTTATACTATAAATTTTAAAATTCACGTAATGTTTAAGATGTGTGATTCCGTGCCAAAGTATCTATACCAGCTAATAGGAAACTCGACGATCGCTGACAGGTTCAAAAAACTTGTCTTCCGGCAGGGGTCGCTTTCGATCCAATTTCTACTTAGACCTACATTCGCTGCGTTATCCCTTCCGTGGCAGCTTGCTTTGGTGAAGAAGGTATATAACAGCTTCGGTTTTAGATCCCCAGACCCTGCTTTCTCTTTATTTACCTGCCGGTCCCGTACGGAACCTGGAAACGGTGGCCTTTCTCGCGCGTCATCTTTCGGGTCAGCTTTCGTCAGTTGATTTACTAGCTCGCCAACTCGCTGAGCATGTAGCAAGTTGTTGCGATGGTGGCCAGACCGTGAGCTTAGACTTAGCTCCAATGCCAGTGTGCCCCAGAGTGAGCCCGCCATGCCCGCGTAGCCAGCAAGCCGGTCTTTGAGTCTTGAAAGCAAGGAACTGTCGCAGTGTTGTGAATGATCCACTAATTTCACAAAATACGAGTCTCAACAGAACCAAGTCCAAGACCGTCAGCGGCTGGCGAGCCACCGCTTCCCCAGGAGGGGGCGCATATCCACTACGTCATCAGCAGAACCATGGTTTGGCTGGGAGCCGTTTTGTAAAACGGCACTCAGGTCATAAATAACCCGCAAGCAACAGCACTGACGAACCTGGTTCACTTCGCAATCCGGGCCAAGGCTAATTTTTGTCACTGCACTGGCTATCAATGATTCGTAGCGTCCTGTCTGCAGGGACTTTGGCAGAATTGAGCATGGTGGTGCACAACTCAACTGATGCCATTCAGTCAGCCTTGCCTGTCAAATAAATAGTAATCACTTATTTGTCGAGTGGGAGTGTGGCAAAGTCGCGTGTGACAGCCACCTGCCACTTGCCAGCTGCGCTGGCCCATGCAATGCTACTTGGGGCGGTAAGACAAAGGACTGAACTTTATCACGATGCTAGTCTTGCACATGATGGCAGCAGAACGTCATGCGCTTTTCTTGATCCGAAGACACAGGCGCATTGCAAGCAATGATCACAGGAAGTTAACTTCGAAGACCAATGGCGAGCGTTGCAGTAGACGACATTACAGAGTGGCGGGCACCACATCCTTGGATAGACATAGGGAGTGGTGCTGGTGGTAACAAGGCGCTTGTTATCAGGGTGCTGTTGAGACCTTTATTGTTAACTAACTAATGCGATCGTACTAACATTACAAAGGGTCGTTAACGGGCATTATGACAACGAAGCAGGGCCTCGAGTTGCGCGGAAGAGACGAAGACTCGCCGTGGATGTGCCTTCTATTGAGACGAGCAACTTTACGCTTTCAAGCCAGGAGGGCTGTGCGAAGAGTTGCTTTTATGCCTGAACAATGACGACTGTTGTCCAGCCTCGCCTGCGTGTTTTGGATATGGTAGCCCTTGCCGTCGTTCGCAAGCGCTCCAGCCACAACTGTAGTGGGCAGCCAGGAGCAGTGGCCGCCATGCCCACAATTGGCCCTTGCTGATGCCAGTTCAGGCGGTGGGAGGCACGGAGGTTGGGGGCAGCAACCAGCTATGCCGATTGCTCTGCTGGCGCAGATGTTCATTCGGGTTTGGCCCACAGACTGCGCCCCATGCTGGACGCGCGGCGGAAGTAGTGGAGGGAGAGGAGCGCATTGACAGAGTACGCTGATTCATAGTTACGCAAGGTATGCTCTATTTAAGCGGGCATCGTCGGGTCCGGTTTGCAGTTCGCAGACTTTCTGGCAGCACGTATCGGGCGAAGGATTGTTGAGAGGTGTTCACGTTTGTCTTGTCTACAATGGGTAAACAGGAATAGATTGTCGACCGATAATGCAGTTGTCTGCGCCGCGGCAGGACCCGGCCCAACACTGACGAGCGAGTCGGTGCACTGCACAGCCAAGTGCTGTACAAAAAACATGGCGCTACATGTGCCCGCACCACCTTTGCCAAGGGGCACTATATAGAGTTATAACTATTATATTAAATAACTATATATATAAATACTACTATATAGGATAGCTTTTTCTAACAACTATAAGAGAGTAATTACTTAATAATAAATTCTAATATTAATCTAATATTTAGCTTATACTTAATTATATAAAGACTTACTTTACTTTAATTTATTTATAACTTAATTATATAATAAGAATGAAGAAAATCTTTTATTTATCTTTTTTATCTTTTTCTTAATTAATTAGTAAATAAAATTAAAAATAAAGTTAAAAATATTAGATTATTATATTTTAAGCTATAAGCTAAAATCTAAAATTTACCTTAAAGATTATTACTAAATAGTTAAGGTTATATAGTAAAAGGAGAATACTACCTTTTTAGTAGTATTTATATATATAGTTAATTAATATAATAATTTTAACCTTATATAGTCCCCCTTCGTAAAGGTAGTACGAGTATATATAGTCTACCTATGATTACCACTAAAATCATGGCCGGAAAGTAGCGTAGACCAGCCGTTTCTTTTGTCTACCGAGTGACAGCCAAGTAAAGAAGAATAAAACTGACGACGAAGGAGTTTGGTTAGGTTGACGGGCAACGCGCTGGCACGGCTGGTAAGCAGATTGGGCAGTGCAATCGGACGGTGGGCCAATAGTACTCCACGTCCGGCAGAAAAACGAAGATACATGCCACTCAACTACAAACAAGCAACTTTTAGGTAGGTAGCTGACCGAGCAAATAGCTGGTACAAACTGAGAGTTGGATTACGACGGCGCGACCAGCTGGCCAGCCACAGCATCTCTTGTGCAGCAAGTACAAGTTGACTTAACCTCTAGAGCCTCTTGCGGCTATTTACAACGGCGGCGCTTTCTTCTTTTCCCTCTTCTTTCTCTAGCTCTGGCCAATGCCTCTGGCAGCGTTTTCGTCTTGCTGGCAGGTAGCTGGTCCATCTACCCGCTCGCCCCACACTAGCCAGCGGCCGCCAATCCGTGGTTCAAGACCAACATGAACTGGTGAGCAAGCACAGTCGTAGACGTGGTGCATTGGACAAATGCATCTGTACTTATATTCTGCACCTATTACAATGCACACCACATCTTTTAACCCTCAGCACCTTCCACGGGTCTCCTACTGCGCTGCTGTTGCTTGCGCACGTTGTGCTGCGTTGTGCCGGCTGGTGAGTGACGTCCCACCCCAGCCTGCGCTCTCCCAGGCGCCAGCCCTGCTTAGCGGCCTTTGCCCAGCACCCAGCCCCAGTAACCGTCACCTTTTCTTCCTCCTTCCCATCGTCACTAACAATTGTTGCTCTTTACCTACATACAACGCGCCACTACCCGACCTATCGTTCCACGTATCCTTCCCATTGCTTGCGCATCGATCCTATCTCAACTCTTCGCCTTGCTCGCTGCTGCTTGTACGTGTCGTCACTACGTCCTCGCCCTTGCCTCTCACGTGCATTCCGCGCGCCAGTCAACCAGCACCTAGCAAAAAAAATTAATCATCCACCACCAGCTTTCGCCACGTTCATCAGCCACACGTTCGTTTCGCTTCGCCAAATCTACACTAGAGGGCAGGCGCGATATGATTGCTTGATGTCCCCCTCTGACGTCCGTCATTTGAATGCTTTCCGCGCTTCGTCTTTCTGTTGCGCCGCTTTGTTCTCTCGGACTTGAGTCTTATGGCATCAACCCGAGGCGACATTGACGCCACCTCTGCTCTTTCTACCGCAGCGCGCCCCCAGAACTATCTGCCCGACGCTCCCCCTTCTGATCCAGCTGCCCGGGCCGGCACCAAACGACACCACGAACGCGATTTACTCTCTCCCACCTTGCCATATAACCGAGCCGATCCTTTCGAACCCCCTGCCAAAGCCGCTCGCATCGCCTTGGCCAACGTTCATCCTCCTTTACTACAATTGACTGGCGCAGTAGCCCTTGAAGATCTGCACCGCAAAAGACTTCAAGAACGAGACGCTGTTATAATTCAGCTACCAACCACGGAAAACCCGAGCCATAAAGCCTTAGCCTCACTCATGTCAGGCGGAATCGAACCAATGAGCCGCACAACAGACGCACCTCAATTCGCGCCTACCGCTGATATGGAGCCAGCGGCCAAGGCGGCCAGCGCCCTCGCTGCTGCTGCCAATAGTGCTGCCCGCCTAGAAGGGAGCGTCGCCGATGTCGCCTCCGACCAAACATCAAACACTACTGCTCCACAGCTTGTCGCCAGCCCAGGCCCCATGGACGTTGATGACGGGGAGCATTTCTCACCCGAGCATGTTGATGGCCAGGAAGGGCGGCACCAGCCCGGCTCCATGCCATATCCCGGCTCATCCTTCGCCACTTCTCATCTTGGCAATAACCATAAAGGAATGACGTACCCTATCCCATCGCCCGTTCAAGGCTCGCCAACATCCTCGGGCACCAAAAAGCACAGGTGCCCTTATTGCAATACCGAATTCACGAGACATCACAACCTCAAGAGCCACTTGCTTACACATAGCCAAGAAAAACCCTATGTTTGCACCGAATGTCAAATGCGCTTTCGTCGTCTGCATGATCTCAAGCGCCACGGCAAACTCCACACTGGAGAGAAGCCTCACATTTGCCTTAAATGTGATCGCAAGTTTGCTAGAGGAGACGCCCTGGCGAGACATGCAAAAGGTGCTGGTGGCTGTGCCGGTCGCAGATTCAGCTTAGGTAGCTTCGCGGAAGGGGATGAAATCGATGGCAGCATCGCCGAAGCTGACGATTCTGCAATGTCCGGTATGACTTACGACCAGGGCGACGAGGAAGAGCTGCGTCGACAAAGTCTTCCAACTGGTGGCCACCAGCCTGACCAATACTCGGCACAATCACGCACATACCCTCCATCGGGACCTCGACCTGCTGCCAACATAGCTAGTGGACTTTACCCACCAAATGCGAGCCAGACACAGTCGAGCAACAGTACGGCTTCGTCGGTTCCTAATAGCACGGGTACGGCCCGTACTGTAAATACGAGCGTGTCGTCCGCCGCTACAGGCTGTGAAAACACTGGTTTGTACTCTCAGAACACCATGACAGAGAGTCCCAAGGCTTTGAGTCCAGCACTTCCAACTCATGAACTAGCTGCCACCGGTCGGCCTCGATCTCCTCAACAGAATCAGCAAGCACAGTCTACGCGGCGTCAGTCACCACCTCTCGGGCAGAGACCTAAGCTGCCAGCTCTGTCTCATCCTAGTTTCCCAGGGCCGCCAACAACGGCCGGAAACAATCATGCAAGATCCCCAGCCGAATCAAACATGTTTGCCCAGAGTGATCCAGGTGTCTGGGCGTATCTCCAAGCCATGGATGAAAAGCTTAAGGGCTTGGTCGAAGAGGTTGATACTCTCAAGAAACGCGTCGGAGTGCTCGAGACTAGTGCCAGCAACTCAACTGGGCTCCCCTGACTGGTTTTTGTTTGTTCACGTTTATCTGCAGGCGATTCAAAAGTAATTTAAGGGGGGCATTGACGGCCTACAGTCATCAGGCGCAGGGAGAGGACACGTTTCAAGAACGGGAAATGGCGTTATCGGATGATCGTTTTATTTGAGAGATCTGCGTTGCAATCCTGCACAAAGCTAAGGAACGACAAGCCAGACATTTTCTTGCTCTTACGATTGGTTTTATATGCTGTACTATATACACTGCCTCTGCCATCGTACGATCCTCCTCCGCTTAGGAGAGGTAGGCTAGGCCGAGTATAGCTAAAATGTTAACATTACTATTTTACTTTACATTTTCCAAGTATTATTAATTCGTAACATTAGAAAAGCAATAAAAGAATATTAAGTCTAAGTAGATTATAAAGAATATTACTATATAAGTAATATTATATTATAAAAATAATAGATATATATAATATAAGATATCTAAGTTTATATATATATAGAATATTATTAGGAGAATAGTAGCTTTTTACTAGGAAAATAATATTATAAATTATATTAATATTAAAGATATAGATATTAAAACTAACTTAATCTTTATTATTAACTTAAATACTAATTATAACCTAAATCCTAATTAGTACTTTATATAATATATTCTATACCTAATTTCTCTTTTATCTTATAGAGTATTAGAGCTTAGAACTTAATATAAAAGCTTATAAGGCTAACTAAAAAAAAAAAAAGTATACCTTCTATATAGTAGGTTCTACTATAAATTATAAGTACTAATATTAGTCCCCTAGTAAAAAGTTATTATACCCCTAGTAATATTCTATATATATTTACTATTATATTAGTCGCGGAAGTATTTATAATATATATAATATTATATATACTTCCGCGACTAGGAAATAGTATATGACTACATTACGCCTAAAACGGCGATAAAATTAAAAAAAGACCTTTTATATAGTAAATAATACCTAAAACTACCCTAGGATAATAATAACTTAAGGCTATAATAGTAGGGGTAGTTATAGTAGCTAAAATATTATTAGGGACGCGCCTAGACGTATTACCCTAATAGAAACATACTATAATAAGCCTAAGGTAGAAGTAAACTAGTAGTAATAACTAACTAAGAGAGAATTAATTAATAAACTCTTCTTCTTAATTAAGGATAATTATAAAGATAAAGTAAAGAAAATCTAGTAGTAGTACCTATAGATATAGGCCTAGGTAGAAGCTAGGATAACCCTAATAGCTATACTAGTTACTAGGGAAATAGTTTAGTCTATTATCTAGGAGATAGTTATATAGATACTTAAGTAGAGTTAAAGTAAGTCCTAAAACTAACCTCCTTAGGTAAAATTATAAGCTAAGGTAGTTATAGGCTAGGATTATAGGGCTCTTAGGGTAAAGCTAGTACTAGTTAGATATAAATAAAAGCTAATAGTTAAAGCCTAGGACTACCCCTAGGAGATAAAAGACTAATTACTATAAGAAGTAGTAGGAGTAGTTAATAAGGCTATTTAGGCTAAAACTATAGTAGCCTTATAATACCTCCTATCTAGAGATATTATTCTTTCCTTCTATTAAAAAGTAAAGGAATATACCTAAGATAAATATTAGGTAAAGACTACCTTTAGACTAGAAGTAACCTTATCTTATAAAATCTATTTTATAATAGTTAAGGTAGTCTTACTCTATAAGATCCCCTAAGATACTATAGACCTAGCTATAATACTATTAGCCTTTAATAAGGTAAATATTACTATAATAAGAGTATATTACCCTTAGATTAAGGGTAGAATAGTAATATTTATAATTATAGGTACTTATAATATAAAGATAACTAATTAGTTATATAAATAAAGAATATTTTATAACTTATAGGTTTTTTAGTATAAGCCCTTTAAGGAGATAGTATAGCTCTTATAGTACTTTTATTATTACTAGTATAGCTATATTAGGAGATATTATAAGAATAAAAAAAGGTATAAAAGATATATATACTAGGTTTATAGTAAAACTAAGATATACTTAGTAAAAAGAGATAATAAAAAAGAATAATATATTAACTATAAGAGAAGCTACCTAACTTAGTCCTAGACCTACCTTATTATATAGTAGTACTAAGGCTAAGTATAAGAGGTATACCTCTTCTACCTTATTAAATTTAAGTCCTACTAGTAGATAGATAAGCTAATAAGGTCCCTAAGGGTATCTTTACTACTTAAAGGAGCTAAAAGTATATAGTACCTAAGGGGCTACCCTCCTAGACCTAGCCTAACCCTATCCTAGAGACTCTATATAGCCTAGTCTAATATACTAAACTTTAATAATACCTAAACTAGAATATTAGAATTATTAACTCTAATAAGAATCTTATAAAGAAACTAGCTTATATTTAATATAGCCTAAAGGCTAACCTAGGTATCCCCTTATAATATAAGCTAAGAAATACCCCCTTTACTAACTTTAATACTAGACTATATAATATAGGCTAACCTAAATATACCTTAGGATATAATAATAACTAAACTAATACTACCTAGATAAATAAATAAAGATCTTTTTATAGAATATATATAAAGATAATAATAATATTAGACTAGTTATTTATTAAAAAGATAGCTTAGATATTATTATAGTCTAGGAAGTATCTCTAGGTAGCCCCTTACCTTCTCTTACTATAGTACTATACTAGTACCTATAGGGGGAAGGCTAGGTAGTAATCTATATTTATAAGAGAATTAATAAGGTAAGATAAAAAGTAACTTTGGACTAAGATATCTATTATATCTAATTCTAAGACTATCCTTTAATTATTACTAATATTTACTCTAAGCCTAGATTAGACCTAAGGCTCTTCTTATATAGCCTCTTATTAGCTATAGGTATTCTATATATAATAGTTAGAGATTTTAACTTTTACTACTTATTATAAGATTTATATAAATAAAAATTAATATAAGTAGATAAGATAATTAAGGTATTAGACTAGATTAGAACTACCTTAGTAACTCCTCTAGGAATAATAACCTAGTTTTATTATAACTAATATATAAGTACCTTAGACCTTCTATAGGTAGATTTATTATTTAATACTAGGTATAGAATATTAGACTAGGACCTAGTTAGCTCTAACTATACCTTATAACTTTTAAAGTTATAGGTATACTTACCTAGCTCTAGTACGCCTATAAAGAAGTAAGGTAAAATAAATAAGTCTATTATAGAAGTAGAGGCGGCAATCTAGCTCCCTAGTAGGGCTAAGCTCTTAATAAATATACTAAAAGATATAAAAGAAGCCTATAACTAGCTAGTAGTAATACTAGAGGAGATTATAAAGAGGGTAATACCTATAATAGGCCCTCCCTAGGGATAGTAGCCCCCCTAATAGATAGGTATAGTATAGATAGTTATAGCTAATATTAAGAGAGTATAAAAGAAAGCCTAAAGGACTAGTAACTAGGTAGACTAAGAAACTATAAGAGAAGTAAGATTAGTATAGGCCTAGGCCTTAGCTATAGTATAAAAAATATCCTAAAGATCTTACCTTAACTTACTAGGAGATTCCTTAGGGCTATAAAAATACTATAAGTAGGTAAAAAGATATATTATAAGGTATATTACTAACTCTATCTTAAACCTAATTTACCTAGGCTATAACTTAGGTTATAGGATATTAGTAAAAACCTAAGAAGAAAAGGCTAAGGTCCTAGCTTCTAAGTTTTTCCTTATACTAATAAAGGTAAGTAATAATCTAGCCCTACCTTAGATAAGTATAGTACTTCCCCCCCTTCCTTCTCTTAATTAAGATATATTAGAAATCTTAATATTAATTATAAAAAAAGAGATTATAGTAATACTATAAGGTTATATTACCTAGAATACTCTAGGCCTAGATAGTATCTCCTATAGCTTCTTTAGAGTACTAGGCCTCTTACTATATAAGGTATTAGTAGTACTCTATAATACCTCTCTTAAGACTAGATAGTACCTTATATAATACTACCTTAGGACTATAGTTATACTCTAGAAACTAAGGAAGATATTAAATAAGCTATATATAGTAAGTAACTAGAGGCTAATTACCCTCCTTAATACTATAAGTAAACTCTTTAAAAAGATACTAGCTACTTATATTATAATAATAATAAAAGTATATAAGCTCTTCTTAGAGGGATAAATAGGTAATTAGAGATAAAGATTAATAGAGTTAGTAATTATATTAATAGTTAAATTAGTTAAGATAGCCTAGTCTTAAGGTAAGATAGTATTACTTTTATAGCTTAATATTACTAAGGCGTTTAATAATATTAACTATAGACTTCTTATAAAAGAGCTTAGACGCCTAGGCTACCTAGAAAAGATCCTTTAGCTACTAAGATCCTTCCTAAGTAAGAGGTCTAATTAGTTATATATTAATAATAAAATAACTATAGAGTAGGTAGTCTAGAGGGGCGTACTATAAGGCTTACTATTATTACTAATACTCTTTATCTTATTTATAACCTCCTTCTATAAAGTACTTAAGATAGCCTTAGGCCTATATATAGTTAGCTTTATAGATAATATAAACCTCCTATTAGTAAGGAAGACCTATAAAGATATTAAAAAGTAGCTTAAATTAGTATAGTTAATCTATAAGGAATAGGTATATACTAACTATCTTAGCTTCTCTATACCTAAGTTTAACCTAATATACTTCTAATAAAGATATACCCTAGACCTAGGCCTAATCTAGCTTAGGTAAGATAAGGTTTACTTAGTAATATATATATACCTACTAGGGGTAATATTATCTAGTAGTCTTAGCTAGAGAAAATAAGTTAAAGCTATAATAGGGAAAGTATAGGCTATAATATAGGCCTTCTAGGAAACTATAGGGAAATTATAGGGACTAAAAGTTAAAGAGGCTAGAGACCTATATCTATATAGGATTTAGCCTATTATAACCTTTAGAGTAGTAATATAGTACTAGCTTATACTAGGAGCTACTTAAGGCCTAATATAGCCCTTATATAAGATATAAGTAAGATATTTCTAAGTAATTAGGGGAGTCTTTAAGGCTACTTTAATATATTATATTAAGACTAAGCTAGGAGTCCTACTACTAGATATATACCTAATAATATAGAAAAGTAAAATACTATCTTAATAAGAAGCTAATAGGGTAACTACCTAACTCTACTATATATCTACTTAGGTAACCTCCCTTATACCTATCTATAGATAGTATAATAGAAAGAAAGTTAAACCTTTATTATAAGAGCTCTATAAGAATATACTAAGGGCTCCTAATAGGGGCCTATAAGGGGACTAGTATATACTAGTCTAGTAGGTAGAATAGATATAGTAGATAAAATAAGAATATAAAGAGATAAAAAGTTAATATTAAGTAAGATATCTTACTCTCTTTCTAGTCTATAAACTACCCTAACTCTAATATATAGGTAAGATAATCTTAATACTTAATTCTCTTTACTATATTAGCTTAATTATAATATAACTTTAAACTAATAAAATAGGGTTAAACGTCTTCTTCTATAAGTAATAAGTCTTTAGGTTTATATTAAGAATATACTAATATAAAAAAGGACCTAAGGATATCTACTACCTTATATTAGAATATAACTAAATATAGCCCTAGCTTAATCTTAATATATTTATATTATAAAATAAATATATAATAGCCTTTACCTTTAACTATCTAATATAAAATAAAAAGATTATAAAGTAAATATATAATATAAGATAATTAACCTATATAAGAGTTAGAGACTAATTAGATATAATATAAGATAAAAATAAGATAAATATAAATATAAAGAAAACTATAAAGGTATAGTAAATAAAATATATTAGGTAAAGCCTAGGCCTTATATTATAACTACTTTAGGGTTAGGCTAGTATTTATTTACCCTACTACTTATTAATATAAAGACTTAGATAAACCTAAACGCCTATTAAATAGGCCTAACCTAGGCCCTTAGTAGCTATAGGCCTACTACCCCTCTTCCTCCCCTTCTTCCTCCTCCTCCTCCTCCTCTTCCTCCTCCTCTTCCTCCTCTTAATCCTTACCCTTATTAGACCCTACTAGATCTATACTAGCTATAACTAGCTACTAGAGTAGATATATATAGATATATAACTCTTATAAGATAGAAGAAAAAAGAGCCTTATTAGATAAGGCTAGGCCCCTAGCTAAGGCTATAATAGGCGTAATAGTAGGTATAGTAGTAATAGTAATAGTAATAGTAGATAGGTTTATCCCGCCTATAGACTAGGTCTAGTCCTTAAAGCCCTTAGTAGCCTAACTACTAGTATTAGACTAGGTACTAAATACTATTCTCTTAAGGTATTTAAACTTAAGGTTCTCCTAAGCTATATCTAGCTTAAGGCTAGTATTAGTAAGATACTACTATTAGAATATAATAGTAGTAAGGATAATAGCCTTTATAACTTAAATATAATTAGTAAATAGTACTAAGGTAAAGATAGGTTAGACTTACTCTAAGGTAATATTACTTTATTTTTATATATATAATATAGAAATAGGTATTAGTTATATAGTTAATATAAGATAAGACTAAGATAAGATTAAGATAAAATATATTACTTTACTAATTATAATAAGTTATAATACTAGTAGAAGATATTTAGCCTAAATAGGGACTATATAAGACTAATCTAGGATTACTATAAGGCGGCTTAATATAGGGTATAGGTAGATCTATAATAGTAGTAGTAGTAGTACTAGGGTAGGCTCTATAGGTAGTAGGCTAAATATAGTTAGCGTCTAGTATAGACCTAGAGTAGATCTAAGGAGGGATAAGGTTAAACTTACTATTATTTAGATTATTTCTAGGGATAGAAAGCTAATAATATTTAGGACTAGGCCTAGACTAGGGGCGGAGGGGGATTAGATTAGGTTATTTACCTTATAAGGGGGCGGCAGCGTAGATATTCTTATAGGATATTAGCTATATTAATAATATCCTAGGAGCGACCTAGGGGCGAAAGGGTAATAACTAGAAGAAGCTAGGGGAAGGGAAAGGGAAATATATAAGAGATATAGCTAAAGAAGAGAAGAAGAGAGGAAGAAAACTAGGGGAATTAAGGCCTATTTATTATTCTAGTTTACTAGCTAGATTAACTAGATTAGCTAGATTAGCTAGATTAGCTAGATTAGCTAGATTAGCTAGATTAACTAGATTAGTAAATTAGTAACTAATATAGAATTATTAAATAAAGACGACCCCTTAGCTTAGTAGGCCCCCGCCCTAGTAATATACTACCTAGAATTATATCTTTTATATACTATTTATAAGTTATATAAATAAAGAAAATAATAAGTATATATATATAGTATATTAATTATACTAATTATAATACTATATATAAAGGCTATTACCTAATATAGTATTTAATAGGTAAAGAAGCCTTTAAATAAGCTAGCTATAATAAAATAGAAATATACTATACCTAAGCTAGCCTCCCCCCCCCCTTTATACCCCTATAGCCTAAGGATTCCTCCCCTAGCCCTCCTAGCTTAGGCCTAAGCCTAAGCGACTAAGTATCTAAGTATCTAACTAACTATCTAAAGGGCTATAAGCTAAAGGATTAAGATAGGTTCTATTTAATTAAGAAGAGGGGCCTTACTAGCCTCTACTAGAAACTAATATAGTACTATAGTTTACTATAGGAGTATAGGTTTTCCTCTAAGGACTTTAGTTTTTCTTATACTTATAAGTTATAGAGGTACTAGATAGGTATATAGTCTAGCTAGAGTAAATTTATAATATATAATATTATAAACTTAGATAAAAGAGTATATTTTCCTTAAAAATTTAATAAAATATCTTTTTTACCTTTTTTATATTTAATTTCTATTATTTATCTTATAATTAGAAGCCTACTAAAGGCTATATTAATTACTAATATTATTATAACCTATAATAATTCTCTAATATTATAAAGTAATTTTTATTATCTTATATAATATATAATTATTTTAAATATATTATAATTTAAATTAAAAAAATAGTAATTAAATTATATATATATATATATCTTTAAAAAGATAATATTAAATTATATTATAATGAAACTTAATAACTTTATATATAGTTTATAATATTATAAGCTTTTTTATAGTTCTTCTTAGATATTATAATAAAGATTATAATAAAGAGAAACCTTAATAGGAATTAAAAAAGCTCTTAATCTTTATTAAAAGTACTAATAAACTATTATAATAAAAAACCTAAGAAATTATTAAAGAAGTTAAGAAGCTTAATAAAAGAATTTAAGGCTGATTTAACCTAAGTTAATAAAATTATATAATTATATTAACCTTAAGTAAATTTAATTATTAAACTAAGAGATAAATATAAAAAGTATTAAGTAAATAATCTATATAATAACTTAATTAAAGAAAAGGAACTAAAAGTAAAAAATATATAAGTTTAAATAACAAATAAAATATCTTATTTAAATAATAAATAAAAGTTATTAATTATAAATTAATAATTATATAAAGATATATATATATATATATTTATTTTTTATTTTTATAATAAAAAAGTAAATTAATAATATAATTATAATACTTATAAATACTATTTTTTATATTAATCTAATATAGAGTATTAAATTAGTTAAATATTTATAATCATATTATAATTAAATTATCTTAGAATATTAGAATATTAAGTTAATAACTAATAAATACTTTAAAATTAGGAAATAAAGAGTAAGTTAAAAATAAAAAAACTAAAATAAAGACTAAGATATTATTTAAAAAGGGAAATAATTAAGATAATATAGATTAAGAAATAAAAAGCTTTAAAAGACTAAGAAAAAGTATTTACTTTTACTTATTAATTTATAATAAAATACCTTATAATTAAAAAGTCTTATATAACTCTAAAGAATATACCTTTACTCTATTTTCTTATAAAGTACTTTTATGTTTTTATTTTATATAATCTTAATATACTCTATATTATTTTATAATATTAAGATATTAAGTAAATAACTTATAAAGATCTTTAAATAATAAAAGAAGTAATATAAAAAAAAGATAAGAAGTAAGATTAAGATAATATCTTATTAAGTAAATATTAAGAAGTTACTAATTAAGAAGTTTAGTAATTACTAAAAAAAAAGATATTTACTTTTACTTTTTTTTAAAATAAAATATAAGTTAATTTAAGTTATTAATATATTTAAAAGAAATTATTTTTTAATCTTCTTTTTAAGTAAACTTCTCATAAAATACTTATTTATTAATTATAATATTATTTATAATATCTAATAATATAAAAGTATTTAAGATATATATAAAAAAAAGTTTTTATTATAATAAAAAAAACTTTAATATTATAAATACTAACTTAATTAATATTATTATAAATAATAATATATACCTAGAACTAGTATATATCTATAGTAAGTATATAGGAATAATAAAATCTAAAAGAAGTAAGTAAAATATCTATTAATATCTATCTAAAGCTATAATAATATTAGATAAGAGATATAATAAATATAATATAAGTAAAAAATAAAGATATTATTAAAAAATATATCTTAATATAATAAATAATAATAAAATTAATAAAATATACTTAAGATAATATTTACCTAATAGTAATTTAAAATATAAGGAAAACTTATAAAAAAAGCTTTTTTTCTTAATAAAGGATATTAATAGGCCTAATATAAACTATCTTCTTAAGATAATAAAAAAGAAGATAGTTTTATAATACTTTTAAAGTAAAAATACCTTTATCTCTTTCTTTTTTTTCCTTTTACCTTAAAGGTTATATAAGAAATTATAAAAAAAGACTATTACCTAATTTAAGAAATTAAAAAATAATAACTTATATTAAAGTAATTAATAACTAACTTTAGAATAAACTAAAATAAAAACTAGTTTTTATATATTATAAAGAAGAACTAGTAATTAAAACTTATAAATATATATAATAAACTATTAAGAGTTTATTAATAGAAATAATAATAATAATAAACTATATAATCTAAAAAAAATATATCCTTCTAAAAATATAATATTATTTTTTTTATTAAGATATAAAAGTATATATAAGAGATAAGTATTAGATTAAAGATATGTTTAGACTAGAAGCTTATCTAGCTTATAAAGTCTATAACATTAATATAGTTATTAAAGGTATCTTAATTTAGAAAATATTATAAGATATAATTAACCTTATAATAATATTATTTACCTTTAATAAAGCTAATATAATTATAATAAAGGCTTAATAAGCTTATATTATAATTAAAACTTAGGTATTATTAATTATTAATATATTTAATATATTTATAATAAATTAACTATATATAAAAGAAATCTTTTATAATTTATAAGTTTTCTGATATAAACTATATATAAAATTAGTCTAGTTTACCTAATACTATTATTACTAAAGAAGAATATTAATAGCTTATAGCTAAGAAAAAGACCCCCTAGACCTAGTCTATTAAAGTAATTCTTTATATAACTAATAAGCTAAAATATCTTTATTTTCTTATTTATAAGAGATTATAATATAAGATTATTATTAAGTTTAGTATTATAAGAGCTAATAAGTCTAATCTTAACTATAATAACTTATTTTTAAACTAGTTTTACTTAAATAGATAAATAAAGATCTTTTTATAAAATATTTATAAGTATAATAATAATATTTAAATAATATTATATTTACTAAATAGTATTAATATCTTAGCCTTCTAAGAAGTAATACTAGGCTAGTCTCCTCTTATACCTATTATAACTCTATATTAGTAGTTATAAAGAAGAAGAAAAATAACTACTTATATTTATAATTAGCTTTCTTAAAGTAGCTAGAAGATAAACCTATTACTAGATATATATTATATTATCTTTATAAACCTAATATTAGTAATTATAAATATTTATATTAAACTAAAGATAGACTTAGTTAAGTTTTTACCTTTAATAGATATTAATTAAGTATTATTAAAAGTTATTATAAATAACTTTAATATTTATTACTTATCTTAGGACTTTTATAAATAAAGATCTTTAATTATAAGAGAAATAATATTATACTTAACTAGACTTAAAATTAACCTAATTATATTTAAAGAGGTAATTATATAATATAAAAATAATTACTAGTTAAGTATTATTAACTTAATATAGGTAATTAGAATATTAAGAGTTTATTATAAGACCTTATCTTAAGACCTTACTAGATTTAATTATATTTTATAACTCCTAATACTAAAAGCCTTAAACCTAATACCTCTTAGAGTAATAAAAAGGTAGAGGAAGATAGATAAAAGTCTTATTATAAGTAAAGTAAAAACCTAACTTTATTTTATTATTAAGATATTAATAAAAAACTTATTATAACTTAAAATAACTTATAAATAACTTATAATTACTATAGATAATATTATAATCTAGACTATTTTTATAATATAACTAATATAAAGCTAGAAACCTTAGTAATAGAACTATAAGGTATTAAAGTTAGTAAAGAGAACTAGGTAATTATAATAAAAAATATAATATATTAAGAATTAGGCTAACTAGGAGTAAGCTATAGATATAAAGAAGGACTAAACCTAAAGTATATATAAAACTTATATTAATTTTTAGAGAAGTTATCTTAGTTTATTAGAAAAATTATTTATTTTCTAATAATAATTTAGATAAGTAAAAGACTATATAGCTAAATATATATTAGATTTAATTTCTTTATTAAATAAAGGTAAAAAAGTAAGAATAATAAGAATATAAGAAGAAAAGGCTAAATTATTATTATAAAAATTCTTTCCCTCTTTAGTAGGAAATAGACTAGGCCTAGCCTTACTTAGGTAAAGAACTATTATAAAAACCTAAGATATAATAAATATCTTCTAAAAGATAATACTTAAAGAGATTAAGTAGATACTTTAAGGCTATATAACCTAAAATACCTTAGGCCTAGATAGAATCTTATATAGATTTCTAAAGGTTATAAGAAAACTATTATATAAAGTATTAATAAAGTTATATAATATTTTATTAGATATAGGCTATTTCTTAACCTAGTATTAGGTTAAAGTTATTATAGTCTTCTAGAAACTAAGTAAAACCTTAACTAAGCTTAAGGAGGTTAGGGGCTAGTATCTTATAATATTATTATTATTATTTATCTACTCCTATTATCCTATTAAGGATATTAGGTCTCTTAATAAATTAATAGTATAGGAGAAACCGTTGCCTAGCTGTCTTAGTACCTCCCTATGACTATATTATACCTAACCTAGGTAAAAACCTATATTCTATATGCCTTTCTACATTAATATTATAATTCCTAATAGAGATTAATAGTTATAGTAATAATTTTCTAGTAATAGGTTCCTAGGCTATACCTTAAATATATATATATATTATTATTATTTTCCTAAGATATCTATATCACTAGATATATTAATTTTACTTTTCTACTATATATAATCTAAGTCCCTCCTAAGTCCCTAACTCTTCTCTCTATAGTGGTTATATATAATTTTATATTATTACTATAATAGCCGTTATAGTATAGTAGTTAGTATATACCTAAGAACGTATTTTTACTAACCTAGACCTATAGTTACTTCTCTTTGTGCCCTATTGAAACCCTTATAGTATTACTTGCTTTTAGTATACTAGGCTTTTAGGAAGAATAGAGAATTAAAAAGAGGAAAAGAAAAGAGGTACCTGTAGTAGGATTCGAACCCACGATCTATATACTAACCTATATAGAACTCCCTAGTATAGAACCACTATACTATAGAGGCTATCTTATAATATTATTAAATATTATAAAGAAGTTATTTAAAAAGATTCTAGCTAATATGTCGGTCGCTTTGACCCTTGCTAGATGCCGAGGATTAGTAAGATAGATAAAAGGATAGTTCTCCTCTATAGCTTTTTATAAAAAATAACTTTTTTTACCTTTTTTATCTTAATTTCTATTATTTACCTTATAATTAGGAGCCTTAAGTAGCTACTCTTAATTTCTAATAATATCTTCTTCTATATTAACTCTTTAAATTCTACTATAATACTTTAATTACCCCTTTTTTTAATAAGTTATAATTCTACGTATATAATAGTCCTAATTAGGAAATGATAATCCTATTAAATATATATACTAACCCTTAGAGGGATGATATTATTAAAGTATTACGAACGACCTAACGACCTTATGTGTAGTATCTCATGCTATGTGCTTTTTGCAGTTCTCCCCGAACATTACACTAACTAGATTACTTTTACTATAGAGGTATATAGCTTACTCTTTAAAGGCTAGATAGGTAATAGGTAGAAGAGATTAACTAAGATTATAATTATTATAATAGTTAAAATAATATAAATAACCTAAGCTAAAGGTAAAGTTATATTACTCTTCTAGCTAGATATTACTAAGGCCTTTAATAATATAGACTATTATATTTTTATCTAAATACTCTAAGAGTAAGACTTCTTTAATAAGATAATAAACTTGATATAATCCTTCCTTAATAATAAATTAACCTAACTCTAAATTAATAGAAAAATAACTAAGGCTTAGTTAGTAAAATAAGGTATCTTATAAAGGTCCTTATTCTTATTAATTTTATTTATCTTTTTTATAAGCTTATTATATAAATTAGTTATAATAACCTAAAGGCTAATAATAGTTAAGTTTATAGATAATATAAATCTACTTAATATAGTACTAAATAATAAAACAGTTATAATATAACTAAAAAAAGGCTAAAATATATACTAATAGTAGTCTTATACCTACTACCTAGACTTCTTAGTATTAAAAATTAAGTTAATATATTTCTAGTAAAGTTAAGTAGTAGACTATTAGGGAATAGCTAGTATAAAGGGAGTAATAAAGAAGATCTTAATAAATATATTAACTATAATAATATAACTTTATTATTTATTAATAAGAACTTCTTTTATAAGCTCTATATAAGGATCTTATAGTCTTATAATTATATTCTCCCTTATTATATATAATCCTCTACCCCCTTAATTATTTTATATTATAATAACCCCCTAGCTTTATAACCTTATAGGCTTATAACTATATCCTTATATTTATAATATAATTATATTATAATAAGCTACTTTCTCTTTTATCTCTTTTTTTTATATTTCCTTATTTATCTAAGGTAAGGCTTATTTTCTTATATTAAGTTCTTTAACCTTATTAAGATATTTATTATTATTATATATAATATTAATTATATATAAGGTATCTTAATTATATTAGGTTTATAAATAACTTCTTTTTTTATTAATATTATTAATATATAATTTATATATATATTAGACTTTTTTTAAAAATAACTTTTTAGACCTATTAATAGCTTTTTTTTATATTATATTTAATTCTTTTATATTTATTTATTATTCTTATTAATTACCTTATTATATATTACTTAATAATAGCTTCTTTCTTATTAGCTTTTAATAAATATATAATTTATATATAATATAAGATATACTTTAAATAGCTTTTTTTAATAATAATAGCTTCTTTTAAGTACCTAATTTACTTATTATTATACTTTTTTATAACTCTTTTAAAAAATATTTTTTTTATTCTTCTTTTTTTTCTTTTTTTTCTTTTTTTTTAATTAATTATTCTTTTTTTATAAATATACTTTTATTATATATTATACTTATTACTCTTATATATCTTTTTTTTCTTTTATTTAAATATTAACTTTTATAAAGTCTTTTTTTCTTTTTTTTCTCTCTTTCTTTCTCTTATATTATATATTTTTTCTTTACTCCTTCTTTATATTATTACTTTATATTAATAACTAACCTATAAATTATAAATCTAAAAATAATCTTTTTTTTAATAATATATAAATTCTCTTTTAATTATTTATTACTTCTCTACTATATACTTACTACTTATTTACTATTAACCTATTACTAGGTTAAAAAAGTAACCTTAATTATCTATAAAAGAAAAGGTAACTAAGGTAAAGGTATTATTAATAGTATCTAGTACTAAGTAAGTTTCTTTATATAGTTATTATATATTCTTTACTAACTAGCTATTAGATTTAAGATCTTATATAACTATTATTATATAAAATAAGGTATTATAGCTTAAAATAACCTAGCCTATTAGTATTATTAGAGCTTAAGTATATTACCTACTACTTAACTACTTATTACTTACTAATTTATTATATAGATATTATATTAAGTAAGTATATACTTTATATATATAATAAGAAGTTATATACCTTAATATAGTTAACTACCTAAGATATTACTAAATACCTTTAATATATTTTATTTTTTACCTTATTATAAAACTAAATATAATTATAATATTCTTTTAATTAATTCATAGTTAATTTATTAAGCTATTATAAAGGCTTTATAGTTTAAGTTATAATAATTATACTTAAAGTAGACTTATAAGGTAGTTAATAAAGATAAGCTTATAATTTATAAGTATATATTAGTTATATATTAAATAGTAGAGGCCTAGTCTACCTAGGTATAGGTATAGGTATTTATATAGGTTATATAGGTAAGTTAAACTTACTTTTCCCTTATTATATACTTTCTACTAACTTATTATTAGTTTAAGTATAGTATATTAATAGTAGATATTACTATTTATAATAATATTATTATAAAGATAGGTATAATACCT
Organism: Beauveria sp. NWAFU-1; assembly: GCA_024472245.1. Taxonomy (NCBI): domain Eukaryota; kingdom Fungi; phylum Ascomycota; class Sordariomycetes; order Hypocreales; family Cordycipitaceae; genus Beauveria; species Beauveria sp. NWAFU-1. The sequence goes on from JANBXD010000003.1 coordinate 3,740,890, forward strand.
TTCTTATATTAGGATAGTATAGATTATATAAAGCCTTTTACTTTTAAGTAATATATTAGTTATATACTCCTTATATATATCCTTATTAATTAGATAGTTAAATAATTAAATTTCTTTTTAATAAGATAATTTTTTAATATAAAGGTAAGCTATTATAATCTTTTTACTCTTTTACTATTACTTTTTTTATAATTAACTTTTAATAAAAAATCCTTTTTTTTATTATATTAATATATTTCTATTTATAAAGTTAAACTTCTTTAATTATAAATTCTCTACTTTATTAAAGCTTAACTATTTAACCTAAAATAATTATCTTTTATTATAATATTTATAAATTATAATTTACTTAACTTTATAAATATCATTATTAATAATAATATAATTTTATAATATAATTAATATTTTTTTTATAACTTATATATAACTTTAAGCTTATAATATTAAATATATTATAAACCCTTATTATTTTTTAATAACTAAAGTTTAAAGGCTAAGCTATTAGTTTTTTATATATTACTTAATTTAGTATAATCTTATATACTTTATTATAAGTTTTTTTACTTAATTATTATAAGTTAAGGTTTTTTTATAAAAAGTAAGGCTTAACTTTTTTATTTTAAAATTATAATTTATTTATTTTTTTTATTATATTACTTCTTTTATACCTTATAACTTTATTATAATTATTTTATAATATATTTATAAGTCTTTTAAAACTCTTATATATATTTCTTAGTCTAAATATTAAGATATAATAAATACCCTTTTATACCTAATAACTTAAGGTACTTATTATATAGTAAATATACTAGGATTATACTTATTATATTATATAGGCTTATATTATATATTAGCTAAGCTATTAATAGCTTTTTTAACTTAATTATTTTACTTTTTATTATAAAAGATATATAAATAATACTCTAATATCTAATTCTACCTTTCTCTTTAATTATTTATTTATAAATAGAAGGTAATACTTAAGTACTATTTATATATAAGTAGGTAATAGAGACTTTACTAGAACCTTAATATAAAGATTAATCTATAATCTAAAATAATACCTTATAATATATTATAATATATAATAATTTCTTTAAGTATAATATTAGTAAGGCCTTTACTTATTAATTACTTTATTATTATAATATAATAATTTTTTTTTAATATTTATCTATAATAATTAATATAATATTATATATATTATATTTCCTTAGTCTCTTTAATAACCTTATTATTATATTAATAGTAATTTTATTATAAAGGTAAGCTAGTAGTAATAATATTATAAGTTTATTATATATTTAATATTATCTACCTTTTATTTATTAATAACTATTATAAGATATAATATACCTTTATATTACTTTTACTATCTTTAACTAATAATAATATAACTTTATCTAATATAATATTTATTATAACCCCCTAATATCTTATTACTTTACTATTATAATAAAACTATAATACTTTTTATATATAGACTATAAAGAATATATATATAATTATCTTAGTACTATAGGCTATTATTATTATATTCTTATTTTTTTAGCTTAAGATAAGGTAAAAGCTACTTTATATATTATTATAATAAAACTTTTTTTCTTTTTTTCTAAGTAACTTTAATAGCTTAAATTAGGCTTAAGCTTATATTAAATATTTTTTATAATACTTTTATATTAATTTTATATATTTTTTATTATTCTTATTATATATAATCTAAATTTATAAATATTATAAAACTATAAATATACTTATTACCTATATCTGATTATATTTATCTTTTAAATTAAGCTTATAATTAAACCTTAATAAATTTATTATTTATATTATTAACTAGTTATTAAGTCTAATATTACTTTAATTTATTATAAAAGTATTAACTTATATAAATAACTTATTATTATATTATAATAAACTTATAAGATTTTATTATAAAGATTATATTTAAGTTTATTATAAATATTTAAAAGTCTATTATATTTTTTAGCCTTAAAGGTAAAATATTAGATATTAATCTTATTTTTTTTATTCTTTATTATAAACTTACTTTAAAGAAGTTTCTTTTTTTACTATTTAATAAAAGTCTTTTAAAAAAACTCTACCTTCTTACCCTTTTTTTATATTCTTTATTAGGCTTTTTCTCTTTTTTTACCTTCTACTTATTATATATCTATTTAAGTATTACTTTATTATTATAATTTAATAATAAACTTCTTATAACTTCTTAAATAAATATAGGTTATTTATTATTTATATTAATTAAGGTTTATTAAATAATATTATAATTTAATAACTATTATCTTCTTTTTTATTTATATTAATAAAAATAAAATATTATTTATAATAGCCTTATTATTAAGTTATAAAGAAGTTATATTAGTATTTTATATTATAATAGTTCTTAAGGTTATTTTTAATCTTTTTATTAATCTTTTTATTAATCTTTTAATAATAATAAATAACCTATTAAAAAGTAACTAATATAAAAAGAGTAATAAAGAAGATTTTAATAAATATATTAATTATAATAATATAACTCTATTATTTACTAATAAAAACCTCCTTTATAAGCTTTATATAGAGATCTTATAGTCTTATAGCTATATCCTCCCTTATTATATATAGTTCTTTATCTCCTTAATTATCTTATATCATAGTAGCCCCCTAGCTCTATAGCCTCGTAGGCTTATAGCTGCATCCTCGTACTTATGACGCGGCTATGCCGTGATAATAGTACTACTTTAATTACCCCTAGAGCCCTAATTTTTCCCCTATTAAGAACTACTAAGGCTATATTATAGCCTCTATTAATAAGTAGCCTTATTAGGATCTTAATACCCTCTATATACTAACTAAAGAGGTATAGGCTAATCTTTAATAATTAACTATTAATATATATATTAATTTTATACCTATTAGGCTATAGTACTATATTAATCTTTAAGGTAAATAGACTATCTAGTGATTTTACTATAATATGTTAATTTTTTTTTTAGTACCTAAATTAAGGTCATTATAGTAATAATAAATTTATTATAGTTAATAGTGTAGATCGGCGATGTTTTTTTCATACCCAGGGACTGGTCATGATAACAAGCCGGCAACCGGCTAACAGAAAAGAATCGAAGATTCAAGAAAGGAATCAACAATCAACAATCATAATCAGGAATAAAGCCGGTTCTACCAACCAAATGCCAATGAAAAGTTTCACGTAATACAACTTCGCAAGCCCTGCCAAGGGGCGTTCATGCTAAATTGCCTGCCTATTTGACAGTATCGACATCCTCGGTACCCCAAGCCGCAGCAAGGTCATCCCCCCCCTCCTACTACCTATTACCTAGGTGCTAGGTAGGTACGGACTAGCCAACCCCGCCTCGCGCAAAGGCCTCCAACAGTAATCAGACAGATTAAAATATTCACCACCAGGCATTCAAGGCTAAGCGTGTTCGCTCATCGACTTCGCCCTTCACTACTGGACTTATTAGCACGGTGCCCGACCGCTTTTTACTGGCCCCCTGCAACGACACTCACATGGTCCCTGGCAGCTTCATCACTGGCTGCCCTACCGCCCTCGACAACTTACCCAAACTACAAACAGCAACAGGTCTCGTGCTTTCTGCAAACTACAACTGTACTGAACACCTGAGATTTCTATCGTCCAACCAGCTCGCGCCTTGATCTGCCCCTTGACGCGTGTCCCCCTACTGCAGATTGTCATTACATCCTTGCCTACAACCGACCCCCGAGTTTGACTTCATTTTGCCACCGCTTGACTCCGAAATTCGCTTCCCGTCGGCGCCCCTCTCCTGAATCGCCTCGACCTCTCGCTCACCCTCTGCTGTTCTTGCCTTCGCCCAAGCCATGGCTCCCGCCGCCGTCAGCCCCAACCCTGGCCATATGCGCTTCATTCCCTTCACCTACGACCCCGCCGATTCCCAGGCTTCCGCCCTCAAGCTCATCCACGCCATTGCGCCGCACTGGGCCAATGATGATCATGTCGAATTTGTCCGCTTCACAGACGGCATAACAAACACCCTTCTCAAGGCCGTCAACCGCCGTCCAGGCCTGTCCCATGCTGACATCGATCGCGAGGCCATACTACTCCGCGCCTACGGCAACGGCACCGACATTCTCATTGATCGCGAGCGCGAGGCCGCCAACCACGAGCTGCTCATGAAGTACAACCTCGCCCCCGCTCTTCTTGCCCGTTTTGCCAACGGCATGCTTTATCGCTTCATCCCCGGAAGCGTCGCGCAACCCAGGGATCTGCCCGATCGCGTTCTCAGTAAAGCCATTGCACGTCGTCTGGCGCAATGGCACGCCACAGTTCCTTGCCTGCCCGACATTAGAAACCCTGCCACCAGCATTGAATTGACCGGCAACTCTAACAAGGCCAGAATAGCCAACGCCGCGCCGGGAAAGCCTACTCCCAATTTGTGGTCGACAATTCAGAAATGGATACTTGCCCTGCCCGTCGACACTGATGCCGAGCGCGAGCGCCAGAGCAAGCTGCAAAAAGAGCTGCAGCTTCTCGTCCAGCAACTCAGCCAACGTCCAGGATTTGGGCAGAATGGTGTAAGTGTTGCCATTTCTGCCGTGTGAATTGTGACGACTAACTTTGGCATAGCTTGTTTTTGCGCACTGCGATCTGTTGAGCGCCAATGTCATCATGCACAACGACGATAATAAGCCTTTCTCCGTCAGCTTCATTGACTACGAATACGGCACGCCCTCTCCCGCCGCTTTTGATATTGCCAATCACTTCGCCGAATGGGCTGGGTATGACTGTGACTACGCTGCAATTCCTAAACGCAGCCAGCGTCTTGCCTTTGTGCGTGAATACATCGAGACTTACGCTCAGCTTTCAGGCGCAGGCGAAAACTTCAACATTGAGCGTGAGACGACCAAGATGATGCAGGATGTCGACGACTTCCGCGGTGTCCCGGGCTTCTACTGGGGTATTTGGTCCTCGATCCAGGCCACTATATCCAAGATCGATTTCGACTATGCCTCCTACGCAGAGTTACGTCTAGGTGAATACTGGGCATGCAAGTCCGAGCAAGACGGCTCGCGCGAGGCTTCAGGCAAGGGTATGCCTGTGCGCGAGATGGCGTGGGCAAGCGAGTAAAGGTTGGAAGAATATGACAAGTCGACAGCGGCGAACAGAATAACATGCGTATGAGCTCCCTTTAGCATAGGTCTTTCTTCTATGGGGCACGATTGCGGCTACTCACCACCAGCATACATACATTTGCTGCGGCGACCCTTGCCAGTCACGCCAGGCAGGGCACCTTCTCGCTGCTGGCTGGGACGTCTTTTCCATTCATTGTAGTATCGGCGGCCTTACTTCTTTGCTTTTACTTTCGTCGTGCTCGCATGGTCTAAGAGAAGGTCTTGACCCAAATCACGTTCGTTGGCCACGCTGAGCGGATTTTTGTTATCTACATTTCTCACATGTCTCCCGCAACAAGGCGCAACGGCGTACGTTTATGTATATATTAGGGCGGATGAAATCGTCTCACGGGATGATGACGGCACATGCGGGAGGCGGGAGCGAGGAGTTCTCATTAAACATAACAAGAAACAAAATACTCTCGCAAATGAATTTACACATCAGACTGAACGGAGAGCATTCTCCAATAATGATTCATTCCGAAGTATGGGCGTCACACAAGGGTAAACTTTTACACTGACGATGCTTTATACCGAAGATTGCCCTTCATTTTCCATTTCACGAATATATTTGTCTCTAGGCCGAGCACGGGTGCTAAAGTCAAACGCGGCACCGCCAGTTTGCCCGAAATGATCAATGAGGGATGGATGAACGAATTTACTGTCGTTGTCCAAATATGGCGATGCTTACATGGCCAAGGCGAGAATGAGTCATGATTTGTCCACGCAACTTGAACTGTCCGCTTCTCACTCATTACAATGATACCAGGAAGACAAAATTCTCTCCAGAATGCTTCGTCGCGGGCGACGCACCGAAGGTAAAAACATCATCTATTTCTGCGTCATACTGTAAAGGATGCTAATAGTGATCTGATGCGTAGTTCCACACCGTTTTAGAAAGATTCCTAGCTTGTTTTTCAGATTGCTGCCTGCTGGTGATGAAACGTAAGAGACAGCTGGCAAGGAGGCTTGCCCCTGGGTGCCCACTGCCCAGGCACCAGGCGGGAGGTACCTTGGTACCCCACCTACCTGTGATCTTATTCGTACGAAGTTACAACTCCTGCCCCACTGTTGGCTCCAAACCCAGAATTTTGGTAGGCGCCTGATACTCTCTCTGGTCGTGCACTGCCATCACTCAAGCAAGCCTCCTTACCACTTTTACCTCCTTCATCTCATGTAATATTCTCTCTTCCGTTTCGGGCTTCCTCGTCTAGGCCCTAATTCTCGGTTACGAAAACAGCGAATACAACAGCCAACAAAGATACTATGAAGAAGTTTGGTTTCGGAAAGAAAGGCAGCGACGATGGTGATGACGCCAGTCGCAACGCTCTCTTTGGCGGTCGCAAGAAAGGGTCGGCTGGAGCTGCCCCATCCGACAATCCGTACGCACAGCAAGGCGCCCAGGGCGCCACTGACCCGTACGCTGATTCCGCAAAGTATGCGAACGTAACACCCTACCAACAAGCTCGTACCCAGCTGAGGGCTGGTGCACCAGGTGGTGTGCCTGGCACTGGACAACAGGACCCCTCAGGCCGTGCTGGCGTCCACGGAGGATACAGCTCCGATAAGTATGGGTCTGGAGGTGGTTATGGCTCAAGCACATACGAAAACAATGCCATGGCGGATCGACATAGCGCTTCAACCGCCGGTGCTAGAGGGCCCGGCGGTTATGGTGGCTTTGGACGGAACGTCCAAGATGAGCAAGACAGCAACAGGGACGCTCTTCTTGGTGGTGCCCAGGAAAGACATGTCCAGAGACAGCAAGCAACCGCGGCTAGCGGTAGCTATGGACAGAGTGGCGCATCTACTGCTGCGCAAGATAGTTATGGAGGGTACGGTGACCAGCGAGAAATGACAGCAGAAGAACAAGACGAAGTCGAAACGCAAGCGATCCTTGCTGAAAAACGCCAATTGCAGCAAGAGAGCTCCTCATCAGTCTCGCGCTCCGTCCAGATGGCCAGACAAGCGAATGAGGTTGGCCGTGCTACACTCGCGCGCCTCGGGGCTCAGGGCGAACGACTGCACAACACTGAAAAGAACCTGGATCTTGCTGCGAACCAGAACAAGATTGCACAAGATAGAGCTGCGGAACTGAAAACTCTGAACAGAAGCATGTTTGCCGTTCACGTCTCCAACCCGTTCACATCGAAACAGCGCCAGCAAAAGGCGGACGACGAAGTCATGAACCGTCATCGATCCGAACGTGAACAGAGAGAGGCCACCCGACGCGAGGGCTTCTCTGCCAATCAGCGCATGGAGTCCAACTTTCACGATATCAGTGCCATCGGTGGCGCTAGATCCCAGCAGCGTACCAAGAAAGACTATGGCAAATTCAATCTGGAAGACGAAGAGGGCGCGGATGAGCTCGAAGACCAGATTGACGATGGTATCAACGAGCTGGAGGGGCAGGTCTCCATGATGAACATGGTCGGGCGAGCTATTGGGAAGGAGGTAGACTCGCAGAACAAACAAATCGACAGAATTATGACAAAGGTCAGTTACTTGGGCACAACCTTATATACATTACTAATTTTCGGCCCCAGAGCGATGCTGTAGACGATGCTACTCGCATGAATCGTGAGAGATTAGCCCGCATCAAATGAGTTACGGCGCTCCCAGCTATAGTACATACCATTGGTATATTTCCAAGCGCGGCATTGGCTGCCTAGTTTGATCTCCGATATCGTATTGCTTTATCACAGATGATGGACAACTACTGTCGTTGCGAACTTTATGCAGTTGCGAATTTGGTCTAATATCAAGACAAATTTTGCCTATTCTTTATGTTGAATGCATGAATGCTCTCGTAGGTGAATGTCTTGAGGCTATTTCGAGCGAGCTTAACAGCATACGCAAGGCTTAAGCCATATCAGCTACAGCGCCAGCAAGATTAAAAAGTGTTACAGCTTTAACAAGGCCGTGCATTATACAAATGAAAGAAACAGAGGGGGCGAAACTTTTTTGAAATTTCCCCACTCACGGCCTTGAATCCATTGAGCTCCCTTGACGCGTATTTATGTTAATTATGTCACATCGCCAATGTCTCTTGCTCCACAAGTCGTAATACCCACAAAAAATACAGACATCAACCAAAGCCAGGCACAGCCAAGGCATGAAATTTACATACCTTGGTCCGTTTCCTGATATTCAACAGCCGTTATTATGGCATCTGCTAAAGACGGCAGCCGACCTGCCATAAAGCGAAAGACTGAACGGGGTCTAAATACAATCACCTATGGCGGCAAGACGATCTCCTTGAATGGATACTTGTGTCCATCACAATCAACATCTGCGAAGCCTGTTACCAAGCCTGACATCACAAATGACAAGATAAACGCGACAAATCAGCCTAATGCAAGAATCGGAGAAGTTCAGTACAAATGGAATGCGAGTATTGAACCAAAAGACCGGAAATCAAATAATCGAGAACGCAGCGATGTTAGCGGAGGACTACTACAAGTCAGGAAAGCTCTTCCCATCTGGCGGCATAGGGCAGATATCCAGGAACCTCTACGCGGACCAAAAAACAATGTCCTCGTTTTGGTCAGTGAGACTGGTTCTGGTAAAAGTACTCAAGTGCCTCAGTTCCTGGCCGAAGAGCCCTGGTGCAGGCGCCAAAAAGTCAAACTGGCAGGCTCCTCAGACGAAGTTTATGTGGGTGGCATGGTCGCCATCACACAGCCAAGACGAGTCGCCGCTACAACTCTGGCACATCGCGTGGCCCAAGAAGCAGGAACACCACTGGGAAAGGGAAGAAGAGATGGCAAAGTTGGATACTCTGTCCGATTCGACCACCAAGTACCCAAAGGCGCCAAGATCAAATTTCTCACTGAGGGAACACTACTTCAGGAACTTCTGCGCGATCCATATCTGAGACAATACAGTGCTGTCATTGTTGATGAAATTCACGAACGCAGTTTAGATGCTGATCTTTTGGTTGGCTTCCTGAAGCAAATATTGATTGCAGGCCCAAAGCACCGTGGCGGGGTTCCCCTCAAAGTAGTCATCATGAGTGCTACCGCCAATGTCGAAGCCATCAAAGAGTTTTTTGATGATAAGGAAATTTTGCAGCACAATCACACAGATGCTGCTGTTTTACGCATCGAGGGCCGGCAATTTCCTGTAGCGGTTCAGCATGAATCCCGACCAGTTGCCGATCTGCAAGACGCACTTTTGAAACGAATTCTCAGAATACATACGGAAGAGCCGCTTCCCGGTGATATTCTGGCATTTTTGACGGGACAAGAGGAGATTAAAGTAGCCCAGAAGGTGATCGAGGAATACTCAACCAGCCTGGCATCGAACGTGCCAAAACTTAAAGCTGTACCGCTTTACGGCCAGCTGTCGATTGAAGCACAGAGCGAGGCTTTTGTTCCCTTGAAAACAAGATTTACACGAAAGGTCGTGCTCGCGACGAATATCGCAGAAACTTCGGTCACGGTCCCAGGTGTTCGGTATGTGGTAGACGGTGGCAAAGCCAAGATCAAGCAGTTCCGCCCAAGACTGGGTATGGAGTCGCTGCTCGCTAAGCCCATTTCCAAATCGTCGGCAATACAAAGAACAGGTCGTGCAGGTCGTGAAGGGCCCGGAAAATGCTACCGCCTCTACACAGAGCCGAGCTTCAATTCATTGCTATCGGCTGAACTCCCAGAAATCCTACGCAATGATGCTCTCGGCGCAATTCTCATGATGAAGGCTCGCGGGATTCGGGATGTACTATCTTTTCCCCTCATGGATGCTCCCGAAACCGAAGCGATCGAACGTGCGCTAGTGCATCTTCATTTTCTCGGAGCCTTAAACGACGATGGGAGTATTACTAGTGTTGGAGAGACCATGGCAAAGTTCCCCCTCGCCGCACCTCTGAGCGCGGTTCTTCTTGCTGCTGCCAAACCGGAATACGACTGCGTACTGGAGGCAATCGATATTATTTCTTGCATCACCGCCGGTGAGGATATTTTCCTGGCTGTGCACTTGGAAGAAGGTCAGGAAGCGGTCGAGGAATCTCGAAAGGAGTTTCAACGACGCGAAGGAGATATCATTACATATCTCACTGCTATGCAGCAATACACAGCCGAAAATGCCGACCGAAATGAGTGGTGTCAGAAGCGAAAGCTCAATATACGCACGATGAAGCAAGCTCTGAACATTCGAAGACAGCTACGTGGCATGTGCGTCAAGGAGAAGCTGCTCAGGGAGACGCCTCCGGGCGACCCGCAGCCGTTCGCTCCAGTATCCCCCCAGCGTGCTGAAGCGTTGCTCAAGTGCTTTCTTCGTGGGTTCGCAATGAAGACGGCTATGCTAGCGCCGGATGCCAGTTATGTGACTTGCCAGGGTAAGCATGTCGTGGCAATCCACCCGGCAAGCGTACTGCACGGGCGAAAGGTGGAAGCCATCATGTTCCTTGAGCATGTGTACACCAATAAGAACTACGCGAAAAAAGTCAGCGCAATTCGGGCCACATGGATTGTCGAGGCACTAGAATGCAGATAAAGGGAATGAGGAGGACGAGGAAGATAGGCAGTCTAGTTCAGTAAATGATGTCCAAGAGTGTCTCAGCCTAATAGAATCATCTGTTTTCCCTACCTACTCGCCCTTGCGATGCTTCTCTATGGATTGCATTAGGTCGTAGAGCTGATAGACTTGCTCGTCGCTCAATTTTGCCAACTTGCCCTCATCAATCTTGTCGCCAATCCACGCGTCTCCCTCGATCTTTTGCGCATACATTTGCCACTCCGTCAAGAAGCCAATCTTTAGAATGATCGTCAACATACCCCATCTACCAGGCTGCGGTCATGTCAACTTACCAGATGCGCTGGATTGTCAACTTTGCGGTGTGCCCGAAACTCGGCCCTGATGTACTCATCGCCCAAAACGCGCATCTCTGCTGGAAGAAACTTGCGATGTGCGCGCAGTAGGCGTCGATATAATGGAATCGGTGGCAGCAAGGCCATAGCATTAGGGCGAAACCCCTTATGCGTGGACGCGGCTTTGGCGAGCCTGGCCAATGACAGATGCATGGTAATAATTGCTAACTGCTCTATTCAATGGGGATATGGCATAGAGGAACGGATAGACGGGAGGCGATGCAATACGAGAGCATGCACCCTGCAGCGCGAGCGAGTCGTAGAAGCCGTAGAATCGCAGGGTTTTGCTGTAATTTATAGGTATCGGACGTCGTTAAAGTCGAGTCAGAGATGACGTTTGCATGGACAAGTATCAAGAGAAGCCTTCCCAGCTGGTGGTACCCAGCTACCTAGGCAACTAGGCAATATCGTGCAGCGGCTCGAGCCCGAGTTTTCGGCCCCACAGCAGAACCGCATCTTAGGCTTTTTCAAGGCACTTGAATGTCTTGACATTTCCAGTACGTTCATATTGGGAGGAGAATCTCTGAAACCTGTGAGAAAATACGGCATGGCATTCTCATTTGGCTTTGCTGGAGATGATATAGATGCCTCCAACGATGCCGAGACTCAGCAGCCCGCTGCTCCCACCATCACACCTGCGCAAGCCGGCGCATTCCCTATCGCGGGCAAGCCTCAACTAACTGCCACACGCCATGACCTCTCCCAGATGCTCGCTGTGATGCCTTCGAAAATTGCATACAGCTTGCTGGACGTGGCCCTTGACGACGGATGTGTCGTGCAGCTGCCCCGTCGCGAACTCTGGGATGTGCGGGTGCAGCTCATGGCAGAGGAAGATGAAGAGAAGAACGCAGAGCATGGCGTCAACGCGGATGGTTCCGGCCTGGGCACACATGATGTCAAGACAGGGGTATACGAAGGAGGATTCAAGAGCTGGGAGAGTAGTGTGGACTTGGTAAAGGTCCTGGCTGCGCAGGGTAAAGTCTCTGCTGCCGAGCAGCTGCCCATGAGAATTATAGAGGTACGTCGTATTAGCCAAGAGGTCAATACCTTCTCACACACCCTGAGATTTCCTACGATTATACGGCTGAATAGATCTGACATATCCTCAGCTTGGCTGTGGAACCGCATTGCCATCCATATCCCTCTTTCAATGGACATTAGAAGCCGCCATGTCAAGCGTCGCCAGAACGCGCCATCCAACATCCTTCATCGTAGCAGACTACAATCCTACAGTATTACAGCTTGTCACATTGCCCAACTTTATTCTCGCATGGGCCCTTTCTTGCCGTGAGCACACACCTGCTCTAATCAACGCCTTCTCCCTTGACGGTGAGCTCGAGCTACTCCCAGAAGTCGTTGCGGCGTTCCAGTCGCATCTTGTCGCCAATCGAATCTCTCTCACATTCATCTCCGGCGCATGGTCCCCCAGATTCGTCGAGCTCGTGTATAACGGCATCCCCAATGATGCGACAGACTCTGGCGCAGCCGCCGTCACACTACTACTCGGGGCAGAAACAATTTACTCGCCGTTTGCGCTTCAGGCATATACGGAAGCCACATTCTCTATACTGCAACGAGAAGCCGCATTATATAGCACCTCGCCGGCAGTAGCTCTGGTAGCGGCCAAGAAACTGTACTTTGGTGTTGGAGGCTCCCTAGATGATTTTGTTGACCAAGCTCGCGGTCGTGGAGGCGATGTCACAGTCTTGCGCGAGGAAACAGACGGTGTGCGACGCGGTGTAGTCAAGTGCACTTTACAAGCCAGAGCATGACCTCTCAAGACGATAAATATCAGGAGGGGCTTTGCAGGCAAAGGGTGTCAATTTGAAAATGATTGAACGCCATGCTAGAAGACATGGTTAGGGTATCTTGGTAAAAAATAACAACGCCGGATATCTGATTTCCAATCAATGTCGCGATACAGATCTCCAACACTAATCATTTCGCTTTCTTTTGCAGCTTTTCTGAGCATACAGGGCAATACCAAGTACCATTTGGCTCGCTCTTGAGGCCCACACAGGACCAATGGAACCACTCGTACGGACAATTGTCGTTGTCGCACGCAACCATGTCACCGTAGCTAACATTGTGGCACAAGCAGTACTTCTTGTCATCACCACCTTCCTCTTCTTCTTCCTCGTCATCTTCATCGGCATCGCGGATCGCTTCGTCACCGTCACCGTCGTGGTCATCAGCCACAGATCCGGAACGACGGGCGGCATCATCCCCGCTACCACTCTCAGCCTCCGACAGGTCGCTGTCTGCCGTGGAAACCGGCGAGTTCCTAGCAGAGGCCTTCTTGACGCGAGACAACTTCGATTTATGTGGAGGCTTCTTGCGATTCGGCGCAGCCGGTGTGCCTCGCCGACTGCCTGGCCCATTTCCTAACTTGGTGGTTGTGGCCCTCGGGCCGACACTGCCAGCTCTCATAGCTATATTAGAGCCACTTGCAGTGCTACTCTTCGGCGTTCCCGGGCCCAGAGACGAATGCCGCGCAAGACCGCTCGATGTAGTTGGCGCAGTACCTGTTCCGGGGGCTGCCCTGGGCCCTCGCTTGGTAGCTGGTCCCGCAGAACTTTCTCTGTGTCGATTCATTATCATGCTCGCAGCTGGGGTTGCCGGCGCCGAAGCTGCATGTGGTTGCTTAGGTTGTTGTTGCTGCGGCTGTTGCTGTGGTGTCTGGGCTTGACGAATATGTGGATGTGTGGGTAATCGAGCCAACGCTGGATTGGGGCCGGTGTTGATAGGAGCGAGTGTCGGACCGGCTGTCATGCTTGAGGGGTTGCTGGTGCGAATGGAAGGCGCCGCAATGTTGGCTGCACTGGGACGCAATAGAGAGGGGACCTCGTCGGGGTCGGTGAAACCAGGCTCAGCACGGTCGTATAGTATTTTAATTTGTATATCGAGACTGCGCAGATGTTTGTCCATGGTGAGCCGTAACTTGCGTGCCATGTCGATCTTCTCCTGAGCAAATCGATCGGCTTTCGCATAATATTCTCGAATCTGGGAGCGCAACAAGTCCTCCCTGGGGTTCGGTTCATGGCTGCCATTGGTTTTGATCCATTTCTGGATCTTAGCATCGCGGTCTTCGATCATGCGGACGCATTCATTGTATTGTCGATCTTTATCGGCGATTTCGTCTTGCATGAAACGAATCTCCTCGGGGAGGTTCTGAACGCGATTGATCCAATCATCGAGTATCAGACTCGGGTCGAGGGGCTCGGCTTGAGGCATCCTCTTGACAAATTCGATAGACAAGTCGTCTCTAGGCATTGTTAACAGTCTGGCGACGAGATGGCTTCCTAGGCAAGAAATAGGATGCAGGTGGCGCAAGCCCTGCTATGTGTGCTAACAGCACGTGGATACAAAGCCGCAAAGCTCGAGTATGGCACTACACAAGGTTGGGATATATGAATGACCAAGGGAATAGGGAGGAGCAACGGAGAAGGAAAAGTAGGCCAAGCAGATCCTGACTAATAGATAACAAGATACAGGACTGGAATCCAAATGCCTTGGGACCACTAAAAGCAGGTGTAGCCAGACGGCTGCATTCACATTACTGTGGAACCCACTCAACCACTCCAAACACACCGTGGCTCGTATATGTATTATGTCAGCTTTTTAGGTCCTCACAATTTGGCGGGTGATCTAGCCCTCTCCCCCGCTGGCTAGATCCCCTTGAGTCGCGATAACGAGTGATCTCTTTTTCCTTATGTCCTTCTTTTGGAGAGTGAGCCTTCTTTCTAGCTAATTATAGAGGCTAACTAGGGTACCCCTAGTAGCTATTCGCTAGTAAGGGGAGTGCTTATCCCTTTAGTAGTAGAGAGGGAGCTCTAAGGTTACTCGCAGGGGTTCTAACTAATAAAATATAAGTAGATCTAGGGTACCTAATCTCCTTAATAAATTAGACTAAAATAAAAGTACTAATAGTTTTAAAGAAAACTTAATAACTATATTATATTTATTATAGCCTACTATAGTAAGTAGCTTATAACTACTTCTAATAAAAGATAGAGGTTATTTACTAGAGATAGTATAATATTTAGGGAGAACTATAAAAAGCCTATAGTATTATAAGCTATATATAAGGTTATTAGGTTTAGTTATAACACAATTTAAAGATATTATCCTTCTAAGGGTATATATATATATTAGATTTAAGTATCTTTTCCTAATTAAGACTATATTACATTTAGAATTAGTATATATTATATAAGGTAACTAGAATTATTTTATAATATTAAAGAGTTATTATAGGTTATAATAGTATTAGTAATTAAGAAAGGCCTCTTAAGGGCTTCTAATTATAAAGTAAATAATAGAAATTCAATTAAAAAAAGGTAAAAAAGATAATTTATTAATTTTTAAGGGAGGTAAGCCCTTTTATTTAAGTTTATAATATTATATATTCTATAAAGGTTAGATCTAACTAATATAATAGTAGAAGATTATACTATATTAGTAATACCTTTATAAGAGATAATAATATAAAATTATCAATATAGAAAGATGTTTCTTATAGGAAGTATTCTTCTTATATCTGTGGTGTTTATATGTCTTATGACTTTAGAGCTCCCTCTCTACTACTAAAGGGATAAAGAAGCTATAAAGAACTCGGGCTCTATAGCCCACCTTTTGCGTTCTCGGCCTAATATAACGATAGCTTAATCCTAGTCCATAGTTAGTCTATTTCTTAGGTAGTAAGTTAGGTTTAAATACTATAAGGTAGTAGTAAGTAATATCTTTATAAGGTCTTATTAAGAGTCTTAATAGTAAAACTATTACTTAGATTAATTAATAAAGATCTAGACTACCTAGTTATAAGAATACCCTCTTCCTTAAGTACTTATCTATCTTTTTACTATAGGCATAGCTTATAAGGCTTATCTAACTATCCTAATAATCTTATATAGCTAAATTATCTTAATAATCTAATAAGCTATTATATAACCTTATATCCTAACTAGGCTATAGGTATACCTTCCCTAGTAATCTAGTCTTAGCCCTATATCTATATAGCTATATTTATAATATAATACCCCTCCTCCTTTAGTCTTATCCTTAAGGCTATTAAATAGGTTAGTTAAGTAGTAGGTAGCTTTTCCTCCTTATATTACTATATATTATTATATCTAATTATATTTTAAGACCTTCTATATAATCCTAAAAACCTTTCTTTAAGATAAATAAATAAAACGCCCTCCTTAAGTTAATAATTAGAAATCTAGTTAATATACCTATATATTTATTCTATAAAGAATAAGGCCTTTAGAATTATAAGGTATCTAATATAATTCCTCTTAGTACTTTAAGTATATCTATCTTAATTAGTCTTATTATAATATAAATCCTCTTACTCCTTAGTAACTCTATTATATTAGTACCTAGTATTAAAAAGCTAAATCTAAATTAGAGGCTACTAAAGAAGAGCTTAAAAAAGTAAGTACTAAAGTATATTACTTATAAAAATAAAAGAAATTATAATTTAAGAAAATAATATATATAATTATATATAGTATTAATAATATTAAAGAACTAGAGTATATAGAATAAGAGGAAGTAGAATAGCTTTAGAAGGCTATAGAGGTCTTTCTTACTCCTTCTAAGAATCTAGATCTTATTTTAGTTTATTCTTTAGATATTAAATTTAATATTAAGTTATTAGATAGTACTTATATAGTTAATTAGGATATATTCCTTAAGAATAGAATTATTTAAGTAAAGCTAAATAATTTATAAGGTTCTTAATTAGTTCTTAGGTATTCTTAGAGTTTAAGTATCTTTTTTATTTAATAAGATAATAATAACTTTTAATATTTCCTTATACTTTAAGTATCCTTTTAACTTTATATTTATTAATATCTTTAATTATAATTCTTATAATAAGTATAAGATTATCTAGTACTTTCTTAAGTAATAATATATAAAATATTAGATAGATCTTTATTTTATCTAATAATAATAGTTTATAGTTAATATTTAATATTTTTTATTTAATAAGGAATAGTCTGATTTTCTTCTAGTTAAGTTTATTACTAGGTTATTTTATTTTAATATTTTTTATAGATAAGGTAAACCTTATATCCCTCTTCTAGAATTAGTACTAATAATCTCTTTTTTATTTATATAATATTTTATCTAGTTTTATAAAAATATCTATTCTTACTATAAATATTTTTTATATACTTATAATAATATCTATATATATAGTTATTACTAGTATATTTATAATATATATTATATATATATTAATAATAAGGTTAAACCTATAGTTTACTTTTATTAGTAATATCTTTATATTATTAATCTTAGAGCTATTATAAGCCTATTATATAAGTAATAACTATACTACCTAATTATCTTATTAGTAGTTAATAAAACTTTATAGGTATTATTTAAGTATTTAGTTTAAAATCTTTATCTAACTATTTAATTATAGGTAGAATATTATAAATAGACTTTACTTAATTTATATAGTTTCTATAAGGTATTTCTAGAAGTTAGATATAAATAGTTTATTATAATCTAATATAAGCTTTATTAGTAATCTATATTATATAATAATAGTCTTAAAGAATATATATACTAGGTCTTTAGTATTACTTAATTCTATATAAGGAATATAGTAGGTATATTTTATAAGCTTATTTATAATAACTAGGATATTATTATAAACTATTTTATTATAGGTTCTTTAGACTTTAGTAGTTTAATAATAAAGTCTATTATAATTATTTATTATACTCTTTTAGGTAATAATATTAGTTATAATTTACTATATAGTATATATTATATTATCTTTACTTTCTAGTAGATATTATATTTATCTATAACTTATTATATTATTTTCTACTTTTTAGGAAGTTATATAATCTTCTTAACCTACTAATTATCTTCCTTATACCCTAATATCTATATAAGGGGTATTTATATATTTCCTTAATAAGTTATTTTTAGAATATACTAGGTATATATTATTACTTATTATATAAGAAGGCCTTACCTTCCTTAGATAAATATATTTTTATTTCTTAATTATCTAGGTAGTTATCTTTCTTTATATATAATATAATTCTATATATCTATATATTATCTAACTTAACTTACTAGGTTATATTAGCTTCTTAAGTACCTAATATAAGGTTTTTATCCTTAGTTATATATAATAAGGGTATATTATCTACTTATTCTTCTAATTTTAAATCCTCTTTTTAGTTAAATATATCTACTCTTCTATTTTTTAGATCTTTTATAATATATAATATTAAAATTATAATCTATAAGGGTTTTATATTATCTAATCTATTATTTATTTAGATCTTTTATAGTTATAAAGAAGGTTAAGTTCTTATAGTCTATATAAACCTTAACTTTATAATTTACTCCTTTTAAATAGTATTTTTATTTCTTAAAGGCTTTAATAATAGCTATAAGTTCTTTATTATATATATTATAATTTAATTCTAGTCTATAAAGTTTCTTTAAGAAGAAGGCTATTAAATATAGTTATCTTTTATTATCTTATTATCTAAGTTACCTACTAAGTATATAGTCTAAGGTATTAGTCTTTACTTTAAATAGTTTATTAGAATTAGCTATAAGTAGAACTAGTTTATCTAGGATTCTTTCTTTTAGGGTTTAGAAAGTATTAGCTTCTTTTTCTATTTATTAGAATTTATTATCTTTCTTAGTAAGGTTAGTAAGAAGAATTATAATTTTACTAAATCTATAGATAAAGTATTAATAGAAGTTTATAAATCTAAAGAATCTTCTAACCTCTCTAATATTAGTTAATATAGGCTAATTCTAAATATCTTTAATCTTAGATAGACTTATCCTAATTTATTTTAATATAATTTTATATCTTAAGAACTTAATTTTATATTAGTAGAACTAACTCTTAGTTCTTTTAACTAGGAGATTATTTTCTTATAATATTTAGAGTACCTTATATATATATTTCTTATATTTCTTAAGTATACTTAAATAAATAAAGATATTATTAAGGTAAATAATAATAAACTTATTAAGTTATTTTTATAAAATATTATTAATTATAGTTTAAAATATTATTAGTATATTAGTAAGGCTAAATAGTATTATAAGATATTTAAAATATCTTCTTATAGTTTAAAAGATAGTTTTCTACTTATAACCTTTAGCTATATAAATTAGATTATAAGCTCTTTTTAGGTTAAGGGTAATAAACTATTTAGCTTAGCTAAGTTTATCTTATATTTTTATAATAAGTAATAGTAGGTATTAATTTTTAACTATAATCTTATTTAATTATTAATAATTAATATATAGTTATAGTTTCTTATTTTTCTTTAGTACCTATAGGATTAGGTATCTTACTAGGGACTCTAATAATTATATATATCTCTTTTATAATATTTCCTCTAGATACTCTTTAAGTACTTTATCTTACTTAAGGTTCTAAGGATAAATCTTATTAAATATTAGTTTAATACTAGGTTAGAGTTTAATCTTATAATCCTAGTATAAATACTTTAGTAGTCTTATTTCTAGTTCTTTATTAAATAGCTTATTATACTTTAAATATTCTTTAGGAATCTTTATTATACTAGCTTTTAGTTCTCTAGTAATTATATATATTCCTAAAGACCTATTATAGTTTAATTAAGGTACTTTCTATAGGCTATTCTTATTATTATAACTATATTTTAGTAGATTTTATTAAAGTTAGCTAGTTCTTTAATTAACTTAGGGATTACTTACTTATAACTAGGATATCCCTAATATAATATTATATTTTAAGATCTCTATAATATCTAGGTTAACTTAGTAATTTATTCCTTATATATTAAATAGAAGTTATATTACTTTTATATTAACTACTCTTTAGTTATATTTTATTATATTACCTTTTATAATTATAAGTTAATAGGGCTTATCTTTTTTTATCTAAGGTAATTATAATTTATTAATAAGATTTAATAAGATAAAGTTTCTTTATACTTTATTATTAATTATTACCTAGATTATTCTTCTTTTTATAATTAAGTTAACTATAAGGTATACTTAGCTATTAATATTTATAATATATAAAGACCTATTAGATCCTTATTAAAGAGCTAATCTTATTAATAATAATAGCTATTATTTCTTAACCTTTTCTTAGCTTCCTTAACTTCTTAATATACTTTTCTAAGTATCTTAAAAAGGGTTAGCTTTTACTTTTTCTTTTCTTTTTATTCTTCTCATCTTTATTATTATTAACTTTATATTAATATATTAAAGCTTTCTTAGTAATTACTTAATCTACTAGCTATATTAATTAAGTTTAGACTAGGTAAACTATTTATAAATATATTATTTCTTTTATTTATATATCTTAATAATATAATATAAATAATATAGGTATTTTTATCTTTAATATAATAATCTTACTTAGGGTTTTTAATAAGAGAAATAAAATCTTCTCTTTATTTATTAATTTTCTAATATTAGAGTTTATACTCCTTAAAGATTTTATTTTCTAAATTATAGCTTAGAAATATTTAGTACTTTAGTTTCTTCTAGAGGTAGTATCTATAGCTATTATAAGGGTAAGAAACCTAGGATAGTATTATATAATCTTTATATATAAGTCTAAGTTCTAAAACCTTTAGGTTTTTATAGATCTATTTTTCTTTATTAGTTAATACTACTATTAGTATAATAGGGTCTAAGATATCTATTTTATATATAACTACTATATCTAGTTCTCTATTTATAAAATAAGATTATCTTTTAATTATATAGTTATTAGTCTACTTTAGTAATATTATTAGGATATAAATAAATATATCTTTTATATCTAACTTAGTAATCTTAAGATTTTTCCTTTTACTTAAAGGTATCTTTAAGACTATATTAGTATTTACTTTAATATATAATCTAGTTATTTCTAATCTAGTTATCTTAAGGTCTTCTTCTTTATCTAAGATAGGTTATATTCTAAAATCCTAGTCTTTATTAGATATAGGTTTATTATATATTATAAAGTAATTAGTATCTAAGAAGTATTTTTTACTATTTACTATATTAATATTTTAAGTAAGTAATTTATCTTAGTTAGCTATATTTAGCTTTTATAATTTAGTTATAGGTTTTTAAGTTTTCTTAAGGGTATAATACTTATTTATAAAATATCTAACCTTATTATAATTATAATAAGTTTTACCTTTTTCTTTACTTATAATATTAAGTTCTATTAGATCTAGGTAAGTTCTATAGGCTATAGATTTATTTTAATATCTTTTAGTATTTAGCTAATAATATTATAAAAGGTTACCTTAATAGCTTACTCCCCTTCTATTATATTTAAGTTTTCTTATATAAAGATAATTATTAATTTTAATAACTTACTTAATAAACCTATTAAAGTTATTAAGTTAATCTTTTTTAGTAATTTTATCTTTTATATCTTCTCTAAATCTATTATAGAAAAGTTCTATCTAGCTATTATTATCTTAATTAATAATAATAGTAATATATCTAAACTCTTATATATAGTACTAAGTAGATCTTATTTATTTAAGTACTTTAAGCTTATATATAGTAGTTTAAATCTTATTAAAGTCTTTAAAGGTAGTTTTAAGTAGTTCTTTAAAATTATTATAGTTATTAAAGATTTAAGTAGTCTCTACCTTAGGTTATTTATTATTAAGATAGTCCCTAAGAGTTAGCTTTTATTATTTTATTATTTTTTTTATAAAAAGGTTTTTAATATAGAAAATCTTTAAGGATTTCCTATTAATAGTAATATTAACCTTTAAATAGGCCTTAGCCTAGGTAAGGAAAGTATAGATATTTCCCTTAGTTCTATTAAATACTTCTAGCTTTAGGAACTTAGGTATAATATATATAACTCTTTCTCCTAGATTAGTCTAAAGTACCTAGACTTATATAATTAAGATTATAATCTACTAATATATCTATTATATTATTTATATAAGGTTAATAGTATTTCTACTTATAATAAATATTATAAAAGGTTAACTACTTAGGTTTTAAAGGTAACTTACTAAATAAGACTAAATAAAATATAATAATAGCTTAATCCTAGTCTATAGTTAGTCTATTTCTTAGGTAGTAAGTTAGGTTTAAATACTATAAGGTAGTAGTAAGTAATATCTTTATAAGGTCTTATTAAGAGTAGAACTCTTAATAATAAAACTATTACTTAGATTAATTAGTAGAGATCTAGACTACCTAGCTATAAGAATACCCCCTTCCTTAAGTACTTATCTATCTCTTTACTATAGGCCTAGCTTATAAGGCTTATCTAACTATCCTAATAATCTTATATAGCTAGATTATCTTAATAATCTAATAAGCTATTATATAACCTTATATCCTAACTAGGCTACGGGTGTGCCTTCCCCGGCGGTCTGGCCTTAGCCCTACATCTATACAGCTACGTTCGTAATACCTAAGACCATCAAAGGGCCGACGTAGACCCGTTCTAGGCCGCATAGGCTACCTTATATATTAGTACTTTCCTTCCTAGCTCCTTTTCTACCTTTAATTATTAATCATTTCTTATAGAAGCTTAATATCTTTTCTTCTTCTTAAAGATATTCTCTCTATTATATATTTCCTTCAATATATTCTTTATTATCTCCTTAATAACTCTATTTTGATATTAAATATAATAACTTATATAATAAGCTTAGTTCTTAGGTAGAGTAGCTAGTCCCTAGTATAGGTAGCTAAGTTACTCCTAGCCGTTGTCGCCTGCCGCTGACCTCTATACTACCGATAACACGCTGCTGCTTCTCGCCTGCGTCTGAACTAGGCTATTACTCCTGCTCTAAGCCTTGAAAAGAAGAAGTATATATAGCCGATAAGGTCTTCCTCTGTCCTCTTCTTCTTCTGTATCCTCTTCTTCTTCTTATGCCTGGTATATTATATATATATATAGTATATATAGTATATACATTAGAGATACAGGTGTCACTTACCGCCTTTAAAAGAATTAGTATACCTTAACCTACTAGAACTCTCTCCTAATAACGTCTAAGCTAGGTACTCCTTAGATAACAGCTCCTCTACGTAAGGAGTAATTAATTAAGTAGTACTATTCAGACGACACATTTTACTACCTAAATAAGCCTTATATAGTACTATTAGTAGATTTTCAAAGGTATTTACTATTTTATATATATTATATAGAAATATAAGTATCTTTTGAAAGATATAATATATTCTACTACTACTACTACTACTACTACTACTACTATTACTCTAACTGCTACTACTAAGCCTCTTAAAGTCTCTAGAATACTTATAAATTTTCTTATAAATTCTTTTTACTACTTTTAAGAGATATATATATAATTAGCTAGAAATATATCTTCAACAGCTATAGTAAGCTTTATAATTAATTAAGAGGTTTAAATAGAGGTAATAGTAATAGCAGTTGTGGTTATAGTAATAGAATTAATATATTTTAGCCTAGTTATTATATTAATAAACGGAGAAAGGAAGTATCGTAGGTGCTAACAGCGGCGTTAGCATTAATAGCTGACGGCGAAAAACTAGACTGCCTATTTTAGCGATTCTTTTAAAGTACTTCTATTTTATATTAAGTGCGCTAGTAATTCTAGGTTCCCTGAAAGTTACCTAGCCGGGTGCGTCACGTGAGTCTCGTCCGACTAGCAAGAAGGTCTCGTCTGAATAGCACTTCCAATTAATTACCCTATGAACTCCATCAAGAAAGGACAGCAGCAAGGGAGCGAACCTGTTGTGGCGGGAGTGGAGCTTTTAGATGGCGCTATATTCAAATCGGGCATAGTCGCTCAATCTGCCACCAGACAAGACCCAGGGGAATCGGGACTTGAGTTCAACAGCCTTCATTGCCTGGACTGATTTTGCAAACTTGATTAGAATTCGCGTCAACATCGTGCCAACTCGATACACCCGAATTTGGCACACATTCTCGTTGATTTTGGACAGCAGAGACTCGCAAGAACCTACCTATTCGCCGCACTACTTCGTCTTTAACTTCTGGGTGCTCCAACCTCTCTGACCGAGCACAAAGGCTCAACAGCTTGCACAGGCACTCGGAAGGCTGTAGCAGCGCATTGCTGGACATAATTGTCAGCAGTGAATATATAAATTGCTCCCCGTGACTCTCAGGAGCTTTGCCGGCCGCCTCGCAGCCATGGATGCATTCAAATTTCGCGTTCCCAAACCCAACTACCTCCCTCACAAGCAAGATGTTGATCATGATATTGTCGAAGAGTATGGTACGTCGCTCGGACTTGCCAGCGACATGGAGAACGCCAAATTTTACAACAAATGCAAGCGCATGGCGGAGGAATCCGGCATCACGCGACCAAAGGGCTACAACGTGTCGTTTCACTGCAATCCAGACATGGAGAAGCACCACTTTGGCATGACACACCCCATGAAGCCCTGGCGCCTCACTCTTTCCAAGTCCCTCATCTACTCCTATGGCATGTCATTCGCCATGGACAACTACGTTTCGCGCGCCGCCACGTATGAGGAGCTAGCTACGTTTCACTCGACCGACTATCTGGACTTTCTCGGTACAGTCCTTCCAGAGCCCGTCCCGCGCGATCTTGAGAACCAAAACCCAGATCTCAAATTCAACCTTGGCGGCTCCGACTGCCCCCTCTTCGACGGTCTCTACGACTACTGCTCCATGTCGGCCGGCGGTGCGCTCGACGGCGCGCGAAAGCTCTGTTCCAAGCAGTCGGACATTGCGGTTGCCTGGGGTGGCGGCCTGCATCACGCGAAAAAGGCCGAAGCCTCGGGCTTTTGCTACATCAACGACATTGTTGTCGCTATTCTTCAACTCTTGCGTTACTACCCTCGCGTTCTATACATTGACATCGACGTGCACCATGGCGATGGTGTTGAGGAGGCTTTCTTCTCGACTGACCGCGTTATGACTGTCTCTTTCCACAAGTACGACCCAAACAACTTCTTTCCCGGCACAGGCGCGCTCGACGACAATGGGCCTAAGAGCGAGCATAATCCCGGCGCGCACCATGCCGTCAACGTGCCCCTCAACGACGGCATTACCGATGAGCAGTACGATTGGCTCTTCAACTCCATCATCGGCCGCATCGTCGAAAAATTTCGCCCGGGTGCCATTGCCCTACAGTGTGGCGCCGACTCCCTGGCTGGTGACCGCCTAGGTCGCTTTAACCTACAAGTTCAGGGTCACGGCGCCTGTGTCGAGTTTTGCAAAAAGTATAACCTACCCCTGATCCTCTTTGGTGGTGGCGGGTACACGCCGCGCAATGTCGCTCGCGCCTGGGCCTATGAGACGTCCATTGCAATTGGCTGCGACGATAAGATCAACCCGACGCTGCCGCAGCACTTGCCCTGGCGCGACCAATTCCGCCAGGATACCCTTTTTCCAACTCTAGAGCAGATTCTCGGCGAGCCGCGCGTCAACCGCAACTCGCAGAAGCGCCTCGCAGACATCCTGCAGCATGTCACCGAGCAACTGCGTTTCGTGCAGGCCGCGCCCAGTGTGCAGATGCAGGCCATCCCGCCCGACCTGGCCGGCATTCGTGAGGACGTTGAGCAGCGCCTCAAGGAAGAGAATGAAGAAAGGAGCAACGAGCTGCGGCGAGCCAGAGAGGCGGGGACAGCTGTGCCCATGGAATTTTAGATGTAGCCAGCAGAATCGAAACTAGGCCGAAAAATGAAGATTTGATTCATGTTCGGAGAATACAGCATGACTAGACTGAACTTCGTCTAAAAGAACAGCTTTTTCTGTACTATAGTGGCGTTTCATCCATTACACATATCAATGAGTTGTCTTGATCTGTTCTTTGCATGGCATGACCAATAGTGAAACCCATAATAAAGCAAGATAGGCTCGTCGATGCAAGGCAGCAGACGCACTAACATGAACAGACTTACGACAAAGAAATGCGTACCGAGATAGAATCAATTGCAAGAATAGCTAGGTAACCAGGCAAAACAAAATATTACTTCGAAACCAACCCCAACCCCACAGGAGTCTTGGGCAGTTCACACGAGATGAACTGCAAGATGCCTCAAGGAATCATCAAGGACAAATCAGGACCCGAAAAATAAGCCGATCAACAACGCCGCCCGTGATTAAGTAGAGTATAGCCAATCATCACAGCGCAGTATATCCAGAAGTGGCGCTGTTGTGTTCCGGGATCCTACATCATCTACTGCAACCCAGCCCATAAGCAACAGATACAAGTTGGGCCAAACACGATTGCGTCTGGACTCATAGACGGGCCTAGATCCTCGAGCATATTTCAGCCCTCTAGCGGTGCCTCTAACGAAAAGAATATTCACATGAAAATCCAAGCAGAAATAGCGGTTGTGGCGCCTAGTAGTAGCGGATAGTGGCAGTCTGGCCCTTATCCAGGCCGGTCTATTCTCCAGGTTAGTATTGTGCGCCATTTTTGGTGTAACACAAGGGTGACTTACGGTACAACCGTCGGTGCCACCAATCCACTGGCCGTTGTGGTAACCACATTTGGTGTTACCGCCAATGATCTCCATATTGAAGTCGGGCTTGGCAGAAGAGGTAGGCTTGTTCAAGAAGAGGGAGATGTAAGTGATACCGTCGTCAGCCATACCAACACCAGCAACAACGGCAGCCCAGTTGCCACGGTCGCTAGGAGAGATGGGACTCTTCCAGATGCAGGCATCCTTGGCAGCAACGCCCTTGGGATTGATGTAATACTGGGCCGAGGTCTTCATATTCTTCCACTGGTAGTATCCAGACTGGCTGGGGTTGGTAAGAGGAACAGTTTCGCCGGCCTTGGCAACGGTGGGAATGTTCATATTCTCATTGCCCGGGTAGTTGGTACGACATGTAGCAACTTCATCGTCGAGATCGTTCTTGACAAAGACACCGCCCTCGCCAGCAGTGCAGAGCTGCTTAACGCTGGGACGGGTGAGCTCGAGATAGCCCTTAGAGTTGCAGTAAAGACCGCCAACGGACTGGCCGGTAGCGCCCTGAACTTCGGGCCATTGACTCTTTTGGTAACCAGGCTTGCAAGCGTATGAGCACATGTCACCCGAACTGCAGCTCTGGCCAGCAATGGCCTCAACGATGTTGTCAAAGCTCAGGGCGTTGGGGTAGTTGGCGACCCTCTGAGCACCAACCCAGCCGCCAAGCCCCATCCAAGGAACTGGAACGGCGCCATACTTAGACGGAAATTCGGTGCATTCGACTTTGCCGCTGGGGAAATCGACATCCTCGCCACCCGAGCTGCTGCTGCTATCGTCGTCATCGGTGCTGGCGGCAGAGTTGGCGACAGGAGCCTGAGCAGTGGAGCTTGGCGGAGGAGGCGGAGGGATTGATGTGGTGCTCGGAGGGGGGGGAGGCGGTGTGGTCGTGGTCGTGGCAGACTTGGACTCGATGAATTGGGCGCCTAGGTCCTTGCTGGTGGAAGGGGCCGGAGGAGGAGTGTAAGTCGGGGTGGACTCGCCAACGACTACGTACTCGCCTTTGTCGAGACCCTTCTTGGCCTCGTCAGCGTTCATGACCTTGCCGCCGAGCTGATAAACGGTTTCGGTAGGACCAGCAACGACGTGGGTTACGACGTCGGCGTCGCGCTTGTCGACCTTGGTGGCATCCTTCTTCGCGTGCAAGTGACGGTGGCCGTGGTGGTGGGACGAGGCGGTGACGGTCGCGGCGAGGGTGACCGCGAGGGTCAACTGGGCGAAAGTCTTCATGATGATCAAAAAATGCCTGAAGAAGGAATGTCAGCATCAGCGTCATGTTTAAGCTGCGAGACTGTCAACCCGACAGCCTGGCTATAAAGATCATATATTCGACGGTGGGCTTTGGATCATATAAACGAGACGCAACCAGTAAATGACTCCATTATTCCATATGAGCCGTGCCGCCCAGTGCCACACGCTAGAATGACAGCGCAACAGGTGTCGCGGCCTACACACCTAATAGGACTCTGAAAGATGATCGAGTAAATATAGGGTTCGATAGATAACGAAGGAATTGAACGAGAGCGCGAGCGATTCGAGCAGGCCGGGTTAAAGGAGTGTGGTAGAAAGCGAAAACTCTCAGTTGGACGAAGAAGGCGGCGCGATGAAGATGCAGAAAGCTGAAGGGAATCGTCAGAGGTAAATGAGACGGAAAAGGAGGAGGCCCAGATTGCTGGGGGCCGGGGGGGCTTCTGGCCCAGAGTGCGAAATCAGGAAAGCACGACGGTTCAAGGTCAGTGGTCACGCCAGGCCAGGCACAAGGGGGAGCCGCGCCCAGGGGCGTGTGGGGTTTGACTTTTTTTTCTTTTGTGACTAGTTAGTGGATGTGTTGCCCTTGTACCTGAGAAATGCCGTACGAAGGACTGGCACTACTGGCAGGTTGGGCGGGCGCATGCTTGTCAGGGGGCGTGTGCGTGGTGCCTGGGAGATTACCTTACTGTGAGCCACGTATTGCCAGTAACTGAATTGCAGCGTCGTAATTTAGTGGTATACTTTTGTTGGATTGGAATTTCACTCGCTACTTAATTAGTGCAAGTAGGGTCGAATCTACGACTCTTCGGGCAGTAATCCCTTTCAAAGCTACGGCGGTTGCTCTGCGGTGCCTTGGCTGTGGGCAGCGCCTCTGATGGTATTTACGCGGCGTGTCCATACATGCCAGTGAACTAGGCCATATAAACAAAAGACCAACTGCGACGTATTCGCCAGGATTCGGAAGCGCTTCTCCTTCCACTGACCCTTCCATTCAATACCCGAGTTAACATGAGGAGAGGCGCAGGCATTGGGTCATCTCCAACTGTGCCCTCTAGGTAACTAGTGGCTGGAAGGCAAACCTGTGTTGCTTTCGGCAGTCTTGTCATGGGCGCACAAGAAACTGTCAAGCTTTCGACCGCATTGCTCATCAGTTAAAATCAACTACCAACTGCCAGTCAAGTACACGAAGTAATTACTGGCATGCGCAGGTCCAGCGACGCACTTCGGTGACAGCATCGGCGCCCCTCACTGAAAGCACAGATTTTCCATGGTGCCACAGAGGGAACGGCAGTGCCCACTCTTAGTTAAGTTTTTTGTTGATCTACGTACATCCAGCTCCAGCCAGGGCATCGGATTGCGCTGGAGGGCCTGGCAAGTGGCAATCAAACCACCAGCAGGATCCGGTGCAGAGGCTCCATCATCACGGCCGTTCGGTTCATTGTATCCGTAAATTTAGAAGTGCATGCACAATGCCAGCACGCACCCCTTACGGAGCGTGGAATTGCGCCCACTTAGTGCAGCGAATAGTATTGAAGCCGGGATGTGTGTGGAGTATGGCTCTACCCACTAGTTCTCACAACAATGCACATCGATCAGGAGTTCCTCTCGTTTCTCTCTATAAACAGCTCGTACATGACGTTCCGCAGTACACATAGCAACCATCGGCGAGAGGCCGCGGAACTTAGATGCAAACTATCGTGGCCATGACTCCGTCTCCATGGTCAGAAGCGGAAAAATTCTAGTCCGCTATCAAGCAGCCACGACACGTACAGAAATCGCGTGCCGAGGACTTCTGGCGGGTCCGGATGGGCCCAAGTCCCCGCGCCCACATATTTCAGGGAGCAACAAGTCTCCGAAGGACACTACACGAGCTAATCTTCTGTTCCTCGGTGTCGGTTTCTTCCCATTTTACCTACGGATACTAGTAGTACAGAATCGCTCAGGCTTCGCACACAACAGACGTCCACGTCTCAACGTTAGGAACAAGTCTTCATCTCTTCACAATCGGTAGTTAATCCTAGCTGCCCGTCTATTAGCAAGCGATTATCAAGAAAGTCTTCATGATAACCCCACGATCTACGCCAGAGGGTTATAATACTTTATATACTTGACCTATTACCTGCTAATTATACCCCTATAGAGAGTAATAGTATTAATCTTTGTATTAGGCCTAGATAAAGAAAATCCCTTATTTCCTTATTTTATTATTTTAAATATATCTATAGATTAACTAGTACTTAGGTTACTAAATTTATATATATAAAGTATTAAACTAGACCTTAATTATTATTATAAACAAAACTTTATATTTAATAATTAATATAAAAATAATTTTAATTATAATATTTTATTAAGTTATATATAATTATTAATAAGTATTACTAAAGATATAGTAGTATTTTACTAAGAATATAGAAATATATAATTACTTACTTAAGATTTTAATAGATACCTTATTTTATAAGGTAATTATATATAAATATAAGTATCTTTAAAAATAAACTATATTTATATTTTTTAGCTATTATTACTACTAATTAAAGTTCTTAATACTTACTAATTTACTTAAAGAACGAATTTTAACGATTATATATATATTAGTATTATAAATATAGCTATATAGATATAGGGCTAAGGCTAGACTACTAGGGAAGACACACCTATAGCCTAGTTAAGATATAAGGTTATATAATAGCTTATTAGATTATTAAGATAATATAGCTATATAAGATTATTAGGATAATTAAATAAGCCTTATAAGCTAGGCCTATAATAAAAAAATAGATAGGTACTTAAGGAGGGGGTATTCTTATAGTTAGGTAGTCTAGATCTCTACTAATTAATCTAAATAATAGTTTTACTATTAAGAGTTCTACTCTTAATAAGACCTTATAAAAATACTACTTACTATTACCTTATAGTATTTAAACTTAACTTATTACCTAAGAAATAGACTAACTATAGATTAAGATTAAGTTATTATTATATTTTAATTAGTCTTATTTAGTAAGTTCCTTTAAAACCTAAGTAATTAACCTTTTATAATATTTATTATAAATAAAAATACTATTAACCTTATATAAGTAATATAGTAAATATATTAATAAATTATAGTCTTAATTATATAAGTCTAGGTACTCTAGGCTAACCCTAAATAAGAAACTATATATATTATACTTAAGTTCCTAAAGCTAGAGGTATTTAATAGAACTAAGGGAAATATTTATACTTTTTTTACCTAGGCTAAGGCTTATTTAAAGGTTAATAATATTATTAATAAGGAATCTTTAAAGATTTTCTATATTAAAAACCTTTTTACTAATAAAGTAATAGAATAGTAGGAGCTAATTCTTAGGGACTATCTTAATAATAAAGAATCTAAGATAGAAACTACTTAAATCTTTAATAACTATAATAATTTTAAAGAACTACTTAAAACTACCTATAGAGACCTAAATAAGATTTAAACTATAATATATAAGCTTAAAGTACTTAAGTAGATAAGATTTACTTAATATTATATATAAAAGTTTAGATATATTATTATTATTATTAATTAAGATAATAATAATTAAATAAAACTCTTTTATAATAGACTTAAAGAAGATATAAGAAATAAAATTATAAAAAAAGGATTAACCTAATAACTTTAATAGGTTTATTAAATAAGTTATTAAGATTAATAATTATCTTTATATAAAAAAACTTAAATATAATAAAAAGAAAATAAGTTACTAAGGTAACCCTTTATAATACTATTAGCTAAATATTAAAAGATATTAAAATAGATCTATAGTTTATAAGACTTACTTAGGTTTAATAAAACTTAATATTATAAATAAGGAAAAAGGTAAGACTTATTATAATTATAATAAAGTTAAGTACTTTATAAATAAGTATTATACCCCTAAAAAAGCTTAAAAGCTTATAACTAAATTAAAGAAACTAAATATAGTTAATTAAGATAAGTTACTTACTTAAAATATTAGTATAGTTAATAGTAAAAAGTACTTCTTTAAACTAAAGTAAAACCACTACTTATTAGATAATATTAGTTTAAATAAAGACTAGGATTTTAGGATATAACTTATTCTAAATAAAGAAGATTACCTTAAAATAATAAGATTAGAAATAACTAGATTATAAATTAAAGTAAATACTAATATAGTTTTAGAAATATCTTTAAATAAAAAGAAGGATTTTAAGATTATTAAGTTAAATATAAAAAATATATTTATCTATATACTAATAATATTATTAGAACTAACTAATAACTATATAATTAAGGGGTAATCTTATTTTATAAATAGAGAACTTAATATAATAGTTATATATAAAATAGATATTTTAGACCTTATTATACTAATAATAATACTAACTAATAAAGAAAAATAGATCTATAAAAAACTTAAAGGTTTTAGAACTTAAACTTATATATAGAGATTATATAATATTATTATAAGTTTTTTTACCCTTATAATAGTTATAAATATTACCTTTAGAGGAAACTAGAGTATTAAATATTTTTAAGTTATAATTAATAAACTAAAATCTTTAAAAAAATATAAACTCTATTATTAGAAAATTAATAAATAAAAAAAAGACTTTATTTTTCTTATTAAAAAACCCTAAATAAGATTACTATATTAAAGATAAAAATACTTATATTATCTATATTATATTATTAAGATATATAAATAGAGAAAATAATATACTTATAAATAGTTTACTTAGTCTAAATTTAATTAATATAGTTAGTAGATTAAGTAATTACTAAAGAAGCTTTAATATATTAATATAAGATAAATAATAATAAAGATAAGAAGAATAAAAAAAAAGAAAAAAGTAAAAGCTAACCTTCTTTAAGATACTTAAGGGAGTAAGTTAAAAAGTTAAAAAAGCTAAAAAAAGGTTAAGAAATAATAACTATTATTATTAATAAGACTAGCTCTTTAATAAAGATCTAATAGGTCTTTATATATTATAAATATTAATAGTTAAATATACTTTTTAATTAACTTAACTATAAAAGAAAAAATAATCTAAATAATAATTAATAATAAAATATAAAGAAACTTTATCTTACTAAATCTTATTAATAAATTATAATTACCTTAGATAGAAAAAGATAAGCCTTATTAACTTATAATTATAAAAGGTAATATAGTAAAGTATAATTAAAGAGTAGTTAATATAAAAGTAATATAACCTTTATTTAATATATAAAGAATAAATTATTAAGTTAACCTAGATATTATAAAGATCTTAAAATATTATATTATATTAAAAATACCCTAGTTATAAGTAAGTAATCTATAAGTTAATTAAAGAATTAGTTAACTTTAATAAGATTTATTAGGATATAGTTATAATAATAAAAGTAACTTATAAAAGGTACCTTAATTAAACTATAATAGGTCTTTAGGAATATATATAATTATTAAAAAGCTAAAAGCTAATATAGTAAAGATTCCTAAAGAATATTTAATATATAATAAGCTATTTAGTAGAGAGCTAGAAATAGGACTACTAGAATATTTATACTAGGACTATAAGATTAAACTTTAGCCTAGTACTAAACTAATATTTAATAAGATTTATCTCTAGGACCTTAAGTAAGATAAAGTACTTAAGGAGTATTTAGAAGAAATATTATAAAAGGGATATAGATAACTATTAAAGTCCTTAATAAAATACCTAATCCTATAAGTACTAAAGAAAAATAAAAAACTATAATTATATATTAATTACTAATAATTAAATAAGATTATAATTAAATAAGATTATAATTAAATAAGATTATAATTAAGAATTAATACCTATTATTACTTATTATAAAGATATAAGATAAACTTAGCTAAGCTTAATAGTTTATTACCTTTAACCTAAAAAGGAGCTTATAATCTAATTTATATAACTAAAGATTATAAATAAAAAAATTATATTTTAAACTATAAGAAGATATTTTAAGTATCTTATAATACTATTTAACCTTACTAATATATATTAGTAATATTCTAAACTATAATTAATAACATTTTATAAAAATAACTTAATAAGTTTATTATTATTTACTTTAATAATATCTTTATTTATTTAAATATACTTAAGGAATATAAGAAATATATATAAAGGTACTCTAAATACTATAAGAAAATAATCTCCTAGTTAAAAGAACTAAGAGTTAATTTTACTAATATAAAGTTAAGTTCTTAAGATATAAAATTATACTAGGATAAATTAGGATAAGTCTATCTAAGATTAAAGATATTTAGAATTAGCTTATATTAACTAATATTAGAGAGGTTAGAAGATTCCTTAGATTTATAAACTTTTATTAATACTTTATTTATAGATTTAGTAAAATTATAATTCCTCTTATTAACCTTAGATAATAAATTCTAATAAAAAAAAAAAAGCTTATATCTTCTAAACCTTAAAAGAAAGAATCCTAAATAAACTAGTTTTACTTATAGCTAATTCTAATAAACTATTTAAAGTTAAAACTAATACCTTAGATTATATACTTAGTAGTTAACTTAAATAATAAGATAATAAAAGATAACTATATCTAGTTACCTTCTTTTCTAAGAAACTTTATAAACCTAAATTAAACTATAATATATATAATAAAGAACTTCTAGTTATTATTAAAGCCTTTAAAGAATAAAAATACTATTTAAAAGGAGTAAATTATAAAGTTAAGGTTTATATAGACTATAAGAACTTAACCTTCTTTATAACTATAAAGGATCTAAATAAATAATAAGTTAGATAATATTAAACCCTTATAGATTATAATTTTAATATTATATATTATAAAAGATCTAAAAATAAAAGAGTAGATATACTTAGCTAAAGAGAAGATTTAAAATTAAAAGACTAAGTAGATAATATACCCTTATTATATTAAACTAAAGATAAGAGCCTTATATTAGGTACCTAAGAGATTAATATAATATAGTAAATTAAGTTAAATAATATATAAATATATAGAATTATATTATATATAAAGAAAGATAACTACCTAGATAATTAGGAAATAAAGATATATCTATATAAGGAAGGTAAGACCTTCTTATATAATAAGTAATAATATATACCTAATTTACTCTAAGAGTAGCTTATTAGAGAAATATATAAATACCTATTATATAGATATTAGGGTATAAGGAAGATAATTAGTAGGTTAAGAAGATTATATAACTTCCTAAAAAGTAGAAAGATAATATAATAAGTTATAAATAAATATAATATCTACTAGAAAGTAAAGATAGTATAATATATACTATATAGTAAATTATAACTAATATTATTACCTAAAAGAGTATAATAAATAATTATTATAGACTTTATTATTAAACTACTAAAGTCTAAAGAACCTATAATAAAATAGTTTATAATAATATCCTAATTATTATAAATAAGCTTATAAAATATACCTACTATATTCCTTATATAGAATTAAGTAATACTAAAGACCTATAGTATATTCTTTAAGACTATTATTATATAATATAGATTACTAATAAAGCTTATATTAGATTATAATAAGTTATTTATATCTAACTTCTAAAAAATATCTTATAAAAACTATAAAAATTAAGTAAAGTCTATTTATAATATTTTACCTATAGTTAGATAGTTAGATAAAGATTCTAAACTAAATACTTAAATAATATCTATAAAGCTTTATTAACTATTAATAAGATAATTAGGTAATATAGCTATTACTTATATAATAGGCTTATAATAGCTTTAAGATTAATAGTATAAAGATATTACTAATAAAAGTAAACTATAAGTTTAACCTTACTATTAATATATATATAATATATATTATAAATATACTAATAATTACTATATATATAGATACTATTATAGGTATATAAAAAATACTTATAGTAAGAATAGATATTTCTATTAAATTAAATAAAATATTATATAGATAAAAAGAGATTACTAGTACTAATCCTAGAGGAGGGATATAAGGTTTACCTTATTTATAAAAATATTAAAATAAAGTAACCTAGTAATAAACTTAACTAGAAGAAAATTAGACTATTCTTTATTAAATAAAAAATATTAATTATTAATTATAAACTATTATTACTAGATAAAATAAAGATCTATCTAATATTTTATATATTACTATTTAAGAAAGTATTAAATAATTTTATATTTATTATAAGAATTATAGTTAAAAATATTAATAAATATAAAGTTAAAAAGATACTTAAAGTATAAGGAATATTAAAAGTTATTATTATCTTATTAAATAAAAAGGATATCTAAACTCTAAAAATACCTAAAAGCTAATTAAAAATCTTATAAATTACTTAGAACTACTCTAATAATTTAATAAATAATATCCTATATATCTAGCTTAGTCTTAGGTATCTAAGATAGATCTAAGAAGATAATATTCTAGTCTATTATATCTATATAACTAAAAGACTATACCTTAATTATAGCTTCTAATTTAGCCTACTTAGACTTATTAAGTTTATCTAGTAACTAAAGACTATATTTAACTATAAAGGAACTATAAGTTATAAGGGATTTATATTACTTCTATAGGTACTCTAGCTTAATTAATACCTTAGAGGATTTATACTAAAGGCGTTAAAGGAAGATAATAGCCTCCTCTTCTTTATAATATAGATATTAAGATTTTAAAATTATCTAATTAAGAAAAGATACTAATATACCTAAACTATTATAAGAATAACCTTAATAAATATATTCTTTATAATAAAAAATACCTTCTATTATTTTATAAAAGATCTTCTTAGAATAATAAAAATAATAAGGTATAATAATAACCCTAAATTCTTTAATAATAGTAGTTAGTTTAAGGTATTATTTAGCTTTAGAGAAATAAGGCTTAGTAATATAGTTAGATATAGTATAATATAATAATATAAGAGGGAAAATAAGAATATATAGGTATAAAACTAAAATAGGTTAACTATAGTAGCCTTAAGGATAAGACTAATAGAGGAGGAGTATTATATTATAAACTAGAATATATTTAAGGTAGATAAAAGAGGTAGCCTAAGAGAGTAGCTAGGTAGGTGCCTATATACTACCTATTTAGGATATTAGATTATATAATTAGATTACTATAGCTTATAGTAAGCTAGTAGTAATCTAGGGTAATATCTATTATAAAAGATTACTAGGATTACTAATAATCTAAAGTAATCTAAAGCCTATAGTAGAGAGATAGATAAGTACTTAAGAAGGGGGTATTCCTATAGCTAGGTAGTCTAGATCTCTACTAGTTAATCTAAGTAATTCTAAGTAATTAGTTTTAAGAGTTCTACTCTTAATAAGACCTTATAAAGATACTACTTACTACTACCTTATAGTATTTAAACCTAACTTACTACCTAAGAACTAGACTAACTATAGACTAGGATTAAGCCATTATTATAATAAGCTATAGGCTTATTTTTATTAACTACCTTATAAGCTTATTTTAAGTATAATTATTATAACTAAAGCTATAAAACCTTTATAATAGCCTAATAAGTTAATTATAAATTAATTAAGAAAATATTATAATTATACCTAGTCTTATAATAAAGTAGAAAATAAGATATACTAAAGGTATCTAGTAATATCTTAGATAGCTAACTATATTAAGGTATATAACTTCTTATTATATATATAAAATATATACTTATTTAATATAATATTTATATAATTAGTTAATAAGTAATAAGTAGTTAAATAATAAATAATATATCTAAGCTCTAGTAATACTAGTAGGTTAAGTTATCTTAAGCTATAATACCTTATTTTATATAATAATAGTTATATAAGATCTTAAATCTAGTAGCTAGTTAATAAAAAATATATAATAACTATATAAAGAAACTTATTTAGTACTAAATACTATTAATAGTATTTTTACCTTCTTTATCTTCTTTTTAATAGATAACTAAGATTACTTTTTTAACCTAATAATAAGTTAGTAGTAAATAAGTAATAAGTATATAATAAAAAAAGTAGTAAAAGAATATAAAAAAAACTTATATATTATTAAAAAGAATTATTATAGAAAAAATTATTTATAGGTTAAGAATTAGTATATAATAATAATATAAGGGAAAAAATAAAGAAGATATATAATATAAATATAAAAGAGAAAGAAAAAAAAAGACTTTATAAAAGTTAATATTTAAGTAAAAGGGAAAAAAGGTATATAAGAATAGTAAGTATAATATATAGTAAAGGTATATTTATAAAAAAAGAATAATTAACTAAAGAAGGGGAAAAAGAAGATAAGATTATACCTTTTAAAAAAAACTATAAAAGATATAATAATAAATAAATTAAATACTTAAAAAGAAGTTATTATTATTAGGAGAGTTATTTAAAGTATATTTTTATATTATATATAAACTATATATGTATTAAAAGCTAATAAAGAAAAAGCTATTACTAAGTAATATATAATAAAGTAATTAATAAAAAATAATAAGTAAATATAAAAAAAATTAAATATAATATAAAAAAGAGTTATTAATAAGTCTAAGGAGTTTATTTAAAAAAAGGTTTAATATATATATAAGTTATATATTAATTAAATGTTAATAAAAAAAGAAGTTATTTATAAACCTAATATAATTAATATATTTTATATATAGTTAATATTATATATAATAATAATAAGTACTTTAATAAGGTTAAAGAGCTTAATATAAGAAAATAAGCCTTACCTTAGATAAGTAAGGAGATATAAAAAGAAAAGGTAGAAGAAAGGGTAGCCTATTATAGTATAGCTATATTATAAGTATAAGGATATAGCTATAAGCTTATAAGACTATAAAGCTAAGGGGTTATTATAATATAAGATAATTAAGAAGGTAAAAGACTATATATAATAAAAGAGGATATAGTTATAAGACTATAAGATCCTTATATAGAACTTATAAAGGAGGTTCTTATTAGTAAATAATAGAGTTATATTATTATAGTTAATATATTTATTAAGATCTTCCTTATTACTCCCTTTATACTAGCTACTCCCTAATAACTATAGACTATTTTATTCCTTTTACTCCTTGATTAGGTTATTCTTACTTAGCCTATAGCTATTATTATTATCTTCCTTAAGGACTAATAGCTAATTATAGTCTTTATTAAGCTTAGCTTAATAAAGTCTTTTAAGACTATCTTAAGTTATACTTTCTAGCTTATCTTATTATTAATAATATTAAGTACCTTATATTAGATAAAAAGACTTTTATAATTATATCTAATAATTAGTTAAGTATAAAAGTACTTAAGATTATACTTAGTAGGCTTTAGCTATTTATATAAGTAATTAGGATTATCCTAGTAGTTATTTTTCTTAATAATCTAAGCTCTTCCCTTACTACTAAAGCTAAAGTATTTCTTATTAGAGAAAATTACCTCTTACTAGTCCTTTACCTTAAGCCTTAGAGCTAATATATAATAGGCTTAATTTAACTATTTCTTAGCTAATACTAGTAATATATAATTAACCTATTAAGTAATATACTTATAAAGGCTTTACCTAGTTATACTATTCTAGATTATCTAGTTTATAATATTCTAGATTATCTAGTTCATAATATTATACTTACTACTAGTGGCTTTAAGAGCTAAAGTCTACTAGGGAAGCTACTAGGCCTTATAGCCTTTATCTTTTATTAGGGTCTTAATAGTATTGAGGTTAGTATAGCTAAAGGCTTTTTTTTAGTCTCTTATTTTAGTCTTATTAAGGTTATTATATTATATATAATATAAGTTATTAGGGTTATAAATAATAGCTAACCCCTATTTTTCTAAGAATTTAAAGAATTAATATAGCTTATTATATTAAAAGGGAATTCCCTTATACTTAAGGAACTTAAAAGCCCCCCTTAAGTATGCCTTTTAAGGCGTAGTGTATTCTTTAGCGCCTATTGTGTTAAAGTTAGTGGTGCTTGATGGTGGTGGTGGTGGTGGTGGATCGGCGGTGTATTTTTCACACCCCTTGCCAGTTCAACAGTCGGGCGCACGGGGCTGCCTCCCCACCACTTATCCTTTGACAGTAGAGTAGCTTGATACCTCAAAACATAGCAGGTGCATTATATAGACCAGATATATAATTTTTAGGTGCTTTTCGACGGTAGTTAGCTATAAGTATTTACACTTTCCATTACTAGCAAATAGTACCTAACGTTTCCTAGCTCTCTAATTACGAAGGAAGAATCGAAAAGTCGTGTCTGACAGTGATTCGACCCCTATTCAATTGACAAGGGGGCCTAGCCTCTAAATTATCCCCTATTACCTTATACCTTCAGCGCTACCACTAATAATAGCAGAATTCCGGCGCCTATCATAAGGTATAAATATATTATCTTAACCCTTAACTAGTATTCTAACTAAAATGTAAATATAGCTAGTAAAGATAAATCTCTAGTCTTTATATAATTATTGATTAATTAAGCTAGTAGTATTTATTCTTTTTTAGATATTACTTCTTAATTTCTTTTAAATTAATTAATAGTTATATAGGTTATAAAGGCTTCTTAATTTATCTTTTTTATAATTATAGATAAATATAAATATAAAAGATAATTTAAAAAGATAGATAGACTTAATAGAGAAGAAGATATTAATCAGTTTAAAAAACTATAGTTTTTATATTATAAGATAGAAATTTAATTTATAAAAGATCTACTATTACTTATAAAAAATTATAATAATAAAGATTACATTAATAGATTATAGTAATAGTTTATTAGTTATTATATAAATATATATTTTATTAACTATAGTTTATTCTTATAGTATACGTTTTATTTCGCTAACAGGTTGTTGTAGACTTTTAGACTATCATATACCTACCTAGGTATGTAGCTTGGCCAATCTCCCCACCACCAACGATACTCTGCGTCGCTGCGCCCATGCAGACCGTCTTGTAGGCTGCGCGCATTCGAATGATTCCTTCCGCGCCGCGCGCTCAACTCCTGCGTAATGTAAGGCATCATGTCTTTCGTCAACCCAGACAACCTCATCGCTGTCGCCCTTGTCATCAACCGGTCGCGCGACGGCCCAGCCTTCGTTTTCCACTACCCGCCAGCCGTCCTGCCCGTCAGCGCCGACGCCGGTCAATCTATTGATACCGCTGACTCCGAGGATGTGCTACTTGAGCGGCTGTCGCGACCGCTGTTTCGCGACGCCGAGGACCGCTCTTCCTCCAAGCACGGTCACGCGCGCAGTAAGCACTGGCACAGCTACGACGAGCATACCATGTCCGACTCGGGCATCCAGACCGTCCCTTGGGAGAGCGTCGCCGGCTTCCCCACGCGCGATCTCGCCAGCATTCTGACGCCCGCGCGGCCCTACCACAAGAAGCTATTTCAACTCTCTCTCGATCCGCTCCTATGCGTCTCCTATCCCTTCCACGTCCCCGAGAGTGGCAAGTGGAAAAGGGTCAAGAAGAGCAAGGTGGGCTGCGCGTTATCCGCTGTCGATGACGATGCCCAAGTAGCGTGGCGAGCGCCGTTGATTGCTGTATCTGCGCCCTCTGCGTCTGCAGACTCGGACGGGGCGGTTGAGAAAGAAAAAGAAAAGGACAAGGAAAAAAAAGAAGAAGACGAAGAGAAGAGAAGTTCCATGACCATGTTCAACCTGGTCTTTATACTGCGACCTAAAAAGGAGCAAACGAGGGAACTCGTCGACGCTCTTTACTCGAATATAGCAAAAAAGGTCAACAAGGCCTTCAAATACAGTCAGCAGCACAGCGACTTTGTATGGAAAGAATCTAAGAAGATTCTGGCCAGCAAAGATCGCGCACGTGAAGACAGTAAGCTACCATGTGTCTCTTCATCCACCCTCCTCTGATCGGAGCCCAGAAAAACGGATGAGCCATCTCTGGAAGGAGCTCCTGCAACAATCGTCCCTGGCCGCCTCGGTGCACGACATTTATGAGGCGCTTTCGCAGAATCGCATCGCCACGCTGCACCTTGACACAGCCGCAGGCCTGCTTAGTCCGTCCGTACAGATCCCTGCGCCCTTTTACGTGGCCGACCTGCCGCCTGACGAGGCTCGGCGCGCGCGTGGGCTATGGCTCACGACCGCGAACGCCTTCCTCACCCAGGACTCCCTCGAGGAGCCGGGCTTCCTCGACCGCAACTTCGGCCTGCTGCTCATGGACGACGAGAAGAAGATTGTCGCCGAGCTACAGGCCGACGGTGACCCGAACGCGCTGCCAATGGTGGAGTTCGTGCGCATCTCCAAGCCAACTATGAGGTGAGCATCTTGCATCCATTCGCACAAGGAGTTTTTGCTTCGCGCTAACAGCCAACCAAAGCTTCTATCAAGTCGGTCAAAGCAACATCCTGAGTCTCTCGCAAGTCCGCAAGTTCGCGCAGCACTTCATCTTCTGGCGGCGCGCCATTGCTATCCCGCCACTGCACGCGCGCGACACGTACATAGTCTCGCCGAACTGCGACCTGGCGCGGCTGCCCGAAGCGGCTGCCGAGTGGCAGCGCGCCTTCCCGCTCGCGCCGCCGCTCGCTAACTTGCTGTCCGACATGTCTGTGTGCCCGCGGCCGTACAAGACGTTTTGCCCCAGCAAGGTACACCGCCCGCTGTACCTGCGCATGCTGGCGTGGCTAATGCGCGGCGGCTGGGTCACGCAGCTGTGCACCTTTGCTTGCGTCGTCGTCTGGCCCGAGATCATTTATCAGGTCGACTACGAGATGGAGGCCGAGGAGCTCGAGGGCCCCACGCCTTCGGTCTCGCCGCGTTCTGCAGGCGCCGAGTCCTCCGTCTTCCCCACGTCGGCCGCTACCGTTCTGTCTCGCCCGCACAATCAGCTGTCTCGCGCTGCCACCGATGATGACAGCGCCGCAATCGGCGCCGTCCTCTCACCAACAAGCAGCAGCTCAGCCTTATCAGCCTCGCTCTCCGAGTCGGCAAAAACCCGCCAGGCCAGCATCACCAGTACAGCCACCGTTTCCGATTCTACTATCGCCGCTGGCAGCTCATTCCCCTCGACGGCTGGTGCCATTTCAATCCCGAGCACGACGGAGCGCGCTGCTGAAGCCGCGCGCCTTGAGCGCATCGCGCAGCGCGTGTCCCGCGAGGCCGCCGACAAGGCTGCTGCCCACGCCCGCAAGGTCATCCCCGAGGCCACGCCGCATCCGTCCACCAATGACAGCCTGCACCTCGCCTGTATCGCGCCTCACATCATTCTTGACGCAAAAAAGGCAACAGGACGTGAGTCGCGATACCTTGCCGCCATTGTATCGCGGCTACGCGATGACCGTGTGCGCCAAGCTTGGAGCACCATGTGTCGGTACTTTGACGGCCACTCGGCCCTCGAGAGGGTCGCTCTGCAGGAGGAGATGAAGCGTAAGGAGGCTTGGATGCTCCTCACTGCCATGAGCGAGTATTTAGTCTGCACGAGACATTGGTAGGATCGAGAAAGGCGAGGATAGAAAAAGTGATTTATGTAGTGGTCGACGTGTTCAGTTAGCCTTGTGTTCTAGGAACCGCGGCCGGGCAGTCATGATACCATGTATGTATTGAACGGGTTCGGAACATTAGTGTGGATACGCAGCGTTCACATATGGCGTTGGGAAAAATGTCCTTTACTGAATAATGATAACATCACAACGCAAGATCTAACGCTGAGGACAAAGGTTCGATTCTCAAACTATTAGATTGCAGAGAGAGGGGAGAAGAAGGAGCACCAATACATGAAAGTAGAAGAAAAATAGTCTGTGGTATCTGAAAAAAAAAATAGCAAACATCCTTCACAATGTGTCGACAGCATCGACAAGCTCATCACATTAGAACAACATAACTGGCGAATAATCCACCAAGACAATCTAAAAACGTGCTGGGAAGAAAGTGCAGAAAGCCCACACCCATGTATATACTTTACTGAGACAACAGTGTTAAACGTGTAGGAAAAAAAGTTCATGAAAAAGACAGGAGATAGACAAGAGGCGCAGTACCCTTGACTGAGAATGGAGAGGGAAAAAGAAAACGCAGTAACTTAGAATCTTGCGATAATTCAGACTGATTGCAAATGTGAGAGGAAAGTAATGGAGAGAAAATCACCCCAAGATTTCAATCAAGGGACTCGCTGTGCCCCATGTAAAGCGTGTAAATGTCAAATCTTGCCGTCCAACAGCCATAAAAACAAAAGCAATAACAAAGCACCATATTGCCATAGTTTAAATCCCAAAACGCCGACAGCAAATGAAAGGCGCGAGCAGCGACTTATCCCGAGCCGTGAAGAGAAAACAGCAAATGACGCAAGCTAGCCTGGCGAGCGCGCGGCAGAAAACACC
This sequence comes from Beauveria sp. NWAFU-1, assembly GCA_024472245.1. Taxonomy (NCBI): domain Eukaryota; kingdom Fungi; phylum Ascomycota; class Sordariomycetes; order Hypocreales; family Cordycipitaceae; genus Beauveria; species Beauveria sp. NWAFU-1. Next base: position 3,785,000 of record JANBXD010000003.1, read on the forward strand.
GATGACGCCTATGTATCATGCTTCAAGGGGGTTTCTGACAGAAAAAGCCGGCGTCCGCATGCTGTTGGAGCAAGCGGCCGATGCACAAACATGATTCGTGAAAAAGCAAGACATTCGGCGGTAGACTAGTTCAGGTCCATGTCGTACTCGTCTTCATGCTTGAAGTTGAGCGGAACGTTGCCACTGCCGTCATCATGGTCTTCGTGCCAGAATTGAGCTGCTTCTCCCATGACGCCAGAGGAATCGGGGGTGATGCCAATGGTGTCGAGGCTGGGGGCGGATCCGTTGAGCGACTCGCCGCGGTAGTCCGTGTAGTCGGGCACACGAAGGCCAGAGCCAGCACCGCGAGAGTAAGTGAGGTTGTCATTCTCGGTGCGCGTTAGGGCCTCTACTAGCTCAGACTGCATGCGTTTCTCGTCATCAGTCAGCTCAAAGGGAAATTGCCCACCAAGCTCGGTGATTGTGTTCATGAGATGCTCGTGCTGTTGAAGCTTAAGGTGTAGCATCCACATCAGATCGCGGGTCCAGCTGACTGCGCCATTGAGAATATCACCCTTGTTGGGGCCCTTGTCCTTGTCCTCGATGGGGAGTCCAGTGGTGATATTGCCAGCGGCACCGCCAGTGGCTCTTCTAGCACCAGGTCCAGCGAGACCCGATGTGGCTTGAGAGGGGTTGGAGATGCCGGTCAGAGTGGGTGAGAGAGGAGTTCCGTTGTTGATAAGCTTGCGAATCTTCTCGTCTTCGAGACGATGCGAGGGAACAAGTCGGCTGAGATCTTGGATTCTCTCATTGATGTTGTCGCGGCGACGACGCTCAACAAGGTTATGAGACTCGCGGCGGCGCTTACGTTTCATCTCCTGCGAGGATACGGCACCGCCAGGAGGACCGCTGAGCTTGGCCGGCATGGAAGTGCCGCCTTTCATCATGACCTCATTAATGGGCACCATCCCTTGCTGCATGGGTGAAGAGAAACCTGAGTTGTACGAGGCTGGTATGCTGCCAGTCGGAGTATTCAGCCAGTGGCCAGGGGACTTGTCATGGCTGCCAGAGGTGCGCATAGATTGGGGACCGAACGAGGGAGACCCCTGAGAGCCGATGGGGATTCCATGGATGCTGTTGGTCTTGGGAGTCATGGGAGTCCTGTTGTTGGAAGCCTTCCTTTGCATCTCTTGGGACATTCTGGCCCTGGTGGGGCCCATATCGTTTCCGGCGAGGGGAGAACCATTGTAGGACATGGGGGAATGCAGCGAGGTGCCCATCTGGCGGAATTGTGCATTGTTGAATCCATGACTATAAGGACTTTGGATAGGGTCGCCGTCCGGGGTGCTGGAGTAGCCGTTGGCTGGTTCAATTTGAAGAGAACCGCGATGAGTAAAGTTTGATTGGGAGAAGCCCATGTTCATGTTACTAAAGTCCTGGTTGAGGTGTTGGCCGTCACTGGGGCTCGCCAGACCATCCAGCAGCTCGTCATCGCCGAAGACGGCAGAGCCACTGGAGAAGCCGTTGGGCTGATTCGAGCTGGCGTGGAAATTGTTACCGTTGGGGTAGGGGGGCGAAAGAGTGCTCCCCATGGCGAGATCATTGGGATCGATGTTGCCGGCGTTGGCAGAGCCAAACTGGGCGAAGCCGTGCTGAGCCATTGTGACTGGGTCTACGAACTCGAAAACGTCAGGTCGGGTAGATGTGTGGATGCCCAAAGGGCTGATGTGTAGAGGACAGCTGGTGCGCAGCAGGCGGCGCACGTAGAAACCGGGGATAATCGAGTTTTGTGTCGATGCTGTGCCGATGTGACTGGTTAGTTGCGATGCGCAAAAGAGGCAGACAAAGGCCAGGTGCTGTGCAAATATGAGGGATAACCAAGTTTGTTTGGCTGACAAGGGCGGAGCGAGAGCGCGAGTCGAAAGATTTGATGCAGTGCGGGAATGTCGACGACTGACCTTTGGAACAAGTGACAGATAGACAAGCGGCAAGGTAGCAGATTTAGCGCAGGGCCATATGTCGCCAGAGGAGTGGACGAGATTGTGACTTGTCGGGTTTCACGAGACGTGAAAGCGAGAGGGCAGAGAGGTGCGACGTTGGGAATGGTCTTTGCTGCGAGGGGCTGCGCGCGGGCGTGCTGTTCATACAGAGGGAGAGAAGTGCAAGCGGAAGGGCGGAGCCAGTTGCGGTGCGGCGGGTTTGATGGGTGCCAAGGGTCCTTTTTGGCCCGCGGACACAGATGGGTACTGGTAGGTAGGTACCTAGGTAGGTAGCAGGCGGTGACGGCGGATTGCGAAGTCGCAGTAGTTAAGAAGCAGTGTTGCAAGTGCTTGGAAGGTTATAATGGATCGTGAGCGAACCCAGCGGTGCAGGTCTGTAGGGCGCTAAAGTAGAGGATTGTGGTCAGCCAAGCGGAATGAGGGGAAAGAAGCGGCAGTTTTCAGTGAGGCGCACCGCGACCGTATGAGGTAGTCGAGGGGATCGGCACCAGTGCGGACGAGGTGCCCCATAAAAAGTGAGAAAGGAATATAGGCCAGACAGTCTGTAGTAAGTCGGGCTAGTAGAGAACGGAGGCCGGATGCATGACGAGGGAGCAGTCGGGCAGCGATGATGGAATGGTGAGGAGGTGGGGAGGGAGGTGTTTAACGAGGTGGTGAGGGACAGGACGAAGGGGAGAAGAGTGCCAATCGCGGTAGTACTGTAGTTGTACCTACTTACAAAGCACTGGCTAGGTTGGCAGCTGGTAGAACCTAGCAGGTAGGTAGGTAGGCAGTAGGTAGGTAGGTTGGTAGGCGCCTGAGTATGTGGTGGTGTCGACAATTGCCGGACAAAGGGAGCATGTATTATAGGCTGGGGATGATCAGCAAAAAATAGCAAATAAACACCAGCAAGAGCGGATGAAGCACGGATGCGGCGGGAGTCGAGAAATTCGACGTTCAACAGGCTGCGGGAAGAGGGCGAGGCTCGATATAAGTAGACTTACAGCTAACTAGATCTGCAGCAGCGGGAACAGGCGTGCGCTAGGAAATGTAAATATAGAAACGAGGTGAGGAGGCAGGCATTCATCATCGGGCGCGAGATAAAACGAACCTTGAGAGTAGGATTTCTCGAGAGGTACTGGCGACGTTGAGTAATTCACGAAGGGTACGGGCGAGCTGAAAGACGCAACTGTGTAGGTGGCGACTTGGACTTGGATTGGTACCTAGGTAGGTACCTAGTCAGGTAGGGTAGCAGGTAGTCAGAGGCAGAGAGACCTGCTGAGCACGGTAGAGGTGGCGGAAGAACGCTAGCAAAAATGTCACTGTGGCTGGACGGTAGCAGCGGGCGGTAGCGTGCGTCCTGGTGGTGGTACCCAGGCACCTAGGTAGGTAGGCAGATAAATAGGTACCAGGTTGCCGGGCAGGTACCTAGGTATCGAGGTATCTAGGTAAGGTAGGTAGGTTGACGGTGGTTGGCTTGACGGTGGTTGGCGGGGGTTGCAGCAGGCTTTGAGTGGATAATTCCAGCCGTAACTGTGGCATGTACCTTATTAGAGTCAAGTCAGTCAGTCTCTGCGATTACTATCAGTTATATTCGAGCGCAGCAGCAGGTCGCAGCAAGTCGTGGCAAGTCTGTCTCTCTTCACTTTGGCGTCCGTTGTTTTACCCACCAAGGTATCTGGGTAAGGCGTACTCCTTAAATGTTCAGACTATACCTGGCCATCGTCCGTCCGAGGCGCTGCTTGTGGCGTTGCTAGAGTGGAGAAGCTACAGGCCAACGCTATGCTGCTCCTCTGCTCTGCTTGTGGCTGCTTACTGAAAAAGCCTCAGCGCCGATGCAAAATGACAGATCGTCGGTATTAATCTTTGCAATAACGCTGATAATTTTGCCTGCGCTTGATTCAATATGGAAATAAACCACAAAACAGCGTAACGGTTCGATCAGGGGGTGATGCGAAGCGAAGTTGGCGTTTCGTTTGCTGCTAGACAAAGTGACCCCAGACTTAGCAACCACGTATTCAGCAAACTGTATTACACAATACCCGCATCCACGGCGGTTCGACGCAAAAGAGGGAGCGGGAACCATATGCCGCTACAACGGGCTTTGAATAAAGGCGGGGGGCGGGATACTGGGAGCGGGCATTTGCTAAGGTCGCCATACCGTGTTCCCGTAATACCGGTCTTGGCTCGGCTATGGGCCGACGGCCCAGGTCCTTGACTCCTTGATGAATGGGGCTGAAATGCCGGTGGCGGTCGTGCCTCTTGTTTGCACTTCGATCGCAACCTGATCTTCTTTTGCTTTGCCTTTCGCGTGTCGGTGAGTGTAGGTCGCTGTGCTCGGGGTATTGGATAAGTTGATGTAGGCGAAGGCAAGCCCGGTTTCGTGCAACAAGCAACAGCGTGACTCGCGATATCAGAAAGTGAAAAGATACCTGTTGAGATATTGATAGAGGCAAAATTCAGAATGACCTTTGCGCGCGAATCAAATCGGGGCGTTGCTCTTTATACTCTATTTTTCTCATGGCTAGCCATCGACATCATCCCCATAGCGAAGCCCACTTTGGCTACCATCTAAAAATACAATGCCATCGAGGCCAGATGTAAGTTGTCCATGAACAAGATTCGTATACAAGTACCCCGGTAGCCATGCCGTGCTGCCTGGACGTGTCTGCTGACCTGCTCTGGCGTCGCAGCGTAGTGGTGGCCCTCCACCAGGTGTGTGCACCAATCAGTGACTGAGATGGTAGGTAGTTCGGCCGAACGTGACTCGACTCCAAGACACCAAGCCCATCTTGACGCTCATCTTTCGCACCTTACCATCGTCATGCACCATTCAATGGAAGGAACTCGCGCGGTCATGGGTTGTGGCCACGTTGATGCGTGCTCCTCATCGGCGACCACGCGGTTATGTAACGCACCGGGGCGAATCGTGATGCCGCGAGGCAAACCCGTGGAAGAAATCAAAGCGATTTGCTCTCCTGCTTACCCTGAGAGGGCGAGGACAGAATAAACTTGCTCGTAATACTGGTATTACCCATGGACATTGATCCGTGGCTTCTCAACCCGTTCCCACCTCCTGCATCGACGGGAGCAAGGGAGCCAGAACTGGCATTCCCACAATCTTGCATGAGCGAATCGCAGTACACGGTTTGTGGCCCTTGTGCAATAGGTAACAAGGAGATGTGTGTATATAAGTAGATAATACCAACAGTATAATCAATAAGGAGAGCAAATGCAGCGGGGCGTTTGCCCACCACGCATTTGCTCGCAAGTTACTCACTGGTAGTGCAGACTGACAAATGTAGATTCCCAGCCCTCTAAACAGTCCTTTTCATATGTTTTGTCCATTTGTTCTGTCGAGCTAGCTTGATCGGAGGTAACTTGTAAGTACCGGCCACTACCTAGCCACACTTCTTAGGTACCTATCTATGTAGGTATTTAGGTAGATTGTCAGCATCGCCACCTTCACCACTGTCACCGGCCGCAACGTGCTTCTAGCAAAAGCTGCAAGCTCATGATATCCAATGCCACAGATTCGAATGCCTCTTCCGTTTCCCCGCCACGTATCATGGGAGCGGTCGTGCATCGACCTTGGGTGCGACTTGCAATGCTGAGTCCCTACCTACAGCTGAGTAACCGTCTCCGTCTCTAAATAAAATATCTAGCGGTCTCTACCTAGCGGTCTCTAACCCAGGTACCTACCTAGGTAGGTACCTACATACCTAGGTGCCTAGCGTGGTAGGTAGGTAGCGGCTCGCCCTCCCTGCAAGCCTCCCACACTAAAGTCTCTAATACTGTAGCATCCGACCCGCATCTGCCAATCATGTGCCACCTTCTCCCCACCGGACTTGGCTGGTCTCTTGCACACCAGTGACACCACCAACTCTTTTACTTCGTGTCTCTTCAACCTTTGAGCCTCTACTTGCTGCAACGCAGCTCTAATGTACGTCCATATTATTCCCTTCCCACGCTCCGCTTGTTATCTGCCCCATTCCTCACACCTTGTTTCACCACCTGCCGGGCCTTTCCTCCCGCCTGGCGAGGCACATGGATCCACTGCTCCCGTCGCGCGTGGCCTATCACCGCTTGGCTTCCTTAGATCGCATACGCCGTCACGGCCAGCATCCGTACGCGCGAATTCGTTCGTGGTGCCATGCGGTGCCGCCATCTGTTGTCTATGTCTGTCATCGTGTTGCGCGGTCAGCTAAGCAACGCCTGCCACTTCCCCAATTCTCTCTCCCCCTTGCCCACGTCTCGGCCCTCTGCAACTCTTTCTCTCTCTCGCCCTGTTTGACTGACCAAACAAGACAGCTAGCCTCGACATACGCGCCCCCGAGACTCGGCGAGACCATCCTCTCGCTTCTCTCTCGACCTTGCACGACCTTATCTTTGCGACATACTTTAAAGATTGCCCGCCCATTGTTGGAGAGCAACTCACCATTTACGTCGATCGTCTCGCCAGTAGCTGTACCATTTCTACAGGTGCCCATCTCGACCGCTACGATGGCTTCCTCGTCGTTTCGAGATTCAATAAACTCGCTGGGTTGGTCGCGCGCCACCGAAGAGCCCGCCAACACCTCGAGAGACACGAGTATCTTCTCCAGTATCCAGAATTTGAACCCTTTTCAAGATCGCGGGTACTTGCAGCTGCCCACTCATGAGACGCCGCCGGGTGCGCCTTTGCCTGCCCCAAGTCGTCGCGAGGAAGAAGAAGGCTGGTTCATCCGTGAGTCGGGTCCCTGCGTATCCGCCACCCACCCATGCCCTTGCAGGCGGAACTGCAACCTGTTTTGCCTCCATTCTGCCCGCGCCCCTCTCCACCTACCGCGATATCTGCATGTGATGCAGACGGGACGCCTCGTGGCCAACCGTGGCTAACTCTTTGCGTTATAGTCAGTCGCTGGGACAGACTCTTAGTTTTTGCTGCTTGCAACCTTGCAGCACTCGCATGCTTCGTCATATGCTTTACTCTCTTCCCCATAGTCGCCACTCGCCCGCGCAAGTTTGTTCTCTTGTAAGTTTATCTCGCACATCGGCACCCCCATTCCTCGTACCTTCTTCGATGCTTGTAGCCCTTGCCTTCCGGGAAAGTAGTTTCTGCCTCAACCACTGGCCTTCTCTGCCGGCATGTCCCGCGGGCTGCTGCTATTTTTGGTTCTCTGTCAGGCAGCTTGTCGGCTTCGCACATGAGCCATGCACGCCATGCCTCTTTCTTCTCCCCCTCGCCCCGACCTGGCCGTATCTTGCATGCTAACCTTTGCAGATGGACTGTGGGATCCAGTCTGTTCTTAGCGTCCTTTGCGGCCGTCATGGGTCCCATGAACTATGTCTATCATCTTTTGTCGACACCTAGACTGCCCTTTACTGCGGCCTACTTTGGATCCATTATAATGACGTTGGTTTTTGCCATCAAAGTGAGCACTTGGTCCCGTGCGTTGACGTCCTGTGCTAACCCCGACAGTTACAGAACACCATTCTCACGCTGCTTTCAGCCCTTGTGCAGCTCGCCGCCCTCGCTTGGTATCTCGTCAGCTATTTTCCAATGGGGGCAGCTGGCCTGCGCCTGGCGACGACGTTCGGGGCCAGGCAAGCGACATCTTGGATGAGTGGCTAAATGCGCGCCGCGCCCGCGGCACATCGCGGCGCAAACTGTAATCTGACTAATTCATCCTCTATCGGCTAGTTTTATCATTTGCTGAGAACTAACTCTCTGAACTCTCTGGCCTGTGGCGTTGCATAATGACATTTGTATCAAGCGCTTACGCTATGTTGATGAGCACTGTATACCCAGAAAAGTCATAATAACAATACACGCACGCTTCAACGCGGCATACTTCTGAATAGTCGCTGTGCAATGACTTAGTTCAAATTGAACCCCTCCTCTCGTCTTATGTTCGCCGCAATATTGCTGCGAAAGAGCCAGGGGGCAGAGTTGAGCCAGTGTGACAGCCATGTAGCCGCCAATGCGGCGATGATATCAAAGACTAAATGCGGTTCGTGGGGAGTCGGGAATCCGGCGAGTGGCAAGAGTGGCAAGGCATCGGCTCCGGCTATGAAATGACTTATTCGTTCAAGAGCATGACGCAAAATAGGCCGATAGGTAAGAGATGCTACGTAGTTGCAGTTTGGTTGCGAACGTTACAACGTTCAGCCAATGAGGTGTTACACGAGACACAATTACACTGTATCGCGCGACACTATACTAGAAACCTGATGGATCCGGTCCAGCCCAGCTAATACTCTACTTTGCTGACAGAGTATCAATACAAAAACATCCGATATGGACATGTAATTTACTACTTGGCCGTTGTGAATTTCGTGACCTGTGGATGTGCATGCACAAAGATCGGCCCAGTGACATGATTGTAGTGTTGGCTAGCCGCCGGGTGGTGCTGCAAGGGAGGCGTTGCCCCCGATTTGGGGTGCCTGAAACAAATGCGGGATAGAATGTGAGCGAATATAGATAGAAAATGGCTTTTTTTGTCCAAGATCGCAAGTCGCATGTCCAACCCTGTGTCCATCAACTGCCCTCTTGCTGCTCCGACCTTGGCACATGCGGTGAGACCTCTGTGGTGCAAACACGTCTCCGTCGACAAACGTCTAAACCAAGCAAAACGTAATGTACTGATATAAGTAGACCTAACCCCAACTTCGTAGGGGGTTAAGACCTTTCCGTAAAGCTAAAACAGTTTTAGGGATCGTTTGCGTTGGACTGGAAGCAGTAGTCAACCGGCGAAGACGGCATCGTCCCTCGGCTGGGGTTGTTGCGTAATTGCGGCGTCGGACGTTATTTTATATGCTCGCCGCTGCAATATCAGATCGACTGCTACCCCTAAAAAAAGCATATGTGCGCTAATGAGAGATCATAGGGCCTTATTCTATCATCTATACTAGCGTTTGTCGACGTTGCTACGAGGCATGAGAAGATATCGTATGGCGTCAGTGCGCAGCTTCACCTCAACGCTGATCTTGGGCGAATGCACTTCTCGCGGTCTTTCAGCGTGTCTAGATACACATTCTAAGCGGAGCACTTCTCATTTTTCTGCGTCGTTGAATCTCAACCGGCGAGGTAGCTAACGCAGGAAAGTTAAAAGTACCTTGACGGGCGCGCGCCCGAGCTAAAGCGACATGCATCGACGCCGCTAGTTTCTAACTAGGGATGCTTCTTAGATGTGAAAGAAGAGCAGTTTCTACTATCCGCGCCAGAGTTCATGTGTTCGACGGCACAACCAGGCGCATCATTCTGCTCACACACAAATTTTGGACGTTGCATCCCAGACAGATGCTGAAAAGAAGGAGCACAATGCAGTGAAATAGGTAGAATGCCAGAAGCTCTCGGCAAATACGAATGAAAAATGCCGCTCCGACGCATGCTCTGTTGCCTGTGCGTGAGTGAGTGAGGCCACCACACCCTCGCACAAGGCTCGCGCCATGGGCGAAACCTAACTCGACAGCCGGCTTGGCGTGTAAATTCGATGAATCTGTATGGCCCTATTTGCTTGCGTCTCTGCACATGCCGTCTCCAGTTTCCTTGTGTGATTTGGAGCAGAATCGTCAAGGTACTTTGTATATCTTCTTTTATGTTCTTTTTGGCGGCAAAATTATGTTCATGGATGTGTCCTTCCGGTTCCTCTTCTAGTTACAAACATACCCAGGTAGGTAGCCGCTGGTTGTGTGGCCATGGGAATGCCCAGCGGTCTTTATTGTCGGCCTTAAGACCGCCGTGCGAAAGAAGAGACTTGATACAATCTCGCCAATGGAGAAATCCCCGCCATGCTGCTTATTAGCCATGAGAGAGCATGAGCTTGGATGATACGGATATACTTTGCGTAACCACCCTTACTGGCTCAAATAATAAAAGCCCAGGGCACAAAAGTCTCACTGCTTGCTGCTCTGAGGCTGTGACGCTAGAGCAGAGCCAGCCCCCAACGGCCTTCCTGATTCATCCATGCCCCCACGGCGTCACGGGTTTGACTTATCTTCCCAATCGATGGATGGATGTGTGTGTGTGTATACGTGTATGTGTGGCTGATTTTGGGTGCAGGATGGCAAGATGGCAAGATGCCTCATCTTTTCGGAGTGGGTAACTATCGCCGGGCAACCTCGTACATTGTGATGCCGGGGCTCTCTTATTCATCTCTAGGTTTGACCTGCTGGCTGGGCTACCAGTAGATGGGTAGGTATATAATTGAAAATATTATACTGAATATTTATTTTATCCCTAATAGCTATACCTAACTACCTACCTGTCTAGGTAGCTAGCTACCTGGGGCTGTTTCAGCAAACCGCAACCGCACAGCGCGAGACCTCTTCTTGGGAGCATTGAACTCGCAGTTGACAGGCTGTTTTCCTACCTACCTAGGTATCGACCACATTGGCAAGCATTGTGTGCAAAAGTCTCTTCTCAACCAGCTTGTACCTCTCTTATTAAACCACTCTCCCCTCCCACTCAGCTACACACTCATTTTTTGCAACGCATTCTCCGCGCGCCTCAAAAACAAGGGTGGTGGTGGGCTCGGTATGCCGCATAGTGGCAAATCAAACAAACTCCTTTGCCATCTGTCAGGCTGCACAGTCAGATGCAGTCTGCAAGCATGTCGTGTATTGCCTCACGAGTATCCTATCGAGCGAGGTTTCTGCAAACTGTCCTCATCGAACCCCTTGGTTTGGCCAGAGGGGGATAGAATAATTATGAAAGAGCCCATTTGTGGTTTTCATGCCCACGGCTCCACATGCTCTGGATATCCATTCAACGTCGGTTGTGGGGAGCGAAGACAAAGCTGAGAAAAAATTGCTGCCGAATTTCTCGACAAAGTCTCAACCAGACTCTAGCAAAATGCGCGAATAACACACCTTGACACCCAAACGAGCCAAGTCACCGTCGATGAGACAGCCTCGCTCAGCATGGCTCCTCCTCTGATGATTTTCACCACCGTCACACACCCGAAGTAGAGCAAGCCTTGGCCGCTCTATTGATTACGAGGAGAAGGCCCTATGCAAGCCATCCTTCTCTTCCCGTAAACATGCCGAGCACCCGCATCAAAACAGTTGTTAGAGGGGAAATAGGGGTTGCAAAATGCCACCGCTTAACCCTCTAAAATTCTTCCCCGCTGGTCCGTGGTCAACCTGCACCTGAGCGGAGGACGAGAAAAGGAAGAAGGAGGGCACCTGGCACCTCATCACTGCTCATCTACATTTGGCGGAAGGCTGCAACAGATAGTCCGTCTGGCGCTGTAAGCCTGCGGTACCTGGTACAAGACAGGAGGGACGGACAAGGCAGCCACAGTGAATACGTGCAAAGACAGAGAGGAGGGGCATGCTCCACCTTGGCTGCGCGCTTCTTACAGTATTGCCTCGTGCAGAATACCTATTCTTCTTGTTGATATTTATTCCTTGAAGATGCTTGCAAACCACCAAGTGCCCGGAGCAATAGCTTTCCCGTCTGTGTTGTGCCTCATTGGCGCCTCAGTGTGCGAGCCCCATCCGGACAGCCATGTCTCTAGCGCATGGATAACTATTTAGGTACCTAAATAGTGGCCCGTAGCGTGCCGAACTGCGCTGTTTGGCCGGCCGTCCAATCCCAGGACTTCCCCGCCCCGAAGACGCCCCAGAGGAATACCTTCTGCAGGCTTTTGTAACTTGCCCGTGTTCATTAGCTGCAGTTTTTGTTGCGGGAGGTCGATAATGGCTGGGACAGTGGACAATACCTCAGTTACCTTGCAGAGATTGAATAGGTAGGACACAGCACACAGAGAAAGCACTAAATAGTACCTAGATACCTGCCTCAGTAAGAGGTTGTACCTAGGGCACAGATAAATGAGTAGGTAGGTACCTCTAGGTAGGCAAAGAGGAGAGGAGGGGAAACCTCTGCGTACCTACCTGCCTTACCTACCTACCTAGGTAGGTTGGTAGGAAGGCATTGCTTAGGTAGGTAGTAGGTAGGTAGTTCTAGCCTACCGTACATTGTTAGCCCAGCCCAGAAAAATTTATTACTTCACACACAGCGAAAATTATTAACCTGCCTTGGCTTAAGCCTCTCACACACTCTCACTTCTGCCGGGCACTCCCTCTCTTCTCCCTCTCAAACTCTCGTTAGCCCTGCCGACGGAGCCGTCTCTTTTCTCTTCGTGTCTTGTTCGTTCGCATCTCCCCTCCCTCCTGCAGCGTCTGTCTATCCTCTCGCCAATTCGCTCCTCATCTAACATTTTCCGCTCTAGCCTCGTGCGAGAAATCCTGCCAAGCCCTTGGGCCTGCGCTTCGACAATCAAACTTGCCTTTCGATTCGAACGAGCCGACCCCCCGACGAGGAAGCGCAGCTGGCCTTTTTTGACCACAACTTTCTTCCTCTGCTACCCGCATGCCCCAGAAGAGCACAAAATAAACAGAAAAATACCAACCGTCGCCGAGTTCTAGTTGCTTTCCAGTCTCTACCCTCATCGGCTGTTTCTCTTTTTTTCCTCTGAGTTCTTCCGCTCTACGTTTTCATCCACGGTCTGTCGCCTTTGTCTCGCCAGAGACCACAGACGACGGACTCGCATCTGTTTGTTGTTCGGTTTGGTTGCACCGGCCTTCTTGCCCGACACACGACCAACGCCGCCGTCCCTTATTTTTTCCGTTTGCCGCGCGACCACAACTTACCGCTTGTTTTAACCTCCTAACTTCTTCGCCCGTTTCAATAGACTCTTACTCTTTTGGAACAGCCCCTTCCCCTCGTCCTTTCGGCGCCCCCGCGACAGAGCCGAGGCCCTACAGCCCTTCCTGTCCTGGTCGACGATCGAGAGCTGGATACCCTCAGGGTTCTGCTGACTCGGGAGATCATTGAATCTCTTCATCTTGGTCGGTGACGACTCGTGACAAACTTCAGCTTGACATATTCCCTACGTTTATCCCGTAGGCTCTTCCAAGCTTGTCCGATTTCCTTTCTCCGCCGCGACGATTTCAGCTCCAGCTCCGCTACCAGCTCATCCGCTGCATTGCTTTTCTCATCATGGCTACCGCTTCGGCCTTCTCTTATGCACAGGCGGCAAAGGGCCAAAATTCCACTCCCGAATCTCCGCAGTCTACCTCTCAGGCCACGGACTCGCTCTCCACGATTCCTGCGTTCGCTACCACGCCGCTAGATGACGCCTCCGTGGCAGACTCTGGCAAGCAGGACAGTATCGTCACCTCTGCCGACAAGCATGAAGCTGCCAGCACAGTCGGTTCCGAGAGCGATATATCCGAGTCTGTCATTTCTAGACGCACAGATAATCGCAAGGAGGAGGAACTGGGCCGATTAGAGCGCCCCTGGCGTAGAACCGACAGGGAAGGCCAGCCTTCGACTCAATCCCATGACGATGCCGACTCAAAACGCCGAAAGGGCAAGAAGAAAGGCGCTGACAAGCCCGCTGATGAGGATGAGCCCAAAATCGAACTCACTGAAGCTCCCGTTCCCTCTGTCAACATCTGGCAGCAGCGAAGAGAGGCTGCCGCAGCCGCCAAAGTTGTCAAGCCAGATGATGCAAATAGCACCACCGCCTCGGAGGATGTCAAGCCTCCCTCCAAGGTCACAGACTTTGCCGGTGCCGTCAATGGGCACAAGAGCACCCGCAAGGTCGATGCTCCCCGCCCAGAGCGTGCTAGCCGCGGCGTCAGGGTAGCCGACAGAGAGGCAAGAGATGGTAAAGGCGAGCTCCCCCCTCCTGTTGAGGATGCCATGCTGTGGCCTACCCCCGAGACTGCTGTCCAGGAAGACAAGGATAGTAAGAAGAGGAATGATGCCAAGCCTGAGCTCAAGGAGCCTCAGGAGGATGTTGGCAAGCCTCGCTCTAAGGAGAAATGGGTAACCTACGACTATGTTCCCACCGTCAACTTTGAGACGCAGCTGCCGCAGATGCGCAACACCAAACCGCGCGGTGGCGCTCGCAATATCAACGGCAGCCGCCCCAACGCCACAGGCCAGGCTGGCGACAAAACAGCATCTGCTATCCCTGCCGCTAAGACCAACGACAGACGACAGAGCACAGTGAACGGCGCCCCTCGCACCGGCTCACAGCCCCCGGGCAAGAGAGCCTCCGTTGACGTTACTACTTTACGTGAGCAGCGCAAGGTTTCTGGCAGCGCTGCCAGTGAAAAGGCCAAGGATGCCACTCCTGCCTCTGCTGTACGTTGGGTCCATCACCTGACTCTTATCTCGACTAACAAGTTTCAGCAGGAGCAGACGCAACCACCCCGCGAACGTGCTGATGGCCGTGCCGATAGAGGCCGCGGTGGATACAGAGGACGGGGTGGCCACCACACCAACTCGCACTCCCAACACCAGCATGTCACTTTTAATGGCAACGGCCCTACCGGCGGCCGCCAACAGGGTCCTTATAGCCCACCTCCTCGTGGTGGTCACGGTCAGATGTTCATACCTCCCTCGCAAAGAGGGCGTGGTGGCCGCAGTAACGCCGCCAACTTTCACCGCATGTCGTTACCCAACGGCCGTCTTCCTGCTGTCCAGACTCAGTTTGCCTCATATGAGTACTCGATGGCTCCTATCAGCGCCATGCCCTTCCAGCCTCAGCCCTATTGGGACAACATGATGGTTCCCGTTCTCAAGAACCAAATTGAGTACTATTTTTCCATTGAGAACCTGTGCAAGGACATGTATCTCCGCCAAAGAATGGACTCTCAAGGATTTGTACCATTGCATTTCATCGCCGCCTTCAAACGCGTCCGCGAGTTATCAGCTGACATCGGCATGCTTCGCGTCGTTTGCGAGATGTCCTTGGATGTTGACCTGGTTGTTGGAGAGGACGATATCGAGCGTGTGCGTAGAAGAGACGGCTGGGAAAGCTTCGTCCTGCCTCTCGAGGATCGTGACGACTTGGCTAGAAATCACGGCCCCGTGAAGCTTTCTTTCAAAAACCGTGCCCCGTACACGATGCCGCCTCAATTCAACGGCATGCAAGTACCTTATGGCGTTCCCTCTCCACCTGCATTTATACCGCAGGAGCAATTTCAGCAGTTTGATCACCATGCTATGAATGGTGTCAATGGTGTCAATGGTGTCAACGGACACAGTCAGAAGGGCTCGCAGCTCTCTGCCGCCGTCGCAGACTTTGCACCATCAGGTGCTGTTCAGAACCTTGCGGCCACAGCGAATGGTACCGTCAACGGCATCTACGAAAAGCAAAATGGTGTCCACGCCGGGGCTGAGGCGTAAGACCGATAGTCTGCCACTTATCGCCAATGGACGCCTGCAACATAATGCCGAACAGATGGTACGGCAGAGCAAGCATGCAGAGCAACTCGCGATAGATCAGCAGCTACTCTTGAGCAAGATCCCATTTGTATCTTGTTGGCATGATGATTGAAGTGAACGAGGCTTGTGAGTCTCGGATTAGATGGCATGTAGTTATTCAGAGCCTCGTGCTCTGAATCGGGACATGCTTTGACCCAGGCATTTGGGTACCAAAAGTTGAAAAGGCAAAGGGTCACGGCGTTTGCACCAGACTTGTTTCGAAAACGAGTCACTGGATTGATTAAATGAGCTGTCGAGTCCGAGCAAGGACGGTATCGTTGGAATCCCGACACCTTCCCTGGTTTTTTTCGGGATTTTTGTTTCTTTTTCACTTTCACCATTTCACCATTTCGAGCGACGGACGACGAAACTCGGTACGATTCTTTTAAGGGTATATAAATGTTTTTTTTTTTTCACAAACAAAGAGCTTCGGCAATTTTCAGACGTCAACATCGGAACAGCAGAAGCGTGAATTTATGAGGGAAATTTGACTACCGACCGATTCACCCCGTCGACATATACAGTGTACCCTAACATATTGAAAAACACAAAAACAGAGAGCACGATTGTTTCTGAGACGCTGAGCGTACATGTTACCAAGTGCATTGAGCTCAAGATGGACTTGTTTTTCCTGGGTGTTGGCGCGATCTGCGTCTATATACTTAAGATGAGCCGCTTTTTCTCTTTCCACTGTCAGCTCTCACATCTTTTGACACCACTTCATCGCATTTTGAAACCACAAACATCTGTCTCGCCAATTCATCACTAGGATGCACGTTGGTCCTTTTTGGCTTTTCTTTTGCTGTGTTATCGGAAGAAGAATTACTAAGTTGCGGGATGAGACGCCCTCTCACTGGCACAACAATACTCGGTATCAAATTTACCATGAAGCTGCCTGAAAACGTTCTCTTCTTTGATTTGGATGGTTTCTACCCTTGAATTGTTTTCTTTGCGTTTCACAATTAATTATTTTTCTGTCTTGCGTCATCTGGACTTGGTTCATGGGTCACAAGAAAGGGAGAAAGCGATGTTGGATTGTACGATATAGGAAGTAACCTCAATAAATGCCCAATTATTGAGAACAGGAGTACATAATTAGCTCTCGTCAAAGTTCAATACTCGGTAGTTCCATGGCCGGGCAGCGTACATCTTGATGTGAAGTTACGACCCCGTAAATCATTCAATATCGTCGGAAAAAGTGTTTCACTAGTACTAGCTCACGCTTGAAATCGTAGATTATAGAATCAGAGGCAAACTTGTACAATGATGCCTATGAGTCGGTGCGAGTGCCTGTCACGAACGTAAATCGACTCTTCTGCCCATCGGTGGGCCATGTCTCGTCAGCAAGCCACGCGACATCGGCGGCAGCGACCTGCGCTGCGTTTACTCATGAGTAATAAGGAGCCCATATACTTGCGAAAGAAAATATTTGAACAGGAACACCTTGATGGAGATCTCGAGAGCAGTACCGATAGCAAGCAACTCGAAATGTGCCGCGGCCTAAAAGCTCGTGTTTTCAATCGCCCAAGTCCGCTTCCTCGTACGCTGTCAATACGTATTCAATATGCGTAATGTGTGCAGACGTTGAGTTTGCTCAGACTGCCGAATACAGATTGAGAAACACCTTGCCGGCCAGGCAACACTGGTAATGATTTTACCCAGCCCACTAATGCTGCGGCATTGATTACAGAAGGGAAAGAGACTAGATTTAATATCTGAAATAGTGCAAAACTTGAAATCTCATTTTCTTTTTCGAAAGATTGAAATCTCTAAACCATTCCGTCTGCCGGGCCAATGCTTGGCTTGATACCTTCCTGGTATCTGGGCGGAGGAATGGCGCCTCGAAGCCCGTCACCTCAGTCCCCTTTGCCATGAATAATGAAGCGATTTAGCGGCTCTACGCCGCGATGGATAGATTCACACTGTCCACAGCCCAAACTGTCATGTTTGCCCAGCGCGGAGCCTGGCAGGTTCATGTCGCCGGCACAAACAGGTTAGGCCACAGGCGCCGGGTTTCCTTGATACCAGAACTGAGCTGAATCAGTACGGCCTACACGAGCGAAGAGAGAAGAATGGTGCGCATACTAATTCAATGAGTGAATGTCTACAGATAGGGGTCATGGTATAAATGAATTCATATATACAACTAGTCATCTGACCGTATAGCTTCATAGTATCAATAGCTCCATCATCAATCCAAACAAGGTTGGAACCTATTAAAGCGCACTGTGCCTGCCACTCTCATCGCCATCTCCTTCGTGCATCTACGGCGCGAGTTGGCAGTTGCGGTCAAAGAACGACCATTGCCAGCCAGTGTATGCGCCGCCGATATTGAGCGAGGTGATGGGCGTGTCAAACAGCCAGCAGTTATGTTCGTTGCCGTCCAACGAGCCGGCCTCGAACGTCTGGCAGCCGCTGTTGGCCTGGCACGCCTGCTGGCAGTCGCCGAGCGTCTGGAGGCGCAGGCTTTCAATGGGCTTGGTGATGAAGCTGCCCTGGAGGCCGCAGCGCGAGGTGACGTCGCAGTCGCGGTCGTAAAAGGTCCAGCTGAAGCCGTCCTGCGCGGAGCCAATCTCCATGTCGGAGAGGCTGTCGGCGAAGAGCCAGCAGTTGTTGCCGTCGCCATCGACGGTGCCGGCCTCAAACGCCTTGCACAGGCTGCCGCGCGCGCGGCACGCCGACGCGCACTCGTCGATGCTGTCGGCCTTGGTGGCGTGGCTAGGCGGCGTCACGAAGCTGCCCGCCACGCCGCACCGCGTGCTCGTCGAAGTCGTCGTGTTGGTGGCGGTGCTGATGTTGGAGTGAATAGACGTGCTGTTGAGGAGCGAGCCGCTTGTCGGCAGGACGGCAGGCGTCGTCGTGGTTGACTGGTTCCGGTAACCGGTGCCGTTTGCGGAGCTGGATACGAGACCGCTCGTCGGCAGCGGGACGCTGTAGTCGGTAGCATTTGACCGGGACAAGGTGATGCCGGCAGAAGGCGACGATGGCCCAGACGTGAAGGCGGTGGCGTTTGGCGTGATGCCAAAGGGCGTGGACCGGATAGGACTGTCGCTGCTGCTCGGATTGGCGTTGCTGCTCGAGTTGGCGCTGCTGCCGCCCCTAAGACTCGTGAATTTGGCGGCCGAATTGACGTCAGTGGTGAGGACCGAGCTGCTGCTGGTGGTGTTTGTCGTCGAGGCAATCAAGTCGGCTGACTGGGAGCTGCTGGTCGGGTCCTCGGTAGTAGTCGTCGTAGTGTCGTTGGTGGTGGTTATCAACGAGGTTGTCAATGTGGTGAGCGACGTCGTCGTGCTCGTCGTCGTGGTGGAAGAGGAGGAGGAGGTTGTCGTCGTGGATGAGGTTGTGGTTGTGGAAGAGGTTGTCGTCGTGTTGGTAAAGTTCTTCCAGTTCGGGGACACGATCTCGCCCTGTTCCTGTCTGGGCGCCCAAGCATTGTGACCGTAGGCAGCACAGAGCACCACACAATGGGCCGCCGCCAACAGAAGCCCCTTGGTCTGCATCTTCAACTGCCTTCTTTACAGATACAATGGAGTTGTATAGGAAGAAGAAGAAGCAGGCTGGGGAAGGAGGAGAAGGAGTGGAAACCGAATCTACAAGTTGGGAGGATGGCAGTAGAAAAAGGACGGGGCTATGGACCATGGCACGGACCCAGGACGTTTTCTCGACATGTTGTTAGCCATAGAAGAGACCCGCCGACCAGCAAAGTTGATCTTGCTCCGGAAGAGCAAGTCTCCTCCGCACCGCGCGTCATGCAGCGAACGGTCGATCCTCTAAGCCAAGAACAGTTTGCTGGGCCGTATTCGTACGATAGAATGTAGCGGAAAAAGTGGAAACAATAAGCCACTCGGTTGGACTGACTTGTGCCAATTGCCTTGGAGACAAGACGTGCTGGGCGGAGGTCGGAGGGACTAGGGCAATTTAGACTCTGGGCTTGCAGAGCCTCAGCTGCGGTGACCGTTCCGGCTGCCCCAGCACACAAGTCTTTTTGCTGCTGCAAATTTTTCTATCACTCGCTTGCTAGGGCCCGCTTCTTGTCTCGCTTTGACATGAATTTGAGCCTTTGACACATTGATGCTTTCAGACACTGGCGACCGCAAGACATGTTGACGAAGAACGGTATCAAGACAATGGATATCATAACGGTCACCATCGCTGCAGACCAGGCTAATGACTCCGCTGTCATTCTCTAGCCCGCTGGTCGGTACTGGTAGAACGTGTCTACGGACGCCACCGCCATGTGTTGCGAGGGTCAACATCATATGGTGCCGAGGCAGACAGAGTTTAGGTCAAAGCGCCCCCGCACTTTTCCCCCACAAAGAGCCTCGACCTCCTCGGTTCCCCGCCCCCGGGCCCAACCCCGCAAACCACGCCCATCAAATCAAGCAGAGAAAAGGTAATGTGGCAGGTGGTTCTTACGAGAATTGATGCTTGATAATGATAATAAAGAAGAAGTCAGTTTTAAAAGGCTTCCCCATTCAACCAATTGGGCCGAGGAATTGTATACGTCGGATCAATGTCCGTTCCAGACATTCATACATACATTAGTCAGTCCCCACCCTCAGAGCCTCTCTGTGCTTCAAATATTACTTCGTATCTCGAGGCCCGCTCGTCTGCGCTGAAAGTAATACCAATAATGATAATATTGAACCAATGAACCAACTGGTCCCAAAGGAAAACCCTGCTGCCTAAAAGCCACTTGGCTCGAAACTTTTCAGTGTGCATCGGCGGGAAGGCTTCGGAGAGGTTACCAAGTACCATGCCGCCTCACATTACAGAAATCAGATTCTGGTATCATTTTCTTCCATGTAGATTTGTTGTTTCTTGGTTACTAGGCCCACAAGACTATGCTGTTACCCCAGTACGCCTTGTAAGGTGTCTGTGGTGAAAACTGCGTGTCGATTTGTGTGCTGGTCTTTGGTGTGCAAGTTTCGCTACACTACGACACAATCAAATTTGATCACCAAGTGGTGAATCTCACCGTACAGCTGAAAACTCGGCCGGGGGCTACTTCGGCGCCACATGGGCACAAAGGCGTGGCCATGAGTATAGCCGATTCAGCTTCCCCGCTGCGGTATCCCAAGTCGCGCCAAGGTAAGAACCATGTGACAAACTGATCAGTTATTTCCCTCACATACACATAAATACAAATCATTGGTCGGAATGAATAAAAGAAGTTTCGATCACAATGGGACTCAACGATGTTCGTCATCTTGCTACCCCATGCTGATTGTCCCTGGCCTGGGGACAAAGGCGTGGGGAACTGGGGCGAATGTCCTCAAACTTAAATGTTGACCTCGACTTCTACTTATTACTTAGTTTTCAAGTCCATTATCAGCTCTCCTGGTGGATATTGTTAGCCTCCTCTTTGTGAGTACAAGCGTCAAATCAATACCAGCACGCGCATCCCTGGAAAGCCGTCTTCAGAATGCGCTGGATGTTACAGACTGGTGCTGCGCCAAGCAACGCCTTCAATTGAAAGCATGAGAATGAGAATGATTCCACTTCTTTTTTGTTTGCAAGTGATGTGGTAATGCCTGTGCAATGGCTCCAGCTGGGTGACAGAAAGCCCAGCGTGTTGCACCTCTGTGCCAAGCCCACCCTTTGACTCGATGAACTCCGCAATACTAGCTGCGTTGGTTTGGGCTTGATTGTCGTATAATTGAAAAACTAGAACCATCCAGAGTGACCAAGATCCGGGTGAACTGCTTGTGAAGTATCTGGCTCGGTGCATTTCAAGTGTCGACGCCATCAGACTGGAATGACCAGAAATTTCGACAACGTTGCCGAAAGAGTACTCATTTTGCTCTACGATGAGAATAGCTTGTTTTTTTTTAGCCACAGCCGTCGCGAAAGAGCACGATACCTTCCCGGTCGGCCGTTTTTGGCTACACTGTAGTCGGCGTCGTCTTGTTTCCGGGGCGAATTTTCCACAAAAGACCGGAATCCAGTGATCTCAGTTTCGATTCTACACCTGTCCCATATTCAAGGGCAAGAGTTATCCAAAGTTATTCAGAGTCAACTTGATTTCAACTGGAGTACTCAAGTTGAAGTCCAGAGACCGAGACTCCCTTACTATAGACGAGTCTATACACGGCATTGCAGCTGCAAACGGATCTCATGTCTTGAGTAATGCACATGTGCTGCCGGCTCAGTCAGCAGGCATTACTTGTCCGTCAGGTAACGATCCAAACATCGACAAACCTGTACCCGCTTGATTCTAAAGTAAGAAGTCTTGCAGCTTGGTGTCCATGATCTGTGTCGTTATGCGTCATCAAATTTCTTTTTCGGCCTTGACCAAGCGCTCCGCATAGAGCCTTATACACAAATCATTCTCACATTTGTGCCTTTTATGCCGACGGAAAATCATCAGAATGCACTCCAGCCGCTTTTCAGGCTCTGGAAGCACATTGACACAGGGGATTCTGTCCAGAACAGCCGAATTGACGCCGTGGTTCGATTTAGAAACGCAGGAAGATAGTCACACCTGCCGTTGTCAAATATTGACGAGATAGAGGCAGTCGCTCGGTGATCGGCCAGCTACCCATCGTGTACCAATTGTCGACCGCGAATATAAAGCGTGCGCAGAGCAGCGACAGAGCGGCCAGCCCATGCGTAGGAAAGCGTCGCTGCAGTGAAATGTGACGGTGAAAAACAGCACTCATGACCGCCGTATCGATGGTAGCGAGGAAGTGCATCCATAACTATTCTCGGCGAGGACGACTCCGGTTTGAGAAGCAAGCATCTGCGAGCCAGAGTCGACAGGTCTCATCCTATGTGGAAGGAAACGTACCCCAAGTTTATGGCGTTGTTACCGGTCAAAACGAAACCAACACGAAGCAGACCTCGGTAGCCCCTCAGTCAACAACGTCACGTTTCGTTGGCTTGTGAGCTACGTATGCTCAGGTAAACTGCGTCGGTGCCATAGTATGCTCACTTGGCCCACAACCCAAGAGCCAATACTGAAATCGTCGCTATGGCTTCTAGAACTTCCTTTATAAACACTAATTATGGTTTAGTGGTTCATCGCGAGCCTGAATTCGGACTACTATCGTGATCTCGAATGACGATTTCAGTTCAATTAGGGCGCTGGGAAAGGCTAAGATTGCCCGGATCAAGTGCGCAAATGAAAGGAAGGATAGAAGCAGTCGGTCAACTAATCAGAATGATTATGAACACAAATTGCATTCTTTGTTCTTTTCGTTTGAAAGATAAAAGAAGACAGTCGACGGAGGATTGGAGGATCAATCTTGGAGCACACGAGCAGAGATCGGGTTAGCGTGCCAGGACGACAATGCATGATCATCGCCAATCCGCCATGTCCTATCTCATACGGTTATACAGAACTTGGCTGTGGCACATCAGGAGTCACACTGTACGAAATACGCCCCGCGGGCAAGAAGAAGAGCGCCACGACCGGTCCGCCCCGCGCCTCGGGGTAGTGATGCGTGCCCGGACCGGGGGACGTCCAGCCAGCGCCCTGCCACCCGTTCATACCCTTGAGCTGCGCATCTTCGGCCATTGGTATGACGCAGTTGATCTCGCCGTACGGGTGCAGATGGTACTGGCCGCGCAGGGCCTTTTCGTTGCGCGCGTGCGGGTTCATGTAGACGGTAGTAATGCTGCAGAAGCGCGTGGCCTCGGTAGGCGAGCTGATGCGCTTGCGGCGGTAGTGTGCACCCTGCACCTCATCGGTGGCGACCCAGCCTTCGTCATTCTCGAGGCCTGCACGTATAAGGCGGGCAAAGTCGTCATAAAACTCGTTGCCAGGACCGTATTCGTGGTTGAGGCGCTCCTCGAGATCACGGCCTGGAGTTCTGCGTAGATCATGGGTCAGCGGACGATGAAGGTCTGGTGTGGGGACGTACACGCTCACAGATTCTCAATTTCGGACAGGAAATCTGCTACACGCTGAATGAGTTTCTGGCAGTTTGGATGCGTACTTGAGGACATTTTCATAGAGTCAGGTGTTGATGTAGGTGGCGAAACGTGAGGGGTAAGCTAGGGTTTCTTCTACTATGCAATAGGATGTAGGTAATGCTGCTGGAATCATTGACACACTAAAAACGGCATTCCAGCAATCCACCGTTATATTCAATGCATATTGTATTCAATCAGGTAAATCTCTCGTTTATCCACATTGCATCAGTTGCATCTTGGATTTCATCAGGCATTTAGGCCGCCATCACGAGGCCAGCAATTGCGGCAATGCCGGCCATGGCATTGACCGTCGCAGCAGCGGCAGCAGCGGTGGACGGGGAACTAGTCAGCGAACTTGCCGTCCTGGAGCTGGAAGCAGAGCCAGTTGTGCCAGTGCCAGTGCCGGTGCCAGTGCCGCTCCAAGTTGTTGAATTGTGGGTGGTAACCCCGGAGCTGCCTGAGTGATGCGAGCTCGACGAGGTCGAGCCCTCAGTGCTAGATGGCAAGGAAGTGGGCGTCAGAGATGATTCCGAGGTGGGAGGCCTAAATCGTGTTGGCATAAGGTATTTCTTTGAAAATAGAACGAAACTCACATGGGGTGCGTTGTGTGTGTCGAATCGCTGGTGAGGATGGGGATGGTGATTTTGTCCGAGCCGCTGGTGGTCGGAAGCTCTGTGAAGGAGACGATTGGCTCAATGATGGAAAGGCTTGCAGTCGGCGTCGTCTCGCCTCCAGTCTGAACAGGATTGCTGTTCTGCGGGGGCCGCTCGCTGTTCGAAACTGTGAGCTGAGCTGAACTGAGTCTACATTGCATGGTGCCACGATTGCTCACCGAGGGGCGACGGCGCTGACCGCAGCGGCCAGTGAGAGGAGGGTGAACTTCATGATCCGAGAATAATACGGGAGTTCCTCTTTAAAACTTCAAAACTTTATGAATAAGACCTGGAATTGAAAAGGATGAAAAAGATGGTGATATCGAAGAGAAGCTGGGAAGGTGGATTACGCGGCACTCTGGTGATCGAGACTGTGACGATCATTGCGCTCCTGCCCGATTCGGAAGCCCCGATAAAATTACGACTCCAAGCAGTGCGCGTTGGGTGGACTTCGCAGGGCAGGAGCGCCGAGAAGGATATACTCACACTGTATTGGGCACTGTGGTGGGTTCCCCGGAATACGAGCTGCGCAAATGCAATATTCGCCTGTTGGGTGTGGCATAGTTGAACGGTTTGCACTGCGGTGATGCCGCGCGGGCTATTTGCCAGGTTCACTGTCGCGCGTACCTAAATGAGCACCCAAGTTGCCAAGCAAGATCAATGGATGAAGGCCCTGTTGAAGTAGGCTCGTGCCAACCCGCCCCACCCACCGCCTTAAACGGCTGCTAAATACGCTTAAGACGTCGCGTGTGGCCAGACAACGTGGTCAAGTTCACACTAAAAACACAAACCACTTTGAATTCAAGAACAAACCATTAATTCCCCGGCCTGTAAGCTTGTACGCAGCCCCAGGACAAATTCTGTCTAGAGTCTTTGTAGCATTGCTCGCATGCTTCTTCTTGGCCGCGTAGCTTAGTTTATGGGGCTCGGAGCGGGACGAGCCTTGCTAGAACCCGCGAATGTTCAATAGCAGAGGTTTTGGAAGTTGCCTTCTTTGCAATTTTAAGAGTGGCATTTCTCGAATGCAAAACTCCCCACAAACATGAGCAGGCGGTTGAGGTGGACGACATGAGATGACATCATTGGCAGGAAAGTACTTGTTGGGCTGGTATCAAGTGTGGCACAGTGGGGACTTGGGCGAGGCGTTTCGCCAGGCAATTCATGTCTGACAAGCACTCTCTGGAAGCAAGCAATTTGTGCGGCAGGCGGTGGAAGAACTAATTGCCGCTTTTCGACCAACTAGCCACCGAAAGGGGCGAATATTTATTTCCACCGCGTATCCTACTCCTTTGTCGAAGCATCGAGGCTGTGTAGGGTCAGCTCGGATGAAATCTTGGGTCGTTGAGGAGAAGGGAGAAATCTAGCAGAACAACATGTGCGTCAAAGCCCTGGGCTGCCGATGGCGCGACTAGGAGGTTACTACTTGACTACCTTAGTCTGCGACAACGTGAACAGTGCATTTAGCCGTTGCCTCTGCTATGTACTTACATATTACAGCGTGTGTTATCAGTCGGGTCCGAGTACTCTGGCGAGAGGTGAGTATGAGTAGATGCCTGCACAGCAAGGGATGGCTGGTGACGTAGTAACTACCTAGCATTAAGCTGGCCATATAACAGCATGTATTACTTGACAGTTTGACAATCAAAAACAAGAAACGAAAGTCGACGCCACTTTAATGAATGGGCCCGTTCAATAAGAGCAGGGCCATTGTACGGTTATTGTAGAGCCAAGAGAGCCAACGAGATGCCGCCACAGAGCCAGGCAACAAGGGTACGGGTACTTGTGGCCCGTGTACTCGGCAAATTCGCCGCCTGCTAGGCTGCTACCTACCGCCATGGCTGCCCCTCCTCAACATCATGCCCCGCCAACTTCTTCTTCTACCGTCTTCCCCTGCCATTCCTCTAAACGCCCAGGCCAGAAGCTTTGTCCGAAACTTCGACCTGATTTAATTCGAGTCATCAATGTTTCTCTTGCACCCTTGACCCCGAAATTATTACGTTTATGCGCTAGCTACCTAAGTATTGTGCCCGGACTGCCCCTTGGTCCGACGCAGCCCACTCCTCCAACCTCGTCATTTGCTGGGCTCGGTGCCACTCTTCTGCAGTTATCTGACGCTTCGCCTCACACTTAACGCCCGACTTCTCCACAAGCAACTCGCCTTCTTCATCTTACATCTCCTCAGTTTGTCGATTACTACAATATTCACCTCATTCATCAACATCAGCCTACCGAGCTCACGTAATCAGGCAAAGAGCCCTCACTGGCCATGGCCTCCTACGATCCCTATGAGCGACAATATCCTCGCCAATATGTTCGTGAAGAGCGCAGAGAACCTGTCCGCGAGAGGTTTCTTGATCCTCGCGACTTCCCCAAGACGCACTCGCGCGATCTAGTAGTTCCTCGCCATGATAGCGACCTTTCTGTGGAAGAAATCCATCGCGACTTTCCACCCCCCTCGGCCAGAGATGTGCGCCGTGCTCGCTCTGCCGGTCCCTGGGACGATGACTACGGCCGACCCCGCGGCTACGGCGGCCATGACCGCTATGATTCACGATATGACCACGATCGAGACCAAGACTACGACCGCCGTCATCATCGTGGCCCACCAAGCAGCAGCTATCAGGATGAAGAGCGCATCAAAAAAGAAAAGGCCAAGTCCAAGCAGGAAAAGATTATCGCAGCAGTCGCCGGCGCTGCTTTACTTGTTGGCGGAAAAGAACTATACGATCGCCACGAGGCGAAAGAGGGTAGCAGCGATGTCCATCGCAATCCTCTCTCCTCGGCAGCCCTCGCCGGCTTTGGTGCTCTTGCAGGATACCAGGGCGCCGAGTTCTACAGCGAGCAGCAGGCTAAAAAAGACCAGAAAGCCAACCTCCTTCTCCACCGTGGCCGAGATGGCCAACTCAATGAGTACTACTCTGATGAAGAGGACGGCAAAGAGAAAAAGTCCAACAAGAATTTCCTCGAAAGCGCACTGGCTGCTACCGGCCTAGGTGCCGCTGTAAAGCAATTCACAGGTGGCGGTGACGACAAACGCTCCCGCCGCGGCAGCCCCACTGGATCCCGCGCCGGCTCCCGCGCCGGCTCTAAGGAACGTGGTGGTGGGGGTAACAAAATTCAAAAAGCTGCCATGGCCTCTCTGCTCGCAGGCGCCACCGAGGCCTTTCGCGTAGCCAGAGAGCCTGGCGGTTGGAGAGGTGAAAAGGCCAAGCGCGTGCTGACGGCCGCTGCCGGTGCAGCTACTGTCGATGCTGCTCAAGGTGGCGACAAGGGCACTTTAGGTCTCGCCGAGTCTGTTATTGGTGGTCTTGTCGGCAATCGTCTCATCAACGGCTCCAAGAGAGATATCGAGGAGGACGAAAAGACGGGCCGTAGCCGGTCTCGATCCAGGGCTCGCTCCAAGAGCGGCGGCAGCGGCGGCGGCGGCGGCACCGGTCTTGCTGCTCTTGCTACGGCGGGCCTTGGCGCCCTTGGTGCCAAGAAGGTTCTTGATCGCTCCCGCTCCGGCAGCCACAGCCGTAGTAGACGGGCGGACTCTTATGACTCCAGAGATGGATCTCCTGATCGTCGCCGGCAGCGCAGCAGAAGCCGCAGCGTTGTCGATCGTGCCCGCAACAGCCTTGCCAAGCTTGGAATTGGCAGTGCTGGTGCTGGTGCTGCAGACGACAACCGACGAAGAGACCAAGATGATTTTGACGATCGTGACCGCCACCGATCCCGGCGCCACTCCGATGATTACGACGACAGATATCGCAGAGATGGCAGAGATGGCAGAGATGGCAGAGACGACAGGGATTATGCACGAGCATCTAGGGGCAGCCGAGACCGATCCGCCTCGCAATCCCGTCGCCGTGGAGGACGTTCCGACTACGAATCTGACACGGACCTGGGGGACTCGGACGATGATGAGAGAAGGGCGAAAAAAATGAGAGGTAAGCAATTGATCACTTCAGGTCTTGCTGGTGTTGCCACTATCCACGCTGCGCACGAGGTTTTTGAGAATTTGGAAAGGCGCAAAGCAAGGCAAAAGGCTGTCAAAAGTGGCCAACTATCCAAGGGTGATGCCAGAAAGCTGAAAACCAAGGCCATGATCAAAGATGCTACAGCCGTGGGCATTGCTGCGCTGGGAATCAAGGGTGCCTTCAGCAGTGTCAAGGAGGCCAAAGAGCTGCAGCACGAGTGTAAAAACTTCCAGCTCGAAAAGGCCCGTCGTCACGAGCGGCGAGAGAAGCGCCGTAAACGCCAAGAAATGGGGCCACGGCGTCGTTCTGGCAGTCTTCCTGCGCCACGAAAGCAGAGATTGATTGACTGGGAAGACGGCATTCCTCGTTACGACGACGAGTACTACACAAGGCGCCCTGCAGCGCCGCCACTGCGACACCACGCATTATAAGAAGCAATGAAGCAACGACCGTGTGACAGCTTGTGTGACGGCTCGCTTGACTTTCCGCCCCAGCACAAATTCTATTGGCTTCGGATTTGTGGCGTTTGCAAGACTTAGCGTTCCACCAAAATGATCTTTGATTTTGAACTATTCTGAATGAGAACTAATGTGTGATGTGATAGACCATCGTCGATACTAGGTGGAACCGGCCACGACAGACCGATGGAGCGTGCCCGCGGCGCCAAAGCAGGGTGAGCCGCACAGCGCACGACACGAATACAGGGTTTTGCTGCATGAAGATGCCGGTTACCCGAGGAGGATTTATGGAACTTGACGCTGTATGATTAACTTGCCAGGGTTTCTGGCTGCGTCGAAATGACTGACTGAATGATTTAATGAGTGCTATAGCTACAGACAGATACCTGAAGAATTTTGCCATATATGAAGCTTGAGTCTTGCAATTAATGGGTGTTTGTTGAGTGTGGAAAAGGGTACGTAGATTGATGCTGAACTCTGCCAAGGTGGGACAGTCAGCGCGTTGGCATGGCTTGCAGCTGTGTCATGAGGATGACATCACCACTTCACTCAATCAAGCCCAACCGGCCGAGACAACCGGGTTCCATGGACATTGCTGCCCTTAGCCTATTCACATCGTAAAAGTCGATTTGAGCTTATAACAAGTACAAGTCATTCATATTTATCAGCCATTATATCCGTATTAGAATGCCACTGTGGAGGTTGGGAAACAAAACGCTAATGTACAACAACGCCACACCTTTTCCCTGCCCTCCATCACGACAGGCTGCCGCCCGTCTGCTTCCAGCTCTGTGCCATGGCCAGCATATTTGACAGGTTGCCAGCCTGCTTATCGTCGGCAGGGAAGACATAGTCAACGTACTCCTCGTAGGTGTCGTCGCCCTCGACGCGACGTCTCTTCTTGATGCGGCGGGGCATCTGCGCCTGCACCTTGTCCACGTCAGCTCCGCCGCCGTGGGTACGCTCAAACGACAGCCAGGCGTTGAGCAGCGACACGCGCTCCTCCTTGAGGTCCTTGTCGCGCATGCTCTTGTGTGCGCGCGCAAACACCGCTCTGGTCCTCTGCTTGGCTTCTTCGCTGACGGGCTGCTCCTCCTCATCCTCCGCTCCGCCTTCCTCGCCGCCTTCGGGAATGTTGACCTCGAAATGCGCGTAGCTGATCCAGACCTTGACGTGGTCCGTCTTTTCGAGGAGACGCTCGTATAGCGCCCGCGCCCGATCGTATTCGCCCTCGCCCTCCTCAAAGTCAATGTACGCCTTCCAGAGCAGCTCCGGCATGTCGAGCTGGTCTTGGCTTACTGCGAGCTCAAAGATGGCGCGCGCACGTTCGATATCTTCGAGCGCGCATTCCAGCTCCGCGAAGCGGATCCACGTCGTGCAGTTGGCCGGGTTGTACTCGACATGCTTCTCGTAGAGCGTGCGGCAGCGCGCAAACTCGTAGAGCCGCCGCTCCAGGTCAACGTAGCCGACAAACAGCCGATCCTTGGGGCACATGCCTAAAGCACGGCCTAGCAGCTTGCGCGCTGCTGTTAGTTGGCCTTGTCGAATCTCAAACTGCGCCGCCAGCAGCCAAATCTTGGCAAAAGTAAACTTTTTGTGCGGAATCAGGCCTAGACACGTCGTGTAGATCTGACGCGCACGCTCTGCATCTTGGCCCTCCATCTCCTCCCAGATGGCGTAAAAGATCCAGAGGTAGATGTATCGTCGCCAGTGGCGCTTCTCCTGCGTCGGCGGCACCTGGGCAACGGCGCGCTCATACACGTCGCGAACGCGGTCGGCGTCGCGGGATGTTTCTTCCAACGCGGCGAAATCAAACCACGCATCATAGTTTTTGGGGTTCTCGCGGACCAGGTTCTCGTAGTACACGCGGCGCTTGCTCAGCACCACGTCCTCAACGCCGTCCTGGTCACCAAACTGCTTTTCAAAGGTAGTGTAGCTTTTATGCAGCGCCGCTGACTTGGAGCGCGGCAGCCGATCTAGAGCATACTTGTATATGGCTCGCGCACGTTCGTATTCCCTGAGCTTAGACTCGAAGCGGGCATAGGCAATGAAAAGCTTCTCATCGACATGTTCGTCGCCTAGCGTCTCGACCGCATTACCGAAGACGTCTCGCACGAGGTCGCTCGTACCAAATTCCTCCTCAAACTTGGCCCACTTGATCCAGTTGCGCGGCTCCGGGTGAATTTGCGTGAACATGGCAAATATTTCGCGCGCCCGCTCCAGCTCGCCATATCGCTTTTCAAGCTTGATATACGCGCCCCAGGCCAGCTCGTCGGGCTGCCACTGCATCCAGCGGTCGAATACCTGGCGTGTGCCGGGAATGTTGCCCAGCATCTCCTCCATGTAGACGTACTTGTACCATAGCTTGTCGACGCGGGGCAGGCGGCTGACAGCGCGGTCGAGCAAGTTCCGGGCGTGATTGATGTTGCGCGTCTTCATCTCGGACTCGATGTAGCGCACCCACAGCTGCACCGAGTTTGGATGCACGTCGAGGGCGCGCTCGAAGACGGAACGCGCGCGCGCAAACTCCTTCTGCTCCAGCTCCCACGCCGCATACTGCGTCCAATTGCGCAAGCTGATGCGGTTGCGCCGCACATAGTCCTCGAACTCCTTGCGCTTGCGACCCTGGTACTCATGCAGCTCCTCAAGGTCAGAGAAGCGCTGCTGCGGCGCCTGGATCCCGCCCTCTTGTCGGTCCACGGCCTCGCGCAGCAGCTGCTCAGCCGAAATCTGCACGGGCGCAGCAGCCTTGTTCTTGACCCGAGGGGGCCCGCGTGTCGACTCCATGAGTAGCTCGTCGGGCGTGTGTGGTCGAATTTAAACCGTTGTCGATGAAGGGACGCTGAGATGGTGTACAGGCGTGGGTGAAATCTGGTTGCTGGCTGCGATAAGCTTTATCGTGCACGGACCACCCAGGCAGGCAGCTGCGGCTGGCTGGCAGCCAAAATATTTAGTTGCCTTCCAGTGTCAGCTCTAACCTTTCATCGCGACGCACATTATCAGCGGCAAATTCTTTCGACAGACGCAGTCATGTCTACGGTAGCAGACGAACTGCTCAACGATTTTGGCAGCTCAGGCGATGAGGCTGAGGAGGTGGAAAATGGCCTCCAAACTACAACCGAGGGCGCCATGGATGTGGATGTTGGAGAGGACCAAGCAGAGGAGGACAGTGAAGAGGCATCCAAGGCCAGGATTGAGAAGATGCAGCTCGGCGCTGTGAAAGATGTGCGCAGCGTCGCCAGCTTAATGGCGACTCTGGAACCTGTCCTAGAGGTAATTCTGCCCACGCTGCTTACACACTCACTTCGCTAACTGAACTGCTTTGTTCCGTTAGAAAATCAAACAATACCAGTCGCAACCCGCCACGCAAGCGGGCATCGGCAACATCGAGGACCACCCCGAATACCACCTCTTGACGCAGTCAAACAGCCTGTCCACGCAGATCGATGGCGAGGTGGCGCTTGTGCACAAATTCATCCGCGACCACTACTCGACGCGCTTCCCCGAACTCGAACGACTTGTTACGACACCCCTGGAATATGCCAAGGTTGTTTCCATCATGGGCAACTGCCCTATGGACTCGGAGAGTATCAAAGCGCTACAGACGTCGACGGATAACCCGCTGGGCATGGGCCTCAAGGCAGTCCTGGATGGACCTTCGCTCATGATTGTCACTGTTGAAGCCACGACATCAAAGGGGGAGGAAATGACACCGGACGGGCTTGCGCGAGTGCGCCAGGCGTGTGATATGATGATTGCGCTCCATGCAGCCAAGACAAGCTTGACGGAATATGTACAGTCGCGCATGAACATCTTTGCGCCGAATCTGACAGCGCTCATCGGGTCGCTTACAGCGGCGCAACTCCTCAACGCTGCAGGTGGACTCACGGGTCTATCCAAGACGCCAGCATGCAACCTACCATCGTGGGGGTCTAAGAAGCGCCAAGCCGGTCTAGCCACCAACATTGGCGTGCGCCAACAAGGGTTTCTCTACAACTCGGAGATCATTCGTGGTATCCCCAGCGATCTGAAGAAGCAAGCCATGCGCATCGTCGCGGCGAAGCTTGTTTTGGCTGCGCGCGTCGACCGCATCCACTCGAGCCCTGACGGATCCACAGGCGACAACCTCAAGTCGCAGTGTTTAGAGCGGCTGGAGAAGCTCACGGAGCCACCGCCCAATAAAGGAGGCCGCGCTCTACCCGTTCCCGACGACAAGCCCTCGCGCAAACGCGGTGGGCGGCGGGCGCGCAAGGCCAAGGAGGCGCTTGCCATGACGGAGCTGCGGCAGGCGCAGAACCGCATGGCGTTTGGCAAGGAGGAGCGCGAGGTGGGATACGGTACGGGCTCGGGCACTGTCGGTCTAGGCATGATCGGGCAGGCCAACGATGGGCGGATCCGCGGAATGCAGGTCGACCAGCGGACGCGGGCGAAGCTAAGCGCCAAGAACAAAGGCTGGGGCGCAGCAAGCACCGTCGGCGGAGGCGCGGCGTCGTCCATCAGCGGCTTCGGACAGACCAACGGCATGGACCTGCGCGGTAAGGGCCTTCGGACGTCGGGCGTGGGCAGCACTGTTGGCGGCGGCGGCGGCGCAGGCACGGCGTCGTCGCTGGCGTTTACGCCGGTGCAGGGCCTGGAACTGGTGGACCCGAAGAAGCAGGCGGAGCTGACCAAGAAGCGCAAAGCCGAGGAGGATCGCTGGTTCCAGGGTGGCACGTTTACGCAGCTGAGCGGCGCCGGCTCGGGATGGTCAAACGGATTCAAGATTCCGGACCTGCCAGCGTCCAAGAGGCAAAATACAGGTGCCGGCAGCATGGTGCCGCCACCGAAGAAGTAATCAGCCGACTCTTTTGTAATTGACTACGAGAAGGTGATGTATGTGGCGGTGGAAAGATATGCAGTTTGATTTCTAGGGGAAAACTGGCGAATGGCGTTGCAGGGAAATGGGCCGTCGTGTCATGACTATATCATGATGCACTGGAAAGGCATGTAATTTACAACTATGCATACAATATTACCCATTTTGTGAGGTTTGCGCAGCAAAGCAGTTCTCGTCCGGTGGGAATGGTAAATATATGCCAGTCCTGCGATGCACCGTCTTGCGATGTTCCAGCCAGAGCTTCTGTGGGAACGCTGAAGATGGATGGCAAGATGGCAGATGGGCAGCGTGACAATGCCGTGTGGCATTGGATGCGATTGTTGAGTCGGCAGGGTGAAAAACAGGGTTCGCGGGGTAGTAGTGCGAAAGGCTGGCGGCACAACAAATCCGGATTGGTGGCAAGCTGGAGATACATGGGTACAGAGTACAGATGGACAGAGTGTCGAAACGTGTGTGTATGCACTTTTGACCCCGTAGAGTAGGAGGAAGATGGTATGTGGCTCGACACACTGCGAGATCTCAATGATAATGCGCCAGCCTTAAAAGAACGGCATGCTTCCTCACCAGGCAGGTACTCAGTGGTACTCCAACAAACCCCCCTGCCCCCCAAAATCCTTGAAGAAAGCAAGGCATGGCTTGCATTCAAGGTGACCGTGTGGCTTTCGTGCAGCCAAGCAGTGGTGTGCTGCCCCCATGAAAAAGGATGTGTGTTGGTGCTCGGCCTGTGTGGTCCTCAAAGCCACGTCACATCACCGACATACGCCGCCTAATTGACCGCTTCCTTGCTAGGGCTAGCTACCATTTTACCATTTTTCCTTCGCCCAAAACAACACTTAGTCACAGGATTAGTATTACAAGTGAGTAGGGTCTCGTGCCGTGCCTTCGTTTTCCATCTGAGCAGGGTGATGACATTTTCGGCGGTGGCGTTCATTGTCTAGCCTGGCATTGCATGGACGATGACGGTTTTGGCATGCAAGCATGGTAGCAAGGGGAGGAAGCACCACAGCGCGTCGATTACTGAGACTTTTGGCTGTGCAACGGTTGTTTCAAACCGACTTGAAGGAGAAGGGTTCTGTAATCCCTTTGGATGTCCGCAGGTGTCACTCGCACGGATAATGGCCAATCAAGGAGATAGGCCAACATTAACGATCGAGCACAACGCATATACGTACTTGCATCAACATTGAGTGAGATTCGCGGTTGTTTCTCTTAATCGCTAACGAAATTCGTCACCTGACACCAAAAAATCCCGATTTGAGGCAGTCTACATAAATATGAGATAGATCTCTCGCGCTGTTCGTTGTCGCGAAGGGAAAGCGACTCTGGACGGTATTACATAGTCATCGACAGATCTATGACGTAGAGACGTTTACAACACTGTTCGTTGTTCCCTCTGATTGTGTCCCCCTGCTGGCGTCCCACGTTACGATAGGGCACAAGAAGACACAAGGAGGATGGAAAGGAGGATATAAATTGGCGCCCGCCATACATCTGCAGGTCCGCGTGTAAAGAGGGGTGTGCGTAAGTGACCGGGTTGGCATCGAGATGCGAGGATGTATTTTATCGCTTCTTTCTTTCTGATTATCTTCTGCCAACTACCAGAACAGGCCCGCCAACCCGCTAACTACTCATACGTAGTAAATACTTAATGGAGGCCGACCAGGGTGCAGGGCCAGGCTGGCGGGTCTGCCGATGAGGGGCAGGGACCTGGCACCTGCAGAACAACATAAAGTAAGACGGACTGTGTGGGAAAATTAGCTGGTAAAAAGGGTAAAAGGGGCGGCCTTCGGCACATGCAGAGGATCGTATCGTCAAGAAACATGGACTGGTCAGTGATTTTGATTCGAAAAGCGAAAAGGTGGCAGCATACTCCGCACAATTGTGCGTTTGGAACTAAACAAAGTTTTTACGGCAAGTGAGTCCGGAAATCCGGTATTTGATAGGCGAGTTGGCGGGCAGGCGGGCGGGCTACGTTCGATTCGACCTTTTGGGCCGCTTGCTCTATATAGTCTAGTTTGTAGGTCCCTTGCCTAACTACCCTGATTGCCTGACTACAGATAACCAGTACGGATGGATGCATATCCCATGGGCTCATGAAGAAACGAGCGCTGCATGCAGTTGCCAGTGCAGTAGCTGCTTGGAGCCAATAGCACCCTGTGGCTGGGGGTGTGGCTGTAGGAGAAGGAACCCCTGTGGCGCAAGAGGTACCCGGGTTGACGGATCCGCATAAGTGAGAGCGCTCCAGGACTCACCGTTTGCCCGATTCACCAGCGAAATATCCGATCTGAAGACAAACGGCGCTTGTCAAATTGGGGGTTTTCCCCCACAAGGAGCCCCCACAAAGACGAGCGGGGGAGAGCTGAGGCTGGTGGGCATGCGAGTGCGCCACACCTTCTCAAGGGTTGGCAGCACTGCCACACTGCGAGCCGAGTAATTACTGATAGGCACAGCAGAATTGAGTTTACAGGGGACTTGTTCCCTGTTCCCTTCTGGACTCGGCCCTAAGAAGGGCCCTTCAAGGCTAATTATAACCGCTTTTTTCCTTCGAGCGGTGTGTCGGCTAGCTCATAGCTCAGGAATAAAGTCGCCTGCGTGGTATTCATCCCTCCAACCAAAGTCGTTGTTGTTTTTCTCGAGATTGGAACCGGAAAAATCAAAAGGCATGCACAAGACAGACGCCAGGCTTTAACGGAGCAAAGAGAGACAGAAGGCAATAAACAGCAGACTTTCGTGGCGGAAGCCGAGAGTGTTCACTATTTAGTAATTAGTAGTTAACTATGGAGGGTCTTGGCAATCCGCACCTCATGCCGTCTATATTTGTGTGCTTGCGGGTGCCGGGCAAAGAAAAATTATGAACAAGGCACCGTGGCTCGACAGATAGCGTCTCTGCACACATCTACCATCGAGATGTTGGTCGTGGTAGATCGAGATGCTGCTTTGTTCTGATGTACTGCGTAAGACAAGTGCGGTTAGTCATTTCGCTCACAACTCCCACGTCAAGTTGCAACTTATAGTTTTCTGACCAATTCCCTGATAGAAAGACCGAATTTTGCAAACACCCATTCGGTCCCCTTCTATTTGTCGTTCCACCATACGTGGGCCCTGATCTAGACTTTGCTGTGCTGAGGCTGACGCGCCAAATAAATTAACCAAGCCCCTCTTCTCGAGGAGATGGCAATTGCATAATCTTCCAATCACCGAAGAAGGCGAGAGTTTGTACTCGGCTTTCCGTGT
Organism: Beauveria sp. NWAFU-1; assembly: GCA_024472245.1. Taxonomy (NCBI): domain Eukaryota; kingdom Fungi; phylum Ascomycota; class Sordariomycetes; order Hypocreales; family Cordycipitaceae; genus Beauveria; species Beauveria sp. NWAFU-1. Next base: position 3,821,325 of record JANBXD010000003.1, read on the forward strand.
TTCCTCTTCATGATTCAGCTTTCTCGTCTAGCCTGGGCCTTCGAATGCATTGGGCTGGAGTTCTAAGCAGCACGGCAGACTCTTAGCCCTATCGTGTCTCAACAACAGAAACGACCGCGGAAAAAGTATTGCTGAGCACATTGGGGCCTTGACTGGCCGCCACAAACAGTGGGCTCTTCCTGGCACTTCAGGGTCATGCAGACCCTTTCTCGGCCGTGTGCTGCAATTTTCCCCACAGCGGCCAAGTTGAAAGTGACGGGGTCTTTTCACAGACGTATCCGTTCTAAAAAGAGCTCACCTCCGGGCTCGCCAACCGAGAAACCTGACTAATACGCCATAGCATTCACGATGCCTTCACGAATTTTTCCGTTTGTATCGCTAGTTATAGCTTGCACCCAACTCTCGACATATTCCACTGCAGTGCGTAATTAGGTATGACGAGTGCTAGGTGCTGCTGGTACACTCGCAGTTGGCAGTTCAAACGGTCTGGTCAAGAAGCAACGCAGCGTCAAAGAAAAGTTGCCGCCTGGCAATTCGCCCCCAGTAACTCGACAGCCTGCCTAACCCAGAGGCTCAGTAAATATGTATGTAGGCACCGAGGCAAAATTGTAAGAACACGCCCACAGTTTAAGCAGGAACAATAATCACCTGCTTACTTTTGCTGAGTCATTAGATAGGTGGCCCTCGTACCACCAACAGAGAGCCGAAGGGATCAGACATGTAGAACAGTCTGAATAGTGAGAGACTGTCGTGATTGGCCATGGTGCTGTACTGGCGGCTGAGCCTTGACCACCCAAAAAGGTCGCCAACGCCATGATGGCATGATGGCAAAGTTGAGAATCCCATGTTTCTTTACCTCATCAGCCGGCTGTTCCGGGTATTGAGGGATGGCTGACTTGCGGCCAATTATGCGACAGAGCACGACACCACATTTTGATTGAAAGAGCCCGCTTTATGCATCTCGTCGAGACACCCAATAAATCGAGACGGTAAAGACTGTCCGCTTCGATAATTGGAGACAGTTGAAACAGAAAAAAAAAAAAAAAAAAACGACATAATATTCAAGTGCCACCACCACCTGTTTTGGAGGAACGTGCCCGGGGTGCCGCGCTAGCAACGGACCTTGTACCCCTGGGACCCTTTTTACCGGGCGGTTTGATAAAAAAAATTGGTACCTGCTGGCATTTCTAGTGTTTTGCGAGCATTGTTATCGCGCAAGCGAGGGCGCGCAACGCGTGGCTGGCGACGGAGTCTCGGTTCGGGCCTGACTGCAGAATGATTGTCAGGTTCTTGCCATTGATGATACAGTATTCGGAGCCATAGAATGGCAACCTGATAGCGATTTTCTTCTCCTCCTCGTTCCTTGTGACAAATTCCCAAGAAAGTTTGTACCAGGGCAACTATTTAGACAAGTGACTTTTTCGGTAGCCAGTAATGACCCCTTCTTGTTGCCAGTAGCTTTACCTAGGGGCGTGTGCGCCCACGTCAGTCTCAGCCTCTATGACGTCGACGACAATGGGTAGGGGTTTATCAGTACGGATACGGCGTAAGGGCAAAGTAATCCCAGTGTCGGCGCTGGTTATTCAGCCGACAATAGAAAAGAGGACCAAAGCAAACATGAAAAATCATCCGCTAGGGCTCGCGGAACAGCTTCTCCGAGATGGCAGCTTGCATCGAGAATATCGATTGCAAATTGCAGCAACACCAAACTAGTGACGTCTCGTGGCCAAGGTGGTTGAGTGGCCAAGGGTCTTGGGAGCCTCGAGAAACAGGGAACAGTAAATGCATGAGGGCGCGCCGTCAAAAGAAATCACAGGAGCGAAAGAAAAAAAAAAGTGGCCGAGAGACCCCAAAAGTGGGCAAACGATCGAGATCACACACCAGAGCACTGTACTGTGAGCAAGCCCGTGGGTTTTTTTGATCTGCAGAGAGAAAATTCCAGTGCACGGGTTGACGGGCGTGACGGGGAAGGGGAAGCGGAGCAATCGGTGGGCACAAATATCAAGCGCTTTTCGCCGTAAGAAGGTGTGGGCAGCGCTCACGTTTTTTTTATTGCGCGGAGGAAGGGGCTAAACAGGATCCAGAAGGTACCAACGAAGTGCGTCTTTAGAGAAAGACATCAGAACTCATCATGTGAATGTTCTCAAGCAACCAAGCACCCAAGATGCCAGAAAGAGTCCTCATTCACACAATGATCGACGTGGACAGACAACCGTCGCGCAAACGGGTGTACCAAATACTGACGTCACGTTTACGTGTGCGGAGCGTTACCTCCGTTGCATGTGTGCCACCCACACAAACGGATGCGCGGAAACAAAGTAGGAGTGGCCGGAATTATCATTATTCAAGGGTCACCAGAGAGTCAAATAATAGAAGCACAGGTAGAGTAGAGGAAAAAGTAAAAGCCCTGATGCGTGATGCCTTGATTGTGATGATAGTTTACGCGCAAGTTACAAGAGCGACGTCGATTCCAGCTGAGGATCGAGATTTTGTATTGCCCATCAGTCAAAAAGCGGAACAGGGTCTCAGGGTCGAGCCAGGGGCGTAGAGATAGTGGGGATAAAGAGCATAGCTTGTCTCTGGCAAAAGAAGAGTTTTGCGGAAAGACAGTCACGGCTTAGGCGGAAAGCACAGCGTTGGATTGTTGTTGGGAATGAAAAATAAAAACGGCAATAAACATGCAGAGAGGCAAAAGAAGTCTTCAAGAGGAGAATCAATCCATCAATAGGTGTGGCGGATGGATGCCTGTGCAGGCGGCAGGCTGCTGGCCTGCAGGAGTCATGCTGGTCGTGCAGCGCCTCTTCCTGACTTCGTCACCAGCCACTGTTTATAGCAATGGAGTAATTGGCAGTTGATAGTTGCGGCTGGCAGGCGTTTGCAAGCAGATGGCACACAAGGAATAATTTAAGAATGGCACGAATTAGTTGAGCAGTCAAATTCGACCTGAAGCTAACAAAAAGCAACTGTTGCAAAAAGCAAAGCTCATCGTCCTTCATGTCGACGCTTTTGATTCCTTGACTCCCAACCCACACTCCATGTCTGAGTTGCTGAGTTACGTTGCCCCTCTTGCCCCTGCTCCAACCGAACCCTGTCTGCCTGTAACCCTGGAGAGCCCCCAAAATTACAGTGGGCGAAAGCCAAAAATAGTGGAGGGAAGGCGCGGTGGAGAGGGGGTCCAGCTGGTTTGGGTGTTTGGGTGTGTTTTTTTTTTCCTACCTACTGAGTAAATAGGTGGCCGTGAGCTCAAGCTCTCTACTCAGTACGAATAGGTACCCAAGTGGGTGACGAAAAATATCGCCGCGCTGCCCGCCCGAGCTTCTCATTCCCAGACAAAGTCGTGCGAAACAAATACCTTCGAAGTATTCAGAGATCATAAACGATATCAGAGGAACTATCCCTCTTTTTTCTTTCCTTCTCTTTATGTCGACTCTTACGTGGTGTGCTTTGGGAGAGAGTCAGAAGTCCAGCAACGAAAGTTTGTCGTCACCCACTCGCTGGGTATCTACCTACACGCAAGAGCTGCTAGTTTTATGCACCTTCACAGCCTTTTCTCCTGTCGCGATTTCGTTTTCCTGGTAATCAAAAATGAAAGAAAATGGGGTCCATTTCGTCGCAGTATTTTTGTTTATATGATGCGCATGTTTGATGGGTTTGTGGCGAGTCTTTGTCCGCAGCACGCAGCACGCAGCACCACCGCACCATCATCATCACGTCAACGGCTGTTTGCAGAGCTCCAGGTAGGCAGGGACCCGCCCGACGGCCAAGATGCTTACACCACAAGGCGGAGCAAGTGGTACCCAAAAAGAAGCCCCAAAGGACCAAAAAAAAAAGAGGCAAACCCTTACGTCCTGTGCCTTCGATCCCTCAGCCGCTTCGATCGCCTGGCTTTTTTACCCTCCTCCCTCGGCCGGCCCTTCTGTGCCACACCCTGCCACACCCTGTCACACCCACTCCACCACACGCACGCCTCTGTCCATCAGGATATGTACCTTTTTGGCTTGACCCCGCTGCAACCGATACCTCGCTCGACCCATGCTCGACAGAAACGGCGGGCTTTGCCCAAATCCCCATCCCATCCCCATCCTGTTTCCCTCTTCACCATCCCGCACCCCCCTCCATCCTCCTCTGCCCTTTCTATTCGTATACTAATCCATCCTCCACCCCCAGTTTACGCCTATTTCTCTCATCCTGCTTTTGCTATTTCACTACTTCCTCTGCCTGCCCTTTTGAACTTTCCCCTTCTCTTCCTTCCCACACACAAACGAAGGGTTCTTTTATGCATCGTCGCCCATCTACCACCAGATCTTCAACATTGCTATACTTCAGTACCACCAATCAGCACCAGATCTCAATTACTTGGTCAACTCAACACCTGTGGATGCGACTCCTTCAGTCTTGTCTCTAGATCGATTGCTTCTAATCTAGCATCGCTTACACTACTGCTCTCACCACCACCCCCAAAAGCTAAACCACAGCCACAATGGAAGCTCTCAACGCCGCTGGCCGTAGAGTCTCTCTTCTCAACGATGACGGCCCTCGCCAACCGTCGTCATACTCCATGGCCCATGCCTATGCCACTCCTCCGTCAGGCGCCTCGTCCCCCATCAGCCCCCAAATCTGGCGCTCCGGTTCCTACGATTCGCAAGTGAGCGGCAGCGACGCCGTTTCCCCGCTGACACCCGCCCTCGACTATGCCTACAACTCTTCGCATTCATCTAGCCGCGCCTCCAACAATACCAAGCGACCCTTGCACTATGCCAGCAGCCGTTCCACTTCCAACGAAGACGAGGTTTCCGTCGCTCCCGGCGCCGCCCAAGACCGCCCCGCCAAGCGCTACCCGTGCCGCTTCCGCGATTCCCACGGTTGCGAAAAAACCTTTACCACCTCGGGCCATGCTTCCCGCCATTCCAAGATTCACACCGCTGAAAAGGCTGTCCAGTGCACCTTTCATGGCTGCCAGAAAAAGTTTACCCGCGCCGACAACATGAAGCAACACCTCGAGACGCATTACAAGGACAAGACCCGCAGCTCCGGCAGCCACCGCTCTGCCACCGCCGCCCACCACAAATCCGCCACAGAGCATCGTCGCCCAGCCGCTGCTACTGCACGCAGTCGCTCTTCCTCGTCGCTCAGCGGCCCAGAGCTGGATGTCCGCCAGTACGCGCTGCCTACGCCGCCCCCGCTGCGCTCGCCTGCCGTCATGGCGAGCGGCGGTCCCTCGGCCTGGGAGACGACGGGCACAACGACTCTGCCCCTGCACAGCCGCCCGTCTGCCATACACGCCCCCAACAGCGGCCTCGATGCGCTTGCCATGGCTATTGCCTGCCAAGAAAGTTCATGAGATGGACGGCGTCGACAAGACTCATAATCTATGATGATTCGACATCATCTATCTATGCGCATCGAAATATCCGAGCTTCCCCGGCAGAATCGACATCCTCTGCTTGCTTCATTTCTTAATCTTTAATGCGGTCACGCCTTGCAGAGGAGTGGTGCGCCACTTGATCTTATCTACACCACTTTACGCTTCCTGTGACTTTTTTTTTTTTTGGCTTCTTTCGCAGCTGACAAGGAAAATATATACCAGTCCGAATGGTGAAACTGGAGAAAACGGCGTCTTGTTTTGAAGCACACAATCCTTTCATATCTACGGCTTGTTAGGGTCTGTTTTCTTTCATCTCCCCGAGGATAATCTGAGTTTTTTTTACATTGTCACGGCCGCATCATTTACACAAAACCGGTCAACATTCATGGCTGTCATGCCGTGGATTTTCTTTTTATTGAACATGTCTATACTTCTATACACAACATACACGGGACACACGGGAACGAGCATACGCAGAATCATAGACGCAAAGTATACGAATTGGCGTCGTCTTTGGGTGGGAGCGGAGGATCAGGATTTGCCGCGATAGTTTGCGCTTTGCAATGTCGAACCTCCTCGGAGCATGGGAAGGCACCCGCACCGGCGGAGATTTTTTGAATGGGATTGGTGTAAACACACCTTCTTTCGCTTTCTCTTCTTTGATATATCTCGTTAGCGACATCCAGCCACGGTACAAAATATACGAGGAATCGAACGCGGCCGCTTCAAGCGGTGGCTAGTTTCTGAAACTTTTCTCTTCTTACAGTTGCTTTGACAACTTGCCAGCGTAATAATTTTGTCCTAATTTTTCCAAGCACCACCTTGACGCCGCTACCCCGTTGGAAGGCTACTCGTAGGTAACTCGGTGGCCCCATCATCGGCCCCGACCTGGGTCCATCATCACAAACGCACGTCACTTTGTTTTATGGGCTTCGGCCTTGTCGTCGCTGTCACTCGTTCCGTTGTGTAGTGCCAAGGGGAGGGGGGCCAGCCTTTGAGAGCTATCGACTATTGACTGTGACCGTTTGCGTACGAATATCCGAATATGCTTCTCGAACCCATGCTGGCCCAGTCCCATGGCCCGCCCAGTAACTACCCATGGAGTGACATTCGTTGACATTCGCATCACCGCCCTTCGAAAAATAGAAAAACTCTGTACGCCGGCATGGAGGGGTCCAAGGAAGGCAGACGAACAAGCAAGACTCCCTTCTATTCTACATGCCGAGAAATATGCACGGAATTGATGACATGCCAGCCCAACATGGGCGCCATGCTTGATGCTTCGTGAGGTTCTGCTTTGTTGAAAATTGCCCTTTAATTTATTGTCATAGCAGTGATTTTACTCTTGCTCATTACTATCTCAGTGCTCCGTATTAGCTCCCCATCGCGTGTTACAAAGTCTGAGCAGAGAGACACTCGCGTTTCTCCGCACGCCACTAGGCCCAAGCCCTTTTGTTCTGTTTCTCTCTTGCGCACAGGCTGGATCGCGCGTCGGAGAAACACCGTGCCCCAAGCAGGTGTGACATTTTGTTTACTCTGCCGATTTCGCTCTTCTCCAACAATGGACCCTGCCTGCATCGAGACATGCAGGGACCCTGTTTCGCCCGAGGCTGTGCGGAACACAGGCATCCCGCCCTTCAGGAACGCAAGACATTGGTACCGGAATTCAGAATGCACACTGGTGTAACAATCTCATTCCGCCCTTTTTCCTCTTGTAATTTCGAGCTCGCCCTTCCTTGTTCTTTTTTTCAGCCATGGTGCGACGATCGCATGGGTGGCAACAGGTGGGGAAGGTGTCTCAAATGCAAGGTCAAGGTCCTGTACCTTTGTTTTATTTTCATCCCGAGTCATGCCAGCCGGCAGTAAGCAATAAGAAATTTTCGAAGTCATTTCCGCTCGGTGCCTGCCATCTTGGCATTTCTGGCAATCTACGGATCCGTACAGAAAGTCGCATTCCTTGAGCTGGACAAGGATCGCAGCCCTAGCAGGGTCTTGGACGACGCTTTGCCAAGACGGGTCCTCTTTGTTATTTATCCGGACACCCCATTAAAGATGTCACTTTCATCCATCTGGCCGCTCAGGTACCGAGTCTTGTAGCCTATGCGATGTATCGCTTCCTTGACCCGGAAGAAGCTGCGGCGAAGGCAGCTCAAAGTGGTGCGGTGGGAATGGCACCCCATTGAACTCCCGATCCGAGCTGTGCGCGTACAGCCAAGTTTCTAGGAACCGACGGTATCCTGAAAAGATTGAGAGGTCAGCCGCTGATTTGAGCCTAGACGAAGAATTACGCATACCGTCGCCATGGGTGAATTGAATGCTCAGATACCGTATATCTTGGTCACCCACCTCTGCCGATTGCCCTGCGGAAAACACTCGGGGTCGCATTCGCTGGGCGAGTGAACGTCGGGAGCTTTCTGGCGCACTGCCTCGACGACCATGGACCACCAGACGAACTTGCTTCGCGCGGTCCTCCCTTCCGCGGAGTTCTCCTTCGAAGATGTGTACATCATACTCGCGGTATGAGCCACCGGCCTTGTTTGCAAGCACTGACAGCGAGTGGCAGGTCGTATATCTGTCACGCCAGAGTTTGAGTCGCTGTATTGCGCCAATTCCTCTGACTTTGCCATAGCTGTCGGTGCGGCCATGAACATTCGTCCATACCACATCGACGTCATAAAAGTCTACTAGGTCCTTGCGGCGCACATCGCCCTGGAAGAGGAGGGAGCCGTTTACCGACGTGAATTCGTATCGTACAGAAATGTACTGATCGTGGATGCATACACCCTCGTCTGAAATGTATCGTATGCGATGTGGTTCGGTAAAAGTAACGTAGCGCTCCATATCAGACGGGTCGTGATATTGTCTGTGGCGCGCATGTAGCGTGTGCGGAAAAACTTCCGCAGGCACATCCGACGGCACTGCAACGTCAGCAAGTCATATGCATGGAGAGCAAATGCGTGTCTGCTCACAGTAATGCTCGAGAAGCTCATTCTGGTAGCTACATTGCCACAACACTCGACGCTGCTCGGATCCGACCACTTCCCAGGGGCCGAGGTATACCGTCCGCTCCTCTGATGTATCTTGAAAGAGTGTTCTGGTCGGTCAGCAGGTGACGGCAAAGCGTCAATGCTGCGGTACTTACATGGTGGCCTGGAACCCCGGAGGCCCAATGTCTAGAGGACGCAGACTGGAGCGAGGCACAAAAGAGCCTCCAATGGAAGAGGGCGCAGAAGCGACAGAGACGCCCGAGGTTGGCGTCCAAGTAGAATCGACGGGGCTGGCGTAGGAACGACTGTATGTTGGCGGACGGCCGAGCGAAGACGTGGTAAAAGACGAGCTCGAAGAGGACATGCTGCAGAAGCAGCTCGAGGCGTGGCGATCAGGTCACGTCGGCGGTGGGGGAGGGGAACCAGTCATTCCAAAACTGGTCACCGAGGCGCAAGCTTACGTTGGCAGGGAGCCGAGCAGAGACGCGAGATTGCGCCGATTGCAGCTGGGCAGCGACGGGACCGTGAAATTTATGCAAACCAATGCCTTTTAAGACGGGTTGGTTGTGGTAGAATTTGATGATTGATGGACGCTAGGAAGCGGGCAAGCAGAGGAGGTCCACGGGCCGGCGACGAAATGACGAACAGTTGATGATGTACCGCAGTGTGCTGGTTGGCTACTCTATGGCTGAAGGCGCTGAATGCTACCTGACCAGAGTTGCAGTGCTGGAGGTAGCTGACGAGTTATCTGCGACTTCGCAAGCAGTGGACTCGAGACGGGAGCGACTCGCCAGCCAAGTTCATTGTAATCATGTCGCGCCATTAATCTATGCGGCGCGGAAGCATTTAGCAAGACCAGCACAGAAGACGGCGTTGGCAGCGTGCTAAAGTCGTTGGAGGTGGAGGTCGAACCGGCGTGGCGGGGGGCGGCCATTGCCGTTCCACTAGCGGCCGTAGCGGCAGGCACGGGGGTTGAGCGCGGCTTGTGATGGGCTGGTGCGCCGTCGTTTGTGGTGGGGAGAGATTGAGAGAGGGTGGACCGTGGCTAAAGAAATGGCTGAGAGGTGCATTGTAATTTATACTCCGAGTGTGCGAGGATGATGATGGTGATGATGCAAAGTCGTACCGAGGGAATGATGCTGATGGGGGCGACGGAGGAAGTGCATATATATCTATCTAGTCTTGGAAAGATATCGGCAGCAGTAACAGGTTGGTTCTCAAATGTTTGCTAATAAAGAGGTTGCTTTTTTTGCCAGCTGCCAGGCGGACGCTCCTCAGGCGGTTTCTCCGATGGAGTTTCCCCGCCAGCTCGCTTGTTGAGTAGACATCCCAGCTACACCCACGCTCTTCTCTCCAACAACTATCAAACCGCCACCATGGTTCACTTCCCACCGCTCGAGCACGAATTCCTCGCTTTTAGATCTATCTCACCAGCCCAGGACCCAAGATCCGTAAACAAAGTCCGCTAAAGTTTGCCTTCGCGGCACATTGGCAACGCCACTACAACTCCACCATCGAGACATGTCCAGACAAACACCACACAGGCATCACGTTTTAGCCACTGCTACATCTTGGATCAGGAGTGGGATATTGTCAAGCCTTGAATGCCCGAGGTAGCCATCTGCAGGCTGTCACCCGATTCCAGCACGGCAGCAATGCACTCCTTCACCCGTCACCTGCCTCGCCGCCAACCAGCCCTCCAGCTCTCAGCCCGAGTCTAGCTCGGCCCACTGGCAGGGGCGCCTCGCCTGTCCTGTCGCCTACACTATTGATTAGCGGCGCAGTCACCCTGTCTGACAACTCGTCGCGGACTCCCGAATGGCGATATCATCTTTGCTTTCTACTCTTGTCATGTCATGCGAGACAAGTCAAAACACCCCTCGTCATTAGCTGGCCAACTGCGATCCCGCCTGTGCCCCCACCTGCGCCGAGATATAGCTCGACCAACAACAGCCGCCGCAAACCTTGGCGCTGTGCGCTGATATTAATTGCGCTCCGTCTCGAGCGCGACCACCGCAAATCTTCGACAAAGCACCTTACTGCATCATCTCTCCTGATGCCGTTTGCGCACTTCGCTGACAATGCCGCTCGGGTCACGGCTCGGGCCTAGAAACCGTGGTTTTCTCGGAGCAGACAGCTCTGCTCTGCCAACGCAGGATCTGCAGGTATGTGCCCTGCGCTCATCCGATCCGCGTCCGAATTCTCGCTGATCCTGCAGGACCGCCATCAACTGCGATATGAACTGGATCTAAATTCGTGGAATTTTCGTATCTGGGGTGTCGCTGCCTCGGGCTTTTTAACTGACTCGTACGGCTCGTCTCGGACGGCGACATGTAGTCCCACCACTGGCTAACACGCCTAGATACAATCTTTTCTCTACCAACGTTATTATCGCATCTATCGCATTTGTATATTACCCGCATGGCCGCGAATGGCCTAGTCTCCTCATCAACCTCTTTACACTCCTTGGCTCCGTTATCGGTCAACTCTCATTTGGCTTTCTCGCAGATTACTATGGCCGCACTCGACTATACGGAATCGAGCTGGTGCTGGTCATTGTCTCGACTATCGGCGTTGCAACCAGCAGTCACGGATATAATGACATGTCTTTCTTGGGGCTGTTTATCTGGTGGCGTTTCGTCATGGGCGTTGGTACGTTCTACACAAGCAGAATCACCGCGCGCAGCTAACAGTGACAGGCATTGGTGCCGAGTATCCTCTCAGCGCAGTCATCACATCTGAATGGTCCAGCACACATTCGAGGGCGACCATGCTATCGAGTGTGTTTCTCATGCAACCCATTGGTCAGGCATTGGCGCAGCTCGTCGGGCTGTGGGTGCTCCTTGGCTTTGAAGATAGCAAGAAGCTGAGGGATCTTCGTTGCGGCTTGGACACCTTGCATGAAGAAGAGTGCCGTAGAGCTGTGGATGGCATTTGGCGCATTGTCATAGGATCCGGCGCTATTCCCGCCCTCCTTGCCATCATTTTTCGCTTCTTTTTGTTTGACTGCGGCCTCTACAGTCTCGAAGTTCGCAACAAGCCGGCCGTCGCCATTATGAACACGCAAAGAGTCTATGGAATGCCGGCCAGCTCAGCCATTCGTTCTCAGAGTATACATCATCAAAACTCGTTTGCGCTACAGAGTACAAATGGTAACCTGCATCCGGAGCCCTCGCCACGACCCATGCCGTTGCAGTTTTCACGCGAAGATTTGCACAATTACTTCATTCGCGACAGAAACTGGGTCTACTTGCTTGGAACGGCCGCCACATGGTTCTTTCTGGACGTAAGTTTTTATGGATTGTCTCTCGATAACAAAGGCACACTCTCCGACATGTGGGCGACGACACCGCCGGTCCCAATCAACGAGAACCTCGCGTGCTGGAATTCGAGTTTGCCGGGAGGAACATCCACAGTCCCGGGATGGCGAAAATCAGGGTTGCCTACGTGGCAAACCGATTCAACACATCCGTGTAATACCATTTACGATGTATTGATCGAGCAAACCAAGCAGTACCTCCTGACTGTGTCGCTTGCGTCTATAGCAGGCAGCCTCTGCTTCATCATCTTTGCAAATCGCATACCCAGACGCCAGTGGCTTACCGCATCATTCATCATTCTAGCCGTCTTGTTCATGATTACCGGTGGCGTTTACTATGGTGTTCACCGTGACAATGCGGCCGCCGCCACCGTCGTCTGCGTGGCCATCTGCCACTTTATGTTTAATTTTGGTAAGCATTTCTGCCAGCAGCGTAGTACAGACAACCCACAGCTAACTTGGGCAGGTGCCAACACCCTCACATTCATCATCCCTGCGGAGATTTTCCCCACCTGCTATCGCTGTACGTGCCACGGCATCTCGGCAGCCGCCGGCAAACTCGGCAGTATCGTTGCCGTGCTCGTCGTGTTTGGCATCAACAAGGCCTACAAGAGCCAGACACGCCAGGGCCTCATCTTTTTGCTCTTTGGCTCGGTCGCCGTGGTGGGGGCCTTTTTCTCATGGGCCTACTTGCCCGACTCGCAGCGCTGGGTTGTCGAGCCCACAGGTGACGGCCGCGAGAAGCGATTCCTCGAAACCAAGGACCTGGAAGAGCTGGGCGAAGGCAGGGAGCGAGCCAGGCAAGCGGGAGAGTTGGTGACATTCAAGGAACGATGGGGTGGGCTGCGCAGTCGGAGAGGCGAGCAGAGGACTGAACCAGAGGCGTAGCACACATGCTTGACGCAGATTGTACGAGATAGCTTGTTGTTTTGGACAGATGGCCCGACAGTATGCTACAGAACGCTACAAATGTCTTGATGTATACAATTCAGTGGTTCAAACATGATGCAATATTCTTCAACTTTCTTTAGCTCATACGCTATAGTGGCACCGGCACCGGATTATTTATGAGCAAATCCGCAGTATCCGCGTACAAGTCGTCCGCGCTCATCGTCGCTTTTACGTAGGGGTCCCGCTCCAGAGCGTCGAGCCATCGCGCCCAGCGCTCAGAGCCGCCGCCGCCGCCGCCGCCGCCCGCCGGGTCGGGCCATCCACGGCGCGGATGGAGAATGGTACGCAGGCGCAGGGCAAAGGGGGCGAGGTGGACGTCGACGAGGCTGATCATGGGGCCCAAAAAGTACGGGCCTTGCTCGTCGGCGGCCTGCGCGAGCCGGCCAAGCTGCGCCTGCAGGCGCGCAATGAGGTCCGGCCGGCGGGCGAGGTCCGTGTTCCGGAGGAGCGCGTAAAAGGCAGTCAAGAGGTCGGTGTTGATCTGGGATGCACGTGTTAGCTTCATTTTTATTCTTTTTCTTCTCCCGGCATGGAATCAGTAGCACAAAGGTAGAAGGTGAACTTGCATGGTTGATCCAGAAGCGGCAGTTGGCCTTGAGACGCCTGTCCGTGGGCAGCAACGGTACGCGCTGATCCAAGTCTTCGAGCTACTCAAAACTCGTCAGCAAATAACTTGAAGAAAATAAAATTAGGACAATGGAGAGACTTGCATATTCCAATATCACGGCCGACTCGGAGCAGGCCCACGCGCCCTGCCGAATGGCCGGCACCTTGCCTTGAGGATTCGCCTCGAGCAGGGCCGGCTGCGCAGGCCTGCGGTGCGGATCAGTCTCGCAGTACTGATACGGCACGCCCTTGGCCTCGAGAGCGATCCAGACGCGCTGCGAAAAGGGGCAGTAGGAGGCCGCGTACAGTCTGAGATCGCCGCCATCGCGGGTGTGCTTCTTGGCCGTCACGGCCGCGGCGCCGCTGGTCCGTCGCGGGGCGGGCTGCGCCCGCTTCGCCACCTTGTCCTGAGCGGCCACGTGCCGCTGGACGCTGTTCTTCTTGATCTCGTCGCTCTTGGCGAGGGTGTGCTTGTGCGGGCCGGCCACGCCGTCGCCCTTGCCGTTGCCGCCGTTGCCGTTGACGCGCTGAATGGTCCAGAAGCGCTGCCCGTGGTAGCCCGCGGCCACGGCTGCCGCTGCCGCCGCGGACGTGTCGCTGGTGTCGAGCTGCAGGGGCTCCGAGCTGGGGAAGTATTCGGTGATTTTTATCTTGACGTCGCACAGGTCGCGCTCGCGCGCGCTGCGTCGACGCCGCTTCTTGTTGGGGTCCTCCGTCTTTGGTGTGCCAGGAGGGCGACCTTTCATGCGACAGTCCCAGTAGTGGGATATAAACGGTTTACGCTTATACTTTTGTGTAGACCGGTGAGAGTAGACATTATCTACGTGAGGAAAGTATGTTTCAAATCTAGTGCTGTTAGTGGTGACTTTGCCAACCAAACTCAAACGTGCTTACTGCTCTTGTGTGAGAACAATCATCTCATCAACATTGAAAAGCTTCTCTCGCCAGGCTTGCAACTCCGGTGGATCAACCACAATCCTGCCTCCTAGCTTACCTTGGGCTGCAGGCGTCGCGGAGGACGCATCATCGGCTGTGCCTGCGCCAGCTCCGGTCGGCATGGCGGGAGCAAAGTGCAGCGTTTGCTGGCCCATGATCGGGGCCATGGACCCATGCGGATGCGGAACGGGCACCGGCGTCGGCGCGAGGATGCCAAACTGGCCCATGTGCTGCTGCTGCTGCTGCTGCTTATCGGCAGCACCCATCGATACTGGCGGCGCGGCCTGCACAGTCGCATTGCCTTCATTGCTGCCCGTCTGCCGTCGCCGCCTCTGCGGTTGCCGGTTCTCCTCGGCTTGCGCCTGGTAGTCTAGCCCTCCGAAAATGTTGCCCTGCGAGCGATATGCTTCACCCATCGCCACGGCCGCGGCGGCCGCCGACGGATACCCAAGTCCCATGTCCATGGCATATGGCTGCTGCTGTTGCTGTGGCGGCTGGTGAGATGTCTGCGGCGGCTGCGGTTGCTGGCCGCTGGCAAACGACCCTGATGCCATGGTGGGGTGTCGTCGCGCGACACGCGCTGAAGCGTCAATGAGGTGTCACACGCTGTCGCAGATGATATGAGAGGCTCTAACACGATGAATCGCCTTTGCTTGCTGCTTTTAGGGGATGGTGAGAATGGTGAGGGCAAATTGGGTGGCAAGTGGGTAAAGGCTACTGGTTGGCGTCAAAAGAGCGTCGTGCACGGACCACTCGGCCGACCTCAAGCGGCGGTTAGGCAATGTGATCTGATGATATCCGGCGAATAATAATGGCAATGTACTGAAAACAAACGGTATCGGTAGAATGAGAAATAAACAAAAAACTTCATCTTTTATTGCCCTCATTTGGTTAGTCTGAATGTACCTGTCGTGTGGTCATTTCAGGATCCCTACGTGAGACCCCCAAGCAAAGGACAGCATTTTTACCTTCATTACCTTGATTACCTCAAACATGAAGCGAGAATATCCAACCTTCTGCTAACACTCTATCGTAGTTCTATGGTTGCCACACTCAGAGGAACCTGCGGTTCAGCGCGACTCCGGCCCCGGCTCTCACAACCCCGGTTTCGTTAGCCCCACACCGATGAGATGTAATGCAACAGCTTGCTAACACTTCGCTTTTGGCAGGCTTTTGCGAACCCCTTGTTGATCTTGTTCCAGTCAGGCTTTCCTTTCAGTTGTCTCGATTATTGCTTAATTCCTTGCCCGGCTCTCCTGGCCTAGAAGCCTCGACAAGGGTTACAGGCCGGCGCGGCCCCAGGCCAGATAAGCATCCAGAACTGCGCTACACGGAATCACTATACAATGAAAACGCTGGACTCGACCGCGATATTTTGTTTGATTTCGCAAAGTGTATATGACGTTGACTTCTGTCAATTGTTCAAATAACTCATCCCAGCCAGGTATATTAGAAATGCCCATATAGAAAATCCAACAAAGTTCGAATCAAAGCAACAAAAACAGCCAACGCCGCCCACAGTCATCATCATCATCAGAGAAGAGAGAATATCATCATAAATACTCGATAGCATATACATTGCCACTTCTGCGCGTCATCCCGGTCACCATTTACCCCCGCATCGGCTCATTGCCTGTATCCCAGGACGACAGGTCCATCGCCTCCATAGGCCCCATGTTCATCAGCGCGCGCAAGACACCCTCATTCTGCATGTTGGCCGCCTGCTGCGCCGCGGTGATGTTATCCCAGCCGTTGCCGAACGACATGGCAGGGCCGCCCATCTGCTGCTGTTGGTGCTGTTGCATCTGGAACGGTTGCTGCGCGGGGCTGAAGAAGTGCGCGCCGGTGCTGGGAAATTGTGGCGAGGTACCCGACCCAAATATTTGTAGAGCACTGCTGTTACCCTGCTTTACCGTTTGGCCATCCGATCCATTACTCGAGTTTGGCGTCCGGCCGTTGGACTGGCCTTCCGGGGACTCTGTACTTTCGCCATTTACATCCCCGAAGCTCGATATGTGCCCGCTGCCGTTGGCGGCGGCCTTGTCGTAGATGATGCCCGAGTTCGGGGTCAGCATGGGCATTTGTTGGTCCACCGAGAGCCACGCCTGTCCTCCAAAGGCCGTGTTGCCTGGCAAGCCCATGCCTGAAGGCTCGGATACTGGAGGCGGTTTGGCATGGTCGTCCTTGGAATAGTCGCATTCTCGATATGACAAGATACCCTTGACATGTTCTGGGTTGTCGCACAAAGCCTTAGGAGAATCGTCTCCATTCTGTTCAGGCTGAGGAAAGGTCAGGGTTAGTTTGAAATATGGTGAGGGGTAAACAGGGGCACTTACGCTATCACCGCCTCGGGGGAATGCATTCTTTAGCCTGGGTATTCTGGCTGCGAGCGCCTCAAAGTCTACATCCAGCTGTACCAAGAATGATTCGGTGAGGGGGTTGCGCTTCTTGAGCGCGTTCATGGCGGATAATAAGAAACGAAGTGAGTCGGCGGTAGCGTCGTCTTCGGGACGGCTCTTGAGGTATTGTACAAATACACGAGCGGCCACGTAAAGAGTAAAGGAGATGAAGGGGTTCATCTAAGCACGTTAGCGACACGGATGAGAGAAGAACGCGTCGAGACTTACAGCTGATAAATCCATATGCGAAACGTTTCGCATGACGCCCGCAATTTCATTGGCGGCCGTGATGCAACGAACCTTGCTTTCAGAGCTGAGAGATGCCGGAAGCTTATGCGTCTCTGCTTTGAAGATGGCTGCTTGATGAAGGCAAATCGTGGACGTGTGAATAGACATGTTCATGAAGACGACATTTGGGTTGGAGAGGCCCGCGGGCAGCTTGAGATTGGATGGTAAGCCGAGAGAGGTGTTGAGAAGGATGTTATCCATTTCGCGGTGGCGCTTCCAAAAGGGTCCATTGACGTCGCCATCGTGATCGTCGCTGTCAGGTCTGTGCAGGTGCACAAGATTGCGGCCGAAGATCGCTGCTAGCAGAACAATGGCACCAAAGGATGAAAGTTTGGTAGCACCAGCTGGGGTGGTGCACTCGTCGAGTGTTTGTGTTTGTTCGGGGCGGCTCATCTCAAAAGCCTCCTCCGTGGCGGGAAGCTTGGTAAGAATGTCACGTTCGTCAATCGTCATGGGCCACCCGGTACCAATGCTCGCGTAGCGGTCCTCGCAGAATGCCATCCAAAAGGTGCGTCGTCGCTCTTCACGCTCGGTCCAGTCTTTGGGTGGGGGGAGGCATTGCTTCACATCCAAGCCTGCGCCGTCGAGTCGATGCAAACCAATCCTGATTTGTCAGAATAGAGTCAAAGGGCAAGAGTATGTATACGTACATTTGTGCTAAACGGACCGCGCAGCCGGTATTAATCCAAGCACGAGGAAAGTACATCATCTTCATCTCGTAGCATGCCAGCAGGATGTGCGCTTGACAGTGGGCTACCGAGATCATGTGCTCGCCGAAACCCTTGACGTAGTCGCCCTCGACGTATTTACGAGCGCGAGCGTAGAATAGATGCTTCAGGTCAGAGTACTTGTCTGTGATGGAACAGGCCATGGTCCACATGGCATATCGTAAGCAGACGGGAGGCCGTTGGTTGGGTGCCCTAGATGGTGAGCATGGGTGCAAGACATTGCCAAGCTGTATGTTGAACTTACAAGTTCATAGCGGCCATAAAGCGATAGCGGTGAATCATGGGCATTGAGGGATGAATCTTCTCAAAGTAGAGTTGTTGCAGTTCGTCGATAGTCTGTTGCGCGGGTAGGGGCTCTTCCAAGCCGAGGCCAATCATTTCCCAGCTAAAGTCACTGCCATCACTGTTGAGAGGCATGCTAAAGTTGAATTCTTCGGCGGGTGCGGCGCGCGGCGACTCGGCGGTATAGTTCCGACGGTCGAGCTCTGCGTCAACGGCCACTGAGGGTGCAGGAGCGGCAGGGGGCCGTTTGGCTGGACTGGAGGACGACTGGGCAGACTGTGATGGTTCCTGTGTCTTCAGCAGTGTCTCGACTTGCTCTGTAGCTGCATGTTAGCATCCAGTTGATTCCCATGGGGAAGGGTGCATGTGACGGACTTAGGCGTTCTTCGAGGGCCTTGACATAACCTCGTTTGGGGCCACTCTTGCGTCTTTGTTCGTCGTACGCACAGGAATGACCGAGGCGGGAGCAAGTACTGCAGCTTGGTCGCAAGCCATCACACTTGAGCTTGCGTTTGCGGCAGATCATGCAAGCGAGGCGCTTGGGCTTGGGGACGGAGGAGTTGTCGGGGACATTATCGGGAAGGTTGTCGGTGAGGGCGCCGTCGGCAGTGTTGTCGTTGCTGGCGCCGTCATCGGCGGGACTGGCTTTGGCATAGCCATTGTCTACGGAGCCAACCATGTCGGAGACACAGGGCAGAGCCTGCAAACGACGGTCGCGAAGATGGGCGAATCGGGGTATGACAGATAATGGAGAAGTCGCCGAGCCGGGGATGAATGGGTCCGCAGCGGCAGACAGGCCGGGCACGACAGGGACGGCGGAAGGCGAAGGCGACACAGCTAGGTCGGTAACGAAGAATATGTGAAGGTGACTGGCAAGACCGAGGCGGTGGTGATGTTCGAATGGTCTATGGTGTTGTTGCAAGGAAAATTGGTCAGCGGCAGCGCATCAGGCATACCGGTGGTTTGAAGGGTGCGGAGTTGAGCCAGGTGGTGTCAGTGGGGAAGGAAAGTGAGTGGTGGTGGCAGTGGAGGGAGGAGGGTGTTTGGATGTGTAGCTGTGCAGGTACTCGGTACCTCGAAACACGTTAGCATGACTTGGTAGGACTTTTCGGGCCTTGAAAAAGTTCCGCGATGGTCTAAGTCTGGCATGGAGGGGGCACGGCACAGAACCTAACACAGTTGGTGTAAACCCAAAGTCTGGACTTGTAGGTATAGAGGTAGATAGGTAAGGTATTCGTAGTTTCAATGTGATCTATAAATACAGAACTCCGGACCTCGAGGTAATTCCGAGCAGGATTGTTTCGGCATGGATTTGGTGTGAAATGCTCTGAATTGCCTCGGGCCCGCTGCAGGCACCTATAAAACATGGACAGGGTTTAAAAGCGCTGGAGCCAACCGCTGAAGACCATCACCTCGGCGCACGGTGCTATTGCGTGGATAGGGGTACCTGGGGTTTGCAGTGCGTGGGTTAGGGGTGCACGGTACCTTGCCTGACAATCCTTCAAAAAGGGCATTTCGGCAAGGTACTGGGTACCTGAGCAGGTACCTAGGTACTCATTATTACACCCACCAACTTGCATCTACAGCTTCTTCCACCTATCAAGTACTGGTGCATGGGCAGCGACGTATCCTCACTACCTACGCATTAATGACCATGTTTGAAAATTGCTATTTTATACCAGTATGCTGTCAATCTGTCGGGCGTGATCATCTGCGTCAAGGAGCCGCCATTTGTTGCGTGCCACTAATTATAAACTATCCGTACCTAAAACCGTATTCGCAACGCCTGGTAGGGCACCAGATAACCCAGCCGCTACGTCACGGGAAGTTGGTGTTTTCGCATCTGTCTGAATCATTAAATCTACGTCAGACTACACCCAAAAGAGGTAAAATGAAACATTGTTCCATGTCATCTTTAACAGGCAACAATTTCCAAAGACAAGCCTTTAGAGATACGGACTTTACGGAGTGCCACCAGTACATGTAAAAGGCGGCCGCGCACTGCCTGGCGTAAGCAGTTGGCAGCCTTACTCTTCCTTGCGCACCCCCTTCCCCCCCCGGCAAACCTGATGCGTCGGGCGACACGCGATACGGTGAGTGCGCAATACTTGTTTGATTTACACAAGTCTGTGCTCTGCTCGTGGATAATTTGTTCAAGCAAGGCACAGCCTACTACTCAAGGCTCAAGGCAACAAGCAACACGTCGGAGCGGGCTGCAGGCGCAAAGCCACTCTTACCACTTATAATTTACTATTTTTACCTCCATTCACGTACTTGGTACATATTAAATACGTATTAGTTGTACATATTATCAGTTCAGCTTATCAGCCTGTTCCAGCCCTGCGTTTTCCCCTCTAGCAATCCACTTCAAACCCTGCAGCCTTTCAATTGCACATGTAAATGGCCAGTCCATCAATTCTGTTGAGCATCATTACTACATCACCACCATTATTCTTACTCTTCTTTCCTTTTTTTTCCTAAACTTAATCCCCATCCCAAGTTTCCCTCTTTTACAAGGCCACATGATTCGGCGCACATGTGGCCACGTTTTCATCTCCCCCAGTCCTCGCTTAACTCTGCCGCTCCCTATACCGCCATCATCTATACACGGCTCTCTTTGTCTGTGGCTATTCCCACACGCCCATCAAATTCCCTTCATCATGTACTTGCACCGAAATCGGTGGCCCATCTTTTCATATTCATTTGCAAACCACTGGTAGCCGTCCAGTTGTTCTCTCCTCTCGTAGACCCCTCCGCTGCGCCACTTCCATCTGGAATGCTAGTGTTGGCGGCGCCCCCAACTTGTAGCTGTCACAAGCCAGAACGGTTGCACACTAAATTTTGCACTAAATTGACGCACCCACACCCAGAAAAGCCCCTTCTTTCATCCATCCTCGTCTAACTATTCGTACAACCGAGGATAGCCTGCCAACCTGCCAACTGCCTTGCATCCCAACAGTTCAAATCTCTCTGCCAGCACGTTGCTTTTTCCATGACAGGTGCATCAATGATGACACAACTCGGTGAAAACTGCTCACCATGCGCTTAAATCCAATTCACCTGTGAAATTGCCAATATCCCACTCCAGAACAGACCAATATGTCACCACGTCATGGCTGCGTCGCAACCTGTCGAAAGCAAGCAAATTGCTACCTTTTTTGCCAACCCAGAGACAACGCTCGAGGCAACGCTCGAGACAACAGCGGAGCGGAATTATCCCAGCCGACTCTCAGCGGAGCTGACCCATATATAGATCGATCACCCATACCCTACCACCTCATATAGATGCATTGGCAATAATAACGCAGAGCCGCTTACATGTTCCGACAGCCAGCATCGGGCTAAACCTATCAAACAGATTTCTCATGGCGAATATCGTCACATACACTGACCAAAGAGAACAACCGGTTGTGCAGTTCGAACGTCTTGATTCATGCGTACTCTTGAAGGGCATCTACTGCAAATCTCGTCATGAACTCCTCGGTGGCTGCTCTGCGGTCCTCATCGACGGGTCCTCAATCTCCCGAATGCGACTGGTAACTGGCAATTTGTTTGCGAATAGGCAGGTGTTTGGTTCATACTTGTCCACGGGGGCTGTAATGAAGAGTTGATTGAGAAAAAAGTGACGCGACCGCAAAAAGAAACGTACAGCACCCGGTGTTCGCTGGTCGTCACCGACCCAACTACTAATCTGGCGCTCAAGTGGTTGTCTATCGGAGATCAGACGGGATCCAGACTGTTCACTCGGCTATGGCCGTACATGCTCAGGTAATGGACTTTTCTGCTTATCACTTTTACAGTGGAGGAGGAGTCCTCAATCTCATGCATGCGACGGGTAACTTGCAAATTGTTCTGTAGATGGGCAGGTGTTTAATCCATATTTGTCTACGTGGGCAGTACCGGATCTTCAGGAACACCCATCTTGATGGCGTGCCCTCGAGTTCATCACGGAGCTCGGGAGAAGAAAGCCGGCATCATCCAAAATTCCGAACGCTGGCCTATGGAGCATCTATTTACTTATCCAATCGCGAATTATCCAATATCTGTCGAAACTGGGCTCAGCTCCTCAAATGTGAGTTTCCTTTTTTTTCGAACACAAAAATGCTGCCCCTGCCGTCTTGTGAAACTGTTGATACATTACTGGCGTGTGTCTAGACCCAACGTTTCCGTCACATCTAGGTACTCCATCACATCTAGGTACGTCTGGCGAGTCATGGTTTTAACCTTTGTGATCATACAGAGGTATGTTAGCTATTAATATTACCGCTAGTCCCCTTGCCTATTTGCTTGCTGAAAGGTCTGCCCTGCTGCTTGCCGGCGTAACAAGCAAACGCGCAGCATATCTCCGGTTCAGCCGCGCGACGCATACTAGTTCGTGGTGCGCCACAAGGGTCTCTTGCCAATAAAAGAAAGTTTATTCTCCGTTCTGCTCTTCTAGTTTAGACTCCTTGCCTTCCTATCCCAGACTATGCCAAGTGCGGCCTTTGCTGGCAAGCCACGTTCGTATCATAATAAGGGAGCCCAGAAGCACCTGCTCATCCCTACAATACGGTGAGTCCAAGGTATTTCAGAGCAAATCACCACGAAATCCGCATACAATGCTGGTCGGATTTACTAGCGAAGTAGAGGCACTATTTGTTAAAGAACCCGTCTACGCCTTGCGTCTAGTCCGGCAGCATTACGCGAATCCTTGCCACACGGATGAATGGGGTTAACCGCCAAGCTCCCTGCGGTGGTGGCGCACCCGCCCATTCTTTCGACGACATGCGGACCAGCACCCTTGCCACGAGGCTCACGCTTCAGGCTCTGCGCGGATTCTCTTTACGACAATTCAAATGGTGGCTTTCATTCCCTCGGCGACATGATAAACCTAATTTTGGTTTCCGTCAGCAATGAGAGCACGCTATTGGGGACGAGGCTGAGCGCAAGAGAAGACGCGCATACACGCTCGTTGGCTACTTGTGCTCGAATCACCCTAAATATGCTACGTCGTTTTTTTTTTCTTCTTTTGACGCCACACCGACTACACGAGATGAAGAATGATGCGAAAATGAATTAGTCGTCTGAAAATAGATAGCATGATGAGCGTCGACCTTGCCCCCCAGTCCGGTTAGTTGGCCAAGTCTAACATGACATGACTTGCTGAGAACTATGCGTTCTGTTTCCACGCAGAAGTCCGATAAAGCGTCGGTTATTCCCCCCTGTTCTTATTAGTTGATTAAGTCTAACATGACTTGCCGAGAGGTATACGTTTCGTTCCTTTCAGAGGCCTAATTTACCCCCTCGTCTGTCGACTGTTCATTCTCTCTTCAATACTTTCGTTGAAACCTCTTCACTCTACAAAACGAATGACTTCTTCGAGCTCCATTGCATTTATCTTCTCGGCTTACGAGTCTCGTGATAGCCTCTACTTGACTCGACTACATCACGCCCACGTCCACGCTCAAACACTTACATATTCCTCTTCGCCATGAAATCCTCGATACGGTTGAACAGCACCGTGCTTGTGCTTTCGTGTCTGGGCACAATGCTGTTTCTGTGGCTCTTCATCGGACTCGACCACGACGTCCTGTCCTACGCGCGCATCCCATCAGCCAAGACCGTCAACGACCACGAGCCCATCCCCGAGCAGGAGCTCGTTGTCGACACGACGCCCGAGTACATCCCCAACACGGCCCACTACGTCTACATCCTCGCCAACGTCTCGGGCGACTTTTCCTTTGCCTTTTCCGAGGTGCTCTCCATTTACGCCACCTCTCGCTACTGGCGGCCCGACGCCATCTACCTGCACACCAACGCACCGGCCGCGGCCCTCGAGCGCGCGCGGAGCGGCGCCGCCGGCAAGTGGACGCAGCTGCTGTTCCAGGTGCCGAACCTGCGCATCGCCGCCGCCACGGTGCCGACGCACGCGCCCAGCGGCAAGGAGATTCGCCTCATGGAGCACAAGTCGGACTTTGTGCGGGTGCAGGCCATGCGCGAGCACGGCGGCGTCTACCTCGACTTTGACGTGCACCCGCTGCGCGACGTGCGCGCGCTCCGCGAGAGCGGCTTCCACGCCGTCGCCGGCCGCCAGCAGGGCGCCGAGATCAACTCGGGCGTCTTCATGAACAAGCCGCACAGCCGCATGATTGAGCTGTGGAGCGAGGGCATGGGCGAGGCCTTTACCGGCGAGTGGACGGCGCACAGCAACGGCGTGCTGACCGTCGTCTGCGAGCGCCTCGTCGCCGAGACTCCCGAGGTGCTCATCATGGAGCGCAACGCCTTTGCGCCCGGCAGCTGGATGGGCGACGACACTGTTCGCCTGCTCGAGGTGCACGACGACGAGACGTCGAGCCTCGACATGCTGTCGCCCGACGGCCACCTGCCCGAGTACGACGACGAGGAGCCCATGACACGGTGGTCGGCGCCGAAAAGGCGGCCGGAATGGGCGCAGGACTGGTCCAGGACTTACATGCTGCACGCCTTCCACCACAACCAGGACGATTTCAAAATTCCCGGCTTCGATCGCATCACGCCCCGCTACATTCTCGAGCGTCGTAGTAACATGGCGCGCGCCGTGTACCCGGTGGCGAGAGAGCTGTTTGAACAGGGCCTGGTTGGCATTGACGATCCTTACAAGTTTCACACTGACTGATTAATTTTATGTTTTGGGAACCATAAAAATAGAAGAACGGAGTCTCACCGGCGAACTGTATCATTTAACGAGCTTGAAGAATTCACTCGTGGTTTGTTGGTTGGTTAGTCTTAAACACATTACATGAGTCACGCAGTTTCAGCCCTAGCTTTTTTCCTTTCATCTTCTTTATTTCACATCACGCACTAGGCAAGGTCATTTGCTGTTCTCATTTTTTTTTCTCTATTTCGCTTTCAAACTATATAATCATTCATCATTCTAGAAATTGATCCTACTTCTTGTCCACATCCACGCCTACAATACGCAGCACTCCTAGATCCGTGTATGCCAAACAATACCGAGTCGGGGCCCATGCCACCACCGGGCAGGAACCTGCTGTTTTGAATTTATGCACTAGCTCACCCGTTTCAACATGACATACGTCCAATCCATTGCCTAGTTCGTCCACCGTTAGCACAGCCAAGCAAATGCCGAGTCCCGGCAAGGCTAGAAGAGCAAGAGAGAGATAAAGAAAAAAACGTACCCTCGTCACTGCCACCCACAATGTAACTGCCGTCAAATGTGAAACCTGTCAAAGCAGTTAGTTGTCAAAACGTCTTGACACGTTGCAGTGGGACGGGCGCGCCATACTCAAACTCCTCACAGGTCCAGTCATCCTCGTGAGCGTGCGCGTGCACAGCCAATCCGTCGTGTCCCACAGCGCAATGATGGAATCCGAGCCGCCCGTCGCCAGATACCTCGCCGAGGGCTGCATCTCCACCGTCAGGCACGACGACGTGTGCCCGCTCAGCGCAAACTCGCGCTTCGTCCGTCCCTCCTCTTGTTCCCCGTCACCGCCGCCCTTCTCTACCGCATGTTCCAGCACCGGCGTAAAGGATGGGTACGCGAGGATGCGCGTGCGCCCGTCGCCAGTCGTGACAAAGACTTTGGTCCCGCTCCAGCAAAACGCAACCTGGTTCGTCTCGACGGGCTGCTGGTGCGATGAGATGGGCGTCGTGGACGTTGGCGAGAGCACGTGTATGATGTCGGCCTGTGACGGATTAGCAACAATGAGTACACGTACACGCAGACATGAAGCCGGCGCAAGGAGGGCCCATTTCTCACCTTGTTTCCGACAATGAGCGTCCGTCCGTCTGGTGCCCACGCCAGCGTAAAGGCGTCTCCGAGCCCGGACACCTCGTTGAAGCAGGCCTTGGTGCGCACATCCCAGAACTTGACGACTCCATCGCTGCTGACGCTACACAGCTCCGCATCCTTGGTCGGGTTGAAGGCGACCTTTTCAATGGGCGCGGCGTGACCTTTGAGCTCCGTCGAAAACTTGACGTGCGCCTTTTCAGGGTTCCCTTTTTCATTTGTCCCTTGGTCAACATTTCATCCCGTCTCTCACTCTCAGCCTCGCCCTCACATGAAAGCAAACTCACAAACTCGCAGCGTCTTGCTGCTAGATCCCGTAGCTACCAGCGTCCCTAGCGGATTCCACGCGATACATCTTAGATTACTATACAGTATTAGCATGCAATCGGCAGGATTGGGGGGGGACTGAAGCCGCGTGAGCTTACTTGTTGGCGCCGGGCGCTCGTGATGTGTTGGGGTCCGAGTAGGGCTGGCTGCGCAGGCTGCCAAAATATGCAGGAAAACGATCCTTGGAGAGGCTCTGCCTGTGTCGCAGGACTGGCGCCATGGCGTCAAGTTGGCGGTCTTTTCTCAGGTATATCTGCCCAAAGCGCAATGCTCAATCGCAGATTACCAGTTGATGATGATAGGATAGACGTCCAGAGTGCGACGTTGAGCTATGGTAGGCAGTGGTGCCCCACATAAAGCGCGCCAAACCAGCATGACATCGTCGTGGGCGTACAGAAAGTTTTTGAGTGGTCAAGGTATACAATGATGAAAGTGCAGAGATGATGAGGGATGGTGGTTTGACTTTATACCATATGTCATTTCACTCGCGCAGAAACCTTCGACCACAGGACGCGTACGTAGTCAGCTTCAGCGTGTAGAGGTGCTTGACTTACAAGCCCATGATTTCTATTCTACCTTTGGTCTAGTAAACATTATACTGCATATTTGATTAATGTGGTTGCTTGGCGCTTACCCAGCATGTTCTTCTGTTCAGACGCTCGTCTCTCTCCTCATGTCCTCATGTCCTCATGTTGGGTAAAAAGGGTTTGGTGCATGTTGATTTCCGGCGAGAAACGTGGTGATGCAGGCCCGCCACAACGTCCAGCTGTCCAAGTCTCTAATAATTACTTCACACCACAGTTCCGTACCGAAGAAAAGCGTATAAAGCATTTCGCTAAACGTCAATATCCTGTCATGTGCATTGGGTGTACAAATGGCCATTCACCTCTGTGTTTCGCCGTTATGAGGCGCCTACCCTATTGCTGTCATATCAAGTCAACGACAATTATCGCGGCCAAAAAGTCTCGCAGTTTATCAGGTCAATGCAAATTTCCACCCTCATCTCCTTCTTCTCTTTCCTCGGCCAAGGCTTGGTGAGTCAACAAAATAAGCTCTGCAGCTGATGCTTCGGCTGCTCGCCGTATGCGGATGCACGTAAACAAAACAGGCCCAGCGCGCCGATCACTGCCTGCTAAGCAGTTAAGCCGGCCCACGGGGAAACACAAGCCCTGATTCTTCAACAAAACAAAACAATAAAATTCAGCTCCCTCACCGATTTCAAGGCTGCATTTTTTGCTGTTACGCGGGCTGGCTGAATAGGTCACCCTAGTAAGCGGCAGGTGGAGACTCGGGCCGAGGCGTCACAACAACAAAGCAACAACAAACAAGTCAAGTAGTGGCAACGGTCAAATATCTATCAACAGCTTCATGTCAATGCATTTCATTACTCCCAAAGACGAGACCGCCGTAGTCCGATTGCGGAATATGTACACTTTTTCCGTCGCGATTCTGGCTTGCACCACGAATTCGGCAGACAGTCTGGCTCAACCAAATATCAACAACTCCAAAATAAATATCCGTTAGCCCTTTGCCAATGACTCCAAGCGCCTTGTATGAAAAGAATGGCACGAAGTTGTGCCGCAAAAAAAGTGCAAACAACAAAAAGGTATTGCTGGCGAGAAAATGCCGAAATCATTCGGCCACAAGACTGCTCGTTAATCCAGGCAGGGTGCTGCCTTCATGTAGGGCCGGCGCTCCAGAGCGTGAGCGGCCATGCTGTTATTACTGCCATGTAAACGCAATCCAATCGCAAATGCTATCCAGAGAGGTATCGAAATTATAGCCGTCTTTATTCGTCGATTTGATATATAGACAAGCCTGTGTCGGTGATGCCAAAGACAGGAGCGTTCTTCTTGGCCCATGAGCGAGAGATGATCGAGGCCTTTAGGAATTTCTTGTTTGCGTATTTTTTGAAAAAGGCTTCGTGTACGACTTGACGGGCGAGGTAGTCGACCATGAGCTGCACAACAGGCTCCAGCTCTTCCTCAGTGTAGCCGGCGTAGTGTGCGAGCGTATCGTCCCAGTCACCACGGTCAAGCATCAGGCGGGACAGGTACATGGCAGCGGCAGCGACGTGGCTGGGGCGGAATGCCATGAAGCGGTGATCCAAAAGGCTAATCTCTGTAAGATACTTGCCAATTGTGCGAGACTGAATGTCATAGTTGTCTGCCTTGGACACGCGACGGAGAAAGTTCATGGGGTTGGGGTAGCTGAGGTCGTAGTCGAGGGTGCTGAGGACAAAGCGCTCGGCACTCAGAATTTCCTCCTCCGTGAATCCGTCGTTTGTTATGCGCTTGAAGTTGCCAATGTAGGGAGAGAGGACCTCTTCATACTTGGAGGCAATGAACATGGCAGTGATGCCGACCAATTGGAAGTTGTCGAGCTGAATGACTTTTTTCGAGAGAAAGCGGTCGACAATGTTGACGGCGAGAAATAATGTCTCGGGAAGGAGATGGAAACGCGTGTGGACTTCAATGAGCCAGTCGACGAGGATACCGCGCGTGCTCCACTCGAGCTCATCCTGATGCTGCATGTATTGAGGATTGGGGATAGACTTGCACTCCAAATCGCGCAGATACTCGAAAATCTCAGTAGCATACTCGGCAACCATGAGAGGATCGTCACGGTCCTCATCGTCGATCTCGTCGAAGATGGGCTTGCTCTCGGTCTTGCTCTCGGTCTTGATGTCGGGCTTGATGTCGGGCTTAGTTTCAGCAACAGGCTCCTTGGCAATATGCAAAAGGTTTTCCTTTTCCTGCTCAGACCTCTTTCGCTTTTGAGCGGTCCCATTGACGGAAGATCGCTTCTCAACGCGATTGGGCTGCTCTTTCGGGGCCGGCTTGGAAGTAACACGCGCCGGCGGCTTCTGCGAGGTAGGGTTCGCCTTGGAAACAAAGGCCCCCTTGCCAACAGGCTTCTTGCTGGCAACCGTTTCGGTCCTTGCACGGTTGCTCACATCGTTGAGCGCGCCGCGAGTGCTGGCTGCAACGCTGGCGGTGCGCTTGGTCTGGACAGCACCCTTGGTGACTCGGCCATCGTCACCGAGAACAGCCTTGGCGGCCCTGGTCGTCATACGCGTGTTGCTGTTTTCGTCGTTCTCGTTGGCGACCGCCGCCCGACGGGTTGTTCTAGCCGCCTGGGACGTGTCAGCACGTGTCATGATGGGTAAAAGAGGAGGACTGAACTCACAACAGGCATGATAATCTAGTATCTGCGCGTAGCACGTAACTAGATGCTATTCTGCTGGATTGAAACCGTTAGTGCCGTCCCTGATACGCGTCGAGATGGTGAAGGAGAGAGAGAAGCAGGACACGGAGAAAAGGGAATAAAAGTAGGAAGCTCCCGAGACATTTGAGCGATGCCAAGCTAGCCAGAGCTGGTTGCCAACGCACCTTTTGGATTGAGGTTAGATGAGGTACGGTCACAACAGCGCGACTGGAATGTTGGCGACGAGATATGGGTCCAAAGTTTATGCTTGAGCGGGTAAAAGGTGCCTCAGCCCAAAGAAAGATGCAAATGCGAATGCAGCAAAGAGTATCAAAAAGAGAGAGAGAAGTGATGGGCGGGCTAGAAGTAAACGGCACTGGCGAGTAGGGCGAGGGAGCGATGTTTATGTCAAGGAGATGGTAGCTTGAGGGCGTTGGAGGTGTTTTGACGGGCGGAGCTCAGCGGAGTCTGGAGAGTAGAGAGCTAGGGAGAGGCGCGAGTGGTGGCCGGTATTTAGGTATTTAGGTACCAGCACTGTGGTGGGCCAGGCGCGCCGCAGGTACGTACCTTTTGACGGAACACTGGCGCGGTTCGCGACGCCTCTTGGCTGCTTGGTCGCCCAGGCACAAGGTCCAGTGAGATAGGTCAGACAGAGCTTTGTCCCACTGACGAGCGGGGATATGAGACGCTATCTGGAGGGATTTGCGATTCAACACGCTACCAAAAGTTCAAGCTGAATCAGTGCGAGGTGTGTACGAGGCCGGATGCTGATGGTGTAAACAATGTCTAGTAGGCAATAATGCGTGTAGGCAACACCGCCGTTCACTTTCTCAGCTTCTATACGACGGCTTCTCTCTCGCACAAAAATCAATACTCCTGACAAACAAGATTTTCCTTGAACCAGGGCTAGGGCGGGCAACCCGGTCAACAGGCGTACAGAAAGACGTGCTTTTTGGCGACAGTGGAGGCCGAACGAGGGCCGCAGACGACTCATAACGCGACAGTGGATGCTGCTGTTCGCGAGACCATGCAGCGAAAGGCGCCACACGGTACGTACCGCCTAGAGTAGTAGCTTGTCAACATTGGCAACGGCCAAGCAACGGCTTCCTCATTGGCTTTCATTCTCAAGCGGGTCTACACGCACAACGCCCCTGTGGCTTGACGCGAACCCCGGCCCTCAACCTGTGGCGTAGCACCACCGGCCTGTGGCGCGAAATTCTTCGATCTCGGCAAAATGTTTTCCCATTTCTAAAACTTGGAGCTTCATTGCACCACGACAGACGACACAGCCATCAATCAGTGCCGGAGCCGCTGCCTGCATTGCAATTGAGCAACTGAGCTGGACCTGCTCTATTGTGCTGCTTCAGTCCTTTGCTGCTCTGTATTGCAGGCAATTGTTGCAGGAGCGGTCAATTGATTACTCGCGTTACTCTGCATTCACGACCTCCTTTTTCAGATCTCGGCGCTCGTGGCACATTCCACGATGCTGCAACCACGGCTTCCCACCCTGGCTAGGGCGCTTATTCGCTTTGCGCCAATACAGCTTCCGATTCGCAGCTTCGCGACCGCTGCCACGCCGGGATCGGCGCCCAGCATTGCCAAAGCAGCGTCGCAGTCCTCGACCATCCGCACCTACAAGCCCAGAACTCCCGGCGTGCGTCACTTGCGACGGCCTATCAACGACCATCTGTGGAAGGGCCGCGCACATCTGCCTTTAACGATACCGAAAAAGGGCCACGGCAAGGGTGGTCGCAACGTCTACGGCCGCATCACAGTTCGACACCGCGGAGGTGGTCACAAGCGCAGAATAAGAATCGTTGATTTTGTGCGCAACCGTCCTGGCCCGCATCTGATCGAGCGAATCGAATATGACCCTGGCCGTAGTGCACACATTGCCCTGCTCACGGAAAAGGCCACTGCACGCAAGTCATATATCGTCGCGGCTGATGGTCTGCGAGCTGGTGATGTTGTTCACAGCTACCGCGCGGGCATCCCTCAGGATTTGCTCAATAGCATGGGTGGTACTATCGATCCTGGTATTCTCGCTGCCAAAACAGCCTTCCCTGGCAACTGTCTGCCGATGCACATGATTCCCGTGGGAACACAGGTCTTTTGCGTGGGCTCTGCCGCCAAGCGCGGTGCCGTCTTCTGCCGCAGTGCGGGTACCTACGCTACGGTCATGAACAAGGACGAGGAGACCAGGTCAGATGGTGTCAAGGTTGTGACTGGCAAGTATGTCGAAGTTCGCCTTCAGAGTGGTGAAGTTCGCAAGGTCAGCAAGCAGGCGTGCGCAACTATTGGTGTTGCCAGTAATGTTCACCACCAATACCGCCAACTCGGCAAAGCCGGCCGTAAGCGTTGGTTAAATATTCGCCCAACGGTGCGCGGTCTGGCCATGAACAAGGGTACGCGCTCTTTTTCCCCTTTCTTTCAATGTTTTGTTCCGCGTGGCATCTAACGGCATTCAGTTGATCATCCTCACGGTGGTGGACGAGGCAAGTCCAAGAGTAACCGTCACCCTGTTACGCCTTGGGGCCGACCTGTATGTTTACTCCTCACTATTTCGAACTCGCCCAGAGTACTAACTTTCCGCAGACCAAGAGTGGCTACAAGACGCGCCGTAAGAGCAACGTCAACAAGTGGGTGACCGTGCCAAGGCCACGCAACCACGGCGTGCAGAGGAAGAAGAGAACAGGTTGAAATATCTGACCAGGAAAAGCGGTGTATTTCTAGACGGGCATTGGCTCTGGCAGAGCCGTGTACATTATGTCCTGTATCATAGCCATAAAGTATCAGCATTGTTCAAGGGACTCACCGGTACATATGCTGCGCCCCGTGCTTGCATATGACTGTTTGCACAGTCTCCAGTGGATGTGCTTGGCTGTCAAGCTGTGTTCCGTTTGTACTCAGTAGGTAGGTATGCAATAACCCTTTGTTGCGCACGTGCTGGCAGTTTGCGCCCGCGACAGCTCCTCGTGCCGGCTGCCGGCTGCCAGCTGCAACACCAAAACAATTTCTTCAAAGCATCGCCATCCATCAATTTACCGCATCATCTCTTCCTCGTTTTGGAATTTTCCGTCTCTGCCGCCGTGTCTGTATGTCCGCCCCTTATCCCGAGCCACAGCACACGATCCACTTCCGCTTCAAGCGACGCAGATTAAATATTGCGCCACGATGGGCGCTGCGCTGTGTGATTTTCAGCCAGGGTGCCGCGGGACTCGGGCGCGCAGGGCTCCGCACAAGCCAAACCTCCCTCTCAGCTCAAAAGCAAAAGGTGTCGCAGCAGCCGCCCGGTCTTACCAGCGCGCAGCGTCGGTGGATAGATTTTTCATTTTCGGTCCTGAAAAGCTTAAGCTTGGCGCTGTTAATTGGGTGATGGGTGTTGTCAGGTATGCGCTGGGTCCTAATGTCTCACCCACTGCGCCTTGTTCACACACAGCCTCCCCCCAGAGACCGCAGTGGACCTAATGACTTGGCCGACATGACATGACCCTTTCAGGAGGTCTTGGCTTACCATTGCCATAGCCCGATCGCCGTCGCCAGCTTACGTTGTCCGCTAGCCGCTGACTTTCCTTTGATCCCTATATTAGTGTTAGCTTCCCACCGCGCCCGAACCTGCAGAGTTCCACCCACGTCACGTCACTTGAACGATTCTGGTGGTCAACTCTCACCTCTTTCCGGCCGACGCGCCGGAGTCTATTTTCCTTCCTAGCAACTCATGCCAACGTACGAAAAGATGGCGGCCACAGGAACCGCCGCAGCTCTGCGACAGCAGTTTTCGATCCCACTTATAGCATCGTACATTATTGACTGGATTCTTCTCGCCGGTCTTGCAGTTGGCTCCTATGTTCTTGGCAACATTAAACCAAACTTTCGCAACTTTTCGCTTGCCGATCCCAACATTGCGTGCGTGCCCATTTCTTGAAAATGGTTGGTTTATTCTGCTAACGAGGTTTGCGCAGCTTTCCTTTTGCCGACCACGAAACCTTCTCCAACAAGCTTCTCTTTGTCTGCTGCGGCGTCATTCCAGTCATTGTGGTGTTCATTGTGACCCTCATTTTCGTCCCCGGCGGCACCGTGCCCAAGGGCACCCCCGCGCTGCTCGTATGGAAGCGCAAGCTCTGGGAATTGCAGATCACTTGGCTCGGCCTGCTCATGGCTGTCGGTTCCGCTTGGTTCTTTGTTAGCGGCTTGAAGAACATGTGCGGCAAGCCACGCCCCGACATGCTGTCCCGATGCAAGCCCGACATGGCCAACGCCGACAAGTACATTGTAGGCGGCTTCCAAATTACAGGCGCGAACGGACACCTCTACTCCGCCGCCATCTGCACCGAGACGGACGAGGCCAAGCTCTGGGACGGCTTCCGTAGCTACCCCAGCGGTCACGCCTCGGCCTCAGCCGGCGGCTTGATCTACCTCTCGCTTTTCTTAGCGAGCAAATTCGCTGTGACACTTCCCTGGATTATGCCTGGTTCGAGCGACAATGCCTCTTCGCACGGTGCTTTCCCTTCTCGCCAAGGACAGGCGGAAGCGCGCCCGCAAAACGGCTACGAGGACGGCCATGATGCCAGCTGGCCGCTCAGCGCAAAGAAGAGTATCAACGAAAAACTTCATGGCGCGCGCATGCGTGCCGCTGCTCCTCCCGTTTTCTTGCTCGTCATCACCCTGGTTCCATTCTGTCTGGCAATCACGATTTCTGCGTCACGCTGGTTCAATTACCGCCATCACGGCTTTGATATCCTGTTTGGTTTCCTCATTGGCACCATCTGCGCCATCTACAGCTTCCGTTATTACCATATGCCGATCCAGGATGGCGCGGGCTGGGCCTGGGGCCCCCGCAACTCTGCACGTGCATTCTGGGCAGGCGTTGGTAATGTTGGCTTTGGCAATGCCCGTTCGGATCATGTGGCCGAATCTGCCGACATGCAAGCCTATCCGCCGACCGCAGTCTCGCGCGGTGGCAACCAGCGGCCCGTTCAACATACCGAGGCGAACAGCCAGTACAATGGGCAATACAGTGCTGAATATGAAGATGTCGAGTTGCAGAGACTTAACCATGGCGATAACCGAGTCTAGTTGAAACTAATCAGTCGTTTAGCAAAAGATATCCTATTTATTTATTTTCAATGTTTGCAAGATGTCTATACATGCACAGTTGTGATAATCTATTGCAAGAAAACGGATATTCATTGATTGCTACCATGCCATTAAAAAAGACGACCCATGAAACGCCAAGAAGAATCCCTTTGCCCCCGCGTTCGTTATATGAAACTGCCATGTGTGTAATTCTTCAATGCACCCGCGCCACCCGCGTGTCCACACCCTCAAACTCAACATCGTCCTCCTCGTCGGCGCTGTCATCGCGAAATCGCGTCTCAATGTCGGCCTGGCGCAGACGGCGGCGCATATCGTCGCGCTGGGCATTCTGCCAACGGACGAGGGCGGCGGCGGCATGGACCTTGAAGCCGTAGACGCGGGGCACGTAGCGCTCGAGGCTCTTGGAGGGGATGAGGGCCGGGTAGACCTGGAACATGATGTTCTGGAACGAGGTGCCAAAGTAGGCGCCGTCAATGGCGGCGTGGCGCGACGACTTGGGGTTGTAAATATCCTCGCACCGCGCGCAGTACAGCTTCACGGGCCGGTGGTTGGGCACGTCGGACAGGCCCATGGGGAGCAGCGGATGCAGCAGGCAGTCCACGCGCGGGCACTTGCCAAACTCGGCCTTTTTGTACTTTTCCAGCTGTTGTTGGGGTTTTAATGCAGTTAGCCTGACGAAAAGATTCCTTTCTCGAGTGTACGCTGTTCGTTTCTTTTGGGGGGAGGGGGATGCCTGGGGTAGTTTGGCGTACCATCTTGGTGAGGCCACGCGTGGTGACTATGTAACGCGCGTGAACCAGGCCGTACAGATGCCGCGCCGACTTTTCAATCGTCTCGCGCATCTCGTCGTCGCAGTCGAGGTCAAAGACGTCGGTGACGAGATCAAGCGCGTACTGGTAGTACTGCACCTCCGTGTTGAGGCCCGTCAGGTTGAAGCGGTCCATGAGGTACTCTTCGTCGATTTCGCAAAAGTATTCATTGCCGCGGGACGAGATGAACTGCACGCGTATAGATTTCCAAAAAAGTCAGCCAGCTTGTATTCCTCTTCGAGTGCTTAGTTGCTTGTCATTCGCGTGTCCGGCGACACGCCCGCTCGGGAAAACGCACCCAGTCTCGCCAATAGCTCGTATAGTCGCTATCCGTCTCGCTGCCGTAGTCGTCCATTTTGCGCTTGAGGCCCGCCACCGTGCACAGCTTTGTCTGTTGTCGTTGAAGGATGAATCTCGGGCTCAAACTGAGTTGTTGGCAGAGAGGTAGTGCGGTTGGATGCTGTACGAATGTGGCGGGGTGATTTTGCGGTGGGGGCATAGAATAAGGGACTCGAAATGTCAATCAAATCTGGTCAAAATCGGATTTAATCTATGGATACTGTAAGCTCCTGGAATGCTAGCGTTAGCGACCTTGAATCTCTGCCTTGTTTTGTATTTCTCAAAACTAGTTTTAACGGGCTATGCACACTTGTTTCGTGTCCTACCACCAACATAGATTGTTGGAAAGCACTATCCAATGCACATCCCTATTGGTTTCTCCTCTGAAAGGAGAGTCGTAAGTTCTGCAGCCACAACCCTAACCCTGAGAGATGGACAGTGCGAACACGGTGTCTTAGAGACTGTATTTTTTTTCGGCATCATTTTGCAAGATTTATGAAGCGCTGATTAATAGCATCGATTCGGCTACCAGTTCAAGTTCAATGATAGTTCTCTTTTTTAGTGCGAGATTTACTGAGTAATGATGGCAACTGCCTATTGACGCACCCCAGGCTTCAGCGGGGCCGCCTACGGGCCCTCCGACACCAGGATTCGCAGGCAGACGCTGTGAACCAAATCCTTTATAAACTCACGACCTCGGTTCCCGGCTCTTTTTCCTCTCGCATCACGTATGGACGGCATCGCCGCGCACGCCATCCTCCTCTGTCCCTCATAATGGACGCACCCAGAACGACTACAAACGGCACTGCGCCTGGCCCTACCGCAGTCACCAATGGCCTCGCCCACGATGACGCCGGAGCGCCGGCCGCGGTCCCCCTCACCACCATGAGCCCGTATACCTTTCCCGTCGACAAGCTACGTCGGCGCCTGACCCGGCCCGGCAAGACGCCGCTCGTGCTCGTGGCGTGCGGCAGCTACTCGCCCATCACCGTGCTGCACGTACAAATGTTCCACATGGCCGAGCGTCACGTCCAGTCGGCCCAGCAGCAGCAGCAGCAGCAAGAACATCGCAGCAGCGCCGCCGACTTTGAAGTAGTCGGCAGCTATCTCAGCCCCGTGAGCGACGCCTACAAGAAGCCCGCGCTGGCGCGCGCGCACCACCGGCTAGCCATGTGCCAACTCGCCGTCGCCAGCACCGACATCATGGTCGATCCGTGGGAGGCGCTGCGCTGCGACGCCACGACGCACGAGCCCGTATACACCAGCACCGTCGACGTGCTGGACCACGTGGACCGCGAAATCAACCACGGCGACGGCGGCATCGAGACGTCGGACGGCCTCGGTAAAGTCAAGGCGCACATTGCGCTGCTCATGGGCGCCGACGTTGCCGCCACCATGGGCGACCAGAAGCAGTGGCCGACGGCCGACGTCGACGCCATTCTCGGGCGCTACGGCGCGTTTGTGATTGAGCGGCCGATACAGACGCAGACGGACAAGGCGCTCGCGTCGCTGCGCAGACATGATGATAAAATTTGGGTCGTCGAGGCGTTTGAAAACGACATCAGCTCGACAAAGATTCGCGCGCAGCTCAAGAATGGCGAGCGCGTGCTGGACCTCGCGCAGCCCGTTTACGAATACATCAAGACTAATGATCTCTACCACGAGGATACTGGTCACGCCAAGACGAATGGAGCGCAATGACATGGAATACAGGGGAAGGTGGCAATTGGGGATAAATCTTTTACGACAAATGGGTATGAATTCCGGAATTAGAGATATTTTTGGTACCATATAGAATTCAACGAAGCGGATTGACGGAACAAGCCATGAGGTAACAAGACAGCGATGGGCATAGACGACAACGCCGTTAGGCATAGAGCGGGACAACTTCGGGTATTACTTTCTGGGCAGGCATTGCATACGAAATCTGTAGCGAAAGAGAAAAAAAAGGTAGTACAGTCATATCAATGATTGATTTTACATTATAGTATCGCTTTTACATCTATGGGCTCGCAATAGGGCTAATTGTCGAGCCCATGCTTCCCTCACTCATAGACCTCGTGTCCGACTCTGTCCCTTCGCTGGGTATGCGCGATCGGCCCAAGCCAGACGGGATCTCGAGCCGCGAGCCGACTCCGTCGCCGTTCTGACCCACCGCCGCCAGATTCGCCATCTTCATAACCTGCTGCAGCGTGTCGCCGGTGAGGTCGAGCGCGGCCAGGAAGCGCGCCAGCTCCTTGCACAGCTCCCAGTCGCCCTCGCGGATAGCGCGCGTCAGCACGCGCACGCTCTGCTCCGTCGACTGGCCGAGCTCCTCCATCGTGTACAGGATCATGAGGTAGCCGCCCGCCGTCTTGACCGAGCCGCGCAGCAACGACTCCTCAAACAGCTCCTGCGGCGGCGGCAGGTAGGCGAAGAGCGTCTTCCACTGCCGCACCTCGGTCTTGCGCGTACACTGCAGCACCACGTCCAGGTAGTCCTTGGACGAGGAGAGCAGCGAGAGCACGCGCGGGAGCACAGCCTCTTCGGGGGGTGGCGATTCCTCGGACTCTTCTTCGAGCACGCGGTGCAGAAGAATCTCGAGTCCGTGTGAAAAGTACGCCAGATCCTGGTACTGCTCTGATAGCGTGACAGCCTCTGCTGTCATGGCTTGGCGCAGATAGAAGCGGAGGACGTCGGGTAATACCAGATGTGTCTACTTGGTTAGTGTCTGATGAGCAGAAGAAGGATAAAAAGCACAGGACTTACTCGAATAGTGAATCGGAAAAATGAAAAATTGACATCACGTCGTTGCACAAGATTGGACTCGACTCCGAGAATGATACCCTTTTCCAGCAGCATTGACAGCGGGTAAAAGTCGACTGGGAACGACACGGGCGCTGGTAGCTCTTTGGTTCCGTCTGATGCCGCATTGAGCACATCATGGATACTGGCCCAGCCTTTTACATGCATTCCGTCAAACACCCACAACGAATCGCGCAGCGCAGGCGATCCATGTGTCTCGTCGCGCTCCACGTTGAGCAGTGGCTGGTCACGCATGCTGGCATGATATTCAACATTTTGTGCAATGATGCGCATGTCGTATTTGAGCTGGCCCTCGTCATTGAGCGACGGGCTGAGCAGAACTAGCTTGCCGTCCACCAAGAAGATGACGGAAGCGACTGCCACGTCTTGCGAGGGATCGCCATCCACGAGTTGATTCTCGGGCAGGATCCAGCTCAAACCGCGCACTCTAGCGGGGGATCGGACAATGCCGTGGAATGCAATCTGGCCAACTTGAACCAGGCGCACCGAATCGGACCACGGAGTAAATATGAAATGATATAAGAGGTTTTCGTATGTGTAGACAAGAAGAGAATCTTCTCCCGATGTAGTGACCAGCACGACGGGAGCGGGAATTTTTTGTGTATAGAGGGCTTGCGACGACTCCAGCGCCGTTTCACGCGAGTAGAGGCGAATTTCATATGATTTGTTGCCTTCAACTGCAGCAACAAGGATGTGCTGATACCAACACATGCCACC
Organism: Beauveria sp. NWAFU-1; assembly: GCA_024472245.1. Classification (NCBI taxonomy): domain Eukaryota; kingdom Fungi; phylum Ascomycota; class Sordariomycetes; order Hypocreales; family Cordycipitaceae; genus Beauveria; species Beauveria sp. NWAFU-1. The sequence goes on from JANBXD010000003.1 coordinate 3,860,255, forward strand.
ACGCACCTGAAACTCATTCTCTTGAGACTCGTTGGCGAATGTTTTCCATCTGCCACTGTTGACGCTATAATGGGCCAAGCCCTTGCGACCGGCCACTGCCACATAGCGTCCATCTGGTGAAATGACAGCCTGCTTGATCGGCCACTGATGTAGTAGGTAGGGAGCTGGAATCCTTGCTGTGTGCCATAGGAACGGTTCTGCCGAGATTGAGGTCATGTCCGGAAGATCGTAGCCACGGTAGACCATGATGCCTGTTGATGTTTGCAAGACTGTGCGGAATACGTTGGCATCATTGTAGCAGCCCGTAACTGCACTCTTGGCCATTTCCAAAGACCAGATGGCCTCATTCTGACGTCCAATCATGAGAATCTCCGAGCCACCGCCGACCCAGGACGCGCAGTCTACACCCGAGAGCCAAGGCTCATCCGCAGTAGACTGCTCGGCGCCGAAACTGTGGCTGCCGGGGTTTCCAAACATGCTCCACGTTGCCCATCCGTTTTCGAAGCCAGCAAACAGGCAATAGCCGTCAGGAGAGTAGCTGAGGCTTGTGAGGGCGCCGGCCGTCGACTTCGAGGCGGGAATTATTTGGCCATGTGACAGTGTGATATTGCCGGAGTAGTCTCTGACTGAATATACCTGGACGGTTCCGTCGCTGCAGCCAACAGCAATCAGGGAGAAGCGAGCATTGATTACAGCGCGGACCGCATGCCCGCGGTCTCCCTCGGGGGTGTGGAAGCAATGACCTTGGAACAATTTCTTCGGGCCGTCGTCTTCAGAGGTGTTTTTGTGTCGTTGCACAGCGTAAACTCGGCCGTCGCTCGTGATCCATGTTGACAAGTTCATTGGCCGGTCGTATGTCATTTCTGTTATGCACACTTTCTTCCCAACCCAGCCCATGCGGCTCAGGATCTCGGTCCGTGTCTGGCTGCCTGTGCTGTCTGGCGTCCACCGGATACATTGTACGGCAGCGGGCTTGGCGGTGGCAACAATCAATTCGTCATCGAGCGCCAGAGCAGACTCGATACCGGCGTCAACTTTAATCACCATGCGAAAGCGTACACTGACGTCCAAAACGCCGGTGCCTTCCCCCGGACCCCATAAGTATTGCTCCGGCCGCAAGCCAGTCTGTGGGCCTACTAGGCTCTGTCGGCGTCGTTGCACGTTGTGATAATTTGGAAAGTGGGATTTGTACACGCGCGACTCGCCATCGGTTGCGATTGAATAGGTGATGAGGTACCCCTCGCTGGTGCGCACGACGAGGATGGCGGAATCGGGTCGGAGAAGGAGGTCAACATTGCGGCCGTATAGTTGTAGGGACGATTGCGATCGGACAACGACGGCCAAGATGACCGTGGGCTGCAAAGCGTCAGGTCAGCGGCAAATACTCAAAGACGGTTAACACGACGCACCTTGGTCTGCCACAGCGTAATCGACGTCGCGGTGATGACAGCAAACATGTTGCCGGAGCGCGAGACGCGGAGCGCCAGTACCGGGTCCCTTAGAGGTATCGTTTGCTGTTCATCCTGTGTTGCAGGTTCAAGCGGCTCGTCTCCAAGCTCAACCGACTTAATCGCGGGCGTCGCAGGCGTCGCAGGCGTCGCAGGGGGAGTGACATCTGCGCCATTCTCCTGCACGGGCTCGGGCTCGGGCTCGTCTGGACCGGAGACGCCATCATACGAGACAAATAGACGGGAGCCGGACGCGCGATTGCTGCTCGTAGCGAAAATGCGCGGCGTTCCAATGGGCCAGTACATGGCGACAGCCTCGAGGGTGCTATGCGGAGTGGCTGATCGGCGTGGGAGGGTGGGCTCATGCTCTCATCGCGAGCGAAGCTCAAGCTGTAGCGTAGCTTACATAAGGCAACGGTTTGAAAAGGTAGAAAGCAGGAAAGTGATTGGAGAATTATTTCAATTATGTTTTCAATTGTGCAGATTATGTGAGTTTCTTTGAGGTTTCTCTTCTTTTCTGCATCTTGTGGCTGCAATGTGGAAAGGAAATATGCCAGTTCCACGCTGTGACAGCTCCGATGACAGGTCATCGTCACCATCATAGGTAGGGCGGCGACAGATGTTCTATTCAGCATGCACCACCTGCCACCTACGCATTATGCTATCGATTTTGTGCATCTGCAGCTTTAATAATTAGTGGAGACTATATCCTTGAACATTTTCACTCAAAATATGCACGCTCCAAACTATGACTATACCATGACCATCTATCCATCACCTTTACTTACACATGCACTCTCAAGCTGGCCACGTCTACTTAGTTTTTATTGTCAAAGACTTGGCCCCCAACATAATTGACCAACTCTTTCACGGGTGCAAGATAGTCTCTTCCCGCTCCAAAATCCAGTCCTTTTCTCATGACTTTTCTGTAATTCTGACCCGGGCTCACCTTACCCAAAACATACTCTCGCCTGGTTTCCACCCTTGAAGGCACCGGGATGCTTCTCCCTACAACGGCTTCCATCCCCTGCCAGGCAAATGTAATGGCTTCCTTGGCATCCGACGGAATACCTGCGACATCCAGCATGACAATCTTGGTCTCTGGGAATGCTTGCTGCATGAAATCTACAATGTTGGGGTTCTTTGCGCCACCGCCGCACATGTAAATCTCCATCAGCGGACCGTACTGCGTCGGCATATACCGTTTATAGTGCTCGACAATCGCCTGTGCCGTGATGCGTGTAATGGTCGCGACGACGTCGTTTGGGGATAGACCCTTTCTGATGCCCTCGTCGATGAGCGCACGAGCGGCTGTATCGCGAAAATCTTCCCGCCCCGTCGTTTTCGGGGGGTCCAGAGAGAAATAGAAATGTCTAGTCAAAAATTTGTCGACGATTTCTTGGTCGACTTTGCCAGCCTTGCCCATCTCGCCATCCTTGTCGTACTCTTCTTCTCCGTCGGTAAAGTATCGCACCGCAGCGTCGATAAAGACGTTGCCAGGCCCGGTGTCAAAGTCGAAAAATTCCGTGTTAATCTCACCATCAACGTCCGGCGGAACGAAGCACACATTAGCGATGCCGCCGATGTTCTGGCAGGCGCGTAACTTGGTCGGATGGCGCAGCACCAACGAGTCAAAGAAACTGATGAGCGGAGCGCCCTGACGCCCAGCCGCTTGTTCAGAAATGCGAAAATCCGTAACAGTGGTGATTCCTGTTCGTGCAGCCAGTATACTGCCTTCTGCCATTGTCAAGACTGATTTCGGTTGGCCCAGGTCGGGCATGCTGACCAGCCATATAGTCTGGCCATGCGAGCCGATTGCATCAATCGACGACAGCGCAATGCCATGATTTGTACAAAATTCCATGGCAGCATCAGCAAATGTTTCTCCTAGGAGAACATTGACTTCGGATATCTCTCCTAGTGTGGTGGAGTTTTCGAGGATCATGCGCATCACTCGTTTCTTGATGCCCTGCTCCAGGGGCACTTCATCATATTTCACAAGTTCAAAGTGCATGCCATCTTCGGGTGAATTTTGTCGGAAACGACAAAGTGCGCAGTCGATCCCGTCCATGGACGTGCCCGAGTTCAAACCCAAGACGGTCAAGTCTAGGGGTCTGGATAGAGGGTGTTGCAGAGAGCCCATGTTGGTAGATGCTTATTACCTTCTGTGAAGTTGCTTCCGCTTTCCAATGTTGAACTGCTTCCTCAGCTGCAAACCATGGAGCCTATATGTTCGGGCAGCAATATATGCCCCCGCGCGAGCAACCTTCCTAAGCCTGCCTTGTAATGCAACGTCCGCCTAAACGCATAAATGCTCAATCACTCTGTTGACTGGTCTTGCTGGTGTAACAAGCATTTAAGCGTTCAAGTGTTTTATCGATTCTAAACTCCGCAACATTATGCAACCCTGGACCCCGCAAGTTGTTGTCCGGGGAATTTTGTACTTTGTACTGGGAAGCCGAATACGCACATGCATGAGGGTCCTCGATGAAGAATATAAAACATGTTTCTCCTTTAGACAAATCCACAAAAACTATTGGGAGTTTACCATACCCAATGTCATCGCCAGCTTCCTCTGCTAAATTAATTTTGCTTTAATTGGAATGGCTAGACTCCAGATTTGGCGCCACGCGCCTGGAAAGGCCGTCCTCCTATTCACCGACATCATCTCGGCGACAGCCTTGATCTTTGAAGGTCACTTCTTAATCCTTGACCCCAAGCATGGCCGCAGACTGATGGCAAAACCAGGCTATAACCAAGGTGTCATGGGCACCGTCAGCTCCACCCCCGGCTTCATCGCCATGGCCAGAATCGGTTCAAATGGCGTCGCGACAAACTCCGTCAAGCAGGGCGGTCTCATCGCAGCATACTACTTTGGAGCAATGTGGGGTTGCTTTACCGGCGGTCAGTTTTAACCAAATATTCACGTAAACCAAAGTCGCAAAGCTAATCAGTTGTCTGCGTAGGATGGGTTGGAGACAAGATTGGTCGCAAGCGCGGCATGGTCATCGGCATACTGCTCGGAATACTCGGTGCAGGCCTCATGTATGGCAGCACCAACTCCAGCATGTTCCTTTGCGCACGCATAGTCACCGGTTTGGGCATCGGCTTCGTCAATGTCATTGTCCTGCCGTGGGTCAGTGAAATCTCGGAATCGCACGACCGCGGCGCCAAGTTCTCCCTCGTCTTCATTGCCAACTTTCTTGGTATTGTCATTGCACACTGGCTAAACTTTGGTATTCGCAACACAAACTCCGAGTTTCGCTGGCGATTTCCCCTTGCTTTCATGGCGATCCCGCTACTCATCGTCGCCGCTGCCCTTCCATTCCTGCCAGAATCGCCAAGGCAAGTACACTTTTCCGACAAGGCAACAATATTTGTTTTCTGATGCTCATACTTCACAGGTGGCTGATCTCAAAGGGGCGGCGGCAAGAATCCGTCGAGATACTGTGCAAGATCAGAGGCGACTTGGCTCCTGATGATCCCCAGATCGTGACAGAGCTTGCCGAGTTGGACGCCACTTTCGCAGCCAAGAATCAGAAACATAGCCACCTTATCAATATACTCCTCGGCGGCCGGTACTCTGGCAGGCTACACCTTGGTCGGCGAGCAGTCATGGGTTGTGCTCTTCAGTGGATTCAGCAGTGGACTGGGATCCTTGCAATTGTAGGATGGGCGGGCGAACTGTTTCGCCTCGCTGGGTTTGACACTTACAAGTCGCTCTGGCTAGCTGGCCTTGTCAACACGTTTGGTATTCCTGGCACCGCAGCTGCAGCCCTCGTCATTGATCGCATGGGACGAGTCAAGTCCCTACTGGTATCTTTTGTCATCCAAGGTCTTGCGTTGTTCCTAGTGGCCGCATTTGTCAAGACCTCACAAGACGCTGTGACCACGGATCCGGTCAAGTCAGTACAGCTTGGTACGGCTGCAGTATCGTTTGTGTTTGTCTATCTTTGGTACGTAGTAGACAGGCGAAATAGTGTTTCCCCCTTTGACTATGACTGACTGACTGACTGGCACTAGGTTCTTCACCATGTTCAACATTGTACCATGCTGGATCTACGGTACTGAGATTTGGCCCCAAGAAATTCGTGCCAAGGGATACAGCTTCACCATTTTTGGCTGGGCTGCTGGATGTGGCATGACCCAGTTTGTGATACCAATCATGCTCCAGAAACTCGGTTACAAAACATACATCTTCTTCGGCGTGATGAACATTGTGGCGATGCCAGCTGTCTGGTACTTGTATCCCGAGGTGGCGAAAAGATCTCTCGAGGAAATGAACCTCCTCTTCACGAGCGAAAGTCTTCTTGTGAGCGAAAACATGAAAGCATATCATCAGCGTGTTGCAGACGCGGGGGGTGATGTTGCATTGGCTTCCAGGCGTTTGCTAGATGAGGTTCAAGGCAGCGATGAAGAAGCTCAGAAAGATGGCAAGACCCTTAAGAGGTTTGTTGAAAAGATCAAGCATGAAGTAGTAAGACTTGAGTAACTTTCCGTTGGCAGTACGTAGAGCTTGGCCATCAGTAAGCCATTATTGTCCACGCGCACTCCCTCTGATTCTTGTCCACCAACGGAACTATTATTGAATCGTTCCGAAAGAAATTGGGTCAAGCTTGAGCAAGAAGGGGCAGCCTACAGACAAACTTTCATCACACATTGCACGATGAAGCGGTGCCACTGCAGTCTCACCACTCTTCCATATATAAAGCGCTTTCAAAACAGATTTCAACCCTTTTTGGAAGATCTATGTCATCACTACACCATCCGCTCTATCAACCTGGTCTAAAGTTTCATCGTCTTGTATATATCCGGGTACAATATGCTCTGCGCGGGAGGGCCCTTGAGATAAGTCCTTCGGCTGAAAAATAATAGGCTCACTAGATGAAGCTCGGCGATTCTTCTCCCCGGGTACTCTGCCTGTTTTCTAACTGAGCCACATATGCCAACCAGCTTGGCTTCAGAGTGCGCGTTGCCGACCTGCCCGACAGCCGAATGTCGTGAAACAAGCGCCAGAGATGCACCATTGTTCCGCCAATTGTGAAGATGATCTGGACCAAATTGATCTCGTCTTTACCCCCACCGATATCAATTTCCCTTGGATCATCGAGATCTCTGTCAAATTCTGCGCGGCCCGATTCCGAAAGACGTCGCTTCTTTGTCGTCGGAGGTTCCTCGGACTGCAAAGGGTGCGCGCTGACCGGTTCTACAACAAATTAGACGTGTACGCAGCTTCAACACTTTCAAAGCTAAAGAGGGACTTACTGAGAGTTATGGCATGAAGAATGACATTAAAGAGCTGATGTATCGTCTCGACCATTTCGGGACTGTCTCTGAGCCGATAGTCCAACGAGACCTCGGGCGGCCCGAATACCTCCATGGCCGACGTCCACTTTGTGAAGTCTCTTTTTTGATACCACATGGCAACTAACTTACTTCTACTGTGCGGAGCGGCCAAGTACTTATGAAATGCTGTGCTGCATTGCAGTGCGTGCTGGGCCAAGGTCAAGCCTGCATCGTGCTCGCGATTCAGCTCCATGGCGGCCAGTAATGTCGTAATCATGAAGTAACAGTGGTAGCTGGCGTACAGCTATGCCCAAGAAACATAAACCACGATAGCCTTTTTTATGAAAGTACTGTGAGGGATATATATATAAGAGATTTGAATAAACATTTTGCGTTATGCAAGAGAAACATGTTCCTGCCAGCCTTCCGGCGAGGCCGCGGTTGTTGTACGTTGTGTGACTAGGTATATGAATGAACAGCTGTTGTACCTGGCGCCTGTAGAGAGGACAGCATTCTTTTCCGAGAGTCGAAGCACCTTCTCCGAGTTTGACTTCCAAGTTTAGCTACCAGTTCTTGCTACAGTATCACAGTGTAACTGGGTATGGACAGCTGTAGCACTGGGCGCCTGTGGACAGCACAACATGCTTTCTGGAATCACAGCCACCTTCTACAGAATGCGCGTTTCAAAAACAGCTGTCATTTTTTGCTACAGTATCACAGCCTCACTGCCACGCGGGTGACAATCAGCCACCACGGCTCACAAGCAGCCATCCCGCATACTGACGCGGGGGTGAATCAACGAAGCATCTTGGGGCCTTTCTGCAATATTCGAAATATTTGGAAGAAATAATAGATACCTTGGTAAAATGATGCAGAGTCGAATAAAGTTGGCGGGCAGTCAAAATGAGTCGTTGTCATCCTCAGTGAGCCAGGTTGACAGCTTTCCCTCGTCGTCAATCTTCACTACTTTGCTTCATCTTCGCCCCGTCTGAAACATGTCTCTAGATAGTACGGAATATTGAAAGAATTTCTTCCACAGTGATGAACGATTACCCGTCTTTCCTTCAGCTTCATTGTACCCAAGCTCAGAACTGACCAACACGTGCGGTTGTGTCGTCATTGCATGACCTGCGAATTGTTAGCATCTCGGGAGGGCTGCAAGGCGGACAACTAGTTCTTGGCGAACACTAGTTATTTAGTTTCAGGGAAGCCTCCAGCCCCTCACATGCACGCCAGAAGGGTCCGGACGACAAGGCATGGGGGACTGACGTTACAGCGACGCAGGTCAGCACTGTGCCTTTTCACAAAGATGAACTGCATCAAGGTCGAACAAAAACGGGTCCAAGTTCAGATCAGTTCCCCGACGGTGAATCAAGGCTAGCCGAGAATTCTGCTTTTCCCCGGGATTATTTGCTCTGCCCAAACGCCCAACCGTCGTGGCACAAGGGTGGTGCTTGAGGATGTTGAAGGGTATCGGTCCTCTACCACCCAAGACGCCCTCAGGTAATACCTCTGATGTTTTTGTCACTTAACCCGTGGTCCGAACCAGAGCAGATCAATATATCTCCTCAGCGGCTATCGCCCAGCAAAGGCAGATTTCCGCGACATCTTCACCAGCCTGACCTGGCAGAGAATAAGACACGGCGTGTGAGGAACTTTCAGGAATCGGTCCTGTCCGATTATTTCAACAAAGTGCAAAGTAAATCAAAGCAGTCGAAAAGAAGATAGCCTGTATAGAAATTGCAGTCTTTGCTGGTATCATCGAGCTCATTGGCGCACGCACGGTTCGCATTATTGGACAGTTGGTCTCATCACCGCAGCCGACACTTTCGCGATAACTGTGGAAAAGTGCTAGGTCGAAAGCTCATCCCTAGTGTAGTGCCACTGGCTTGAAGAGGCAAAAATGTACTTTCACACGATTCGGCCGTATTAGCTAGCAGCTAACACTGTACAAATGTCAAAGTGAGGAGGTAAGGTGGTGGAAAGGTGAATTCGAAAATACTTGATGTTATGTGGTGTCCTCACCTTTTCTGAGGTACACGTGTAATAGCTAGTTTGGTGCTTGTAATTATTGTTAGTTTGGGCCCGTCGGGCTAGCAAAAGATGTAGTCCGAATAGCACGACTCATCACCTGACCAATTGGTGTCAGAGGGGGATACAAGTACCGAGTACAAAAGCCGACTCGAGAAATATGGGGTCTTTCTTTGGCTTCGCAATGCCTAATTTGAGCCGTCAACTCTCCGAATCAACAGTGCCTTCCGTTGTCGCATGATGGGATCATTGATCCCGATATGAAGCCTTTCGGCGTACGATAAGCAAACGGCCTAGACCTCCGATCGGAGCCGACTTGACTGGGCTTGTATATCCACCGTAAACATGATCTGGGCAGCCACCCAAGTCCACTTGGGTAGCAGCCGGGGCTACCAAGTAGAAGCGACGCCGGCGGCGTGAATGAGCCCACGGAGCGAAGCCGGTGTTGATTCCGAGCCAATGGTTAGCGACCCCACGCACGCCCTTCTCTTGGCGAACGACGCCCAACATGACTTGGACGGCAAGGCTGGATCGAGGACTGTCTCGTTCGTTACGATAGCATCTACAGCGCAGAACCGTCAAAATGCTGTACGATCGAGCCCCGGCTACCAAAGTCATTGAGGAAATCCAGAAGCGCCGCGTCGATGCCGGTAAACTTGTTGCCGGGGTCGCTGCGGCGTCAAACAGTGACATGTTCAAGGGACCGGTACGTATATTTTACGAGACTACTCAATTCAGGGCCCAAGAGCTGACTCCGAGAAGCAAGATGGAAAACCAAAAGCAAAACGATGGGATCGTGAGTTCACTTGCACACCACCGAGAAGCGCATCCTGTACTGACACCGTGATAGACCACATTAGCGAAGAAAGCCGACTGCGCCAGCCATGCGCGCTCAAGCAGGCTGCCCAACATCTCAAGAAGCCCGGCCTAATCTCTCTGGGAAGCGGTCTGCCTTCCAGCCAAGTCTTTCCCTTTGCAGAGCTCTCCATGAAGATCCCCGTCGTCCCCGAATTTTCGGAGCAGGCCACCTGCGAGGCTGGCGCGCGAGCCACAATCGGAAAGTATGATATTCAGGACGGCAAAGCCGAGTACGACTTGTCCATTGCGCTCAACTACGGCCAGTCGACGGGCTCGACACAGATGATGCGATATCTCACCGAGCACACCGAAATCATTTGCCAGCCGCCCTACGCCGACTGGGCCATCTGCCAGACCATCGGCAGCACCGGAGCCCTGGAGCAGGCGATGCGCATGCTTTGCGATAAGAGCCGCCGCGATGCCGTGCTGACAGAGGAGTTTGGCTTCTCGACGGCCATGGAAACGATTGAGCCGCTCGGTGTCGGAATCTTTGGCACGTCGGTCGACAGTCAAGGCATTGTCGCCGAGGCAATGGATGAGCTTCTCAGCAACTGGGATGAAGGCACTCGAGGCTTCCGCAAGCCTCATGTCCTCTACACCGTCCCGTCCGGCTCCAACCCTACAGGTGCCACACAAGGTCTAGAGCGTCGCCAAGCGATATATGCCGTTGCTCAGAAGCACGACATGATTGTCATAGAAGATGAGCCATATTATTTCCTGCAAATGGACCCCTACGGTCAAGGCGAATCCCCCCCTCCCGCTACTATTGACGAGTTCGTGGCATCGTTGGTGCCATCGTACGTTAGCATCGACGTGGACGGCCGCGTGATGCGGCTCGACTCCTTCTCCAAGGTTCTGGCCCCTGGCTCGCGACTCGGCTGGGTAGTGGCCTCGAAACAGCTCATCGAGCGATACCAACGACACGCCGAAGTCGCCTCGCAGGGCCCCAGTGGGTTTTCACAAGTCATTCTGCACAAGCTGCTTGACGAAACCTGGGGCCACGAGGGCTATCTCAAGTGGCTGATGAATCTGCGCGCAGAGTACACGCAGAAGCGCAATGCATTGATGGTTGCGTGCGAGAAGCATCTTCCCCGGGACATTGTCAGCTGGACCCCTCCAGCTTCTGGCATGTTTGTAAGTGCTTCCCCGAAAAAAAACCTTGCCAATCTTGGAAAGCGATATCCGCAGGTTCTGACTCGGAATATAGGTTTGGCTTACAGTAGACCACACCAAGCACCCTGATCACGGCAACCGCAAGCTCGAGGACATTGAGCAGGAAATCTTTGACGCTTGCATTGATCGCGGTGTACTGGTGGCTCGCGGCTCGTGGTTCCGCGCCGAACAGCATGTACCACTGTCTGGACTCTACTTTCGCGCAACCTTTGCCACGGCTAGCCCAGAAAATATGGACATAGCCACCTCACGGCTTGGCGACGCAGTTCGTAGCAGTTTTCAAATTTCGAAATAGGCATAATTCAATTGGTATAATCCCTACGCGCATGTCCATCTCACCACTCATCCAAGTGTACTCCCCGTGCAAGCAGGCCTTCATCTAGGCGCACTGAGCGTGGCTGAGCTTGAAACCCCCTGGCTGCAGCCTCTGGAAGACACCGGACGGATCATATTTCTTGGCAACCTTCTTCATGAATGCGAGATTTTTAGCCCCATATCCGCAAAGAGGGTCTTGCTTGGGGCTTGCATAATTCAGGTAGATGAAAGGGGAGTATGTGCCGTGCTTCTCGCCAACAGACACCGCGGCGTCGATGAACTTTTGACGCGCGTCCTCCATGGTAGCATCAAGACTTACATCGTTCCATCGGGAGACGAGCCAGAGAACTGCATTGTTAGTGATATTTCGGGAACCGCTGACAACGGGGACATAACTACCTAGCTGATCTTCTTCAACATTCTCCAGCCCGAGCACATTGCCGCCCCGAGACTTTGCGTGAGTCTCTTGGATTTGCGGTTGAGGTACAACAGAAACCAGCCAGTCAATCCGATCTTTGACAGTTAGGCCATCGTACACGGCATCGACCGCTTTCCAGAAGTCAAGCAGGGTATCTTTGTCGTTGGAGACAGTTACACTCGCAGTAACGTAACGGAAGCCGCGGGGAATCGCAAGGCTAGTCTCATGTGCCAACTCAGCCAATGATGCATGCCGGTTCGTATTGCCAATCTGATTTGGTAGCTTGAGGAATGGCTGGAGTGCGGGAGGGTTTGCAATGTTGGCCGTGTTGGATAGCGCAACGTCAACCACTCGGGTCCCGTTGCGAAGATATGTAGCCACAATCTGGATGCCCGAGTCAATATCACTGTGGTTTTCAGCGACAAAGTCGACAGTGGTATTGGTAATGGTCTCAATCGTTTGCGCGTGGCCTGACTCGGGACCGCTCAATGCGAGAAGCAGCTGGCCACCCCACATCTCATCAAAGTCGAAAGCAGCCAGGTCAACCTTGGTCACAATACCGAAGTTGGTGCTCCCGCCCTTGAGCGCCTTGTACAGGTCTGGATTGGTCTTTTGGTTGGCATGGACGATTTGGCCCGATGCCAACACCACTTCATAGTCGATAACGTTGTCGACAACCCAGCCCTTGCCAGCCTGAAACAGGGACTGCCCACCACCAACAGCGAGACCCCCAACACCGACGTCCTCGCAAATGCCTCCTGTAAAAGCAATCTTGTCTTTTTGAAAGGCAGCATAGGCATCCCCCCAGGAGAGGCCAGTGCCGAGGCTGACGTGGGAACGATCATGGGCCAGGGACGTGGCATTGAGGCTCCTCAAATCAATGGAGACTCCCTTTTCAATGTTGTTGAAACCGGGATTTGGATTGTGGCCTCCGGACTTAACGGCAAATTGGCATTGCTGTGCTGTGAGAACCTTGACAATAGTGGACATGTCTCCGGCAGAGGAAGGCGTCATTACACAGCCCGGATGCTGCATAGAGGTAATTGACCAACGAGCGCTGATGAGTCTATCATATTCTGCAGTCGAGGGACCAACGTAGATGGACGGCAAGACAGCGGCCAGGCTTCGACACTGTTGTTGGTTAGCATGATCTGTCCACAGCTGTGCGGTGCGGGCCATACGCAGTCGCTTGCAGAGGGAGCTGCCTGCGCAGCAGCGGCGAGCAGAGCAGGTATGGCAAGCTTCATCATATCATGCCTTTGCCAAAATACAAAAATGAAGGATAACCCGACTGGACAATAAGAGTGAGGAAAAAGCAACCTTTTTAAACTACGCGGCTACATGCATGTCGCTTGATGCGGTGCATAAAATCGGGACATTGGTACGCTGGCAGCAAGCTCCGTTAGGCCAACAAGGCCACCATGTTCCAGACTGGGTCATTTGTAGTCATGACCCAATCTTGGGTTACATTGCGGCCTGGAAGCTGACGAGTAATACCAAGCAGGCTGAGAGTGCTGAGATGTTGGGCTCTTGGCTTGCTCGTAAATGCAAAGTGTTTGTTAGAAGCAGGCTGCCGTCGACGGCAGCCTGCTTGACGGCTGACGCGCATAATTGAAGGTATCACTACAGCTTGTCGGGCGCGAGCAGTGATGATCGACGCAGCAGTTGGGAACGCCCGGACGTGGCTTGGATCTATGTTTCTAAAGGGAGAGTTTCTTGTAACTGCCAAATTAACTGAGATCTCAGGGGGTCCACCCGGCTGACAAACATGACCACCCACATAGAACGCGAAAGAACAAACCACGTGACTCGAGTAAATTCGCCCCATTATTATTCGCCTTTCGAGGCGGGACAAGGATATTGGTATGTGCATCAAACCTTTGCCCAAGCACAGAGCAGTCACCTTTCCCTTTTACTCAAAGAAACCGGGCAACATCTCACAAACATATAGACGGAACTAGCGACCTGCTTCTCATACGACTGCGCGATCCTTGAGCGATAAAGACAAGTACCAATCTTTCGACTCTCAACTCCTCAATCCCGGCGACTTAACGCGTCAAACACAACCACTCGTCGCAATGCCTGTCGAGGTCGCTTTCGACTCGCCGCTGGCGGCAGCCATCAACACGGCGATTCAACCAAAGCTACAGCAAGTGGGATGGGCCAGTGAACAGGATGCGTCTTCGCTCGCTGAGCTGATTGTGCTTATGCTCGCCAACGGCAAGTCGGAAGAAGAAATCGCCGCCGAGATGGCCGGCGACTTGCTGCATCTAGAGCCTGGCGATGCCACCGCGCGCGAATTTTCGAAGTGGCTTTTCCAACAAATCGATGAGCTCAATGCGCAGATCAACGGCGCCCCCCAACTTGCCGAGGCCGATGTCGACATGGACACTGAATCACTGAATGCGTATGTTCACTTACCTACATCTTCGAATGCCAATATATGTGCTAACTTTTCCAAGTCCCACTGGCCCCCGCGCGATGCGAAACGGACAACAGCGCGGCGGCAGAGGTGGCCGCGTGCTCGGCAATGTCAACAGAGCGATGGATCGCACCGATCCCCTCCACCGCATCCGCCAAAACGGCAACGAAAGAATCAACTCTCACAACCGTCAGGGCCAGCGTGGGCGCGGCGGTCGCATGAACCCGCGAAATCTCCAAGCGGGTCTTGCCGCAGGCCCTCAGCAATGGATGATGGGCCAAAACGGAATGCAGCCAAGCCAGTCTGACCTCCTCGCCATGCTCGAGCAACAAAACCAAATGATGTTCCAGATTTCGCAAATGATGAACGGCGCACCCAATGCACCCCCCAACGGAGGCGTCTACGCCCGCGGGCGGGGTGGCAAGTCGTTGTTCGACCGCGTCCAGGACCCAAATCACAGACAACGGAAGCCGCAACTCGGTAATCAAGAGAATGCTGGCGGCGTAAATACCGAGGGCGGCGAAGATATGGACATGTCGGGCCGCGAACCTCTCAACCCAGATGACACAGTCTGCAAATACAATTTGCGTTGTACCAACAAGGAATGCAAGTTTGCGCACCAGTCGCCAGCGGCACCGCCAGGGACGTCTGTCGATGTCAACGACCCATGCTCCTTTGGCGCTGCCTGCAAGAACCGCAAGTGCGTCGGCCGCCACCCGTCACCAGCGACCAAGCTGGCGCACCAGAGCGAACAGGATTGCAAGTTCTTTCCCAACTGCCAGAACGCGCACTGCCCTTTCAAGCACCCGTCGATGCCGCTGTGTCGCAACGGCGCGCGCTGCACTACAGAAGGATGCAAGTTTACTCACGTCAAGACCAAGTGCAGGTTTAACCCTTGCCTGAACCCTCACTGTGCTTTCACCCACGAAGAGGGTCAGCAAGGCGGCTTCAAGGACAAGGTGTGGACTGCACAAGGCGAGCACGTCAGCGATCGCAAGTTTGTGGAGGATGCCGGGTCGGAGGAACTGATTAAAGCAGACGATGAGATGAAACATGATACCAATCAGGCTACGGAGGTCCAGGTGCAAGGAGATGTAATTGGGTAGATGTACATTATGTCAACATTATTGGGTGGCGTTCAAGGGTGGGCTGTATATACGGAAGTGCGCTCACTGAAAGCGTGTGTTTAATAGAGCTGCGAACTTACTTGGGCACATGAATGTGCCCAGAAGCTACAATCCTGTTCTACCGGCCTTGTGCATGCGAATTTGACAGCCTTTGCGTCTATACTTGTACCTTTGTGGGGAAGCAGATGCCATGCGCTGCCGGCATTTCGTTGTGGCTGCATAAGACTGCAGAGCTCGCTTCAAGTAGAGCCTTGTACCAAGAAAAAAGAATAGCACAAAGACCGAATCAGTAAACCATTCTTACCTTTGTCGAGCAGTAGCCGTGTCGAATACTGGCGTCACGCCGAGGCTAGACACGGGCAAGACGGGCCACCGTGGTGATGGCTTGTCACCCGCCGTCACACAAAGCTCCACACCGGGCTGCGGCCCGTCCTGAACCACCTCACGCCACACCCACACAGAAATCCTTCCTCTTTTTTTCCCCAACGGCATGAGCCTTTGAAGACATGAGCAAGAGTCGCTGCACACGGGAAGCGGCGGCAATGGTGCGCCTGGCGCGGCTGCTGCCTGCGCGACCGGCGCGTCGAGTGGTCACACGACAGCAAGTTCGGGGGTTTAGCCTCGTTGCCCCCCCGAGCGACGGCAAGCAGGTCGCCGTCATCGGCGGCGGCCTCACCGGCCTCACGACGGCCTACCTGCTCGCCAAGCAGCTCCCAGAGTCGGCGCACATTACCCTGTACGAGTCGAGCGACCGCCTCGGCGGATGGATCCGGACCGACGAGGTGCGCGTCAACGTCAATGGCACTCGGGGCGTCGTGCCCTTTGAGCGCGGCCCGCGAACCCTGTCGTCGCTCCGCGGCAACACATGGCGCTATGATGACCTCGTGCTTTATGAGCTGGTACGTGTTCTTGCTTGTCAATTTCTCCCCCCCAAGGCTCTGCAGCCATGTCATCTAACACGGTCCCTTTTTACTATACTAGATGCTCGACCTCGGCCTCAAACCCTCGTACCCAAAGGACCTGCCCCGGTACCTCTACTACCCGGACCACCTCGTCAAGATGCCGCCCGACGCGTCAGTGTTTGACTGCCTGACCGAGAGCCTCTTCCGCGAGTGCATATGGGGCGCGCTCGGCACGGCCGCGTCGTGGGTGACGGGCCGGCACAGGGGACGGCTGCCCGCGCAGGACCTCTCCGTAGCGGACTGGCTCCGCCTTATCACGTCGGACAGCGCCGTGGGCAACAACCTGGTGTCGGCCATGATCCACGGCATTTACGGCGGCGACATTGAGCGCTTGAGCGCGCGCAGTGTCCTCGACCGCATGTACTACAACCTGCACCTGCGGACCGCCGAGTCTGGCCGGCGCCACGTGCCGACACACGAGCTCGCGTTCATGGACCACATGGTCAAGGACACAATGGTCTGCGCAGAGGCCAATAAGCCAAAGGGATCGCTGATACACTTTGGAGCGCAGGGCATGGAGGCCTTGCCTAGGGCGCTCGAGGGAGCCCTCGCCGGGCAGCGCAACGTGACCATTCTGCGGCAGGCCCCAGTCATCGACATCAAGCCCGTCACCAATGTTGGTCCCCTTGGCGAAGAAGACAAGGTTCAGGTAAATTCTTCCATAACATACTTGGAAATAGACACTTCTGACACAAGATAGGTGCATTTTCGCCATGCGTCGACTCCTGGAGAGGAGGTGGCCCAGTTCTTCGACCACGTCGTTTCCACTTCATCCAGCGACTCCCTTGTCAAAATGACCGGCGATGCCTTGTCAACCCTCTCCGGCATCGAGTCCGTGTCCATCATGACGGTCAACCTTTGGTACCCCATCCCAGACCTGAAGCCACCCGGCTTCGGCTACCTGATCCCGCGCTCCGTGCCGCTAGAGCAGAACCCCGAGCGCGCGCTCGGCGTCTTCTTCGACTCAGACGTCATCAGCGAGCGTCGGCCCGACGAGCTCCCCGGAACCAAGCTCTTTGTGCTCATGGGCGGCCACCACTATCGCGGCCGGGAGCCGCCGTCCGAGGCCGAGGCAATCGGCCAGGCCAAGGCTCTCCTCGAGCGCCACCTCGGCATCCCGCGCGACACGCCCTGCCACGCCATGGCGCGCCTCGCAAGGGACTGCATCCCGCAGCACAACGTCGGCCACGTTGCCCTGCTCAAGGCCGCCGACCAGCAAATCACGTCGGCGTTTGATGGCAGGCTCACCGTGGCCAATGGCTCCTACGGCCGCATCGGCGCCATGGGCGCCCTCCGCAACGCGCATGGTGCCGCGTACACAGTCATCTCTGACCATCGGTACTCGGGCTTGGATGACTTCATACGCAATCCTACCATTGCCGACGTACCGATAGAGAGAATCCCATGTCGCCAACCCCAGGAGAAAGCCTAGAAAGAAAAGAGGTAGAGAAAAGGGTTGCATGTATATAGATAGATTGTCACATCTTGGGTTTTCCCTGTACAACAAGTGTACTAAACAATGTTAATTTCCTCTTTTTGGTCATTACGTCTAAGCAATTGGTATCATGTCCGCAGCCTGAGCCTGTCTTATGCGAGAAAAAAAAAGATACAATCAAGGTGTTTATTCCAAAACTACCACCTCCTTGCCACTGTTTAGGCTCTGCGTCGTGCGTTGCGAAAAGGACGGGTTTGTCGAAGACTGTGTCGCCACCGCCGTAGATGAGTCGTCGACGACAACGGAACGCACCGCGTCATCCACCGCGAGCAGCATGCCAACCACGCCGCTCTCGCATCGCGCCGCCGCGCCCGTCGACAGACCGATCCATCCTGGGCCGCGCCCGTTCCATACGCTCCTGAGCGCTGTAGCATAGGCATCGTCATCGTCGCTTTCAGAGGGCGCGACGCCGTCGTGGGAGCGCCAGACATGCCACCAGGCCTCGCCACGGCGGGTCTGTGTGCGCACCTGCATCAAGATGACGCGCTTCGTCGGCGACGGGCCGGCAACGGTCATGGTGTACTGCAAGCTCAGCCACGACAGTGTCTTCATGGCAAAGTCGACCCGGCCAAGACGCTTGAGCTGCATCTCCTCCCAGCGGGTCTCGATGCTGCTTACAGCCTCGAGCGCCCGCAGCGACGCGGGGAGCCACCCCATAAGGGCCCCTATGCCTCCGTCGCTGTTGACGAGCTGCTGCATGAGGTCGACCACGCGCAAGTGCGGGTTGCCGCGCTCAATCTTGATGGCAATGTCATCTCTAGACAGGTCCAGTGTGATGCGCCACTGCTGCTTGCTTTCGCTGTCAATGCTACCGGCTTGGTAGTACAAAAAACGTATCTCCCTTAGCGTCACCAGCTCGCCCACAATCGATCCTTTTGACTTGTCCATCGCTTCCAAAAAGTTGACGAACCGGTCAATAGCCTTGATTCGCGACTTGAGGAGCGCCAGAACAGGTTCACCCACAGCATGTTGCACGCGGAGGCAAAACTCACCCAGTTTTGCATTATAAAGCAGGTTCCCGTCAACGGTCCCCTTGAGCGCGGCAAACTTGGACGGCTTGCGCACGCGAAGGACAGCTTCTGACAAGCACGTCAGGCTGTCATCGGTTGATTCAATACCCGTAAATCGGATAGTGACAACATCGTTCGCCCATGGCTGGCGGTACTCCGATTTGGAGCCACCATCGTGGACAATGCTGGGAAACATGGCTGATAGGGCGACTTGGATGGAGGGCAGCTGTAATTGTTGTGGTAGCGCAAGGTTGATGCTGTCGTTTGTCCTGCTCTTGATGCGAAGACGATGCAGCTCGCGCATATCAACTGCTTGCGCAATCATGCCAGTGGCAAATATTGCCAAGTTGCCCCAGAAAGCGGTTGAAAAGTCTGGGTGTCCCTTGCTTAGAGGCAGTCTGGCTTGGAATTTAACGGCACGACCTGGTTCATTGCGGTTCGCTTCCAGCAGCCACCACTCGTCGCCGCCAAGCCCGAGGAAGATAGCCATATACCAGCACTCCCCCCAGCCCTGCTTGCGCATCCAAATCGTTCGAGTCCAATCGCGCATTTTTGTGACAGACTTTACTTCTTCCACAGACAGAGGCATTTTTTGAGTCTGCCAGCCCACCGTGTTGCCGCGGCGGTGCAGCTCGTCCTCCATCATGGCGCAGCGTACATTCTCCAAACACGCCGCGCCGTCGTCGGTAGAATTCTTGCCGCTGTTTAGTTGATGTTCATACGGAATCGAGAATTTGGACTGCGGCTTCACGGCAAATATGCCTGTCGTCGGTTCCACCAGCAGTGTCGTCGTAGCGTTATGGCTGACCTGCGTTGTGAGCATGCAGTCGCCGGGATTTGTGTTCGAGATGCGCAGATTCATGGCCGCCTCATGTTGCTTGAAACGTGGCGCCTCAAGCAGCTTATCGCGTATGTTCTGCAAAATATATCCAATATGTCGTCCAATCACTTCTTTGAGCAGAGACTCAGCTGAGAGGGTGCCGACGTCGAGAGTTAGCTTTACGTCTTTGACTTCCTTATTGTCTCTATACCACTTTGCCACCAGGTGGCTAGGTGACTTTTCGTCCACTTTGCCGTTTTTCTTTCCACTGTTAATCGCAATGAGCACCCAACTTTTGGTGATCGTTGACCGCGACGACCAGTATTGAATGGCCAAGGCACGATTGAGCGGCTCGACCACTAGGGTACCGTCCCAAGACGTTCTGCTCAAACGCAGGGCCTGGCGCTTGAGTTCGGTGATCTTGGCTGTCAGCACCATCTCATGTAGGAACTGATAGCAGCCCGCCAGACCATTCCTCGCCAGTGCGTCGTTGACGTAATTTTCTAGGTAGTTTCGCAGCCCGTCGGAGAGAGACAAGGCCGAAGGTGTGAAGGCATATCGGAAATCGATGAACCAGAATTGCTTGTCGGTGTCTTCGTCGGCAATCGTCAATTCCACTTCGAACTCGTCAGGCACCTTAAATGTGACGCGGCCAGACCCGATTTCGTAGTTGCGGAACTGATGTGGTATTTTATCGTAATCTTGCAAGTTGAGTCGTAGGCTCAAGCGCGTATTTAGATCTTTTATCCAACGCAGCTTCTCTTCGGCCGTCAGGGGGGGAGGCTCTATATATTGATGCTGCGACTATTAGCGAAATCCTCATCCGGCGCAAGATCGAATGCGACGTACATCTGGTATCCATGGAGCACTTCCGGTGGATAATACTTGCAAGGCCGTCTTGAGATCAGGAGCGGGCATGCGCGCATACGTCAGATCTCGCTTGACATTGACCATGTTGTCCAAGCACATGTCGTAGTGGACGCGCAGCTGATCCATGTGAAATTTCAAGTCAATTAGCTTGCTGACCATGTTCGCCCGGCGGCTCCATTCCGTGATGACAAGCGCCTTGACCCATTTTGCGTGCATGTCTTGCGCAAAGTGTAGCAGGGTAGCCTTTTTGCGCAGGTTCTCGGCCGAGGTGTCGTCGGGCGCGCTCGAAGTGAGGTTGGTCGCGCCGCCGTTCAGTGCGGACGCCGGGATCGGCATCTTGCTCAGCTCCGCCACCTTTTCCTGCAGCGAGTTATGCGTGACCTGCGCCAGCCGCGTGAGAAACGCTGACAGAGGGATAAAGCCTTGCGTGATGTGGGTTATTTCGTCGGGAAGGTCGTTCATGCGCGGCGGATCAGAGGGGTTGCCGCCGGCCTTGCCCTTGCCCTTGTCGTCTGGCGCGGCGCGCTGATCCATGACACCTTCGACATTGCTGCTCAGCCGGTCGTGATCAGTGCGCCCGCTGCCATCACCATTTTCCATCTCGAGGACGCCAAGCCCTCAACAAGTCCGCGGCGGTCCGCCTCGTTTTAGGTCGATGTGCTTCGTGATGCAGGCGTCAGCCAGCAGGGCATCGCGGGCGGCGCACCAGTGCAAATGATGATTGAGTGCAGTATTCCAATCAGCGCTGAATGCTGGTATGCGCGACAGAGGATTTGATGGCGGTATCGATGCGGTTTCGCGATGTGATGTCAAGATGTTTGCAAGGGTGAGAACAAAGTCATGTGAGGCTGGTGTTGCCGCGTCCGTGCACGGACCACCTTTGTACGACGAAATATTTACACATACGAACTTAATACTGAAACACAAATCCGTTGCACGACTAGTGACTACTAATGGCATTTGCGCATTTTGGTAATGCTGAGAAACATCGATCATGAAATTCATTTCTATTCAAGCACAATCGATTTTTCATAGCCTATACATTATAATATCTGCCTATCCCATTGCTCAACTGATGGTTGTAAGCCACAAGCGCCTCAGCGATGGAGGTCCACTTACAACTTGTTGTTGCTGCTGCTGCTGCTGTTGTTGTTGTTGTTGTTGCTAGGCACAGCAGATGTTGTCGGCCACTGATAACCGGCAGCATCGCTGAATTTGTATCCATATGAAGCCGTGAAGTCGTCGAGCACAGCAGGGCCGCGCGAGCCTATCTTGTTAGTAGTGGAACGCGAAGAAGGGGAGGGCGAATGTTCTTACCGTATGGGTATTCCATTGGGATAATCTCCTTGTTGTCGTCAAGGTAGTGCAGAAGAGGGGTGAAGATGCGCCAGCTGGCATCAAGCTCGTCGTCACGGACAAAGTTGGAGTGGTCACCCTTGAGGCAGTCCAGAACCAGCGACTCATAGGCCTCGGGAATCTTGAGATCGGAGAAGCGGCGGCGGTAGGTGAGGTCGAGTTCGGTAACAACGGTTTGCATGCTGAGACCGGGGAGCTTCGAGTTCATCTTGATGTAGACACTCTCGTTGGGCTGAATGCGCATGACCAGCTCGTTGCGAGGAATGTCCTTGAAGATGCCAGAGGTGACATCCTTGAATTGGATACGGATCTCGGTCTTCTGCTCATTGAGGGCCTTACCGGCCTTCATGATGAAAGGAACACCATCCCAACGCTCATTCTTAATGTAGGCGACCAGGGCGCAGAAGGTAGGGCAGCGCGAGTCCGGAGGTACCGTGTCGTCTTCCTTGTAAGCGGGCTTGCTGCCGTCGAGCGAGCGTCCGTACTGGCCAATGATGACATTCTTGGGCTCAAGAGTAGGGATGGCACGGAGAACGCGCACTTTTTCGTCGCGAATATCCTCAGAGTCGAAAGAGACGGGGCGCTCCATGGCCAGAAGGGTCAGGACCTGAAGCAAGTGATTCTGCATGACGTCACGGATGATGCCGAACTCGTCAAAGTAGCCACCGCGACCTTCGGTACCAAAGGGTTCCTTGAAAGTGATCTGGATATTGTCGATGTGATGACGGTTCCAAGTCGCGCCGAGGAAAGAGTTTCCAAAGCGCATGATCAAGATATTCTTCACCATCTCCTTGCCCAAGTAGTGGTCAATTCGGTACAGCTCTTCCTCCTTCCAGTCGGGCTCAAGAGACTTTTGCAGCTCGCGGGAGCTGGCCAGATCCTTGCCAAATGGCTTCTCGACGATTACGCGGGCAATGCCCTTGGTAGGGTAGCAGCACTTCTTGAGGTGCTGAGAGACGATTGTGAAGACGGATGGTGGAAGAGCCATGTAGAAGAGGCGGTTGTGCTCGGGACGTCCCTTTTCCAACTCCTCCAAGTGCTTCGTCAGACCCTCAAACGACTCATCCTTGTCGTACTGGCCAGAGACATAGGAGCAGACCTTGGCGAAATCCTCGAGCTGCTGTTCAATCTCTTTGGTAGGGGTCTTGATGTATGACTTAATTCGGCGGAGATACTCCTCGTGGTCCATTTTCGTGCGCGCATAGCCAACGATTCGCACATCTTTGGGCAGGAATTGGTTTCGGTACTGTAACTAGTCAGAAGGAAGCATCCATGGTTGGGTCGCTAGCGAGCATCCTACCAGGCCAAAGAGGGCGGGGTACTAGTTTGGTCAGCGTTTCATGCTCTGGAAGAGAAATAGTTGCGGACTCTTTCAACATACTGTCTTCTTTTTCGCCAGGTCGCCGGAGGCGCCGAGAACGACGATTGTGGTGTTATCCTTGAGCTCCATGGCACTTGGTGTTGTTAGCGGTAAAGAGAGCTTGATGGTGGGGGAGGGGCCTGGGGAGAGGGCATACGAAGAGGTTTGCGACATTGCAGCGGGGGCGGCTGTGTCGGAAGTGAGTCGCAGACAGGCGGGAAATGTGTAAGTGTATGCAGCTGTCCTCGAGAGGAATATGAAGGGATGATAAGGGTGAAGCTGCCCGAGGAAGACTGTTGAGTTGTTGAAGGTTGAGCTCTGGGGCGGGACTTGCTCACTAATGGTATCGCTAAGCTATGATGCGCTGATAGCGAAATGCTCAGTCAGACTCTAACTACGTTACAGCGGATTCTTTGGCCCCACCCCGGACCTTTGGCCGGCCGTATCTACGAGGGATTTCCAGGATCCCCCCGGGGTTAGGCATCTTGGCCAAGCAGAGATGTTCGGCGTTTGGCAAGGCTGGAATCGTCTAGGTCCTATGTATTTTCATCATTTGCAGCAAATTCTGATGTTTGCAGCCTGGATCGCTGTGAAGTACCTCACATCAGCATGTAGTTGATACATAGTGCCCGCATTCAGCGAGTACTCGACGTATGCACTGTAGCGTTTTTGCTGGGCTTTGACCTGCGTCTGGATCCGAAGATGCCGATGTGGCGTAGGTGGCTGGTGAGGTTGACCCCACGGTTAGTCGCTCTGTGGCGGTGCGACCACAACGGAGCCAAAGTCAGACTGCCCTAAGCAGACACGTGACGCAGAGGGCATAAATTTTTCGGGCTCTGCGAGTCCACCACACAACCATTATCGCATCCACCTGGAACCTCCTAGTCCGACTTGACGACACAACCACCGACGACTAACCATAACAGAGGGACAGGTCTTTTCGCTAAGACGTCTTTCCTACGACTTTCTTTATAACGGCAGCGGTGGAAACAACAGACAAGATGCCTTCCGAAGCCGGTCACAGATGTACGTTGTACCAAGATGCTGGATATCGCGATCTTGAAGATGGAGACGGATCTTCAAGGGTGACGATTACATGACCCTGTGCTAACATTGTTATAGTATACGTCAAGTGAGTGCGACCACGTTCGATTTCGGCCGATTTGTTACGAGGATTCGATGTTACGAATTGCAGCTCGAATCGCGAATGAAGGAGTCTTGAGGAATTGTGCGCTGACCAAATGTTGCAGGGGACGTCACCTGAGCTACCAGCGCTCTCGTCACATCACCCGTCCCGGTACTTCCCTCATCAAGATTGAGGGTGTCGATGACATCAAGGGCGCCAAGTAGGTTTCCCCCGTTGACAAGAGATTGTGTGTGCGACGCAGAATATCGGCTAACCCCATGAAACAGCTTCTACCTTGGCAAGCGTGTCGCTTTCGTCTACCGCGGCCAGAAGGAGATCCGTGGCACCAAGATCCGCGTGATCTGGGGCAAGGTCACCCGCCCTCACGGTATGTTTTTTTGAGCAAAGACGAGAATCAGTGGACAGCAAACACTTGGGCGATGGCGATTCTAACTCATTCTAGGCAACTCTGGCGTTGTTCGCGCCAAGTTCTCTTCTCCCCTTCCCGCTAAGTCTTTCGGCGCTTCGGTTCGTGTCATGCTGTACCCCTCCTCGATATAATTACAGGCATGGGGATGGAGTTGGTACTAGGCGGTTTGATTTTGGCTGCATTGGAGGCAAGGATATAAAAAATACCGCCTTGCGTTGAAAAGGCATTCAATTAAAAAGACGTCAAATCATTTACTTTACGACCACGGATACTGAACGATGCGATGTGTGAGGCCCGACAAAACATGCGGGTGATCGGTGACGCGAAGCTGGAACATGGAATACGAGATGGCTTGGTGCCTGGGGTGTGACGACGGAGAGACGCATAGCACATGACAGTCTGGGACTACAAGTTCGGACGACTACGAGCGAATGAGCGAACGTCCATTAAGGACTAGAGATGATGTCTCAGTAGCTCACGGCAAGCAGTAGGCCCAGGAGCACAACCTCAACCGGACCACATATAGCCCAAAACATGCCAAAGTTTCGCTCACCAGCTGCCCAAGAACCACCCATCCTAAATACTGCCGCCAGTGAAGAGACGGGGAGAAAGATGACGCCGATGATGGCGAGGACGAGCAGAATCTTGTTTTGCACGCGCGTGCGGCCGGCCTCCATGACCGTCGTCTCTGCTGTGATGTGTGTCATTGTGCTCTGCAAACGTAGATGGATCTGCGTCATTGTGTGCTCCAGCGCGCATAGGTCCTTTTGCAAGTCAGATGCCGTTTGCTTCGTTGTGAGCCGTTGCGCCTCTGTAGAGTTGTGCGTCGTGCACCAGATGGGGCGGCCGTGAATGACGGCCGACTCTGCGCAGTGTTTGATGAGGGAGCAGTAGTGTGACATGCGGCGACGGGAAAAGAACATGTCGCGCATGGCGTTGCGGAGGTGATCCACGTCGTTCTCATAAGCACCACTGCCGCGCTGCAGTGCCCACTCAATGGCATTCAGGTCGCGCGTAAAGAAAGCCGCCAAATGAGCCCATTCGTGGATGACAAGCCTGTACAAATCCTCTACGACGACCAGCGGCCCTGGAACAGCACTTGCGTTGAGAGTACCATTTTGCTTCATGCACTCTAGTAAAAGGTCCGCCGGAGAGCGGGTGTGAGGGGTCCCGTAGTATCGACCATTGACGATGGCAAATGGAGCTTGCAATTGGCATGGCAGACCCCAAAATTCCGGGTGCCTGTCCAGTAGAATGATGCCTGCTCGATCAGCATGCCACAGTCTTGCTGGATGCTGCGGACGTACCAAGCCTCCACGGCCGATCATCACTGCTGTCAAACCAAGCAGTGGCCGAAGTACGCGTAAGGGCCAGAGGCGCAAACGTAGTCGTCTCCCCACCAAGTTCGCGACGCTGGACCGGATTCATCGGACCAAAGTCCCGGTCATCCCGCCACGTTCCGAAATCTTTGGCAGCTTTCTGGATCATAGAGTAGTCGAGACGCATAGACTTGTCAAACTCGCGCGCGAGTACGTAACTAAATATCAGGTGGGTTTGCTTTGCGAGTACAGACGGCATTTGCAGTATTTTTGGCCGTACTTCGCTAAAGTTGAAAGAGGGCTGATCATGGAAGAAATCGTCGAGGCACTGTAAAAAGGAATGTTTCTGAATGATGTAAGAGTCCCAAAAGTAGCGCAATGTAGCAGTGTCAGGTTGCTCAATGATGAAGGCTTGCGTTGTACTCGTATCAGGGTCGCCCAGCTGGACATTGCTACGGTAGCGAGGACCGTCGTGGAAGAACTCGACATGATGAATGCGGGCTAAGGCAGTGAGCATCAACAAGTCAGGCCAGTCACGGAAACGAGTTCATACTTCTTCCATTACAACAGAATCCAGTTGCCGTCCAAAATTTATGGAGGTTTGGGAAGTGTTCAGACTCTTGGGGTGTGAGGATATGCTTCATGGCGACATCGCAACACTGATCCGTAGACTACAAATCTGTGACGATGGTGGAGACGAGAACCGGCGAAGCCGGGTATTTATGCGCAAAAGTCATCGCGAATCGTTCTGTAACAAGGTGCGGCTGAAGTGAGGCTGTTGGGGCTGTTGATGCATTGCTGCAGCCACTTGATACGCAATAATGCAGCGTCGTAGGTTGGTGCATTGTCAAGAATCTTGTTTCATATGCTTAAATCTGGTGAAACAACGTTGCCAAAGCGCGGGGGGGGCTTTGGAGGCACGAGGGTTGAGTTTTGGCGGTGCGTAGTGGAGTGCACCATAGTAGGAGAGTGGTAGATCAAACCAAATCTTGCGTGTTGGGGATGCGGCAAATGAAAGGGATGTAAATGCCACGGGAGCCATTGTGGTCGTTGCAGTCGTCAGCTTCTTGCGATTGCCATTCACGCCATTGTCGAACATCGCCTTTATGAGTGAGTGAGCGGCAGGCGGAATGCCTTTTTGCGGTGATAAACATGGCATGATGATGGCCCTTTCCTGTCGCGAGCAGCGACCAGATCGGCGTCGGATGAGGCTGGTTGGCTGGCACTGGTACTTGGTTATGGAGCCAACATTGCCAACCATGCCCAGCCACATGCTGGTGGAAACTGGGAAAGGTTCCATGGTGTGCATGGCCACAAGAGAACCAGGCATTCCGGACGATTTGCAGGCTGTCGGTTCCAACGTGGCCAGGACTGACTGATGTGCGGTGTTTCCAAGGAGAGCGCCCACATATCGTGGTGGAGCGGATGGTGGCGGCGCCAGTTTTAGTTGTGTTCTGGGCACATTGGCATGTTTTGGGAGGTGCAGAGCTGCACAGGCCAGCACACGGCGACAAGCGAGCGGTCGAAGCTGACGCTAGGCAAACCTACAGAGAGGTGAGAGAGGTGCCTGGCACTGCCTGGACGAGAATAGGGCCAGAGCAACGCGTCATGAAAGGACGCCAAGTGCGATAGTTAACTAAGTGTGTGGTGGTGTAAAGGCTGTGTGGCGGGGCCATCACAGGCGGTTCCCAGAAGGATTTGCGCAACCGAGCATTGTGATAAATAAGGTGTGTGCCTCCGGGTCGGGAGTTTTTGAATTTTTCCTGTTCGACCTGATTCTCTTCTAATCGCTCGTTTCAACGCTGTTTTGTGAAACGACTGTTGGAGGCTCTTTCAAGTTCAGACGCTACCAGCCACTACCGTTTCTTACCGTTGTCACCACGATCAGCATCCATTTTCCGCTTACCGAACTCGGCACCGTCCCGATCAAAGTTTTGCGCGTGGCCAGCATCGACTTGTCATTTTCGGCATCGAGTTTGGGGCAAGACAGTCGAGTGTCCGTAATCCCTACTCGTACAGTCGGAATCTTCGCAAGGCGTGTTGCGGGTCGACGAGCCGTGTTGTCAGAAGGCGGCCCCGCCCACTTCACATTGGAACCTTGTTGCCTTGCCGGCTTTCCGCCATTTATTGGAAAGGAATTGAACCCAAACCACCTGGCAACCGGCAAACTTGCAGCCATCAATACTATACCCGTCAACAGTCAACAGTCAACCAGTTGTCTTTGCTGCCTTGCCATCTTACCTACCTAGCTAGGTACGAATACCGCTGCACCAGCCTGGATCCTGCAGCCTCTTGCAGAGCCACATCACGCTAGGACGCCCGCAAACGACGCCACCACTGCTGCACTACGAACACGCTGCAACCCACACGACTTATCATCAGGTACTCCTCGACCTGCTTTGGCCCAGCAAATCAAGCTTCCAAGACTCTGCGCATACCGATTATCCATCTAGGTACCCAAAGCCGTGCCAGGTACCTGCAAGCCTCTCTATTTTGGTCCGCCTGCAGCCCGTACAAGTCTGCACCTACTCACTCGGCTGCCACGGCGACGGCTTTTTCAAGAAACACTCACTTACCGGTCCTTACTGGTCCTACTGGTTGGTTCAAAGACCGTATACGCTATACGCCATACGGTATACTTACCTACATACGTCAGTCGGGTGGCAACTACTACTACTACTCCCATCGCAACTCCCCAGCATCTTGCACTTCTCCTCTTCTCGTCGTCCGTCATCGTCTCTTTCATCCCATCAGCAGCAGCATCTTCTCATCAATTTGCCGCCCTCTGCCATCTTCCACCCACCCTCCCGCCAGCTGCCGCCTTTCAGCCCTGGCATCCCATTTTTTCTGCCTTCTTTCTCTGCGCCGTGGCCCACCTGCTTTACGACTGGTCCCCCCAACCTCCTCCACCTGATCCCAGCTGCTCGCTCGCCAACCATCGATTTTGTCCACCAAAGAGTCTGTCTACTCCGCCCAAAATCCCACTCTAATTACCATTCCAAATTCACACACGCACTCGGGCCTCCCATCGTGCGCCGTTGATACCTCGATCGCTCGATCCACTCGAGCCCGACAGCCCCTTGGACATTTGGCGGGCCCTGTACCCTCCCGTGTCCAGCCGGCAACGCCCATCTCAGCCCAGTTTCCGATACTTGCGCCGCCCCCAGTCTGTCGTCATGGCTTCCCCGGCGGGTCAACAGCATTTCTCCTCGCCCCAGGACCAGCGCCAGCAACCTCCCGGTGGTTTTCAATATTATCAAAACGAACACGCCAAACCGCGCAGCTTCAGTGTTGGCTCTGAAACCTCCAAAAAGTCCCACAAGTCTCAAAAGAGCTCAGCCTCGCAGAAGGAATACGAGACATCGGCCGAAAAGGAAACCCATCGTCTGCACTCCAAGGCTGACCCGCTCGTCGCCATGTATGAGGCAGAGCCATGTGAGTAAATCTGTCTCGCCTCTATCCTCCCAGAACCCTGCTGATGAAGAAAAAAAAGCAATGGTTGCCGCCATGGCACCAGATACCAACACGGCATCACTGCGCTCGTTTCAGCACAAGGACATTCAAGGAAATCCTATTGGTATGTCCGCTCTTGTCTGTCGCTGCCCGTTGTACTAACACCTTCAGCTGACCCCGATCGTTCCAATCCTACCCGATCGCGCTGGGAGCGACCACTTGATACTATTCGTAGTTTTGAAGCAGCTATCAATGGGGGCTATCAGCGTCGCTCCTCTGTCCAACGGGATGATGCGGTCAACTGGAATCGTCGCACCAGCATGTCGACTTGTAAGCCATGTCATCCCCCTCCATTCTTCGTCAATATGGCTAACAAGTCAGTCCAACAACCTCGCTTCCCTCAAGATAGCTACTACGGCAACAGCCGTCCCGGCTCATACCGCGACCCCTACACCGCTCCTAGCACTCGTCGCAACTCGGGCTTCTTTGACGGCCAAGGCTTCCGCCCTCCTCGCAGAGAATTTGAGCAAAATGTCTATCCTCTACCCAACAAGGACAGATCCTACGAAACTGTGACTTCGGCCGCCAACAGCGGGCATACGGACCCCGCTGGATATCAAACCGATCCTACAAGTAGTGACAATAGTTCGATCCGGCGCGCGTCCCCGGCCAAGCGCCAGGAACCCGTCAACGACTATGGCATTGGTTTTGCCCACCAGTCATCCAATCTCGCCTTCCAACACTCGCAGCAGCAGCAGGCGCACCCGCTCCCACCGCCCCCTGTCGCCGGCCACGAGCCAGCACCGCCCCCTGTTCCACGCAAAACCAGTTTTCTGAAGCGGCAGCCTACCGAGGAAAAGAGAAAGAGTTGGCTGTCGCGTCGTTTTAGCAAGAAGTAATAATAATTCGCAATGTGCATGGTCGGCGTTGGTAGCGTGCTAGTTAATTTATGAGAATTATTCTTTGGTTTACGCGGCTTAATGAAAGTTCATTGCAGTGTTTTTATCGCCATACAATTTATTCAGTCTTCTTCGCCTTGGCCTTGATATTTTCAGTGTCGTCCTCATTCATAGCCACTATCACATAGCCCAGCAACACCACATTTGCCAGCAACGCCGCAAAGCCACCCGCCCACGAAGAATTGCCTAAAATGTTAGCAAAAGCCAGTATAGACAATTGAAACCTTGCACCTTGAAAAATTGTATGCACAGTCAAGAAATACGACCCGATTGGGACCACAATCATGGCCAATGTGAAGCCCAACAGCTTGACAATGACGTGTCTAGCCAGGTTAGTAAACGCTGCCCAGTCGCAAAGCACATTAAGCTTACTGTGGCACGGCAGGGCTAATGTTGCTCTTCTCATTCTCAGTATCATCTTTTTCTAGTATAGTCCTCTCGGACGCGTTGATTCGTCTCGTAGCCATTGCGTTGATGATGAAGATTGTTTTGCGGCGGCACGGGTCCTTCCTGCTCTCACAAGCTCATTGAGTTTAAGTACACACGTGACTACGTGATGACATCGCGCTTCAGTCGCGGATTACTTGGCAGTGAATTTTCACCCGCATGGCGAGCTGCTTTCGACTGAGGCACCTCGCCAATTACGCCTCCAGCATTTTACTCAATCTCAATCATGGCAGACTCGTCTCCTCTTCTGCCAATTCGGGAGCTAAACGCTTGCACACCCGACCCCGAGCAGGCCACCATCCCTTGCTCCCCCGGTGCCTTGATGAGAACAACGCAGCCCACGCAAATTCTGCCCCTCACCTCCTCGCCGAGCATCGTCGAGGTGCCCGCCTCCTCGCCGTTTTCAAAGCCAAAGCTTGGCTCGCGGCTTGCCCCCGCTGGCACGCTTTTTCGTCCCCCGCCGCCTCGGCCACGGCCAGTGCCGTCCCCGAAGCGCCCCAACCCGGACACCATTTCGCTGCTCTCGGACGACGAAGAGGACAGCCTGCAGCCACCCAGGGGTGACATTAGACCGACAGACTTCAGAGCACGCGTATCCTCTTTTGCTTACAAGCCAAGATTGGACGACGAAGCGCAGAAGAAGAAGAAGCTAAAACAGGTCTTCGATGTGTTGGGCAACAAAGTTACTCCGGAGCAGGTCCGCGAGGCGCTGCGCGCCTGCGACAATGATGTGGAGGATGCGATACAGCACTTGGAAGACCAAACCCGAAAGAAGAAGCGGCGGCTCGTGCAAGGGCGGCGGCCGAGCCTCATTTCACCCAAGAAGTCTTCGCCACCTCTCCCGTCCTCTCCGCCGAAGCCACAATCACCTGTACAACTAGACGTCATTCTAATAGAAGATGACGCGGATAACTACGAGGAAGAGGCCGAGTCCGCAACCGACGAAGACGACCGAGTTTTGGATTCGATCAATAATAGCACATTGCAAGAGCTTGCTGCCATGACTAGCATGAAGGAAAACATGTTGGATCCAATCATTGAGCATCGGCCTTTTGCTGACTTGTACGCTGCCCGAAAGCTCACCATCAACAAACCAGGCTCCCGAAAGGGTGGACGGATCAATATCGGTGAGACTGTCGTCGACGCCGTGCAAGTCTTTCTGAATGCTGTCGCAGCCATTGATGAGGTTGTCGCCACGTGCGACGCCAAGGCCCGCACCGTCAAGAGTGTTATGGACACTTGGGACCTCGATTCCTTTGGCCACTCCAAGAGCAGAAAAACTCCCGACGAGGGGGCACCTCTGACACCCAACAGCATATCCAACTTTGTGCCACCTCTTGTGCCTCAACAACCTTCTCTGATGGATGGCCACTGCCGTATGAAGCCGTTTCAGCTATTCGGTCTCAACTGGATGACTCTTCTCAACAATTATGGCATCGGCTGCATCCTTGCTGACGAGATGGGTCTCGGAAAGACTTGTCAGGTCATTTCATTCTTATGCCAGCTGGTTGAGTCGGCTGATAGGACGCGACCCTGGCCGAATCTTGTTGTCGTGCCGCCGAGCACTTATAACAACTGGTTGGCTGAATTCGAGAGGTTTGCTCCCGGGCTGTCCGTCATCGGATATCGCGGGTCGCAGCGGGAACGAGCTGAAATCGCCTACCAAGTTGAGCAGGATCTCGAGGCTTATCATGTTGTGCTAGCCACATACTCCCAAATCAATTCCGAGGCCGATCTAGAAGCTATGCAATCTTTTCGCCTCAACACCGCCATTTTCGACGAGGGACACAAAATGAAGAATCCGGAAACCAAGGTTTACAAGGACCTGCGCCGCATACCTGCGGCATGGAAGATGCTCCTCACTGGCACTCCTGTGCAAAATAACTTGCTTGAAATGACGGCGCTCCTGAACTTTATCAACCCGCAAATGTTTGACGGGTACATGCAACACATTCTATACATTTTCAGCCAAAAGGTAACCATTCGCGACGTTTCAAATGGCGCCTTTCTCTACAGCGAGCGAGTCAAGCGTGCTCGCACGATTCTGGAGCCATTCATTCTCCAGCGCCGCAAGGATCAGGTTCTATCAGATCTACCACGCAAGATTTGCAACACGGTACACTGCGAGATGACAGATGATCAGAAACCAATATATGCCGAGTACGAGGAATTGTTCAAGACTGCTCCCTCGCAACGCAAATCGAGCGGCCGCCAAAATGACCAGAACAACGTATGGATGCAGCTGCGCAAGGCTGCCCTCCATCCATTGCTCTTCCGCCGCCACTTTACAGATCGAGTCGTGACGAAGATGGCCAAGATACTTATGGACCGCATTCCACAGTCGGAGCTACACCAACCGGACATTAAGCACCTGATTCAAGAGCTGAAGAACTCGTCCGACTTTGAGCTGCATCTCTGGTGTCGCGACTACCCGATGCTGAAAGAATTCGACATCCTGCCGTCGTCACAATTGAACAGTGGCAAAGTCAAGAAGCTGCTGCAGCTCATTCGACAGTACCAAGCCAACGGCGATCGCGTGCTGGTCTTTTCCAAGTTTTCGCGCCTCATTGAGCTGCTGCAGGAAGTTCTCGCCAACCACGGCATCGACCACCGTGTGCTCATGGGCAGCACCAGCGTGTCGGAGCGCCAGGCTCTCATCGACGAGTTCAACCGCGACGCCAACATTCCCGTGTTTTTGCTGACGACGGGCGCGGGCGGCACGGGCATCAACCTGACGTCGGCCAACAAGATTGTCATCTTTGACCAGTCGGACAATCCACAGGACGACATACAGGCGGAAAACCGCGCGCACCGCCTGGGCCAGACACGCGACGTCGAGGTCCTGCGGCTGATTGCCGCGGGTACTATTGAGGAGCTCATTTACAAGGCGTGCCAGAAGAAGATTGAGCTGGCCAACAAGGTGACGGGTGTCGACGGCGCGGCGGATGCGGGCGACAACTTGGAGATGGAGGTACGGAAACTGATGAAGAAATAAGAGGGGGGAGAAGCTGTGCTTTTTATGGCATTCGTAAATATTATGATGCATGAAGGAACTTGGTATTTCGCTTATGCTGATGGACTGACTGGCTTTGCATGTTGGTCTTCTTGGCTAGGTTTGATTTTTAGACACGGATTACCCAAGCATTGGCATGAATGAGACAATATTCTTAATAGAGGCAAATTCGAAACTATCACGGTGAACTGGGATCAAGGTGGTTGAGCGAATCTAAAAATGAGTGGAAGGGCCCTAAAGCGTCGTCGAGGACATATTCCTTGACGCCCAGCTCAGCTACATACTTCTCTACGGCGGTTCAGAACCACACGGTCCTTGGCCTCTGGTAGTGAATACGCGCTCATCTCTCATCCATCGTCAGCGGCAGACGTGCTAGTATTCCCCAAGGCGTTTGGTGCTTTGCCGTCGAGTAAGAGTGGTGCTTCGGCAAAGCTAGCAACATCAGTTGATGCGCGCCGAACATTCACGATGGAGGCATATAGAATGACAACCTCTGCTTTGCATGTAGTAATGCCTTGGGGCGAGGGTAGTACAAGTTTTGGCCCGTGCAAGGCCATCTTCACATGGACATCGAAGCAGCTTCTGGAACCGGCATGGACACGACGGCCAGAACGCAGCCTCAAGCTGTGAGTTTAGGGCTTTGTTATGGCGTTTGGGTGTAATAAGCTCTACCGACACTCTGGCTTGGCTAGGGTAAGAGTCACTGAATACGCGTGACCAACTGTATGCGAAATGCGCTTCAGTCAATTCGTTGGGTAATATGGTTGAGCACGGGTACGTGGGCAGCTGTCAATCACTGTTTATCTGCTTCATCCACTCAAAGATCACTCTGGCTTTCTCTTGTCCTCCTCGACGTAATACTTGAGCTTGGGCTCGGTCGCATCCTTGCCCTTGATTCTGTCATCAGCATACGCGAGCGCGTCGTCTTTGAAGACGTCGAGGTCAAAGTCCCACGCCCAGCCTCGCTTCTGTAGAGCCCGAAGGGCATTGATGGACCACGTCACGCAGCCCTGCTGCGGGTCCGTGTTCCGGACTGGCAGGGGCACCGCTTCGAAAAATGTATAGAGCGCCTGGGGCGCGGCGCCGTCCGGGATCTCGCCGACGACGAGCTGCCCGATAAGCTTCTGGCTGAGCTCCGGGTCCACGCCGAGGCGCCCGTTGTACCTCCATTCCATGGACGGGTTGGTCATGCGAAACGTGACTGGGTCAATTACGGACGCGTCGGTAGCCTCAAAGGCATGCGCGACGCGCCCGGGGCGCTTCTCCTTGGGCACGATGAGCACGCCCCAGTGGTATGCTTTGTGGCCAAAGACGGAGCGCATGCGGCCCTGGGAAAGGTCGCCCCGGTCGTAGAGCGTCAATGTGACAAGCTGTGCCATGCTGTTAAATATCGCTGGCGCCGTACTGGAAAGATGTGTAAAGTCGTAAGAGATATGGCAAGTGAGCGCAGTAAGGAACTAGATGAGGAGGATAACTATCCATATTTCCCATGGTGCAATCCACGAGCGTGAATTATAAGGTACATTAGACCCCGCAGTGGGAGGCAGTACTGTGTTATGTGATCATGCAGCACTCTGCAGAGAAAAGGCATCCGAAAGGCGTCAATGGCGCGGTGAGCTGCTTGCAGAGTTTTGGTTCGCATCCTGCAAGCAAGGCTGGACTCACAGGTGGCTGCCTGCGCCTCTGCGGTAGCCAGCCAAACATGGAGGATAATCATTAGTAAATAAACCCCACTGCCAAGTCATCTTGCAGGCAAAAAGGGGCACTAGAAGCCAGTATTTTGACGAGAAAGGAGAGGGGAGGGCAAGCATTAGCCCGAGACCCGGCCATGTGAATTCCAATTGAAAAGGACCTGGCTTAGAGGTTGCTCATAGCTTCTTCCATACATCGACCTGCTCAGCCTTATACCGTAGGGCAGGGAATTAACAAACAAAAATCGACTATCATGCGAATAGCTCTGGGTATAGTTTCATCGTACAAGACCAAAGGTCGTATGCTTGTGATTTGGACCTTGCCTCGAGCCAACTTGCTGAAGGAAAAGAGCCCGGATGCTTGACGACCTTCCCCCTGCCGTCAGAGGTAGTCATTGCTGTACCCGGCTCTGGTAGCCTCCTCCAGAGAATTTCTTCTGCTGCCAACTCCAAGTCGTACGGAGAAATCGCTGTGCGCACATTGTCCCGCCATTCGTCTAAGAGGGTGACATAGTGCGCCTTTGTAAACTCCCAGTACTCGGGGTACCAACCCGCGTATGCCCAATCGATAATGGCGGCAATGTCGCCCCCGCGCACGATGATGTTTCGCCCGGCGAGGTCGGCGTGCGTAAACTTGGTCTCGTAGCGTGACGTGTGCACCAGCCGCACCTCCTCGCCCAGGAGAGGCACCTCCTCCATGATCAGCCGCCCGCGCGCTAGCTCCTGGAACGCGTTCACGCTCATCGGCCCAAAGAAGCGCCCGCCGATGCGCCCGTCGTGGGCCGGGTTCCCAAAGGCGGACGACACCAGACCCGGTGAGGGCGGAGGCAAGGCGCGCAGCTCCTCAACGTACCGTCTAAGCTGACCAAGGACTCTGGCCTTATCGCCCGCCGACATCCTAGGAAGAAACAGGGTGCTGCCCTGCACGTACTCCATCTCAATGTAAATGTGGCCGCTCTCCGTAGTGTGTATCTTGTGCAGCTTCGGTATAGGAACAGACGTGTGCGCGGCGACATATTGCATCGCTTCGACTTCTGTGGGATCGCAGGGCCCCTTGATGAGCCGGTGCCAGCTCACGCGCACCGCCTTATCCATTATGTCATGGTGGAAGAACCGCCGTCCGAACCAGAGCCGCAGCCGCAGGGGAAACAATGTCCCTATCGACAGGCCCATTTTCGTGCACAGCTGCAGTTGTAGTGGCAAAAGCTGCAGTTGGAGAAGGGAATGGTAGTGGTTCAAGATGTCACAATCGCCTGACTAAGCGAAGCTCGCTTCCTAATTCAGGCTAATCTCCCCCCAGTAAGTATTCCTAACCCTGTGTCAGGCATCGACGACTTATAAAGGCCTTTTTTTTTGTGCGTGTGTGTGTGTCAGACCTTTATTTGGTCATTCAGTTATGGCCTTTGGAGGGCAGGTATGAGTATGGTGTTGTTCAAGATGATGTCACCTGTTTGAACTCGGCGTCCTCACTGTCTTTGAAGCCCGCCATCAAACCTACGTGGGAGGGTGGAACACATTTCACAGAGTTCAGAGAGCTGCATGTACACTGTGCACTTTCAGCAGTTTGTTTTAACAGTATTTATCGGAAAGCCTCGTCAATTCTGTCTTGCTTTTTGATTGGCAGGCGTTTGTGTGTAACACTTGCTCAGCTCAGTGGATCTATCAATAGAAGTGCATGCATCTCGAAATGGCGGGCGCTAGGCACCAACAAGAAACACATCTCATTATCCCAACCTGACCCCTCTTTACACTGTCTGCTCTCACCTCTTGCTCCTCTTGCTCCTCTTTTCGAGAAGCACGTCGTCGACATCAAATACAACCATCCGCGCTATCCCTTTTCTGCGCAGCATGCTGGTGACGCTTGCCCTCTACCACCGCGACAGCCTCTCGCGGGGCAACTCACGCCGCATCTTTGGCTACGAGGCCTACCACTGGGGCCTCCTCTTCGTGTCCGGCGTCGACGCCGCCGCCGCCGCCGCGCCCCTCTATTCCTTTGACGCCACCGATGCATCCGACATTGACCCCGTGACGTTTCGCCTGCGCAACCCGTCCATGGACTGGTGGCTGCGCGCCGAGGCTCGGCCGGCGCCCAACCCCAAGTTCCTCGGACAGCTCATCGTCGGAGCCGTGCCTGATGACGACGCCGGCGCGGGCTCGCTGGAGGAGCTCCGGGCCTTTTTCGAGCAGGTGCCGCTGCCAGTCAAGAACACGCACCCGCAGCAGAGCTGCGTGACGTGGGCGGTGGCCGCACTCGGGCACATGCAAACGCGGGGTTGGGTGCGGCCCTTTGACCTGCCC
Organism: Beauveria sp. NWAFU-1; assembly: GCA_024472245.1. Lineage (NCBI taxonomy): Eukaryota > Fungi > Ascomycota > Sordariomycetes > Hypocreales > Cordycipitaceae > Beauveria > Beauveria sp. NWAFU-1. The sequence goes on from JANBXD010000003.1 coordinate 3,897,942, forward strand.
GGCTTCCAGGACGCGGCGCTGGCGTACGCGGATGCGAGGATCGCGGAGGAGGCGACGGAGCCGGCGATCAAGGAGTACTACGCCTAGGAAGAACGGGTAACGGCTCGATGCTGCGAGGAACGATGGCCCGGACCAGCGGCGTTTTTAGCTCCCCCTTGCTATCGAGATAAGGGCGCCCCCAGATTCTCGGCCCGCAACAAGGCCGTTATCTTTGCAACGGTTTAAAAAGCCATGAGCCGTTGCATCGGCAAGTTATTAATATCGGAGGCTGCGAAGCAGCGATGGTAACTTAATGTTGCTGCTGTAGTCACATTGGCGAGATTGCAGCACTGCCGTCGATAGCACGGCCCTTTTTGTCCAAGACGTCGCCTACCATATATTCAAAGTTGTCAAGGTAAAAGAGATAAGTCGGCTGTAGCCGCGGATATCAGAATGCCAAATACCTCCAGATAAGAGGGTAAAGCGTGGAAGATCCTCGCATAAAGGAAGCTTTGTCCCCCGTCCAACAGAGGATGGACGGATCACCTACGACAAGAAACATAAGACGACCCAGTAAAGAGAAAACAGCAACAGAGATTACTGAAGCAATGCTTTCTGCCGCACAGGACCTGCACGTATAGGGTGAAATAGGCCAGAACAAGGCCAACATGGCGCCGCACCGCGTCTTCCTCAGCGGCGTGTCGTTGGGCTGCCTACTATCGTTTGCATGCGACATGGTGCTCGTCACCAACACAGCGCTGTGAATGGAGGAGCATTCGCCGTTCGTCGTCGTTGTAGTCTTCCATTACAGGGCCGCCGCCGAGCCATACCAGCAAGGGATGCAGCTGGCTCGCATGTCTGGTCGTGTACCCGGGCGCGCAAGGCCAGAGCCTGGTGGGCAAGACGGCAGGCATGTGGTAGCCAGTATTCGTGTTTTTGACGCTGGGGTCTGATCACGTCGTGACTAATATGATGCCTGTGGACATCATTTTGGTGGTGCTGGGGAGCATCGTCGGTGGTGGGCTTTTATGTGGTGAAGTTTTGCTGTTTCTTGTCTGAGTATGCCCCGTCGTGCCTAGCTGGCCGTATCTGGGCCTGTACCTGGAGGCGCTTAAATACGCCGAGCGGCCCTAGATTGGCCAGCGGTGCCTGAGGGCAGATCTCCAAGGTGGACCGCGGTGCCTTGATTTGGATCGATGATGGATTTGTTTGCTAACCGATGACTGAGTTTCTAGAGTGCCAAGAGTGCTTCTACAGGTACATGTACTCGTTGGGGATGGAGCAGGAAGGATCACCGCCGACAGGCTCAATACTGAGCAAGTTCACTGGCAATACAAGCATCATGCTGACGTCGCTGGCGCACGACAGGTGCGGTCGTCCGTGCTTAAAATCAGGAACGTTTACATCGAAACCGGTGCGCCGTCATCGAACGCACTCGGATCACGATGGACGAACCATTCATCATGGTGGCGGTCACGAAATAGATACTGAAGAAATAAAGGACGTCAACATAGTTGCTAATTTTTGCTCATTAACGCGTAGAAGACGCGTCGCTGACGCGTAAAGGGGATGTTGGCGTGGTCAGCTGTGGTGGCAGAAGCGACCAAGCGTGCGCCGGAAAGGGAAAAAAGCGTAAGCGGCAAGAAGATGGCAGACATGTCAGCAAGACTAGATTATACTTGAAAGTCCAGAACAGAGTATCCGTCGTGTTGCACGGATAATTGGTGTCGACTCGCGCCACGCGCAGGAATGTAGGCTCGCGACTGGAATGTGCGGCGGGGATTCCGGCCGCATAAACGACGAGTCGACGACGCAAGTTTGGCAGCTTGGCACCAAGACTGTGTGTGACTCGATTTCTTCTCCCCTCGGCAGCTGGACAGCTGGACAGCTGGTCAGCTGAGCAGCTGGTAACGTAGGATTATATGTGACGGTTTTAGTCTCGGATTTTTCTCCCAGACAAGGGCCGGGCGGCGGCAAAGGGTAACATGCGTAGATGTGATGATGATGATGGACAGGGGAGGGGGCCCCTGGACGAGTCAATGCATGCGGTGAGGCCGGGGGCGTGCGGCGACGGATGCGTCGGTTGGCGGCAATGCAAAGCATGCAGTGATCATTAAGCGAATAAAGACAAACCAGGGGGTGGACGGGAGACAGATGTGGGCGGGAGAGAGAGAGCGAGAGCGAAAGAAGAAAGGAATAAAGAAGAGCAGGGGGGGCCAACAGAACCAAGGGCGTAGGTTCTGGTAACTAGGCAACCTAGGCAACTAGGTAGTTACTGCAGGGCTGCTAGGGCGAACTGATTTATCGTCGCATGACATTTTTTTGCTTTGGCGGCTTATTAGTTGCAGTAAACTAGTTTAGGGGGTCAAGGGTGATGTCTAGGGTTGCTAGTCAGATGCGAGCCATCGATTTGATGGACGCAAGGGAAGGTTTGAGGGTTCGTTGGAGAGCCAACGTGCTTGTATCCGTCTTCTGAATCAATATACCCAGACGTGGGTGGGGGTTTTTGAGTGTAAATAAAGTGCTTGCATGCGATGAAGACGCATGGTTTGGTGGAGAGTGGTGGGATGTGCTTCATGGGTGCCGTTTTGCATGTGTAGCGGGCCGGTGTGTTCATTTAATCATAATCGTATTGTTGAATGAAAGACGAGGTTTCTTTGATGCTTTGTGAGTGTGAGGGTGAGTGTATGAGAATGTGTGTGTGTGCTTGCTTGATGCGTTTGTATATGGCCTCTGTTGCAAGTACTCCGTAGTACAGAAGAGAGTTGTTTCCAGATGGTCGGGTTACTCTGGTGCTCCGTGCGGGCAAGTAACGTACTGGTGAAAACGGCGGTAGAAGAGTACTAAGTAGAGAGGTGTGGATTCGGGACAAGGGAGAGGCGTGGGCTTGAGAGGAGGGGAAATAGTTGGCTTGGGAGTGGGTGAAACATGAAAGGAAAACTGGATTGACGAGGGAGAAGAGGGAGTGAAGAGCAAGTGACAAGGACGAGGGAGAAGGGGGGGATAACTACTAATATTAGGTTACTGTGACAATAGAGAGAAGTTTTCGTCGGCTGGGCGTTTGAAAACATGACGGCTACTCAAATCGCTGGGAGACCTAATAACCAGTGTAGATAGTAGATGGCGTACTTCGTAAGCATCACATCCAATATCAGCCATCGGATTATACTGATAAGCAGCCCGACATGATGAAACACTCTTTTTCTAAAAATGACCCTTTTGACATTCCAGTCATCTATAAAAAAAGATTTACAGCCAGAGACGAACATCAAGTGCGCGTTTGCATCAGGTGGCCCCAGGTCTCACCCCCTCCCCCCCTGGTGACAGCTTCTGAAAGCGGCCACTAGCATACCTGTGCCTGTAAACCCGCTCCAAGCTTGGCCTTTCTTGGCTTAGTGATTTTCTGTTCCCCTTGGCAAGTACCTCGACACCAATCTTGGCAGACGAGATACATACAACAGGGCCGTTACTCCAGGGCTGTTAAACGCTTTTATTAGAGCCTCCCTCGCCCACGCCCTTCCAGCTCGCCCCTCACTTGCACACCCAGAAGACGTGCACTACCAACTTGTCCAGCTCCGTTCTCTAACTCTCCCTCTGCCCACCCTCACCAACATCAAGCAACTCCATCGCATAAACTATTGCCCAAGAGTCAGCCACCATTTCGTCGGGATATACAAGCAATAGTCTCCCAACTACTCGACTCCTTGAACTCTCTTCTCCTTTCAACAGATATCACTACGACTATTTACATTTCTTGCCCTCCTTTTTTTTAACCGAACCATCTACAATACCATCCCTCTGACAAACTTGTATTCCTCCTCCTACTCTGTCTGCCCTCTTGCAAACCAAACAGCAAGCATCGTCAAACCATGCTTCTCCCCTCTGCGATCCCCTGCGACCGCAGCACCCAGGGCATGGTCTCGCCGCCCGCCAGCCCGCCCAAGCTGTCCTCGCCCGCCACCTTTCACATCATCTCGAGCTGCTTCCCTCTACAAAGCCTCGTCGCCGGTACAACCGAAGCGCAACAGCAGCAGCAGCAGCAGCAACAACAACAGCAACCACACAACTATGAGCAGCAGCACGAGCAGAAGTCCTACTTCGGCGGCGCTCTACTACCGCAGCCGCTGCCCACGCCGCCCATGGCACACACTCCGTCACCTATGAAGCTGCGTTTGCGCGCGCGCAACAACGTCCACGACGAAGCCAAGCCTGCGGGCATCGTCAAGCGCGTCACACCGCCTCGTCACAAGCGCACCCTCTCGGCCACCAGCAGCTCCTTCGACAGGGAAACCACGCCAGAGCCGCCCACCACGCCCAAGCGCTCCCGCATCGCACCCGAGCGCATTCCGCGCGGCTTGGCTCGCGCCGACTTTCACAGCCTGTACGCCGAATCGCAACCAGTACAACAACACAACAACGATGGCGGCGACGGCGACTGGACGATGGAAGATGACCGCTTGCTCGTCGAGCTCGTCATCGAGAAGCTCAAGCTCTCCAAGGCAGACTGGCAGGACTGCGCGCGGACCCTGGGCAGAGACCGTCATGCGCTCACACGTCGCTGGAAGAGCCTCGTCCTCGACGATGACGTTGGCCTCAAGCGTCGCAAGATTCCCGCCACGTGGAGGTGATGATCTGAGGATCTCGGATGATTCCCTCTACAACACACTCTACACACACACACATATTCAATTTGTATTACTGCATCATGTTTTTACGCATCTTATCATTGAACTGCATTGCAAGGCGTTGGAACCTACAAGATATCCGAGCAAAAGGCTCTCTACATTTATAGTTTTATTTGTCAATAATAAATCCAGGCCATTATTGCCTCGTGTTCTAAGACACAATCCTTCTTGTTCCTGATTGTGTCCTGAGCTGGTCCTCATACCATCGCTGTGCCCTGCGTGTCCATGTCCGAGATGGCACCAACGAGAGTCTTGATCTTGACTGCACCTGCAAGTGTATGATAATCATAGACACTCACTCGTTGCAGGTATAAGTCACTGAGAGAGTTGGTTGAAAATGAATGAAGTCAAAGAACCCTGAGAGGAATAGACCGAGTCAAATACAAGAGAGAAACAGGCATAAGGGAGAATACCATCTACTACTTTTACAATATCACTATAGCTGTCGATAATTACTACGTCTAAATGTAAATATATGAGCCGTTAATTTTTTTTCTTCTTCTCATCTGCTTGGGCATACGACGTCTAGGGATCCGCTCATCACATACCCCAATTTGAAAGCATGCGAATGCGCATCTCTAAGTTGAAGCGGCCTGTCATTGCATAAAGTAAGTGTGATGCCGTACACATGTCCTCGACGCGGGCGGCGTGACGCCAGGCCTAGAAATCTACGGCATCTACGGAGTACAACGTAAACAATCCACGATGGGATAATAGTAATAATGATCTTAGTAATATACCCAAACCTTGCGCTATTTCCCGCCATCTAGAGAAGCAAGGGACGCATTGATGGATCAGGAAAAGTTTATTAAATCTATTTATTTCCATGCAGGGGGAGCTTGGGGCTGGAAAGTCTACGATTCTGGTTATAAATCCACACAATAATACAACACGCCCACCAGGACTTTCACCCCATAAATAGGAGATGCAAATTTTGGACAGGGTTATAGAGATGCCTAAACTTTTGTACGGCTCCGGGACAACGATCCCTTGAGAGGGACGGGGCGCTGAATGGGCTGTGGCATCTATGGAGCCGAGTGGCAAGTACAACGGGACGTTAAGCTAACTAGCCGATAGATTCAGACATTGATCATTATTGTTTGTTATCCGTTTCCAAGGTGTTGATAGCTCTGCTATAAAAGGCAGACAAAAAAAAAAGAGCGCAGGCTGACGTTTATTGCGCGGGGAAAAGGTCCAGTCCCGCCGGGTACGAGAAGCCCCCCGGGTGGCTGACGTACATCATGTTTCAAACTTCTAGACATCTAAAATACCAAGTATTTGATAAACGAGACATCTATCCATATCCGATGCGACGAGCCAAGTGGTCCTGGGGATTCATGATATATACTCACTCGCGGATACCCAGTGCGGTTCAGCTCCTGCTGCAACTGCTGTTGTACAAGCAGCAACAGTTGCAGCAGTGACAACAGCGTACAACCCGACCTCGAGCATATTCACCACTTCGCCGCTTTCCTCGTCTGCATCAGCCCATGCATCGTACCATGCAACGTCTGTCGCAGCCACATGAGCGGGGTGGCATATACCACGACGGCGATATACACCCACAGGCAAACCCGCCCCATGTCACCTGCAGGCTGCACCCCACGACAAATTGACGTATTGTTGTATTGACCTGAGATGAACATATTAACATGATGTATTAATATAGCGTTTGGCCGCTAAAGGGTGCTAAATCAAAATGCTATTAGTTTCTCCGTCGTATCCTACATGACGATGCAGTCCTTGTCGTCCTTTTTCCCGCCCTTGCGCGGCGCCACCTCCATCGGCTTGCCACCGTGAATCGCCGCCTGAATGACCGCCAGCCGCTGCTTAGCCCGCTCGTCGCCCGCGTCCGCCGCCCGGACATACCACACGTTGGCCTCAAGAATGTCTCTCCGACATCCAATGCCCATTTCCAAAAAGTACCCCACGGCATACTGAGCCTTGACAAAACCTAGACGTGGTATTAGCATCCTCTCTTCTGCAGTGTTTCCAGGAGCATTCGCAACATACCTAGCTCTGCTGATCTTCTTGCCCACTCATACGCCTCCTCCTCATCCTTTTCTAATATAGGGATAGCTCCTACCATGTACCACGCACACAAACCCATCATACCGGCGGCGTGGCCACGTTCAGCGGCTCCCGTGTAGAAATGCACACTCAGTGCTGGATCCTTGGGACAGTTGAGCAGCCCATGCTCGTAGGCGTCGCCCATGCGATAGTTGGCCTCTGGGTGTCCCAGGTCAGCGGCCTGCGTAAAGAGCTCGGCGGCGTAGTTTAAATCTTGAAAAATGTCGTCGCCGTAGCCCGTCTCGTACAGGCAACCGAGCTGGTACGGGGCGGCGTTGTATTGTGTATCGGCGGCTTCGGTGGCGAGCTTCATCCACTTGATTCCCTCGCGATATCGCTTCTCACCGAGATCGCCAGACAAGCAGGCCTTGCCGAGGCGTGTCATGGCACCGGGATGGCTCTTCGAGGCGGCAGAACGCAGAAACTGGACAGCCTTGGCGGCATCCTTGCGGCAGCCCCAGCCAAACTCGTAGCAGAGGGCCGTTCGATAGGCCGACTCGGCGTGACCGTGCTTGGCGGCGAGGACAAAGAGTGAAAAGGCCGAGTTGTAATCAGGCTTGCCCTTGTTGAAGAGGCCCGAGGCATAACCATCAGCGAGATAGTATTGGGCAAAGGGGTAACCGTTATTAGCGAGGCGCTGAAGTATCTGCTTGGCTTCGCGAACAAGCTCGACGGGGGATGCTACCGAGACCTCGACAACAGGGCTATCAAGATCACGGTGGGGGGTAAGCTTCTTCTTGGGATCAGTCCAGTCTAACCCCTGTTCTTGGGCGGTTGAGATGAGAAAGACAGCAAAGGAGTACTGAATGGAAACGTCGGTCGTCTTCTTGACGTTTTGGCGGTACATTTCCAGCGTCTTTTGAGCGCTGAGCAGCGAGGCATTATTACCAACGACATTGCGCAAGTTGGAATTGTCCCAGGTCAGGGGTGCGGGTGCTTGCTGAGGGTATGGAACGTTGAGAAGCTCGGCATACGTAGAGTGACGGTGATCGGGCGACTTTCTCGACTGTCCAGAGGGCGGGCGCGCGTGAGGGCTGCCCGGTATTAAACCAGGAGAGAGGCCGCGAGGCCCAAATTCTGAGTAGGCCGAGTACGAGGAGTGCGGCCGAGGCATCGAGGTTTGCCGCATGGCCTGCATGGTGGGGGTGAGGTGGCGGCGAATGTGCGCGCCATTGTCGAGCAGATCTGGTGTCGAAGTGGCGCTAGGATCAGAGCCAGCGTCTTGCTGGTGGTGATATTGGAAGAGAGGAACCGACTGGTTGCGCGGGATGGCATCTTCGGTGACCGAGGCGGCAGAGGAATCTTCGAGGGGAGCGCAGTCCGGAGTCTCTCGGGTGGCGGAGAGGGAGCTGGTGCTGGTGGGCGCCGAAGACTGAAGCGAAGCAGGGGCGTGCGAGGTGGTGTTGGACTCGTCGGATTCGCGAGAGCTGCGGTGGGCTTCTTGGGGGCGCGGATGGCCGGGAATAGTGTCGTCTACGAATTTGGTGTCGACAGACATGTCGGCGAGCTGCTTGTGAGGGGCATGGTCGGCACTATCTTCGATGTTGGCATTGGAGGGCGTGGGCCATGCATGGTCCTGAAAGTTGACTCGGACGGGGGAGATGGGAGCGTCGCGAAGCCTGGCGGAGCTTTCGACGGACAATGGTGCAGGCGGAAGATGTTTTCCTGCAGGCGGCGGCGAGGTAGGAGGCGAGGTGGTGACGGCAGCCATAATGTATATTGGAAACTCTGAGCCTGCAGGGAATCCGCCCGTTGGACGTTGGAGTAGAAGAAGAAAACGGCCAGCGGCCTGGGGGAGGGCGGGATGTGGGGAAAGAGAAGATAATATAGAGAAAGTATGATATTTAACGATGAAAAAGAAGTAAACGAGAAAGAAATCCAAAAAGGAGGCGAAGATGGATAGCGGAAAGAAAAAAAGAACCCTAGCGAGAGACAGCGGCGATGATGAGGGACTGGGGAGGGTCGGTCGGGAGATGCGGACAAGGGAGGAGACGTAAACAGTTGTCGGTGGAGACAAGCAAGCTACCTACCTTCCTAGGTACCTACCTAGGTGCTAAGTTAGCTGCCTGTTAGCAGAGTGAGTACCGTAGTTGCGTAGGTAGTCAAGTATTGTGGGCAGGCATGTACAGAACAGACCGACTTGCTTCTATGGGAGGTATTCTTAGTGCACTCTGCTACGTTGATTGAGGTTCCTTGCAGCTGAAAGGTACAGTGCAGCCAGGGTCCTCCAGTCTGTAGGTACCTACAGAGGCTGGCATGGCTGTTGCGTGCTGGTGCATGCGCTTCTTGCCCTTCAAGTTAGCGCCCAAATGGGGGAATCCACCGACCAGGTATTACGGCGGGTTCAGGGCTTTGCAGGGTGGGAGTTGCAGTGGTTTAGCGGTCCAGTGAGTGACGGTGTGCGTATTGTGGCTGGGCTTTGGCTGAATGGCTGGCTGGATGTAAATGGATAGCTGAACCGATAGTGTCACTTTGTAGACGGCTGAATGAATGACTACAACAAGCATTTATTATTTCTTTTTGTCTTGGCCTTCAGTCTGCCCTAGCTGAGCTGGTCCGTCCTGCAGGTATCATTCCAGCTTAGATATAGCTATTAGTAACAAAAGGTACCCTGCCTACTGCTTGGCGGGTCACGGGTGACAGCTGATCCTGTGGTCCCTGTCTGCTCGTCTTACAATTAGTATTATAACAGTGCAGATTATGACATGTAGATGAAATATAACGAAACCAGCCATGACCAATTCCGACAGAATCCATAGCCATCATTCCCATCATACATCATGCTGTAATCCGTACCACCTGTCCCGTTGTGACGTTGGCGGCAGGGGCGTTTGCCGCTGAGCCTCACTCATCAGCCACTCAGCCGTCACGACCATGCTTCTGCAGAATTCTTCCCTCGACCCTCGGTCAGCCTTGGCTGCTCCCTCGAATCAGCCGCATTACAGCCGCATCACGGCTGCTCCAACCCAATCAAAAATTACCAAAAATCTCATCTCCTCGCACCACATCGCTCCGCGCCTTTTTCTTAGCGTCTTCTTGGCCCCTATCCGTACTCAACCCAGCATCGACCACCTTCGACTGTCTTGCCAACATGCAATTTTCCGACCTGAAAGCATCCTACGACATAACACAATGGCATCAGCAATCTTGTCATTCCCCTAAAACACCACTTTCACCTCGCCAGCACCCCGTCTCTCGTATTCGTGCATCCCTATGCCGTCATTTCTTCCCACCAGACACTGTCGCCAAGCACTGCGGGCCCCGTATGATCCGTCATAACATGAAGAGTGACGACGCTCTATCTTGCGCCCAAGCGACCATCAATCCGACAGCACCAATCATTCGAGTCGCATGATTGCATTGCTGACTTGCATAAAATGGCCAGATTGCCAGGTTATGTCGATTTTTACCCAAGTTTTTTACACCCATGTTACCGATCTTGCCGTTGGTTCGCTTCACCTGTACACGGCTACGCCCGAGCAACTCACAAGCCGCAACAAGCGCATATCTCTCTTTGCCAGCCAAGGCTAATCAGTTTCAGCCTCCCACACAGTATTGTCCGTTTTCTCCCTTTTTTCCCCCTTCTTCTTCGTTTTTGCTAGCCTCTGTGGTCCTCTGCTCCACTCACTGGTGGCCGTTCGTATCTTGGCCTGAAACTGTTAGCGTCCCATGATTAGATGAACCACCATCGTAACCGAGAGACCATTTCTAAGACGCTGTATCACTGTCTGCCCACTGGTATACTGTCCTTGTCAGGTCTCGCAAGCACGTCTTCTCTGCATTTATTACCCTGCATGTCCGTCATCTGCCTCTTGTCGCCATTCCCGAGGATTAGATCTTGTGCCAGATCCGCTCTGCGTGAGACACCCACCCTATACCAGCCTCGAGGACGGCACTGAAGCATGGCTGATGCGCTGTAATGTTTCATCCTGTCTGTAATGGGCGTCAAGCCTTTGCGCTGATGCCACCGCGAATTATTGGCGAAAAAAACGTTTCGAGACGCGGCCGAGACGCCGTGTGCTAGCTGTCAATTGTCAACAGTGCATCGTGATACGTAACACTCAAGTCTGCTTGATCGAGGTCCACTTGCATTCCTGTCCCGAAGACAATGGCCTAGATAAGACGCTAGAAAATGCTTGTCGCCTATTTTAACATGGATAATCGAGGCTCTATTCAATAGGTCGCTGAAATCATCTACTTCTATATTTCAAACTTTCTAAACATGGTACCCAAGGTTGACCGTTGCTCCCATCTTTGTTAGGCAGCCAAACCCTGGTCGCCTGGACAACCAAGTACCTTCATGTATCTCCAAATCCCACATCAGCACCTCCGCCAATCATAAGCACTGCGTTTATTTTTTTCCAGCACACGGACTTCGCCATTAGTGACGCCGTCTAGCGCACCCCTAAACTCGCTACTTCCAGGTACTTCTACGCCGTGCATTGTTTCTATGCACGCCATGTAAGCGGGGGCACATGGCCCGTCGTCTCCCTTTTCCTGACAACACAAACTCCACAAACTCTGCATCACCAGCAGGGCATCACTCGTTTATTTACTTCATTTTCCTTTGCTCGTCTTTCTGCTTATTATCTTATTGTCCGCATTTTTATCTTGCATCCATGAGCCTATAAACATGTCGCTCCCACAAAGGCCCGGGCAAGAGTCGCCCAAGGCCAAAGGCTATCGAAACTCCAACTCGCGGCGCCACCGGGCTGTCGACATCGAAACGGGCGAATTCCAAACCGTCGATGTACCTGCCAAGGATCGTCGTCGCCGTGGCAAATCCACCTCATCCTTTGCCGAAACCATTTCCAACCCCAATAATAATCCCGATACCGCGCCTCTCCAGGGCAGCAGCTCGCCGCAACCCGAAGACCATATCTCGCGAAAACGCAGCCTGATTCGCCCTGAGCGCAACCGCATCGACAAGGACCATCGCAACTACCACTACCATAAGCATGCCGCCAGAATGAATGTTCTGCCATCCTCCACCGGCAATGATCCTCTCCTCGAGAACTTCGACACCACCACGGAACGATCCGGCGGTTCCCACGCCTATGAGACCGTCTCGGAGAACTCCAAGGAGAACAAGACCCGTACCCAAGAAAAACCGAGCCCGCCCCGACCTCCTCGCCGCGGTAGGCATGGGAAGATTGTCAAAGAGAGCAAGATCAAGCCCAGGCGCAAAAACAAAGCGGTAGAGGACAAGCTGCGTCCCCCAACCATCTGGAACGTCTACTGCTCTCTCGTTACCTTTTGGTGTCCCGCCTTCATACTGCGTTGCTGCGGCATGCCTGCCAAGGCCCAGCAGCGCGCTTGGCGTGAGAAGATGGGCTTGATTAGCATCATTCTTATGATCATGGCCGTTGTTGGTTTTCTCACCTTTGGTTTCACCGCCGCTGTCTGCAGCGCTCCTCCCGTCCGCCTCCGCAACAACAGGGTCTCGGGCGGCTACATGATTTTTCACGGTGTCGCCTACGATTTGTCCCAGTCTCACCACCCCCCTGCCGAGGGCATTCCTCGCCGCCAGGACGGCACCGGCGCCAATGTCTTGTACGATTTGCCCGAAAAGCACTCCGGCCAGGACGGCAGCTTCCTATTCCAAAACGTCAACGGTGCCTGCAAGAACATCATTACTGCCGCACCTGACTCTGATGTTCCTACCAACGCCAACGGCGACCTTGCCTGGTACTTTCCCTGTACCACGACCAAACAGGATGGCTCGACGCAACCAAACCTGACAATTCCATACTATCTGGGCTACGCCTGCCACACCACCGACCCCGCACGCAACGCTTTTTACAAGGGACTCAAGGGTGCCGCCGATGTCTACTTTTCTTGGCAAGATATCCGCAACCGCTCGCGCAACCTAATAGTGTACTCTGGCAACGTTCTCGATCTCAACGTTCTCAATTGGTTCAACGAAACTCAGGTCCGCATTCCTGACCGCTTCAAGGAGCTCCGCGACACCGATTCTCCCTTCAACAAGGCTGTCCGTGGCCGCGATGTCACTCGCTTATTCCAGGGTTCCGAGGACAAAAAGTACGCCCAGTGTTTCGAGGAGATTATCAAGGTTGGTTCCGTTGACACTGAAACCGTTGGCTGCATCGCTTCCAAGGTTGTGCTCTACTGCGCGTTGGCCTTGATTCTGTCCGTCGTTGTCGCCCGATTCTCCCTCGCCCTAGTCTTTCAGTGGTTCATCAGCCGTACCTATGCCGCCCACAAGACCTCGCAAAGCTCCGACCGCCGCAAGCGCAACAAGCAGATTGAAGACTGGTCCGAAGATATCTATCGTGCACCTGCGCGTCTCCCCGGCGAACTCGGCAGTACCGCAGCCGGCTCGGATCGCAACAGCAAGCGCGCTTCCACTTTTCTCCCGACCACCTCTCGATTCTCTGCTATCAACCCTGGCGAGCGCAGTTCCAACGCCCGCGGCCGTCTCCCTACCACCATGTCCAGCCAGGGTGGCAGCGCACTGCTCCAGCCAAACTCTGTCTATAAACAAAGCAACGACAGTCGCGCCAGCTTCCTCCGCTCAGAACCCTACGGCAACACCACCTCGACCGATGGACCTGGCCCCGCGGGTTTCATCCATGACTCTGTTGTTCCCCAACCACCCTCTGATTGGATGCCTTTTGGCTTCCCCCTTGCCCACACTATGTGTCTGGTCACTGCCTATTCCGAGGGTGCAGAAGGCATTCGTACAACTCTCGACTCGATTGCCATGACCGATTATCCCAACAGCCACAAGGTCATTCTCGTGATTTGCGATGGTATCATCAAGGGCAAGGGCGAATCAGTGTCTACCCCGGACGCCTGTTTGTCTATGCTCAAGGACCACACCACGCCGCCAGAGCTCGTTCAGCCATTCTCTTATGTCGCCGTAGCTAGTGGCTCCAAGCGACACAACATGGCCAAGGTGCACTGCGGCTTCTATGACTATGGCGCCAACTCGCGCATCCCTCAGGAGCGCCAGCAGCGAGTCCCCATGATGGTGATTGTCAAGTGCGGCACGTCCGCCGAGTTTGGTGGTTCCAAGGCCGGTAATCGTGGTAAGCGTGACAGTCAGATTATCCTCATGTCATTTTTGCAAAAAGTCATGTTTGACGAGCGCATGACGGAGCTTGAGTACGAAATGTTCAACGGCTTGTGGAAGGTGACTGGTATTTCGCCCGACTACTACGAGATAGTGCTCATGGTCGACGCCGACACCAAGGTCTTTCCCGACAGCCTGACGCACATGGTGTCGGCCATGGTCAAAGATCCGGAGATTATGGGTCTCTGCGGCGAGACCAAGATTGCCAACAAGCGCGCCAGCTGGGTTTCTGCCATCCAGGTCTTTGAGTACTTCATCTCACACCACCTCGCCAAGTCGTTTGAATCCGTGTTTGGTGGTGTCACCTGTCTGCCCGGCTGTTTCTGCATGTACCGTATCAAGGCGCCCAAGGGCGGCCAAAACTACTGGGTGCCCATTCTGGCCAACCCCGACGTGGTCGAGCACTACTCGGAGAATGTGGTTGAGACGCTGCACGAAAAGAATTTGTACCTGCTGGGCGAGGATCGCTACCTGACAACTCTGATGCTGCGCACTTTTCCGAAGCGCAAACAGATTTTCGTGCCGCAGGCCGTCTGCAAGACGACCGTCCCTGACGAGTTCATGGTTCTGCTGTCCCAGCGCCGTCGCTGGATCAACTCGACCGTGCACAACCTTATGGAGCTCGTTCTTGTCCGTGACCTCTGCGGTACCTTTTGCTTCTCCATGCAGTTCATCATCTTTGTCGAGCTCGTTGGTACACTTGTCCTGCCCGCCGCCATTGCCTTTACCTTTTACGTCGTCATCACCTCGATCATTCACCAACCCGTGCAAATCATCCCACTCGTGCTGCTTGGCCTCATTCTCGGTCTCCCCGGCGCGCTGATCATTGTCACGGCGCACTCGTTGTCCTATGTCGTCTGGATGCTCATCTACCTCATTTCGCTGCCCATCTGGAACTTTGTGCTGCCCACGTACGCGTTTTGGAAGTTTGATGACTTTTCGTGGGGCGAGACGCGCAAGACGGACGGCGAGGTCAAGGGCAAGTCGGGCCACGAGGCCGCCGGCGAGTTTGACAGCTCCAAGATTACTATGAAGCGCTGGGCCGAGTTTGAACGCGAGAAGCGCTCCAAGGGCGCGTATTGGGCGTCGAGCTCCCGCGACAACCTGACGTCGACGGGCGGCTGGGCGCTGCCGCCAGCGGCGGGCCACGAAGACTATTACTCGGATGCGTAGAATATCGTCCAAGCATGATGGCTTCGAGTTGCACGTAGTCTTGGTGACGCCTTTTCCGATGCGCTGGTGGTTCTATTACTTGTTTGGGCGCCTTTTCTCTTTACATCTTTTCTTTTGACGCCTCCAGACTATTCTTTACACACACAGACAAGAACATTGTAATTTGCTGATTTCAAGAGGGGGGTGGCCTTGGTTTATTTATTTTACTCTTACAACTCAGCGGCGTCTGGATAGTCTTTTTTTTATTGTTCTTTCATAAGCCAAGCACAGCCAAGACCGTACTGTATACATGTATACTTATATATATATATATATGTATTTCAGCATTTTCTTCTGCACACATGACGAGTACTATTCCATTCTTTGGTACGACTGCTCTCTTCCTCCGTTGCGCTTTTCCTGCCACATCACCTTGCAAGTCTGACTGCATTGCGCAATGCTTGCATCGTCGAGAGCAATGTTGGACATTATAAGAAAGGCTCTGCACAAGGGGCGATGATTACCATCTACGGCACGATCAGAGGCAGCCAGATTACAAGACAAATTTGTAAAAAAGAAGAGGAAATATATTATTGTCATGACATGTACGCCGGCTACGAAAGACAATCATTAGGGGGGTATCATCATCCGTCATCACTTTTTGGCCTCGACCTCGGCGCCTAACTCCCATGGCCTGAGGGGGTCAACAAAGGTAGATATGCGCTGGTCACCCCATCGCGCGCCAATCGTGACCCAGACGTGCTTTTGCGGCGCCGTGCTGTGAATGGTCTCGCGGTGTCCGCGCCACCGGAGGCGACGCTCGCGCGCCATGGAGCTGTTGCCGAGTCCGCCATTGGAAACCCACTCCTTGACGACGGTGCGGATAAAGTCAATCTTGCGGCGGAAATCGTTGGCGGCGGGGATGCCCTGCAGCTCCGGGTCAATTTCGGGTCGCTTCCTGGTCGACCGCGTCGAGTTAACGGCCGTTGTCGCGCGGGCGGGCGCCTGAAAGTTGAGCAGCGTCTGCAGCGGGTACGAGAGCGTCGCGCGGTCGTCAAGGGCTGCGGCGCCAATGGTGCCCGTCTCGGCGAGGCGTTCGGCCGCGTCCTGGGGCAGATGCCAAAAGTGGCACCACGTCCCCGTGGCATCGAGCACAATCTTGGTGTGGTCGGGAAAGTTGAACTGGAGGTGGCCGTCGCAAAAGGCCCAGCAGCCCACGTCGCCAAAGCGCTGGTAAAACGTGATGAGCTCAGAAGGTGTGGCCTTTTGGCTCTTGGCGGCGGGTTCCTCGGCAATGGCTTCGTCGCGGCCATAGGCAATCATGTAATTGGCAAACTTTTTCCACAAAATGATGCGCTCCCGTTTTCTGTGCTGGTAAATGTCGCGGCCCGGGTTCATCTTGCCCGCCGTGCCGTCTTCATTGACCGCTACGCGAAACTGCTCTGGCGATAGCGAGACTTCGGCCAGACCGGCCTCGCCCTTGTTTTCGAAAAAGGTAATCGACTGGGACATGGGGACTGGCTGGTTTCTCTCGAGGTATGATTCGTCTTGGCGGCGGAGAATATGTCTCTCAGCGCCGCGGATGAAGACGCCAGCGGGAGGAAGAAGCGCAGTCTTGCTACCTTCGGTTGTGGGAATGTCGCGAAGAATGCAGCCGACACCGCCATCGTTGAGGATATAGCCAAGACCAAACTTGTTGGTGTAGTCTACCCATTTGACCACAATGTGCGGTGGTGAGGGCGTCACTGTCTTGGAGGAGATGATGGCCATGGAGCGCGCGTTAAGGGCACGCTCCAGCTCCGTCTCTAATCTACGAAGGCGTTCGAGCACGACATCGGGGCTCGTGCCTGCGACTTGACTGAGCTTCTCCAAGGGACTGAAAAGAGTGGTTGTATGAATGGAGTCAGAGTTATGCCGCGAGTGGCCTACGCTTGCAGACGCCGAAGCTGTCAGAGTAGCTGAGCGCTCGACAAGATGAATGTTTGGTGCTGAGCGGATAGAAGGAAGGGCGGTACGGAGGGCCGGGCGCACACTTCTGATGAAATCGGGCGCCTCCTTGGGACGCACTGCCAACGAATCTGTGCGCTTAACGCGAGTGCTTTGTGAGGGTGCCTCTGTAGAAATGGATTCGGCGCGCCTGACCCGAGTGCTTTGGGAAGGTGCCTCTGTAGAAATGGATTCGGCGCGCCTGACCCGAGTGCTTTGCGGGGGTGCCTCTGTAGTAATGGGTTTTGCTGGCAGTGCAATGGATGGCCGGTTTTGGGCTCTTTGTTGAGCTGCAAAACTCTGAGGAGGCTGACGGAGAAGACTCGTCTTCTCGAGTGCAGTTGTGGGTGCAACCGTTGGTGGCGCAGATGCAGACTGTTTCAGGCGTAGTTGCTGCTGCTCCTTGATCCAGTCATCAAATGGCGTATAGACAATGTCTTCGGCTAAGGGAATGACGGGGGTGAGGCCAGCCTTTTCCTCAGCAGCCATCTCCTTCCAAATTTGCGTGTGAAGAACCTGAACATGGGACAGGGTGCCGATGCCGCATTCGCGGCAGAGTTCTTTGAGATTTCGCATTGATTGTGTGCGCATAGCCAAGGGCAGACGGCCGTAGAATTCTTGCCTATCAGGGGCCGTTTCGCGTAGGCGGGAGCTCATTTCCGACTCTCTTGGTGTGAAGCCAATTGTGAAGAAGGGGTGCTGAATTATGGTGTCTGGTTCGGGCCGTTGATCGGCATCCTCCAGCATGGTGGCTACGAGATCCTTGGCCTCCTCACTGATGTAGCGTGTAGCGTCATTGACGGGCCATTCGTAGTCGCGCTCTCTTGCGCGACGATAGATTTCATCTGTAGTGGATGATTGGAAAGGCGGCTTGGAAGTAAACATGGCAAACCTAAAGAATTAGCATAGCCGGTGTCAATGAGATGAGAGGGCTCACATGATGATGCCTAGAGACCAGATGTCAACCATGTGATCGTGGCCCTTTTTGCCCTTTTCGAGGATTTCAGGCGCAATATAGTTTGGAGTTCCACAAAGTGTCGTGCGACGAATGGTGTGCATGTCCCTGCCCGTAACAAGGAGCGCAGCAAGACCAAAGTCGCCAATCTTGGCATTCATCTGAGCATCCAGAAAGATGTTACCCATCTTCAAGTCTCTGTGGATGATGCCCTTGCTGTGCATGTATTTGATGGCGCCGGCAATCTGCACCGAGTAGAATCGGACTTCGGGTTCCGTCAATCCCTTGCGGCGCTTGACCATGTCCATGAGCGAGCCGTTGGGGCACAGCTCGAGAACGAGGTATGTGCTATTTTGAAACGAAAAGGCGCGCCAGAATTGGACAATATTCTTGTGCTTCATCTTGGAGTGTATCTGGAGCTCGGTTTGAAACTGGAGATTGGTCAATGTTTCGTTGCTTTGTCGTGACGATTCGAGACGAGGCCTACCTTTTGCTCCATCTTGGGCGGCATATGGCTCTTGACAATCTTGAGGGCGTAGACCTTGTTGGAGGGCTGCAGGTGACCGGTGTAGCAGATGGCAAAGCCACCCTTGCCGAGCAGCTTGCCGGTCTGGTAGATTGCCCCGTTAGGACGCTCGCTGGACGAGGGCTCCAAGACCTCGGGGGGCGGCGGGGGCGGGTGCTCCTTGTCTTTGGCGGCCTTGAGCTGGGCGGCCGTCTTGGTCTTGACGTCGGCGGGCTTGGGCATGCGCTGAGCATTGGCATCGCGAGGCGACAATGCCTCGAGGTCGGCGCCCCTAGCGGCGAGCCGATGGGCCATGACTGGCGCTTGTTGCGGGGGGCGATGTCGTCGTTATCGGTTTGCTTCTCGTTCAAACAGCTCCTGTAGAGGCACGAGCAAGAGGCATACGTCGCACCGGGAAGGGGGAAAGGCGGCTAAAAAGGGTTCAAAACAGAAAAAGACTGTCAAACAAGCGCTGAAGCAAGATGGGGAAAGATAAAAAGTCTAGAGGATGACTCTGTGGATCGTGACGGTCTGGTGCTCTAGAAGCCCGTCCATAGTTGCAGTGGTTGCCCCGTGGTTTGTGTACTTTTCTGACATTTGGTTGCTGTTGGCAACGGAATTGGAGATGTGTGATTGGTCAGGTGGGAAGTATGTGGAGACGGGCCGTCGTTGAAATGGTGAGCAGCTGGCAGCAGGTCGAAGCGCCCCACTTTGAGAGGATGACTACGCCTGTTTGACGATGAAATTGTTGCATTTCGCTGAGGAATTCGCTGAAGAATTCGGTGACGACACTCGACAATGGTGCCGTTGCCGCTATTCAAGCTCGGAGCGCTGTTTCTGAGGCACGTTTCCAAATATGGTGCTGTACGTTCCCCTTGGTGACCTCTCGCTACTGCGTCACCCGCCCTTTTTAAACCCCGCAGACGACGCGCAATTGCTGACTGAAGACAATCTGGCAGAATCACATCAAGAAGCAAGCCCACGACCATGCGCGCTTTCGCGCCTTTGCCGCTCGCTACGGCCAGATGATGCACCAGCTGAATATGCGAATGTCGGTGGCACTGCTGCGGGACGTCGAGGCGGAACGGCGCGCCAAGGAAAAGGCGGAGGCGCCAACGGTCAAGACGGAGGCGCAGACGCGGCGCGAGGAGGAAAAGGAGCGGGAAAAGGAGCGCAAGAAAGCTGGCGGGTCGACGACAACGACAACGACGACACAGGGGACGACGACACAGGGGACGACGACACAGGGGACGACGACACAGGGGACGATGATACCGGGGACAACGACAACAGGGACGACGACACAAGGGACGATGACAACAGGGACGACGACTGCAAAGAAAGCGCAAAAACCAAGGAGGCAGCCGTTTCAAAACATTTGGACACGCAAGTTCCGCGCGCTACCCGAGGAAAAGGCGGTGGATCTGTTTGCCGACGTGGTGGGCGACACATTCATCCTGGGGGTGGCAGTCGCGCTGATCCTGTACGAGTACTGGCGCGCGCAGCAGAAGCCGGACAGCAACAAGGAGCGCATCGAGGAGCTGGCGCGGCGCGTCGAGGCGGGCGACGAGGCGCTGCGTGAGGCCGAGGAGAGGCATCGGCAGAGGCTCGAGGCGCTAGAGACGGCGTTGCGGTCGCTGCAGGATCCGAAAACCAAGAAGCCGCTGTTGCCGTCGTTGCAGGAAGCAGCGCCGACAGTGTAATAAGACGGGCTGTTGGGATTCTGCAGATTTGTCTATTTTCTTTTCCCTTGGCATGTTGGCGTTTGGGAAGTGTATACCTGTATACCTGTATAATAAAGCACGTGTCTATAGAGGGTAAATCACCCAACTCTCCCGCAAAATCAGATTAGAAGCGGCATTTTAACATCTACTCTGTTCATGTCATGAAAACAAGCAAAAAAAAGTAGATCAATCGAACAGGACACAAAAAGGAAATGGAACATTTGCTATGTGGACATGACGACTGTATGCTGCGTGTGGTGACACAAGATCTAGCAGGGTCCCGTCCCGATCTGCGCTGTCAGTGGTTGGTGGTGGACCAGCCAGGTAGGACAGCTGCAACAACTACCGAAGGCTGAGGCGGGATCAACAACCAGACGAGCAGTCACATTCTTTCATTCACACGGCCCGATTCAGCTTTTTCCCCTCATGTGATGGCGAAGAAGAGAAGCGCAAGTTTTAATGCGAGTCTAAAAAAGAATACAAAGAATTAGAGGTTCCACGCGGGCTGCATGCACTTGGCGCCCCCGCCGTCGCAACAATGAAATCATCCATTCACGTACAAGTAAAGTAAAAAAAGCCAAGACTGCAATAGCTCGGCCACTTATCAGTAGTCAAATGCAAGACGCCACTATGCAAATCCAATCACATCTCAGACACCAGCCTCCTTTGAATCACCGCTAATCCGCACAAGGGTAGAAAAATAAAAAGGCGAAAGAAATGATGGAGAGATGTGAGAGGTGAATCGGTTTTGCTTGGGGGGGGGGGGATCAACTGGTTGGTGGAGAATGTGGTGTGCTGACCAATGATGAGCGTCGTACAGCCGCTGGACTTCCCAATCGGGCATTGATGGTGACGGTGGCTTGCATGCAGTCATTGATTCGCGAAAAGAAAAGAGGGGAAAGGTTCTACTCGGGGAGGGTTTTTTTTAGTTGTTTTTTTCTTGGCCTTTTTGGTGCAGCGGTATCTGATTCATGCGAAAAAGAATTGCATGATACCAAGAAATTTCTTAGACTACTGAGCAGGTTAAACCGGTGGGAAATGGGCGGTGGCTGGCCTGGGCGAACAAAAGTCATGCGATTGATTGCTGGGCTTGCGCAACGCCGTGGCCACCAATGTACGATGAACAAGAGCCCCGTGCGGCCTCGATATGGTTCGCGGGCGGCGCGACCGCGGGCATCATCATTGGGGAAGCACACGGGGCAAGTT
Organism: Beauveria sp. NWAFU-1; assembly: GCA_024472245.1. Lineage (NCBI taxonomy): Eukaryota > Fungi > Ascomycota > Sordariomycetes > Hypocreales > Cordycipitaceae > Beauveria > Beauveria sp. NWAFU-1. The sequence goes on from JANBXD010000003.1 coordinate 3,919,300, forward strand.
TTGGGCTATACACAGGTTCTTTTCGGCACATGTGGCGGGCGGCTATATCAGCGTCGTTTTATCCGGGAAGGAAAGAAGAAAAGGAAAAGGAGGACAGGGCGCGGCACGGCAGCCTGCGTCTTGGCCCCCCCCCCCTCCCTTCCTCTCCCGTGGCAGGAATTGAAATCTTGCGATGAACCTCCAACTTCCTCCCCGATTAGATGACGGCCCCCCTCCGTTACGGTGCGACTTGACCAATGTAACAGATTCCTTTTTGTTGCATAGATTGGGCGTCCCGAGAGATCGATTGAATCAAAGAAAAGAAGAAAACGGGGGGAGGGGTTCTCGACAATCAGAAAGACAAAAAAAGCGCAGGCCATCACGCAACAAGTCACAGGATGGATGCGCAGCCTCTTGCAAGTTGCGACGGGCCGGGGTTCGCACCCTTGTCATTGTACGGAGGAACAGCAACCCGAAAAGATGATACAAAAGAAAAGATGGCACGGCTGTTGCTTTCCACCCCCCGCCGCCCCCCCGCACACACGGGCAAGCTTGTGGCTTGGGCTTGATTAAAAAAACGTGGGATGCATCATGCCCGTCAAAAAGAAGGTATATTGGAGGAAGGCGGGGGGGGAATTTGATGCATGGGCTTTTCATCTACCCGTTTTCTTCATCTTTCGTTTTCAAAGTGACGGATAACGGGTAGCAATGAAGAATTATAAGCCGAGGAGGGAAATAACATGGAACAAAAAATTCACAATGGGCGCACAGCGTGTACAAAGGACAAAGGGGCGGGCGGCTACCAGCAAAGTTGAAGCAAGCAAGCCCAGCAAGCAAAAAAAAATAAGGACGTTACAGCGTCCGTCCCACGGTACCTACATATTGGAATCCAAATGACGACCAAGATGGGGGGGACCTCTTTATAATTGGCCATCTTTTTGATCAAAATCTAAAAAAAGCTTTGCATCCTTCCTCATCAATGCCCCCATCTTTTGCACCGCTGTTTGGTCCAAGTTTGCCTGGTGTGCTGCAGCCACTTCACAGACAACAATACCATTCAGACTGAAAAGAACTACCTATGCAGTTCCCAGCCCTTGCAAAGGACAAATAAATATATAATAATAGACCACTGCAAAAGAGGGGTAAACCTACCTAACCACCCCCCTGACCCTTGCAACACACACGACACACACCCTTGCTCTCCACCCCTCCCCCCCCTGCTACAACCGTCATCCGTTCCCATGATTGGCCCCGTCCCCATCGTGTAACCGCCGGACGCCCATCGCCTAACGCAGCCCCATTCCCCGGCCCGCTCCAACCAGGGCCTGCCTGTTAAGTTTTCTTTTTTTGGGGCTTGTGCTTTTTCTGTTGAAGAGACCCGACCGACCTCTTTTAGCCAAACTCCTCCGTAGGCAATTCCTCTGCAGCAATTCCTCATGGGCTGGTTACGCCGCCGCCGCCGCCGCCGCCGCCGCCGGACCGGTACGCGCCCGGTCTGTTCCTGTCAGCGGCCCTTTTTCTCATTCTTCTTCCCCTTCCCCCCCTCCCCCCACCTCTCTCTCTCTCTTTGTTCTGCTAAAGGTTCGCCAAGAATAACCAGGGGGTGTGTCAAGGCGGCTGTAGAATGACAAAACCCTGGTACCTCCAAAAAAGCTGCCGCTTTCTCTCCTTCGCCAATGCTGTTGCACGACGGCTTCTATACGCTCCCAAACCTGTTTGTACGCTAAAAAAAAAGGAAGAGAGAGGGAAAAAACTAGCCTGATTCTTCTTGTCCCCCCTTCTCATTGTTGTCCTGGAACTGAGAAAAATCACCCGTGGAGTGGAGAGGAAGCCATATCTCCTCCTCTTCTACCTCTCTCTCTCTATCTGCCTACTTCTTCTTTCAACCTGCCGTGGTACCCTTAAAACGCCTACTCCCTCACCCTCAAACCGGCAACACACCTGCCACCGCCCACATGAACCAAAACCCCGGCCCCCTCTGCTCGCCACCGTTTCTCGTCCTCCTCCTGCTACAACCTACTACTACTACTACTACTACTACTACCACTACTCTCGCCAGCGTCATCCTCGAATCTCGTCAAACCCTCGTCCAATAACCCCAAACGTCTTTGTTTTGCGACCCCGAGCTCAACTTCTCGATCAATTCTCCCACCAACTTTATTGCGGTCCCCGGCTCCCATCATCTCTCTCTCTCTCTCTCTCTCTCCTCTTGGCGCGCTGCCGTTCGACCCGCCTTCTCTCTTCTGGTCGCAATCGCAATCTCGCACCCAAAGAACAATTCTCGACCATTTCAAAAGAATTAGAGATTTCTACTTTTAAATTGCCACGATACCAGTAACCCCCCCCCGATCACACAACACAAAAGCAACGGCAAATGCCCACACCGTCGCATACATGTCTGCTATCCTGAGACGACTTCGCCATCACCACCACTCCACCACCAGGGCACCTCGCCGCCTACGCATAAACCCGTCGACGCCGGGACAGCCTCTCTCGCGCCGTCCTGATACGTCTCTAGACCCTCGCCCTACCTAGGGGCGGGTCTTTCTTCTTCCTTCCTAGTACCTACTCTTTGCCGACAGCCATCACCCCCCTCGTCTAGTTGCTTCCTCCCCCCCCGGTTACAACCCATTTCGTCACTTCCGGGTTCGACTATTGCCGGGGAACCGCGCCAGCGCCAAAATCTCAAACGTCAAAAAAGAAAAAGCCAAAACTAACAAATCCCACTCTGGGGTTTTATTGTTTGGTCCTTGAATCGTCTCTAATAAGAGTCTTGGGAGACCCAGATCGGAAAGAAAAAAAAAGCCCACTCTCTTTCTTCATCTGTACTTTCAACATCGTCTGAAAAGTTCAGTGTCGAATACCGCAGAGCGGGCTTTCGTTTTCCTTCCCTTTGCGCTTTGGGTTCTTGATTCGTTTGGGCTGGCCCCTTGTTCGATTGCAATTCATCTTGTCTGTTGCCGGAATAGTCAGTTTACGCCGTCTTTTTGTGATCTTGTTGGAAATTTGTAATTGCAGTCTTCAATCATGGGCAGACTCATCAAGAACCACTGGGCACGCCTCATTATGATGACGGCCGCAACTTGTAAGTTTTTCGACATCAAACCAATGTTTACAACTCCCCCCTAACACTCGACAATAGATCAAGTCGCCGCCGCCGTCGAAGGCTTCTTCTGGCCCAAAATCTTTTGGGACTTTGCTACCAAAAACCTCGACGGCGCCGTCAAGCCCATCCCCGTCCTGCAGCTCCTCAACCTCTTCTTCGGCCTCGGCATGCTGGCTCTCGAGTGGCCACTCGGCGCCGTCGCCGGCACCAGCCTACATCGCTCCCTCGAGTTTCGCCTCATCTTCCTGCCTCTCACCATCCTGACCTCGGTTCTCATGTACCAGTCCACCAACCCGGCCATCTACTACCTGATTGGCATGGCCGTGTATTTCTGGGCATATAGCGAAGGCGAGGTACGCTTTCTCTCTCTTTCCTCTCCGTCAGCAACTCTTTGCGCACCAACATACACTAACACGAGCGGCAGATAATCTGCGCCAAACCGTGGACGCTACCTCAGCGCATGCCACGCAATGGCCTCTCACGAGCATAATGTCTTTTTATTTTTTTATTTTTTCGAACTTTCAATATCTTCTTACAACTCTATAACCATTGCCTGGCTGATTATCACACCAACGCAGGATTTTTGCATTTTTGGGCGTTTTTTATTCGGTGGATAGCGGACAATTTACGTCGAGTCTTGGGGGTTTCTGTAGACGGGCGCTTGTGCAAGCAGTGTACAGCTTTAGACCTAGAGGTCAACAAACCAACTCTTGCCTTTATCTCTTCAATCTTGTCAATCTTGTCTAATTTCCCTCTCTGCATTTTTACCATGCGACATCGTGAAAGGCAGGCAGTCTTAGTACCCACCTCGGACCAATCGTGCCAGCCTCGGTTTCGGCGCCTAGTTGAAACAAGCCCTGCCTCAGTTCCGTCGCACCACAATCATGCGCACAACATCAGTGTACCTGTATGGCCTGACCTCATAATTACTCGACATGTAGTTCATTTCAAATCGGACCTTTTTTGAACCGATTCGCTGATTTGATTTCTCAAAGATGGCTACCTGGGAGCACAAACGTTACACACGCTTCCTCACGCGGCTAAATGCGCAATCATTATAAAAATACATTCATCCGTCGCCATCCATGTAATGACCACCCCTCAAAAACCGCATCTCCTATCAGAGCCCAGGCCACTGAGTATCTCCAGTTGTTGATTTCACACTATTTCGCGTTCATGGAGCTCATGGAGTCATTCTTGGGTCCCTGGCGTGCGGGCATCTGTCACAAATATGGTCAGCCCATCATCGCAGGCACTTGTCTTCCGCCGTCGTCTTACCTCTGACTGCTGAATGTTGCCTTTCTCAAGAATCTTCTTAATCACCTCATCCTCATCTTCGGTATCAAACTCGGTAGCAAGAATGTTGTTGGGTGCCGCATCGAGCTGGCCCTGGGCACCATGCCTGAGAAGGAAAAGTCAACAAACAGTATGCGGTGCGGCCAGACTCCCGAGACTTACTTGTTGGTGAGGAAAATCTTGAAGGAAGAGATGAAGTGAGCCATGGGAATACTCTTATCCGTCTTCCATTTGTTGTAGGTCTCGACGTCGTCAATGAAGATGATGAAATCATCACTGTTGCCCTTGTAGTGGCACTTGGTCTGAACAGTTTCGCCGCGAGTCATCTTGACAGTTTTGTGGTGGTGGTGGTGGTGGTGCTGGAAGTCGCGTGATGCGTTGGAGTATAATGTAGGACGGTGTTTGGTGCTTGAATTTCGGAAGATTGATGTGCGAATTGATGGTACGATTCACACTGCAGATAAAAAGGGATGAACTTGATGAATAGGATGAAAAACTAGTCAATCGGCCGGCGACAGATGCATTTATAGAGCTGCAAGCTTGTAGGAGCGGGGGAGCTGCTTCCAAGCGTCGACGTCATCGTGATTGCTATGGTGGGGACCCTGAGATGTCAACGCTGCATCGGGACAAGTACACCCATACCCATTTTGGCCTGAGAGATACTTTTCATGGGTACTTTCTTGGCCACAAAACGGTCCCGCCAGTGACGGGTACCGCCTAAGCATTGCAAACAACGTCATCACCCTCACTTTACCCTCACTTGCCAGCCGGGGACGTGGTAAACCAACTAGCAGACCCCTGTCAGGTACAGCCACTTTTCCTTGGTAGAAGACGGTAGAAGAAGCCGCGGAGATACCCGCTCCCGGCGTGCTATTGCTATTGCTATTCGCTAGTATACAATCCCATCCTGCTGAGAGCTCCAGCTCTTGTTCCAGACCTCACCCAAAGATGCCACGCAGGCTGCGGCCGCTGCAATCTCGCTCGCCACGCCACAGACTCCGGCCGCCTTTCTCGGACGCCTTGTCCAATCTACCCAGACGGGCCTTGAGCGACCTGGATCTGTACGCCTTGGGCCTGCCCTCATTCGGCTTAAGTTTTAGACTGAATTTGGAGTCTGTGTCCGCGTCGTCACTGGGATCGTCATCTCCCGAAAGAGTATCTGATCGCGCTCGTTGCTTCGGTCCGCTCGACTTTCTACCAATGGAATTGGCAAACCCTGATGCACTAAACTTTCGCATCACAGAAGATGCCGACACCCTCATCAACTGTTCTGACCGAGATCGTATTGACATGCCGGGAAAGGGCAGCGCCTAACGGCTCCAGACATCCGACACCATCGCTTCCAGACGGGCCCGTTCGCTGCGATCGGGCGCGAGAACCGGAGTTTTCTGAGTCGAAAGCAGAGACTGGGAACGATTGATTGGCAAAGTTGTCGACGTGCTATCCTTGACACTTGTATTCTTCAAAATGACTTGATTATGCGGAAGTCTCGCTCCAAGCGTAGTAGCGCGATGAATCGAGATGCGCCGCGCGACCGATCCTAATACGTTAGTAGGGCGAGAGTGTAATGGGTTCCGGCATATTTACCTGGCTTTCCAAAAACGGACCCAAAGCCTTTTATATCAAACGCCAAAGTAGTGTATGCATCGACTACGCCCTCGACTTCGTCCTTGGCGCTGCTGGCGAGGTGCCCCCGCCACTCTGATTCTTCACGTGCTGTACACGCCGTCAATATAAGCTCATACAGTTGATGATCGCACTCAAAGACTAATTTCCAAGAAAAAGGGGCGGTATGGCATTGCAAACCTTATCAGTTAGCTCTGGCTACTATGTCTCGAGTCAACTTACCTCGTCCATCATCCGTCTCCTCCAGTTTAGCTTTGTGAATATTTATACAAGCTTTGATATCGTATACTGCATCCAATTTTCCAGCAGTGGCGAGGCAGAATACATCTCTATAAAGCAGACATATCATGTACATGCCGTGAATGGCGCGTGACCCTTGCCAACAGGCATGCAGCACCCCGCAGAGTCGAATCTGCCCAAATGAACGAACGTGGCTTTTGGAAGAAGAATCGGGTTTCTACAAAGTTAGCGCGAGCTTCCGTTCCATGTCGTAGAACCTACCTTTCCAGGAAAGGCAAGTCGGTCTTGCAGAATCCACGTCTGCTCTAACCGGGCTTTGGTGTTTGCATCATCAGTGGCTTGGTTGATGATAGAAGTAGCCTCGCGCAAGCGAATAAGAGAACTCTCAACCTCCATGTGGGAATTCGGGCAGTCACACACAGGGGTATTTTTCAGAAGCTCTGCAAATAGGAGAGGGTATCGACAGACGCGTTGTATGGGCTAGGCGGTTAGCTCTAACTAGACAAGCATTCTAGCAGCACATACCTTGATCATTAAATCATGAAGAGTATAAGACTTTCGTATTCCGCGCTGTCTGATGGGGTGCAGCGTAGTTGCCAGTGCCTCGATGCCTCGATGGCTTAGGCTCGCGTCCGGCATACTATCCAGCATGTGTTCGTGGCGCGCGCCGTATTCTTCATACACAAAAAATCGCTTGACCTATAGTAGATTAGAAACGGGTTGCTTGAAGATTGATTCGGATACATGCCTTTTGAGAAAAGATTTTGGCGACTTGAGCGACAGTCTGGGGCTCAGCTAGCATGTCTGGTCGACCCAGTTCGACGCTTTTCCAGCGTCGGTGGCCTTTGGGCTGAGCGTCAGCATACGTGTATTCTGAATGTGGGACCGCGCGATGAAGCTCTCCCAAGATCTCATCATGTAGACGAAGGATTTCGGCTAGATTTTGGTGGATAGCTAGTCGCAGTGAGTCGTGGCCGGGACAGGCAGCAAACGTCGTCACGTATACATTCATCAGTAGCCGTACGTCTCCAACATAGCTTTCTTCCGTTTGAATGAGCTCCTCTAGTATACGTCGACGACGAAGGGCTCTCTCGATGGAGCATCTGTCTGTTGATGTGGCGCGCCCTGTGCTTTCTTCGGAAGACCTTCCCAGCGGCGTGCGGATGGATCGCCCAGTAGACCGGGCAATCCTTGTGCTCGAAATGCTCACAGTAGCGCTTTTGACTCCAGTTACGAAACCAAACGAGGAGCCGGACGACGAATCTCGATGAATGAGCTGTGACCTTCCTTTCAGATCAACGAGCAAGGCAGGCGTTTCAGCAGCTAGAAGACGTCTTTGCATTGTGCGTCGACGAAGAGAGGACATCCATCGTGAAAAGCAACGAACGGGCTGTAGTGTAATAATCTGGCTTGCATCGTCGGAGCTGAATTGGGTAAATGTATCTTGATAGATATCCTCGCTATCGGTCGACTCTGGTAATGCAATTGATTGCGGACCACAGAACTGATCAAAACTGCACTGACACGGCTCCTCCAGGGACGATTCACTGGATGGCTGTGTATTGTCTGAGGAGCTCTCGACGGAAGAGTCTGTAGAAGTCATTCTGGCCCAAGAAAAAGAGAATTCCAAAAAGCTCCAAAATGCCAAAATTACGCATCTCAGACTGCAGGATATAGCAAACGCAGCTGGCGGCCTTGATGTCGACGGATCGTCGGTTGGCTGAAGTGCGAAACTGGTGAGAGTCTGGCGCGAACGTGCAGACAGGCAACGCAGTACCTAGCGTAGGAAGGAAGGCGTTGCATGTAAGGTCGGCCAGGTAGCGATGCAGGTACGCCCTCCGATCAGGTACATATATACCCAACCCAGGATCGTCTCCTCATCTCGCAGGGTGCATTGGCTGCCGCACCTCGCCAATCGCATTTCTCGAGATTGCTATTGTTCTTCGATCATTCGGCGACGGCCGATAGATTCATCTCTTCAACTCTCACTTCCGGGGGGACGCTAGCCAGGACGGGATTGGTGGCGGAGGATTTTCGGGATTGGGTACCTGGATTCAAGTTCCAGCAGGCCCTGGAGACAGTGGAGAGGGGCTTCCCGGCGCTGCAGCTGGCAACCCTCCAGGCCTTTGCGGGCACCGAAGTGCCCCAAAAGCCGCTAATCCGCTCCAAGGTTAGCCCCAGGGCAGCCTAGTGTGGGCCAGCTCATTGGCCAAGCACCAGGCTCAAACGAACACGTACAGCGTTTTCTTGGGGCCAACTTTTGGGCGACAAAGTCCGCGAAACTATTACTGCATACCTACACAGCCACGTGGGGCAGGCAGCCTGACAAAGCCAGTCCATCTCGCGCTTCCAATCTCGAAGATTCTTTCTTCCCTTGTTCATCGTCAGTCAGCCTTTGGTTCAATCGTTTACGTCAAAGGCCCCCATTTCAATTGATCCCGAGGCACACACGACGCATCCCGCAAGCCGCTGACCGTCGTTGACCGTCGCTGACCATCGCCGACTCGCCGACTCGTCTGCGGCGCCGACACCATGGACAGCGCCTTTGCTACACCCGTCAAACAGGTGCTCGCCAACTTCAACGTCAATGACCACGATGGTCTGACTGACAAGCAAGTTCACGAGCTCCGTTCGAAATATGGTCGCAACTGTATGCTCTTCTATCCTCTTCTTGGTCCTATTCTCGCCGCCAGTACTGACCATCGCAGCGATCCCCGAGGACCCGCCCACCCCTCTGTGGGAGCTCATTCTTGAGCAGTTCAAGGACCAGCTGGTCTTGATTCTGCTCGGTTCTGCCGCCGTGTCCTTTGTACTCGCCCTTTTTGAAGACGAGGGCGGCTGGAGCGCCTTTGTTGACCCTGCTGTTGTGAGTCCTCTCCTGTCCCTTCAGCGTCAAACCAAGCTAATTTCCAGATCCTCACCATTCTCATACTCAACGCCGTTGTCGGTGTCTCGCAAGAGAGTAGCGCCGAAAAAGCCATTGCAGCCCTTCAGGAATATTCTGCCAACGAAGCCAACGTCATTCGAAACGGTGGCCACGTCTCGCGCGTCAAGGCCGACGACCTGGTTCCCGGTGATATCATCTCTGTCTCCGTTGGCAACCGTATCCCCGCCGATTGTCGTGTCATTGCGATTGAAAGCAACAGCTTCTCCGTCGACCAAGCCATTCTCACCGGTGAAAGTGAAAGTGTTGGCAAGGACGCCGCCGCTGTCATAAAAGACGACAAGGCTGTCCTCCAGGATCAAGTCAACATGCTTTTCTCCGGTACTACCGTTGTCGTCGGACGCGCTCGTGCCGTCGTTGCGCTGACCGGCTCCAACACTGCCATTGGCGACATCCACGAGTCCATCACTGCTCAAATCTCAGAGCCCACGCCTTTAAAGCAGAAGCTCAACGACTTCGGCGACAACCTCGCCAAGGTCATTACCGTAATCTGCATCCTTGTATGGCTCATCAACATTCCCAACTTCAATGATCCCAGCCATGGAAGCTGGACCAAAGGTGCCATTTACTACCTCAAGATCGCCGTCTCTCTCGGTGTTGCTGCTATCCCCGAAGGTCTCGCCGTTGTCATTACCACCTGTCTCGCTCTTGGTACCCGCAAGATGGCCGCCAAGAATGCCGTTGTTCGCAGCCTGCCCTCTGTTGAGACTCTCGGTAGCTGCAGCGTCATTTGCTCCGACAAGACTGGAACTCTCACTACCAACCAGATGAGCGTCAACAAGATCGTCTACCTCACCGATGCTGGTAAGGATCTCATTGAGCTCGACGTTGAGGGCACTACCTTCTCCCCCAAGGGTGATATCCGAAGCAATGGCAAGGTCGTCAACAAGCTGACTGAGAAGTCGAGCACCATTCAGCAAATGGCCGAGGTCGGTGCTCTCTGCAATAATGCCCACTTGGCCTACGACGAGAAGACTGGTCAGTACTCTAGTGTTGGTGAGCCCACCGAAGGCGCTCTCCGCGTCCTCGTTGAGAAGCTTGGCCCCGTGGCTCCCGCCGGCACTGATGTCCATGAGGCTCTTCACTATGCCAGCACCAACTTTGAAGAGGCCCTTCCTGTTCTTTCCACGTTTGAATTCTCTCGCGATCGCAAGAGTATGTCTGTCATTGTCGCCGACGGCAAGAAGAAAAAGCTTCTCGTCAAGGGTGCTCCCGAGTCCATTATTGATCGCTGCACTCAGGCCATTGTTGGTGCCGACGGCAAGCGTGTTCCCCTTACCAGCAAGATTTCCGAGGTTCTGATGAAGGAAGTTGTCGACTATGGTAACCGTGGCATGCGTATTATTGCCCTTGCCAGCATCGATGACGTCTCTAAGAATCGTCTCGCCTCTACTGCCAAGACTACTGAGCAGTACGCTGAACTCGAGCAAGACATGACTTTCCTCGGTCTTATCGGTATGCTCGACCCTCCTCGCCCCGAAGTCCCAAAGTCTGTCAATCAGTGCAAGGCTGCTGGCATCCGCATCATCGTTATCACCGGTGATAACCGCAACACCGCCGAGAGCATTTGCCGACAGATTGGTGTCTTTGGCGAGAACGAAGACCTCGCCGGCAAGAGCTACACTGGCCGCGAGTTTGACAATTTGAGCCCCGGCGAGCAGCTCGAGGCCGCCAAGCGTGCCTCTCTATTCTCCCGTGTTGAGCCTGGCCACAAGTCCCGCCTGGTTGATCTGCTCCAGTCCCTTGGTGAGGTCGTCGCCATGACTGGTGATGGTGTCAACGATGCTCCTGCTCTAAAGAAGGCCGACATTGGTGTTGCCATGGGTTCTGGTACAGATGTCGCCAAGTTGGCCGCCGACATGGTCCTTGCCGACAGCAACTTTGCCACGATTGAGGTCGCCATTGAGGAAGGTCGCTCCATCTATAACAACACCCAGCAATTCATCCGTTATCTCATTTCTTCCAACATTGGCGAGGTTGTCTCTATCTTCCTCACTGCTGCCCTCGGCATGCCCGAGGCTCTGATCCCGGTTCAACTTCTCTGGGTCAACCTGGTCACTGATGGTCTCCCCGCCACCGCTCTCTCGTTCAACCCCCCCGACCATGACATTATGAACCGCCAGCCCCGCAAGAGAGATGAAAAGCTGATTGGTGGTTGGCTGTTCTTCCGCTACCTGATTATTGGCACATACGTCGGTCTTGCCACGGTTGCTGGTTACGCTTGGTGGTTCATGTATTACCCAGCTGGCCCCCAGATCAGCTTCTCGCAGCTTTCACGCTTCCACCACTGCTCGACTGAGTTCCCCGAGATTGGCTGCCAGATGTTTTCCAACGACATGGCCAAGGCGGGGTCTACTGTTTCTCTGTCCATTCTTGTGACGATTGAAATGTTCAACGCCATGAACGCCCTTTCCTCGAGCGAGTCCCTGTTGACTCTGCCTCTGTGGAAGAACATGATGCTCGTCTACGCCATCGCCCTGTCGATGGCTCTGCACTTTGCTCTGCTCTACACTCCTGTCCTGCAGACTCTGTTTGCTATCCTACCTCTTAACTGGGCTGAGTGGAAGGCTGTGATTATTATCAGCGCCCCCGTCATGTGAGCTTATCATCCCTTCTTACAGCTGAAACGTTTGCTAATTTGTTCAGTCTTCTCGACGAAGTTCTCAAGTTCATTGAGCGCCAGTATTTCATGCAAAAGATCACTCCTTTGGCCAAGAAAGAGGCCAAGAAGAACCTATAAACATAGACTAGGATGACCCGGACATAGACAGTGGCACATTTGGTAGAATATAAAAGTCTTTGAATATCTATTCGTACATGCTTTAATCCTGGCGGCCCTTTAGTAATCTCTTGGTAATCTTCCCCTTCTCAATAATGTACACATGTGCACCCCAGCCGGACAGGGCATCTCTATCAACAGCGCACAATAGCGCCTGAGAGATTGTCTCGAAGAGCGCATCGGGTTCCTAATTTGTTAGCAGTGATCAAGACGCCGGTGTCTGCAGCATGAACGTACTAGGTCAGGCTCGTAAAGACCCTCGCACATGCCAAAGAGCTGATCCGAGGCGGTGCCAGCGACGATGAAGTCCTTGGCAAAGTCGATACAGCCTATGCTATCAAAACCGCAGATAAACGGCTTTCCGGTTTTGGGATCGAGGCCTGCGACGACGGGCGAGATGAAGTATGGGCCGAAACGGCGCTCGTAGAGGGATGAGGAGACAAGGTTGGCAAAGGTGCGCGGCGCAATGTCGCGCTCCTCGCGCAGGCGGTACATGTTGACCTTGTACCGGAAGAGGTCGCTGACGGTGCTGACGTCGGTGGCGAGGCCGGTCAGGCCGAGGAAGACGTCGCCGTACTGGAATATCTTGGGAAAGTTGTTGGACACGGTCAGGGCCTGGAGGCCGAGGCGGAGATCGCAAGCAATGGCGACGCAGTCCTTGCCGACCATGGCGACGCAGGCACCGCCATCTATCTAGTGGTAAGCATATGTTGATCCTCGATTCGGTGGCATGAGTGTCGATTGGGTCGAAGCGGGGTGGTTACTAACTGATCGAGAATGGAGACGACTAATAGTCAAGATGGTTAGCAATGCCATGCGGTGACGACCTGGAGCAAACGAAAGCTTACCATAGCGGGTATCTGAAGAGAGGTATGTGATGCGGAAACGCGGGCCTATAAGTCGCACTAATGAGGCTGCAGATATGAGCGCTCTGCCAGAGATTCTGCCGCAGAGATTGAGTTGATGGGCCGAGAGAAGATGAAGTTGGATGAAGCTCTCGCGGTTGATGAAGCTAGAGCTCCCTCAGTCCCCAGCACACACGCCAGGTAGCATAGCGGCAAGGCAACACGACTGGCGCGGCCAGCCCGGCAAATCCCCGCCTAAACCAACCACGTAAGCAGGCGCTGCGCTGTGCTGCCTGCGGGCGAATGTAGGATCTATTGCAGCGCTGAAATGCGCTATAATTCCAGCGGGCCTTGAATTCCGGTCGCCAGACCTTGGAGGAACAAGGTACGCCACTGAATAACCCCACGTCAAGCTCCCAGCTGCCTGCTGCGGATTGTTCGAGAAGGTTGCCACGGCTTATCGTGACACCTTGCCAGTTACTTTTGAACTTGACACTTGACGAGAACACCGTCGCTAGAAGCCGACATTGCATTATCTGAACTTTTTACCGACCCAACGGCTGCCATGTCGACGCATGTCGTCGTAATCGCCTCGGACCTGCGTCGTGCCACGATCAAAGTCACGCCAGGTACATATCTGATAGATGTTTTGCAGGAAGCTTGCAAGAAGCTCAGCATCTCAAGCGACAAACACATACTCAAGTAGGCGATGCGCTTAGAAAAAAACTCATCTCTTGCTGACTGCCCAGACACAAGCAAAAAACTGTCGACCTCACCATTCCCTTTCGCACTTCGGGCCTCGTCGGCGGCGCGAAGCTTGAGCTCGTCCAAAAGTCCAACACGCCGTCGGCCGTACAGATTGGCCTACAGCTGCCCCAGCCCGAGGCCAAGGAAGTCCCCGGCGGCCGCCTGATCAAGAAGCTGCCCTCCAACCTGACTCTATGGGGCGTGCTGCGGCAGCTGGAAAGCGGCGATGCGAGCGCGGGGCGCAACATCAACATCACGGCGCGCGGCGTCGCCAAGACGAGCGCCGGCACGGAGTCGGGAGCCGGCCAGCTGTACTACGAGACGCCCATTCTCAACATCATGGGCCGCGACTACACGACTTTTCAAGATTTCCAGAAGACGCTAGCGCAGCTGGGGCACAACTCGGGCAGCGTGTTAATACGCTTGACGTTTAAGACGACAGACCAGACGCTGTTTGAAGCCATGGAGCAGATTGGTCAATTTTTCAAGGAGACGAGAGAGGAACCAAGCGCCCCAGCGGCGCAACCAGAAACGCCAGCCACGGCGGAAGAAGCGCAGCCTGTGCCGGTGCCGGATACCCCAATGACTGGCGCACCACCAGCTGCGCAAGAGACGCCCGAGATCGTGCCGGCAGCCGCGCCCATTTCGGAGTCCAAAGACCCCTTTGAGCCTATCAGCGTCTATCTGGCTCCCTCTAATAGCACACCAGCCGCGGCGCTGGCCCCAGCGGAAGAATCCGACTTTACGCCCACCATTGCGCATGCCAAGCTTCACCAGAGCAAGCTACAGCAGAAAGCCCGCAATAAGCGCCTCCTTTCGGACAAGGAGCTCGAAGAACAGGCCGCCGACCAACAGGCCCGCGTAGCGTCCATCAAGTCGGTCCTCGTCAAGGTGCGCTTCCCCGACAACACGAGCAGCGAGTGGCAGGTCGACCACACCACGACTGGCGCCTTTCTGCACAGCGCCGTGCGGCACGTCATGGCGGACTCTACCTTGCCGTTCCACCTCGTGCTGCCGGGTAGCAGCGGCAAGGATGTGATCAAGGACGACGCGGGCCCCAAGCACACCCTCATTGCGGGCTACAAGCTGCAGGGCAGGGTGCTCGTGAATCTAGTGTGGAATGACGAGGTGCCGCCAGCAAAGCGCAACCTGCCGTTCCTCGCGGCTAACGTCGCCAAGCAGGGGCAGAAAATCAAGGTGCCAGAGATGCCAAAGTACGAGGCGGAGGAGTCGATGCCGGCGCCGAAAAAGGACGAGAGCGCTGAGGGGAAGAAGGGGTCGGGAGACGGCAAGGGCTCCAAGGTGCCCAAGTGGTTGAAGCTGGGCAAGAAATAACCAGAGCATTGATGCATTAAGCGGCGTTTTCACTGTTAGACAACTCATGAGTTCTGTTTCATATCACCATGTTCGATCACATTCAAAAAAGACAATGTCCCGATATTGATCGTAAAATGTTGGTATTCAGCGCACGTCTTTTGTACAATGCGACAGATGCCTACCTAGCCCGACCGAACTCGATCAGATCCGTGCAAGCCGATTTTTTTTGTAAATCCCAGAATGAAAATCCCACGCCGTTACAGGTAAAAAAAAAAGTTTCATTTCATATTCTCCCGGGGCTTTTGTGGTATTCGGGATCGCCAAGAGACTATCTCATCCCGGCGCTCCGTTTCGTCCTCGTCAATCCCTCCCTCGGTTTGTCCGTCACAGATAATGTAATGACTTAGTGACCGGTACGGCGGGAGTCGGCAATGACGCCCTGGAGCTCATCGACCTTTCTCTTGGCACGGCCAAAGGTACCGAGCTGCGCACTGGTTAGCAAACCCAAAATCCTTTTATCTGCAAAGCCTTGTCCAGCCTTGAGACGAGTATCAAAGTAAAAAGAAAAGCGTACTCTCTTCTTGGCGAGCTTGCGGGCGCGCTTGTCGCGCGAGTTGCGGAGAAGCTCAATGACACGGCGCTCATAGGGAGCGAGGCCAGCAACCTCCTTGACAACCTCGCGAACAAAGGCGGTACGCTTGCTGAGGTGGCCCTTTGTGCGGGAGACGCGAGGCTTGACGACGCGAGCAGTGGTCTTCTATAATCCGTGGAAAAACGTCGAATGTCAGCGTCCATCGTCTGCAGAGAAGAAAAACAGCTTCACTCTCGTGGGAAAGAGAATTTCTTCCATTTGCAGAGATCCTCCACGAGGTGAGAGCATCATGACAAAACACGTACGTGACCCTTGTTGAGGCCAACGGCGAGGCCGGTCTTAGCAGTGGCTTCCTTGGCCATTGTGATGTTATATTCCGTCGGTCCGGGGGTTGTCGAAGGAAGTTGTCGTCGGTCGGTGGTTGAGGATTTGCAAAAAAGTCGGGAGGGTTCGATGGAGAACTGGAAATTCGCTGGGTGGTGTGGGGCAGAGTGATTTTTCGCAGTTGTGGGTCACGTGCGCAGGGTAAGCGAGTTGTTTTTTTTGGTGGTGAGCCATCGAATCACACTACAGATGATCATCTTATCGACAAGCTATTGATAGTCTCTTATCGCACTCATCGATAAACTCGTGTTGGCACCGCAAGCCAACACACAACTGCACCCTCGAAGTTGATCAAATATGGTGGCTCGAGACTATGTTAAACGAGTACTCGGCATCTCGTCAAACGGCTGTAGTGAGCCCGACTGTCATATGCTCGCTGCGTAGTGAGCGCGCCGCAGGTTTGCTTGTAGGTGATCGGAACCCCAACGGGGACAAGCAGCAGAACAAATTATTGCAACTACCCAAATATGACCAAGTGCATGTGATACAGGTACCACAAAAGCTGTTGTGCGTGAGAGGATCATATAGTCGCGGCAATAGAGTCCCACATGGGCACGAGTGCGGACATAACTCCAGTGACACAAGAGATCGACTATAAGTGAACGACTTCCGACCAGATACGCCGAGGCCTTCTCAGCAGGAGCCAAGTCGATTACAACTATAAGAATACGTTATTGCCCGAATCAGTTGCGCATCTACATCAGCCACTCTATTCACGATTGTATCCCTTAAACTTGATCGGAGCGAGTCCGCAGCTCAGAACGCCTCAAGCATGGACAGCCCTCTTGAAGGAAGTTTTCGCGATTCTGGCAAACCAATATATGCAAATAATCTGTTCCTTGTGCTACGAATGTTCTCGGCCAATTGCTTCGACAACACTTTGTAAAACAGTGAACGGGGCTGCGGTAGGTGAACATGTACAAACTATTCAGCTGTGCAACACTGAGAAAACGTCGCACTCACTTACACACTTTCTGTCCCACCACCGGAAAAAACATTGAAACCGTATTACAGCGTTTAGCTAAGCGATCTTCACAGCCCTCGACCCCTTTTCTTTTTGCCGTGAGGCTATAAAATGAGCGCCTCGCCCTGGCGAACCACGAGCATGGGGACAGCCAAGCAGCCACACGGCGACGGCATCCTTCGCAAGGGTCCAAACCAGCTTCACGAGAATGTCTCCGGAATCCACACTAGTATTTGAAGGAGATTATGCCGTGCGCAAACGCGGGTTTGCGCATCTACTAAGGATGGAGGTAGATGCCATCTGCTTTCTCAAACATCACCTATCCGTGGCCATTCCGGTCCCCTCCATCATCGGCTACTGCTTGGACGAGCAGACCAAGACCATTGAGCGCGTTGAGGAAAACTACATCCGCATGAAGAGAGTGTCGGGCGTGCGCCTCGACGTCGCCTGGCCGAGCATGACACCCGGCGCCCGCGCCACCATGTGCCAGCAGCTGCGGATATTCCTCGAGCAGGTGCACCAGATTGAGCCCGAGCCCGGCACGTACCAGGTGCGCAGCATCGCCGGCGGCGCGTGCTACAACCACCGCCGGAGCGAGCCACCCAGCCCCGCCGCGTCGGTGACGTCGGCCGCTGAGTTTCGGCGGCCGTTTCTGTGGTCCGCGTGCCCGGACGTGGCCACGTTTCAGGGCGCGCTGCCCAACGCGCTGCGAGCGCGCCGCGCCGAGGCCGCCGAGACGTACCGGCGGCGGTTTACGCGGGTGCAGCCGCCCCGGCGCGCGCGCTTCTGCCACGGCGACCTCTCGTGGGCCAACATCTTTGTCGACGAGGCCACGGGTCGCCTCCACGGCGTTACGGACTGGGAGACGGCGGGCTTTTGGCCCGAGTGGTGGGACTATTACATGGCGCTGCTGGGAAACCGCGGCGAGCAGCCGTGGTGGCGGCAGATTGTCGCAGAGGTCATGAAGGAGTATCCCGAGGAACTCAAGATCATGACGGAGATGGATTCGCTCGTGAACGAGCTGGCGAGTGAAGAACCAGGGTAAGACAAATTAAACGGGAGTTTGAAAGGCCAAGTTCAGTCCATATTAATCGAGCGTTAGCACTGACCCTCTACGATGCCATCTACCACGTGCAGCATAGAGTTTAAACCGATTACATTCCCATCGTGGGTGTGATATATACAGCTCTTTACATGCATTACATTCATTACATTCATTATATCCATCCGGATATTGTTGTCATTCCTTGGCCGTAAAGCTCACCCAGCAGTCAGCATCGTCCAAGTCCACACCCCCCAGCTTCTTCCGCCACTCCGCCTTGAGCGTCCCGTCCTCGCCGTACGGAGTATGGCCCATCCACTCAGACCAGAGGCCAATGAGCTTGGCCGCCTCGTGGCGCCGGACGCCAAAGAACTCCTGGTGCGATATTCCGCAGCCGGGGCACTTCCCCTCGCGCTTGCGGCACACCCCGAGCTGCGCGTGGACGAGGCGTTCCACGCGCTTGTACAGGCTCGTATAGAAGTAGATCAATTTTTCTGGGTCGTATCCACACTTGCGCTGCCATTCTTTCATTCGACGCTCGTAGTCAGTTGTGAAGCCAATCTTTAGGTGCGGCGCCTCGCCGCTGGCCGTGTTGGGTAGTCTGTAAATGTAGACGCCGCCCGAGTTAGAGAGTGACTCTATCTCCTTCGGGGTGAGGGGCTTGCTGAGGATGTCCTTGATGGCCTTGTTGATTTGTAACTGGGTTTGCGTCTTGCCATACGGGACAAAGATGTGTGCCGGCTTGGTGTCCTCCTGCAGGTCGGATATCTCGTATAATGATGAGAAATCATGCTCTTCGTCGGGTTCGAATTTGACAGCCACTTCCTGAACAACAGCTGGTATTGTATGCGTGTTGGTATCCACCGACTCAAACTTGTTCGTTTTATAGTTGTTCACAGTTGTAGCTGGCTCGGCTGCGAGTTTGCCCAGTGCGTGCCGCAATTCTGCCTCGGCAAATGCCCTCCGCCATGAGCGTAACAGCTCGTGGCCCTGTTCTTGATGTCCAAACCGCTCGCCCTGGCACAAAACCAATTTTGAAAGACGCTCGAAGAGCTTTTTGGCGGCACTCCAGCTCCCAGCAGCCACAACATCACTGAGCAGCTGTTGAATGCTGGCCCTGTTGGCCTTGCTGATGGGTTTGCTGCAGCAATACTTCTTTGTGGTCCGTCCGCAGCATAGCAGGGGCTCTTTGGCGGACACATGAAGGGCCTCGCGCATTTTGTCGGCCGAGTTGGGCCAGAACAATGGAGAAGTGGCGTGCATCTTGGTACTGGTACTGAATATGGTTGCCGTGTGCAACGCCCTAAAGGCCGGGATGTACTACTTTAAATAAATCCATCGCCAGGCTGAATCCTCCTGAACACATCATTCTGGCGAGGCTATTTTTGGCTGCTTCTCGAGGCTGAGCCTGCATTGAATTGGCCCTCCACAGCAGAGGCTGCCTCTATGCAGCATGGGTGGTCATGGAGCCACTGCAGAGCCTGCAGCCTCGAGTCGTTCGACCTGAATTCACATCGTTCGAGGAAAAAAACGAGTCCGACGAGAGACTTTCGAGCTGAACTTGTCTACATAGGGTAGAGGTGTCCTTGAAATCCAAGATTAATGTAGTTGTAACGAGTCTCCTGCGACAAACAGCTGTCTCGCTGGCCTCTCGTGTTGAGCGCCTGGAGCTGGGTATGAACGCATCCTTCTGCAGCCAGATGAGGCGGAGCCGGCCGTCGCCCGTGGTAAAATTAGACCGTCAGCCTTTCGTCGCGAGCGGGGGAACTTCTGTAATCATAAGGGTGAGTTGCCCTGCCTCACTATATTAATACAGCCTAACTTACCAAATAAGTTAGTATATTGCGCGTGATATCTCATGACTTGCGCCACTTGCGGACGCAAGTGGTCTATATGCGGATATTATTCACGCTTGGAAATAATGGCCTCACTGTCTTGGAAACGGCCCCCAAGGAGCCCACCATCTGGTCGCTTGCCGAGTTTTGCAGTGCCTTGGTGCGGTGAGCGACCGGAACTGCGCAATCTGTGTGACGTTCGTACCACTTGTGCAATGTGACGAATGCAAGAGATGCCGCCGTGCCATACTCTTGGTGCTCGTACTGCAGAAGAGATCGAGGGCGTAGCATGTGGGTTACCGGCTTGGTGTGCAGCGTCGCGGACAAATAGATGGCATGCTGGTTCGGTGGCATCTGGGAAGCGATCCCAAAAGCAGCCGGCGTAACAAGTCTCGTCAACTATTCTTGAATTGTCTCATCTAACCATAGTGTTGGTATCTCGTAGCGTTGGTGTCTGGAAAGCGTTTGGTGGCTGGCGACTATTTCCGCACCATTGCCGTCGGACCGCAGATGATGTAGCTTGGCGATCTAGCTCGCGGGGTACATGGCCTGGAACTTTTCCAATGTCCTTAGCTTCGTTTCTCTTTCTAGCCTTCACTGACTGGTCAAGGTTTCGCGCCTTTTTTAAGTTTTCGTAGCATAATCCTGCTACGTGATACCCGTCCAGTAAAGGTTTGTTTGCGACCGTTGCGACCTTGTCCAAACTCAGGCGCACGAGGCGGCATGTGATGGAGACGACGACAAGTCAGGTTTGACAATTCCGCTGTACTGAAACTGGCATATTTGATTCGAAAAGAACAGCTCGTGTAGGGAAACATTGCGTCACTCCGTTTAGTTCTTGATGGGGCGCGGATCCCTCTGTTCTTCCGTGCCGTGCGTGCTTCCTTTGGGTGCAATGTTGGAGCCATGCCCACCAAAACTTGAGACTTGGCTATTGTCAATGATTCGATTTTCGTTGCACTGTGCATTGGTCAGTGAGAAGACAAGGTGGAGGTGGAAGCTGACGGGTTGGCTAGGCTCAACATTGAGCGATGTAGCAGCATGCGAACAGTGCCACCCAATCCGCCCGGTCGTCTGTCATTTCACGAGTGACGAGTAACGAAATCAGACGGTCTCTGCCAAGAAACCAACGACAAGATGGTGCTGCCGACGCGCGGTGGTCCCGTCCCGTGGCAGTGCTTGTTTGCTTGTCAGTGCTCGGGCCCGGATCAGCATCGTCATTGTGGAACTGGGTCCCAATGTCCCATCCTAATCACCAATGCTCTAATCCGTACTGGCATGTAGTTGGTAGTTGCCTTGGAAAAAGAGGGCAGAAAAGTCCAGGAACCGCCCAACCACCAAGGATGAAACAAGATGATCGGCAGTGATCGTTGGGCTAAAGTCTACGTTAATCAGGGGCAGCCGTGACAGCGCACCTTTATAACCTGCCTGCCCTTGCCTTGCCCGTTCTCTTTGCCTTGTTTGTCCGTATCCAAGAAATTCGCAGTCGCTCGGTTTTTTCTTAATTTCATATCTTCATCACACAACATCAGAACATCACAGCCAAAATGCGTCTCAGTCTCGCCGCCATCGCGCTGCCCCTCGCCGCCGCCTACTCTGCACAACCGATGCTGCTCAAGGCCGCCGAGCAGCAGGGCTGCAGCCTTCCCCACGACTTCAAAGTCCACGACTTTGTCGGCCAGGCCAATGGCACTGACGACGCCCCCGCGCCGTCCTTTTTCACCTTTGCCTACACGGACGCGGTCACTAGCGTCGAGACGACATGCCAGCTCAACGCCACGTCGACGTCAACGACGCCCGGGGGCCTGACGCCGCGCTATGCCTGCGAGAACCGCAACGTCAAGTTTATCTGGGGCCAGGAGAAGCAGCAGCTGACGATCGTCGAGCGAGCTTGCCCAAATCCTCAAGGGTAGGTTTTTCGCCACTCGTACTCAACGAGGGAGTACGAAAAGAGAGCTAACGTTGAAACAGAACACCCCTCTATGAGGCCGCTGGGAGCATCACCATCTCGGCTCCCTGCAAGGGCGGCCAATGCGCCGCCAATGAGACGGAATACCTTGGCAAATTTACCAGCCTCCAGCCCGTCCGCGATCCTACTAGCTTCAAGATGGCCTATGAAATGATGGGAATGAATAAATAAGACGACTTGTATGAGCAAAACAATTGATAGACTTAATTTCCTAAATTGATGATGTGCAGAGCACCGCACGATGCAGTGGCGCTCGAAGTAATCCGTACCTTACTTGCAGTGCCTGTTTTTAGCGTTGGGCTCGCGCTAACCCCAGATTCTGGCCCACCCTGAGCAGCCCAAACCTCGTGATCATGCAATCGTCTGAAGTTGTCTCTAACATTCGACGCTTCAACTTCTTCTCCCATTCTCAAAACTCCTAGATTCATCAAATAGCGACGGCAGGCCGTTTGCGCATCGACGAATGTGGCTCATCTCATTCGCGTGCTTGCTGCACGCCGTCTTCGCGCAGCAGGCACCCGGCATATCGGCCAGCTTGTTTGCCTCGCTCGAGCGCCTGGCCCGGCTCGTTGACATTACCTACTGCATCGGCAACACGGGTATCGGCGAGCCATTTAGCTGCCTGTCGCGCTGCAGCGATTTCCCCAACGTGACGCTGTCGCGGACATGGAGCACCGGCGTGTTCTTGACGGACAGCTGCGGCTACGTTGCCGTCGACGAGACGCCAGCCTCGAGCGTCGCCGTGGACTCGCACGGCGCCATCATCGTCGCCTTTCGCGGCACATACAGCATTGCCAATACGGTGGTCGACCTCAGTACTGTGCCCCAAGAATACGTGCCGTATCCCTCACAGGGCGACGAGCCGGCGCACAAGTGCACAAATTGTACCGTGCACATGGGTTTCTTTCAGACGTGGCAGAGCGCCAGGGAGTCGGTCATTCCCGAACTTGTGCAACTACGGAATACATATCCGTCAAAACCGATTCACCTAGTTGGACATAGTCTTGGAGGTGCAGTGGCATGCCTGGCTGCCCTGGAGCTCAAGACTAGCCTGGGCTTAGACAATGTTGTTGTCACGACTTTCGGCGAGCCGCGTGTGGGCAATGACGGGCTGGTTGATTTTATCGACCGTGTATTCAATCTCAACGACAAAGGGGACTTGGAAAAGCGTTCGTATCGACGAGTCACGCACACAAATGACCCTGTGCCGCTGTTGCCACCTGGAGAATGGGGGTATAAGTCACACGCTGGCGAAATTCACATCACCAAGCCGGATCTTTCGCCCGCCGAGGAGGACTTGCAGCTGTGCATGGGCAATCAGGACAACAGCTGCAGCGCCGGCCAAGACAGCACTTCGCAGAGTCTTGCGCGCCTGACGCAATTTTATCAAGGCGTTGAGGGCAGCCAGTTACAGAAGCGGGGGATTTCCACGCGGCTCAACCTGTGGCAGCTGTTTTTCGCGCACCGAGATTACTTTTGGAGACTGGGGTTGTGTTTTCCAGGTGGCGATCCGTTTGACTGGGGACGCAGTAAGCTGTCAGAAAAGCCGCCAGAGGCCGACGAGCTAGAGATGGAAGCGGAATACCAAGAGCTGTAGCAGATGATGCTTGCGGATGAGGAAACAGCAACTGCGGCTGTGGCGTCCGTGACTGCAAGTGTCATGCGCTCATAGATTGTATCAACAGACGTGATAAGAATAATACTATTTATTTGCTTTGCAAATCATTTCGAGGCGCAGGCCCCGCATGCCACGCGATGATCTTGTAGCCATTCAGGCGACAACAACGTTGAAGCAAAAACTATCTATTGGGCACGCTCGGTGGGACCCAAGTGAGGGGAAGCCGAACCACGACGGATGATGCACTTCACTTGTTGACTTATTCGAGTTGTTTTGCGGCCTTTCAGCGCGGGCGGGGGTGTCACACCCGTGGCGATATACAGGGCTGTTGCTTGCAATGGTGACGCCATCACATGGACGTGAGACGGTGGTCGTTGGTTTGGGGGAGGGAGAAGCGTCGGGAGAGGTCGTGATGCCGTTATTGGATGCGAGGGTCAGGGCTGAGGGGCAATGGGCCCCCCGCCAGTGGCGGGAGGGCGATGATGAAGACGAGGCCGGCCCAAGGAGGGGGCCAACTAGGCTCTGTTCTGGGGCAGGACAAATCGAACAACACAGCACCGTCGACGGTGGCCACTAGTTTGGTGGAGTGGCAGTGCTGGCGAAACTACTCAGTAGATCAGGGCCACGAGGATGCGAGCAGAAGCAATAATAAGCTCAAGGCAGCCATGCTGTGTGACGGAATGCGTCGTCACATTCCGGGCGATGCTGGTGGTTGAGAGAGGAGGGGAGGGCAGCGGCTGATGCGTCGTGAAGAATAGAGTGAGGGTTTATCGAGCTACCCCGCGATGCTGGCTGGGACATGTTGTTGGCAGGCATGCAAAGCGCTTGCGCGAGAGTCAACTACTGTAAATAGCACATTACTTCTAACCGAGTACGGTAATAAATAGTACCTAATAATAAACAAAAAAGAAAAGCCCAGCCTGATAAGGAAGAGCCTCTTGGTTCAACCCTGCAGAACCACACTCTGCGGATGTTGCGGCTTGGGGTCCAGTGGTCATGACCGCCACGTCGACGAGGGCGGGTATTTTCCTGGTGAGAAACCTGCCAAACGGTACCGACTGACAGGACCACGCGGACAATGGAAGGGAGGTGAAGCTTGTAGAGCAATTTTCTCGCCGGAGCGGGGGAGGTGAAAAAAAAAAACATGACTCCACCACAAACTGGCCTGCTGCCACTCGTTTTCTGGCTGACCGCGGGCAACAGTGGGTGCTCTGGTGTGCTCTGGTGAGAGCCGGGCTTTGGTGTGATTCCCTGTGACTCTGTGAGGTCAGTGAACAGCTGCTAACGCCGCCTCCGACGACAGAAACTCGCCTGCCAGGCCAGGCATGTACCTTAGCCCTGCAGTCTCGCAGAGTCACAGCAACCAAGCTCCAACCAGCACCTTGGTTTACCCCCCTCTCTCTTCCCTCTCCGGCCCCCCCCCTCAAGCGCCTAAAACCAAGTCCAAATCTACCACTTATCCACATCAAAATATCAACACTTCCTCTTTCATCCATCATTTCCCCATCCTCACCCTAATCAGATTTTGACGTCGTCTCTTCTTCTCTTCCCTCTCTTGTCCGTCCCGGCTTTCTGCGTTTTTACTCGATTCCAAATTTCTTGAGAACAGCTCCCCTCTTTCAAAATGACTACTGAGGTATGGCTGCTCCGTTTGCGCTTCCCTGCCCCCCCCTCCACCGCCCTAGGGCCCCTATCCGTTCAATGTTCTGAGCCAATATGGGCCAGCGTCTCGGGATGTTGCTCACGGCTATTCCCAAATAATCATCTCGTAACCTTTTCCAAAGTCTTGCTAACTCGTCTTCCAGCGTGAAAGGTTTGCCCTCCTGGCCCCGCCGCCACCATGACCGCTTCAACACCGCACACGTAAACTAACGCCTCGAACAGCAAGACCTTCCTCGCCCGCCTCTGCGAGCAGGCCGAGCGCTACGATGAAATGGTCACCTACATGAAGGAGGTTGCCAAGATTGGTGGCGAGCTCACCGTTGACGAGCGCAACCTGCTCAGCGTTGCCTACAAGAACGTCGTCGGCACCCGCCGTGCCTCGTGGCGCATCATCTCCTCCATTGAGCAAAAGGAGGAGTCCAAGGGCACCGACAAGCACGTCCCCACCATCAAGGACTACCGCCAGAAGATTGAGACGGAGCTCGAAAAGGTCTGCCAGGATGTCCTCGACGTTCTCGACGAGAGCCTCATTCCCAATTCCGCCACTGGCGAGTCCAAGGTTTTCTACCACAAGATGTGCGTGCACCAAATCTTGAGAAATTTGCGTCACCCGGTAATCGCTTGCTAACAAGCCCACAGGAAGGGTGACTACCACCGCTACCTTGCCGAGTTCGCCTCTGGCGAGAAGCGCAAGGTTGCCGCCACTGCTGCCCACGATGCCTACAAGGTGCGTTATGCCCTCAAATTCTGACTGCTCCTCCCCAGACTAACAGCCGCAGAACGCGACCGACGTGGCTCAGACCGAGCTCACCCCTACCCACCCCATCCGTCTAGGCCTTGCTCTCAACTTCTCCGTCTTCTACTACGAGATTCTCAACTCGCCCGACCGTGCTTGCCACCTTGCCAAGCAAGCCTTTGACGACGCCATTGCCGAGCTCGACTCATTGTCTGAGGAGTCGTACCGTGACAGCACTCTGATTATGCAGCTTCTCCGTGACAACCTCACCCTGTGGACCTCTTCTGACACGGCCGAGGCCGAGCCCAGCGCCGATGCCCCCAAGAAGGACGAGGCCGCCGCCCCCGCCGAGGCCGAGAAGCCCGCTGAGGAGGCCACGACTGACGCGGCTGCCACTGCCGGTGCCTCTTAAGTCCTTGCCATTCTTGGCCGGACTGGTACGGTGCAGTTAACTCACGAAGAAACGGGTTGGCTGGTGCGTTTGCTTTTTTTGCAAATGGGGGGGTAGAATTACTTGTGGTTTCGGCGTGGGAGAGGACCACAATGGTTCCTCGCGCCTGACTGCGTCGGTAGTCTTGGCAAAAAGAAATTACAAAGGTTGATCCCTCTCGTCGGGGGTGATTTTGTTTCTTTTTTTTTCCCACCATGGCTGCTTTACTGGAATTAGTTGGCCCCGATCCTGAAATTTCTTATGGATCGTATCTCGGTTTTACTTGAACGGAAATGTTGTTTCTGCTGCTCTCCTTGTTAAACTCTTTATTCGTTGTTTCCTCTTTTTTTTCAGTTTCTGCAGTGGCCTCCGGCGTACCTCTTTTGACCAGCCGTCGTCGCAAGGTTGATAGTCGACGTGGAACCTGTTTGTGGAGGAGAGAAATCCTGGACAAGATGGCCCCCATTGAGAGGGTTCCAGGCTCTGTCTCGCAGCAGGTTAAAGGGGACTCGGGATGGAACCGCAGTATATAAAAAATGGCAAAATATCTGATAACGTGTGTTGCACGTCGTTGCTGCATTGTGTGACGTGATGACTTGTTTCCATGATGGATTGGTGTCTCGTGACTCGTGCATGGGTTACTGGGCTGTCAGTTTGCATGCAACGACTGGGAAATTGACGTAGGCGGGTAATCAATGGCAACAATGTGACATATTTGGAATGATTTATACGTATATTGAAAAAGCGTTACAATATGATCAATGAGTAGTATAGTTGAGGGTTATGTAGGTTGACAGTGCGGTGCAAATGTCCAATGATATTAGATGGTACGAGTGGATGTTGAGCATCATGGCAAAAGGGTATATGTGGTTTGCAAAAAAGGACCGGCTTCCAAAACGAAGGGATAATAAAAAGAAGAAGTAGAAAAGACTCCAAAAGAAAGCGCCTCATTGTATGACCGTTTTCATGTCCAATTCAATGGTGATGTTGATGGTGGTGATGAAGGTGATGATGATGGTGATGATGATGGTGATGATGTATACGTTAGTTGACCTCTTGGCCGCGGCAGCCGTCGACAAGTATTCGTCCCTTCTCCATTGTCACAAGGCCTCAGCTGCTCCTCCTGATCAGGCCCTGCGGAAACGACCCCTCGTCGTCGTCGTCATCGTCATGGAGCTCCCCCGGACGGTAATCGGGCGACAGCGTCGCGTACATGGCCGTCCTCGTCACCCCTCGACCGCTGCTGCCGTCATCGGCAGGACTCCCGCGCCGCAACGACAATGACGACCGTTTGGAGAGCTTGTAGGCTAGCCTGGCGAGGACGCGGCGGCCGGCGGCAAGTGCGGCGCGCGAGGACGAAGAAGAAGAGGAGGATGTGGAGGACGTGGTGGTGGAGGTGGCCGAGGAGGAGGCGCCGTCGTGGGTGGTGTCGGGGTCGAGGGAGGCCGAGGCCGAGGCGACCTCGCGGCGCCAGATGAGGATGCGGTCCTGCTTGGCGGCGGAGAGAGGCGGGTGTTGCTCGACGACGGCGTCCATTGTGTGTGTGCGTGTGTTGTTGTGTTGTGTGTTGCAGAGAGGTGAATGGAAAGTTTTAGACGGCTTTGGGGGGGTTGCGTCTGGGGTGGTATATAAATAGGTGCAAGAATAGGGCGTTGTTTGCTGTACCGTCCGTCTCTTTTTTTTTGTTCCTATCGGAAGCAAGGCCTAAGTTAGGGAAAAAAGAGGATTGGGCAGCTTCCAATTAAGGCGGCGAAATCCAAGAGACGCTCCTTGCTCCCCGAAAAGGAGATTGACGACGACGATAGATGCCGCGAGGCTGCGTTGCCGTTTTGCTAGAGCAAAAAAGAAGTGGTGCTGCTGCTGGCCTTGCCACCTTTGTGTGTGCTTGGCCGACTGACCGTGGGCCGAAAGCGGAACCCCCAGTGAGCGTGTTTCGTCGCGGAGGGGTGCGTGTTTGTGTGTATATGCGTGCTTGACGTAGGGAATCCCTCGTCAATTACCGCTGCGGCGGGTGTTGAAACAGATTCGGGAGAGTTTGATGGCTGGACGAAGAGGACCGAGGCGGGAGGAGAGAAGGAAAGGGTGATGATGAAAAAAATATTGGGCAGGGCGCCGAATTGAGGGTGGACAGGGTTCCTTTAATAAAGAGACACGGATCGGGCAAGTTCTTTTTGCTTGTGCCAGAGTTGGCTGGGGAAAAAAAAAGGAAAAAGGGCTCGGTTAAATAAAAGGCAAGATTTCAATTTCAACGAGTAAAAAAGTAATCAGAAGAGGGTGGCCAAATTCAGAATAACTAGCGAAAAAAAGACCTGATCGAAAAGCAGGCCACTATGAATACAGCCGCAGCAATGACACACACGCACACCCTGCCTTGAAGCAGGGCTTACACGATTGGAGGAGGGGGGGAAATGGCAGAACGAGTACGGAGTAGGTAGGTGATAAACAACGTCACCCTGCCTCTGAAATAAGTTTTTGACTCGACAGCCCAGCCCAGCCATAACAAGCCCTCGCAGCGGATAGCGTTCATTTTGAGTCTCTTGAGGGTTTTGAATACGCGGTGTTCAAGCAAGGAGCAAAAGCAGGTGATGTGCTGGTGGCGCTACATGTAGTATGACCTTTGGTCCCCATCAGAAAAGTTGCCTTTTTTTCTCAGCTCGGGGTCGGGTGGATCAGCTAGCACTAGCGTCATCGAGGAGGCTGGGCTGACACTGGGCTGGCTGGGGGGGCTTTTGGGGGGGGATGACAACGGTACGATTGGACAAGATGATGCAGAGAGGGCGCATGACCAGCATTGAAAATTGGAGTCTCAAGCAAACAAACTGCTGAAAGAAAAAAAAATGGATGAATAGTTCTAGGTGCATCGTGATGGTGTGTAGTAGCAGTTGGTGCCTTAGAATGGAGGGTTCGCGAGAGAGAAACACAGTTGGCGGTGTATTGTACGGAGTACCCAGGTTGTCAGACAACGCACCCCTGTAGAGAGGATATCCTTAGCGCCCGTTTCCATTCTTCCGGCCGTCACCCGTTCTGGTTTTTTTTTTTTTGCCTTGATTTCCAGCGGTGATGAACTGCTAAAAAGAAAAGAGGGAGGCCGGGGAGGGGCGGTGCGCAGACGCAGCAAACTCCCCAGACAACGCAGATGCCCCCGTTTTGCTGTCTACGAAGTGTTAAGTTGCCCGTTGTTGGGGTGGGCGTGAGACGGCGCGTGACAACGGTTGTTTCTTGGCCCCTTGCACAGCTGCACTATACAGGATTGAAAGGATGCAAAAAACAAAAAAACAAAATTGTATAAAAAAATCGCCAAGGAAGAGAAAGAGAAAAGTAGAATTGATAAAAATTGGAAAAAAGCCAAGCCGATGTGCGGACACCCGCGCAATGGCCCATCATCAATCACACTGCATCGGCCGGACACCCACCCATCCCGATTTAAGCCAGGGTCCTTTGCAAAGCATCGACCAGTTATTGGTTGTGCAAAAGCCAAAAACTCTGTGACATGGTTGTGGTGACCAGTATTATTTCTTGGCGAATATTTGCCGATTCTGCGAGCAAGAAAAGGCAATCTACAACCGCGACCAAATCGACGCAAAGTTGTCTGCCAATTTTTTTGTCTGTATCATTTCTTTCCATCAAAAATGTTGGAATTTTCTCCCCGTCCCCTGCCCGAAATCTCCGCCTCCCCCGTTTTTTCAATCAGAAGTGGGGACGTTGCAGAATCGCGTTCTGGGGCCGGCCGGCAGGCAGGCGGTCCTTTGACCGATTCTTGTGGTTAACACGGCTCAACTGATATGTAAACGACTTGCAGGGAAAAAAAGGCACACACACATACACGTCATGAAAAACGGCAGCTTGCTAGCTTGCCAGCGAATAAACCTCGCGCAACGAATCAAAATCTGAAGAAGAAAAAATGAAAAAAAAAAATAAAAAAGCCAGAGAAAGGCCAGGGAAAAGGAATATCCCCGCTTCGGCTGCTGCCCGAGAGGTTGATTACTGGTACCTACCTCATATTTACAGGTACCTATAGGACTGCATGCACGCAGGCATCCGGCAAGTCCCATCGCATTGGGGGAGACTCTGGCCACCGTAGTGACCCCCCTCTGGCGCCGCATCGACAGCAAATAACGTCAGACAAACGGCGCCCCCCTGCAAATATTTCGTCAGTAATCTCTGATCGCAGGCCCTGCAAATTAATTAATTACACGGCAATGGATACAACGGACCATGATCCCCTGCGCGGCGAATAACATGTCCGATCGCCTCCTCCCCTTCTCATCTCAACTATTTAGCACGTGCACATGATGGACTTTCGCTCTCATATTGTATATTTTCCCACCAAGACTCCGCCATGCATAACTTATAATTTTGTATATTTTCTTCTTCAATCTTTATTATCCCACCTTCTCATATCAGCGACTCTGTGGGCGGTGGCAGCGGCTTCCGCGATGCCTCGCCCCTAGGAGGCAGCGGCGGGTGCTGCTGCGTTGGGCTCCGCGCTGCCACTGGTGATGCTCCCGCGAGATGTGCTGGCTTCCGCGCAATCCGCGGCTTGTTTCCCCCGCCGTCCTTGGTCTGCGACTGCTGCGACAACGACGACTCTGGCCGTGGCGGGAGCTGCGAAGCGGTGGTTGGCGTCGCAGGCGGCTGCTGTCCCACCCCGCGTCGTCGCGGCGGCGGCGGCGGCGCCTGCTGACGCTCCGAGTCGGTGCTCCGCAACGACATCATCGATGCTTGATCGTCCGCCATGGCCAGCTTGCCCATCTGCGCCGGCAGCCTTGCCGCGTCCGACGGCACCGTGCGCCGCGGCATCGGCACCTTTTCGTACGGCGAGCTCGAGAGGCTGCTCGCCGCCCCCGGCGAGGCCCTCGACACCGCCACCCAGTCGGGCTCGTCGCTCGGCGTAAACGGGTTCGACGCCCGCTGCGGGTTGAGGCTCATCGGCTGCCCGTTGCGGCCCGTCGGGATAGGAATGTGCGCCCGTGCCGTCTGCCGGTTGTCCAGCCACCACTTTTGCCGGTCCGAGCTGGCCGCCGGCAGGCCAGGTTCCACTGGGTCGAACCCGATTAGCTCCTCATCCTCCGTGTCCAGGTCCAGCACCGAGCCCCCGGTGTCGCCGAGCTCCGCTCTGCGCCGCTCGTACAGCTCCGCGCTTATGGCCTCGCGCCGCCGCTCGTTGACGATGCTGACTGTGCACTCAAACGTGCCGTACACAGGCCGGTGGTCCGAGAAGCGCAGCGGCGCCGAGTTGTAACTGAGCTGTCGCAGGTTCGGGCCTCGCCGCAAAATGCGATCTGTCCACGCCGGTATTCTCGCTTTCTCACTGTAGACTGTTAGATGACGTGACAGAGATGGTGTTAGCTGACCTACGAGCTGTCATAGGTATCGGTTCCCACGTCAAACTTGTATGTAGGCATAAAGTTGATGCGCGCCTCCGAGTAAAACGGAAATGCCAGCCCGGCAACCATTTGTAGATTCAGCTGGTCATTTTCATACAACCTTGACAGATTTCGTTGCTGCACCAACGTACGAGCAATCTCGAGACCCAGTCCAATGCGGTAGTTGAAATCACCGAGCCAGATGATGGCATCTACACTTGTTAGCTTGAAAACTTGCCCAGGCCAGTTGGTCAAGACATACCGTGATCATCGATGCCACGGTTACGCTGAAACCGCAACCCGTGGTGGATCGTTGCATAATCTCTGTTCCTCTCATCATAGTTTGCAAACCCAGCCGCCAAATGGGCTGTGACAAAGCAAATGTGCGTGTTGGCATAGTCAAGTCGAATCGCCACCGCACCCTTGTTGCCTGCCATGCCAGACATGCCCGTCTTCTTGACACTCCCTTCGACATTTTTTATATTGGGCAGGCTCGATGCCTTGACAAATATGCACAATGCCGCGCCAACCAGCTGTCCACTGCGTAAAAGCACGTACGGCTCGCCCCCGGTCCTGTC
Organism: Beauveria sp. NWAFU-1; assembly: GCA_024472245.1. NCBI lineage: Eukaryota > Fungi > Ascomycota > Sordariomycetes > Hypocreales > Cordycipitaceae > Beauveria > Beauveria sp. NWAFU-1. Next base: position 3,951,355 of record JANBXD010000003.1, read on the forward strand.
CTGGCGCTCATTCAGGGCATTCTTGACAGCCTGCTCCCAGAGAAACTTGCGCGACGGATCGCTGTTCATAATTTGCTGCGGGCTTAGCTCAACAATTTCCTGAAAGGCCACGACATAGATTTCAGGGAGGTCCTTGCCAATGTCCCGCGGGAATAGCCACGCCGACAGGTCTTGGCCTATGCCTTCTGTCTTACCATTGAGGTTAAATGTACCCACCCACAGGTTGATATTCTCAAACGATGTGTATTCGTCGCTGCGCTTAGTGAGCTCTGCAGAGATAAAGTCACTGATGGGATCACACAGGTTCACCGGCGCTTGTCCAATCAACCGACCCAGGAGCATATCAATGGTGATTTGCCGCGACGGGTCAACAAAGTTGTTATGGTAGAGGCGCTGCACAGACTTGCGCATATCGGCTACAGCTCCGGCTAGCGACATCTTTCCGTGCCGCGTAAATGACGACTTGAGCGCTCCGGTGCCGGCATAAATCTTAGACAGCGAGTCACCATTGTCGGCCCAGAGCGTCGAGTGACGCATCCAGAAATCGGAAGCAGCGTATACACCGCGGTGGCTGAGGAATGCCTCTGCTGCCATTTGCGAGATCAGGGTCTGGATTAAATTGGTTCGATCCAGACAGTCGAGACAGTTTGTGCGAAAGACGCCTTCCTGCTGCAGCACGACGACCATTCTCGTTTCCTTGCTGCGCAGACGCTTTTCATCGTCAGCTTCCTCTGCCAAGAAATACGCAAATCCGTCGATTGAATGCTCAATATAACGACGTATATCTCGCGCAGCTTCGTACCCGCCAGGGCCCTTGGTCTCGGCATGAAAGTCGTAGTGCGTCTGCCGCAGCATGGCGTGGTCATCTGTTCCGCCGCCAGGACGGACGCGACTCAAAGGGCAATGCTTTATGCCAGTTTTGTAGGCGTTGCCCAGCTCAACCTCACCGGGCTTCGTATCGCTCAGTAGATTGACGACATGCACCGCACTATACATGGTTTCGAGCTCCTCAAAATGCTTGTTAAAGGCAGGTTGTGTAGCATCCGCTGGTCTTGTTATCGTGAGCTTTTGTCGCCCAGGTATTAAATCGGCCGCCTGCTCCCAGAACACGGGAATCGAGCCACGGACCTGCACGTAGGAAAAGACGGTGCCTGTGGCGCTCCAAAAGATAGTTTCTGACTCGACAAAGTTGGCAACATGGCCGTCGTCGTCGATACCACGAGCATTGAAGCGAGTGCCGGCTCGGCGACAAGATAAGCGGGATATAAGTGTCAAATACGATGCTCGTCCATTGTTGCCTTTGAGCGGCGAGGCGCTTTGGGGTATTGTCATGGTCTTGCAAAACCCACGGATGGCAGAAGTCAGAATGCGGGATTCGTCCAGCGCCTCCCGCTCCTGCGGCAACAGCCTTGAACGAAATTTGACCAAAGGGCTGATCATGAATGAGTTCCACAGATACATGTCGTTGAAGCTGTCAAGATGGAACGAGTCCGCGTTGATTGGGCGGTCTTGGAGTCGGTTTGTCACGTCGAAATCGGTGCTGTAGTAGAACGAGCCGTTGCTCAAAATCTTGCGCAGCTCATGGCAAGGATGCTCGACCACCAAGTCACGGTGGCTGAGGCTCTGACCATAGGACTGGGTGCTGTACACCGAGGAGGCATCGGATGATTCGGTTTCGTAGGGTTCGAGAGGCACCACATCGTCGTACTCGTCGGTGCTGAGGCAGTAAAAGGCCACGCTGACAATCTTTTCGACCGTTTCGCCGGGACGAACAGTCGCCGTGCGAGTCGCGTGGGTGATGACGGACAGGAAGACCTCGTTATTTGCGGTAATCAGGCCGAGTGTGCCGTAGATGGGCCGGTGGGTGAGGGGGCGATAGTCCCTCAGCAGCGTCTTGGTGAGGGGCGCAAACTCTACCATGCACTTGGAGACGGAGGCCTTGTTGGTGGCCGGCAGCGACGTGTAGGAGCCATTGGGGATGATGTCGCTGGCCGAGGCGCTGTACCGCAGGATGAGGGCGTGCGTCGACGAGACGATGGCGATGGCGCGGGACGGATGGTCACGGATGTAGAGCTCGCAGGATTTTTCGGGCGACGGTGCCTGCGATGTCCACTGGTGGTCCATAGTCGGAGACTGGAGAGGGCGCGGCAACGCACGCCGAGGTACTTGCTGCACGGAGAGGGAGACTATGATCAGGTGCTGCGCATGTTCAGCTGTCGGTATTGATGCAGGATGGAGCTAGGAGCCAGCTGGCGGATGACGTCGGTGAGATGAGACACGGTAAAGTTTATTGAATCACACCCAAAAAGTGCTCTCTGACGCAGAGATTTGAGCTTCTAGTACAACACTCGAGTCTTCTTCTTATTGAAAATCTCTTTTCTTCAAGTATTCTTCATCTTCTCTTTTCTAAAAATTGCATGCATGTGGAGGGAGTTGCCAGGTTCATCTACCCTTGCTCCAGCCAGACGCCAACATGGCTTGAACAAAATCGGACAGCAATGGCAGGAGACTCAGCCTTTGGCCTGTTGAGTTTGTTCGTTCACTCGTATCATAGCGGTATCTTGGTCAACGGCCAAGCCATCCACTTGGACAGCTTGCGTCGGTAATGGTATCCCAGCTGCGCAAGGTAAGCTATGGAACAGCGCGCTGAAAAGAAATATAGCGAAAACGTGACTTCAGATTCGACATTGAGATCATGCTCTCCATTGGAGAGCGTTCAGTCTCTTCCTATCATATGATTTTTGTAAGGAATCATCACCAGCCATTTTTAGGATGAAGAGAACCAAAAAATTCATGCGAGCCACAATTTCGATGAAATAGAGCGCCCAATTTCTTGCTTACCTAATAGCAGTGCTTCAGTTTTGCTTGTGTGGGCCCGAGGTACCTTGCACGCGTTTCCTCGCAGTGGGAATACCTTTGTACAAGCGCGTTCATTCAAGGATCTTCCAGCCTCCGAGTCTGAATCTGGGCTCACCTTTGTTCATTTTTTTCATCACTACGCATGCCGCCAGTCAATACTCCTGTCACCGGTTGCGCATCACCTACGCGACCGATTCTTTAATTATGAGCGACTTTGGTTCTTACGGCGGCTCCGACGAGGAGTACGCCTCGGTGCGCAAGCACAATGCCGCAGTGGTACGTTGTTGACGACAGGAGCGCGGCGGCGGGAGACTTGACGGCTTACCATGACACTCATGCAGGAAGCCGATTCGGACAGCTTTGAAAACTGGGAAAACCTCATCAAGGCGTGCGAAACCCTCGATGGTGGTCTAAACCGCAATTCCAGCCCCCAGGCGCTCGCCACGTTTCGCGACGCCTACGACCGATTTCTCTTCAAGTTTCCTCTGCTCTTTGGCTACTGGAAGAAATATGCCGATCTCGAGTTCAATATTGCGGGACCAGAATCTGCCCAGATGGTACGTTGGTCAGTCTGGAACAGCGGCAAATTAACAGCTAACCGGCGTGCCACAGGTGTACGAAAAAGGATGCGCCAGCATCACCAATTCTGTCGACTTGTGGACAGACTACTGCTCCTTCACCATGGAGACTACTCACAATCCACATCTCGTCAGAGAGTAAGTTGATTGTCCTTTTCCCTGCAACATATCACTCAACGCAGCACGCGCTTGCGCATCGATCCACGGCCGCGAGCCTCGACAGACCCTGTTCTTGCAGTCTGCTGGTGAGATATCCGGCGCTCCCTAACTTTCTGGATGCCCCCTTACGCTCTGCCAGTGATGATGCCTCTGATCGCAACCTACCTCTATCCCCGGTTCAGATTGCTCAACCACCCGATGCCTAGCATCACTTCCCTCGCTGGATACCCAGTCTTGAAGCTGGATGTCATATTGTCATGGCCCTTGTATTTACCCTCACTCCCACATCCCTCCCGTGACGGCCTTGCGAGATCGCATCTAACATTGATCTAGACTTTTTGAGCGGGGCGCCTCATTTGTCGGGCTGGACTTTTTGGCCCACCCCTTCTGGGACAAGTACATCGAGTACGAGGAGAGGCAGGAGGCGCAAGATCGCGTTTTTGCGCTTCTGGCCCGCATTGTGCGCATTCCAATGCACCAATACGCACGCTACTACGAGCGCTTCCGCGCTCTCGCTCACACACGGCCACTGGCCGAGGTCGTGGATGCAGACACATTGACCAAGTTTCAGGCTGAGATTGCGGAGGAAGCGCCCGGTCAACGACCAGAGCTGGATGTGGAGCGTGATATACGGGCCAAGATTGACGGCATGTATTTTGAATTATTTCAATCTACGCAGAACGAGGTTTCGAAGCGTTGGACATACGAATCGGAGATTAAGCGCCCATATTTCCACGTCACGGAGCTGGAACATTCTCAGCTAAGCAACTGGCGCAAATACCTTGACTTTGAGGAGTCTGAAGGTGACTACAACCGCATCGTATGCTTGTACGAGCGGTGTCTGACGACGTGCGCATTTTACGATGAGTTTTGGTACCGCTATACGCGATGGATGTCTTCACAAGCGGAAAAGGAGTCGGAGACGAGGAACATCTTCATTCGTGCGGCCACGATGCATGTGCCGGTTAGTCGACCAGGCATTCGCATGCAATGGGCATACTTTGAAGAGAGCACAGGCCGGGTGGGTGTAGCGCTGGCGATCCACGAAGCAATCTTGATGAAGCTGCAGGATTGCATCGAGGTGATTGTTTCGTGGGCCAACGTGGAGCGCCGGCAGAATGGTGTCGACGCTGCCATTCAGGTGTACAAGGACCAGATTGACGCGCCGACGGTAGATTTGTACACCAAGGCAGCGCTGGTGGCTGAGTGGGCGCTGCTGGTGTGGCGCGGCAAGGGCTCGGCAGAGGACGCGCGCGCCATATTCTTAAAAAACGTGCAGTGGTACGCCGACAGCCGGCACTTTTGGGATAAGTGGTTCGAGTTCGAACTCGGCCAGCAGGTCGAGGGCAAGAGCGCGCCGGACCAGGCAGAGCGCATGCAACACGTCTTTGAGGAGCTCCGCAGCAAGAGCCGGCTGTCGGCAGCGTCGAAGCAAGAGCTCGCGCAAGGGTATATGAACTACCTGGTGCAGCAGGGCGGCAAAGAGGCGATGAAGCAGTTCCTGGAGGTGGACCGAGAGATGTTCGGGCCGGCGTCCGTGGGCGGCAAGGCGCCATCGACAAAGGAGAATGGCGGACCGCAGGCCGGGGAGCTGGACGAGGCGAGCCGGCGCAAGGCCGAGACGCAATGGCTCAAGTTCTACGAGGCACACTTTGAGCCGGTAGCTGATGCTCAGGGGACGGCAGATTTCAATTGAGGGATGTAATAGTTTTAAGTCGGGATACCAGATGATTGAAAAGGCTACTATAGTATGTACGTTGGCGTTGTGTCTGTAGCTAAGAGGCCCGGCGCGGCCAGGAATCAGGGCGGCTATAGTGCTTGGCCATGTCAAGACAATTCGAATGTTACATTTTTGCGAGTCACGCGTTGGTGAGGTGCAAGTGAAACAACAGCTCCGTGATCGGTGAGAAGACGGCCGCAGTATCTGTTAAAAGTTCAATCGGCCTGTGAATCTGGCCGGCTATCTGGTATGCGGCGGTTCACGGTCCCCTTGCGCTCTGAGATGGCCCGGTTCCGACTTTGCCCATGGGAGACGAGTCGTGGCGCGGCCACTCGGGGGCCAAGAAGATCAGATGAGTCAGCAACGAACCGACAGTAGCGGCAAACGGCCAACGGTCCGGCTATATTGGGGATTTTGCATTATATTTTAGCTTTTGAATTGCAACAGAATTAGGCAGTCGCCACCGATGCTGTTTTTTTTTTTCCTCTTCTTTTAGATTCCACATTCGTGGTCTTGGATAGAATCCCATTGGATCGTTCTCGTCACCTCGTTCGTTTCTTCGGCCAACTGGATACATTGGTTTGCTCGGCTTCCCACGTTCCACATCGACCCATTTTCTCACACCTTTTGCCTCACGAAAACAAGACCCGCCACGACCCGCCGTTGTGAACCACTCAGATGTTGCCAATTTCAATTGTACCTGTGAGCAAAGGGGTCCAGAGCAACTCTTTTTTTTTTTCTGCCCTGTGATGGATTGAGGAGTCAATCAGTGAAGAGATGTACCTGTGACGAAATCAGAGAGCGCGGTCCTCGGCTCTGCCCCAACACGGGTGCCCGTGGACCCTCTCTTCCACTTCCAAGCCCGCCCTTTGGCCCTTTCTGCTGTTTTGTATTTCTCAGCCTCCGTCCCCCACAGCCGTCGCCACTTGCTTTCTTTTCTTCTTTTCCTTGCAAACCTTGTTATAATCCAGTATCAGCAAGACTCTTGTATCATCGTGAGTTGGCCCCCCATCCCTCATTCTCTTGCCGAATCATCCCCGAGCTCTCGGCAAACACGCACTGTTCTTTATAAGTGCAAGGCCGGGTTTGCCCAAGCTGCGCAAACCCTCTTCATTCACTCATCTTTTCCCCCAACATACACATCTTGCTGATTCTCCCCTTCAGTGTTTCAAAATGGCTTCTTTTTCTCGCCAATTCGCCCGCGTCGCGGCGCGCAACACCTTTGCCACAGCCGTTCCCCGTCAGGCGCTACGCAGCGGTCGCCGCTTCTACTCGTCTGAAGGCCCCAAGAAGTCGTCGTCGTCCGGCCTCCTCTACCTCGGCGGTGCCGCTGCCGCCGGTGGTCTCGGCTACTGGGTCTACCGCAACAACGCCGGCGCGAGCGCCAAGCTCGCCAACCCGACACAGGCCGACTACCAGGCCGTCTACGACGAGATCGCGTCGCGGCTCGAGGAAAAGGACGACTATGACGACGGCAGCTACGGCCCCGTGCTGGTGCGCCTTGCCTGGCACGCCTCGGGCACCTACGACAAGGAAACGGGCACCGGCGGCAGCAACGGCGCCACTATGCGCTTCCACCCGGAGTCGGGTCACGGCGCCAACGCCGGCCTCGTCGCCGCCCGCGACTTTCTCGAGCCTGTCAAGGCCAAGTTCCCCTGGATCACTTACTCTGATCTGTGGATCCTAGGCGGCGTCTGCGCCATCCAGGAGATGCAGGGCCCCATCATCCCCTACCGCCCCGGCCGCGCCGACCGCGACGTCGCTGCCTGCACGCCCGACGGCCGCCTGCCCGACGCCACCCAGGGCCAGGACCACCTCCGCAGCATCTTTTACCGCATGGGCTTCAATGACCAGGAGATTGTCGCTCTCTCCGGCGCTCACGCCCTCGGCCGCTGCCACAGCAACCGCTCCGGCTTTGAAGGTCCCTGGACCTTTTCCCCGACCGTAATGACCAATGACTTTTACACACTGCTCCTCGAGCAAAAGTGGGATATCAAGAAGTGGGACGGCCCCAAGCAGGTACGTCGAATTGTTACATGGAATCAAAGAAGAATCAGCCAAACTAACCAACCGCACAGTACGAGGACAAGAGCACCAAGAGCCTCATGATGCTGCCCACCGACATGGCCCTGGTCAAGGACAAGGCCTTCCGCACCCACGTCGAGCGCTACGCCAAGAGCAACGACGAGTTCTTCAAGGACTTTTCCGCCGTCGTCCTGCGTCTCTTTGAGCTCGGCGTGCCTTTTCCCGCCGGCAGCGAGTCGCAGCGCTGGACCATGAAGCCTACCTGGGACGAGAGCAAATAGACGCGCAGAAGCTCCGTGCGAAGCGCAAAGAGGGTGGTGGCATGCGAATGTGTAGATTTAGAAATTTAGACGATAGACGGCCAGACTGGCCCAAGCCCGAGCGGCTGTTTTGTTATGTTGTAGAGCAAAGCCGGCAGTCCTTTTCTGTCAATGTACGATTTTTTTTTTAAGGTTTAAACAATGTTCAAATACCTGTGTGCACTACGACGCTTTTGTACGCCACACTGCGTCAATGGTCGCAGCCGCGCCACGAAATAGGCCAACAGATCGATAGGGCATCGCGGTGGCTGTTCTCCAAATTTCTATGTACGAATTGCATCATCTTGCCTTTCTCGCAATGCTTTGCGGTGCCCTTTTTTTTTCCAAAGGTACCATGAGAGCCCCTCGACTGCTAACTGTTCATGTCGCTGCAAAGGCGCGCGCCTTACTGGTAGTTGATGTAAATCAGGCCTTTTTATCCGTATACGTTAATGGCTTTCCTAGCCGTAGCCCCGCCTGCTGATAAATACACTGTCGATCATCAAGGTGCAGACCCCAGGGTGCCCAGCAATTCCGATTGCGAGTCTTTTGGGCGGAACGACTCATTTTGCTATCCGGACCGACTTGTGAAGAGTATCTCTGAGGAATTTGGTATGATTTTGGTGGTAGCAGCTTGGTAGGGTACTTTTATTTCCGTGTACATATTTTCGTGTACATATTTTCGTGTACATATTTTCGTGTACATATTTTCGTGTACATATTTTCGTGTGCATCACACTATTAAATCAGTTCCCTATCCCAGACTCGGCCCGGATTGCAATTGCGTCGGGCCGCATAGCAAGACAGCAGCGGATTGATAATGCAGCGTCCGTGTTAGTTTCTAATCCAAACATTATTCAGCAACCACGAACCTCTACCAGGAAATTTCTCGGTTTCGTCCCCGCGACTATTTGCAGACTTTTAGACTTGTTGAGACTTGACTATTGGCGTGGGCACGTCATCGAGCATTCAAAGTAAGAATAGTTGCACCCCTCCATCCCGAATGCCGCAAAACGGTATAAAGGCACCGTCAATTCCCTTCGATTGAGCAATTTCACCATGAAACTAGTGCCTCGGCAGCTACTGAAGACTCGTTTTCCCTATTCTTTAATAGCGTCATATGCAGTGTCGACGACGACATCCACTCGTACTACTTTGCGCCGTCTCAATTGCAATACCCTACGCTTCCCTCACCCCGCACCTCTACAACGCCAACATCACAGCCACACCATCGCGGCCATGAGCTCGTACAGCACCGTCAACAAGGCCGCACCCGGCGTGCCCTTTTACACGCCCGCACAGGAGCCCGCCATCGGCTCCGCCGAGGATGCCGGCTCGCCGCCGCCCTCGCTTCTGCAGCCAATCAAGGTGCGCGGGCTGGAGCAGCAGAACCGTGTTGTTGTGTCGCCCATGTGCCAGTACAGCGCCGACGACGGGCACCTAACCGACTATCACCTGGTGCACCTGGGCCAGCTAGCGCTGCACGGCGCGGGGCTCGTCTTTGTCGAGGCGACGGCCGTCGAGGCGCGCGGTCGCATCAGCCCCGAGGATAGCGGGCTGTGGAAGGACTCGCAGATTGCGCCGCTCAAGCGCATTGTCGACTTTGCGCACAGCCAAAACGCAAAGATTGGCATCCAGATCGGGCACGCCGGCCGCAAGGCGAGCACGCTCGCTCCCTGGCTCGGCGGCACCGCCACCAAGACGATTGCCGACAAGGACGCCAACGGCTGGCCGGACGACGTCGTGTCCGTCAGCCCGATTCCGTTTGCCGACGACCACGCCGCGCCCAAGGAGCTGACGGTGGCCGAGATCAAAGGCCTCGTGCAGGCGTTTGCCGACACGGCTAAGCGCGCCGTCACGGCGGGCTTTGACACCATTGAGATTCACGCGGCGCACGGCTACCTGCTGAGCAGCTCGCTGTCGCCACTTAGCAACGTACGTTTTTTCCTCTTGCTCTCTCAGCTCTACAATATGTGACTTTGGCCTGTATCCTGACTGCCTCTGCAGAAACGCACCGACGACTACGGTGGCAGCTTCGAGAACCGCACGCGGCTGCTCAAGGAGGTGATTGGCGCCGTGCGCGGCGTCATCCCCAAGACGATGCCGCTGTGGGTGCGTGTGTCGGGCTCCGAGTGGATGGAGTCGGGCGGCGCGCCGTCGTGGGACCTGGCGAGCACGATCCGGTTGGCCAAAGAGCTACCGGCGCTGGGCGTCGACGTGCTCGATGTCAGCAGCGGCGGCAACTCGGCGGCACAGCGCATCCCCCACGACAACAAGCGCTTCCAGTCGGATCTGGCCAAGGCGGTGCGGGAGGCGCTCGCCGCGGAGGGCTTGCCGCTGCTAATCGGCACCGTTGGCTTCATCACGGAGGGCCAGACGGCGGCGAACCTGGTGCAGGAGGGAGGCGCGGACCAGGCGGCCGACTTTGCGCTCGTGGGTAGGCAGTTTCTGCGCGAGCCTGAATGGGTGCTGCGCGCGGCGCACGAGCTCAAGGTCAAGGCCAAGTGGCCGAACCAGTATCACCGGGCTGGGCCGCCGGCCACCTTTGAGCGCCACTTTTGAGGGGATGTAGGATACTGATACTGGTGGATGGAGGCCTACCCTGAAAGGGAGGAGGGGTTGTGGCGTGCAGCAAGAACATGTCTAGATCGAGCGAAGCGATGTGGTGGAGAATATAGAGAACCTAGAAACGATACTAGAAACGATAGAGACCTGCATTGTCAATCATGCTCTTCGAATTTGTAGTTGTGTACGTGTCACTTTGGGATTGTTGAGTGCGACGTAAGTTTGTGCATGATGTGGCTGAGAGCTGAAGCTGTCTGTTCCACCCGCAACGTCGCTCTTTCACAAAAGAGAACAAGACACGGTTGCAACATGGCAGAATGGGCCGCAAGTCAGGCGTAATAAGCCATGTAGATGCACCATAAACATGCGTCAAGAGGCATTGCCAAGACAGACGCTGGCGTGCGATGGATGTTTGGCTTGAGTCGGGGCTATCTACCACTTCAGTTCAAGATATCTGGCCACAACAAGACGCCACCCATGATCGCTCCTTGGTGGGACTGCAACCAATTGTGTCTAGGGTCCACACGCAACAGGGCGTTTGCTGGCGCGATGAAATGGTCGGATCTGCGTGAATCAGCTGTCGCGGATGGTTTTGGGAGCGGGATGTCAAAAGGCGGCGCCGCCTAGGTCCGAGACCTTGTTGTTGTGGTGGAAGCTTTGTAATGGGTACGTGGTTGTGAGACCGAGTCGCGTTCAGTGGCGAAAGGGGTAAGAGATAGATAATGAGCGAGGGAAGCTGTGCTGGCTCGAGGAATCTAGATAACGCCACCCGCGCTTGTTAGATTTCTACTATTTTTGGTGTTCTTTGCAAATGGTCAAGGCGAATCGCTCTTCATCACATTGGATTTGTCAGTGGAGGTCAAGCCCGCGCGACAGCTGGTACCTGTAGCCAGCACGGACACCATAGGATTGGTCAGGTACCTGTCCGTCCGTCCGTTCCGGGTCGCGGCAGTGGTCGCTGGTGGCGAAAGCTGCCCCTGTACGAGCCCGGCCGGGACAAGTGGACTTGAAAGTTGTTAGCGGGCCCCGCCAGCGCAAGATTCGGTCATTCATGATTGGCCGGGCTCGTCTGGTCTGGCCAGCCGGCTGTCAACCCTTCAGGGATCACGCCCAAGTGCCACAGGGCGTCCAGCTCGCTGCAGCCACAACCACAGTGCAGTGAGTGCAGATTGTTGGTGGTAGACCCGCTACACTGACTTGTGGATGGCAGGTCCAGGTACCAGTACATCGTACAAAGCTGCACTGTAAGCTCAGCTCGTTGTTCACTTGCTTGCTTGGCCCCTCCCGCGCCGTCGCCATTGGAAAGGGACACTTGTTCAATTGAACGTCTCGTCCAGTTCCCCACACTGCCAACCTCCACACGCTGGCCATTACTTTACCATCAATCATCCCCAAGATTCATCCAGTCCCTTTTCCTGCTTCCTTCACGCAACATCTGGAATAAATTCAGTTGTCGCCCATTTGTACATTTTTAATATACCCCCCTTCCACATCACACAACACACAGCAAGATGCAGCACAAGCGTATCTGCCTCGGCCTCTTTGCCGCCTTTGCCAGCCTCGTCACCGCGGCCGACGACTCTGATGTGACCCAGCTTACCGGCAAGACCTTTGACGACTTTGTCAAGGCCAATGACTTGGTCCTCGCCGAATGTAAGTTTCATCTGTTCCCGTTCTAACACCGCATGTCGTGCCAACACATAGCTAATGCGACTCACAGTCTTTGCTCCCTGGTGTGGCCACTGCAAGGCCCTCGCCCCCGAATATGAGGAGGCTGCCACTTCCCTAAAGGAGAAGAACATCAAGCTCGCCAAGATTGACTGCACCGAGGAGGCTGATCTCTGCCAGACTCACGGTGTCGAGGGCTACCCCACCCTCAAGGTCTTCCGCGGAGCCGACAAAGTCACCCCCTACGGTGGCCAGCGCAAGGCCGCTGCCATCACATCCTACATGGTCAAGCAGTCCCTCCCTGCCGTTTCCACCCTCGAAAAAGATACCCTCGAGGACTTCAAGACGGCCGACAAGGTCGTCGTCGTCGCATACATTGCCGAGGACGATAAGACTTCTGCCGATGTCTTCAAGACCGTCGCTGAGAAGTACCGTAACGACTACCTCTTTGGCTCTGTCGCCGACGCCGCCCTGGCTGAGGCTGAAGACGTCAAGGCTCCCGCCGTTGTCCTGTACAAGGCCTTTGACGAGGGCAAGACCATCTTCAAGGGCAAGAAGTTCGACGCCGATGCCATTGAGGAGTTCGCCAAGACCGCTGCCACTCCCCTCATTGGCGAGATCGGCCCCGAGACCTACGCCGGCTACATGTCCGCCGGCCTCCCCCTGGCCTACATCTTCGCCGAGACCGAGGAGGAGCGCGCCGACCTCACCAAGGCCCTCAAGTCTGTCGCTGAGAAGCACAAGGGCAAGGTCAACTTTGGCACCATTGATGCCAAGGCCTTCGGCGCCCACGCCGGCAATCTGAACCTCGCGTCCGACAAGTTCCCCGCCTTTGCCATCCAGGACATTGAGGGCAACAAGAAGTTCCCCTTTGACCAGGAAAAGAAGATCACCGAAAAGACGATTGCCAAGTTTGTCGACGACTACGTTGCCGGCAAGATTGAGCCCAGCATCAAGTCGGAGCCCATCCCCGAGTCTCAGGACGGCCCCGTTACCGTCGTCGTTGCCAAGAACTACGACGACATTGTCCTTGACAACAACAAGGATGTCCTCATCGAGTTCTACGCCCCCTGGTGCGGTCACTGCAAGGCCCTCGCTCCCAAGTACGACCAGCTCGGCGCCGCTTTCCAGGAGTCCGAGTTCAAGGACAAGGTCACCATCGCCAAGGTCGACGCTACTCTCAATGACGTCCCGGATGACATCCAGGGCTTCCCCACTATCAAGCTCTACCCCGCCGGTGACAAGAAGAACCCCGTTACATACGAAGGCGCCCGCACTCCCGAGGACCTCGTCGAGTTCATCGAGAAGAACGGCAAGCACAAGGCCTCTGTCACCCTCAAGGAAGACGCTACCGAGGAGGCTGCTCCCGCCGCTTCCAAGGAGAAGAAGTCTGTCGAGGAGGCTGAGGAGGTTGAGGAGGTTGAGGAGGATCACGACGAGTTGTAAACGTCATGTATTAGTGCATTATAAAAAGGGAATGTTTACGAAGTTTTTTTTTTTTGTTTTATACGGTTGCCACAGTTGCACCAATGATTTATAGTTTTCTGCGAGTCCAACACATTTCGGATCAAAATAGATCATGTAATTGAAATTACTGCACTTTCTCGAAACTGTGTTCGTCATCTTTATCATGGTGTTTCAGCTTTGTTTATTCTCGTCGGTATTGTTGTACAGTGGCGCAATCTGATCAAAGTAAATAGTTTCATTGAACCCTGTTGCCGTAGCATGGCCTCATCCCATTGCGTTTCCGTGTTATCCCGATTGCCTGCGCACTTTATTTCTTCTTTTCCTGGGCTATTTGCTCAATTTTCTTGACGTAATTGGTCAATCGGGTGACGGAAGCTTGCAGTGTCTATAAAGCGGTTAGCAATTGTTTCAAAAATTCAATTCATCGGAGTTGCAGCTGACGTACGTAAATATCCTCGGTAAGCAAGTCGTTGGAGGTCTTGTACTCTTGCACGAGATACGTGTAGACGCTGGTGCCGGCAACGGTGGATCCAAGGAGGAAGCCAAAGATACTGTAGATGAAATTTGAGCATTGATTCAATGTGACGTGACGTGATGGGGGAACAAGACGTACCCTCCTCGGAATGCGCCCATGGGCTTCTTGGCCACCAGAGGAGCGTCGGTCATGCGGCGCGCAGTGGTGTGGAAGCCGCGGGCGGCGCGGCCCATCAGGACTCTCGAGGCGGCGCTGTACATGTTGTCGAACGTGCGATTGAGAGGGAAAGATTGTTGGACACGAGAGTGACGTGTAGTGGCGGGTAGTGTGCAGTTGGGAAGCAGGATCCGGGGAAGCTTGGAAGGGATGTTTCGGCGAGCTGGGCGGGTTTGGAGGAGGTGGCAACGGAACCTGATTGGGGTGGTGTCCTCGGCTTGGGCAAGTCGAGCTCCCCACTGTGGTTGCTTACTACCACCTTAGCAACTTGGTTAGGTATTTAGGGTACTGGAGGCGTTCTTTTCTGACGCTACCACACAACTAGCCACGCGAACATGATGAGCTCTCGCTCGAATTTCAACATTGGAAACATCATGCAAATTTGAGACATACAAAACGAAGAGATGAATGATTTCGGCGTTATCGAGCTTGCCGGGGCCAAGACGACGTCTGCCCCTGGCTGGGCGTACGTCCCCGACACCCGCCTCGCCGCTGCCACCGCCTCGGGCACCACCACGACGACCACGGCGAACCGCAAACGCGCACGAAATGCCCCCGGCGGGGGTCTTACCCTAAGCGACCTCACGGCACGGCAGGAGAACAAGATGCGCAAGGAGCTCGAGGCGCTGGACCGCGACGGCGGGCGCGACACCACGATTCCGCTTCCTGGCAAAAGCGGACGGAGTATGTACACCGACGCCCGAAACTCGTCACAAGCCTCAACAATAGCTTTGTTCTTTTCTTTCCTTTCTTGCTAACGGATATGATTGCGTCAAACAGCTCAGCGAAAGCACACGGCCAATGTGCGCAAGATTTTGCAGTCGCAAAAGACGTTTGCCAACCACCTCGACGACTTTCTCGCGCTGCAGGCGCTGACGGAATCCAACGCCGCCGCGGCCAACAAGCGGTCCAGCGCCGCTGCTGCCGCTGCTGCGTCACGCAGCAAGGACGCGTCGTCCGCCACGCCGGGGGCCGGCGACACGCCGATGCCTGATGCCGTAGGAGAGGGGAGTAGCAGCAGCAGCAACAACGAGCCCTCCACGATGCTGGCCGCGCCGCACCGGCCCCCACCGGCCGCGCACCCGGGCGACGCCGACCCGCTGCTGGTGAGCCGCGTGCCGCCGCTGCCGACCGAGGTCGAGATGAGACGGCTGCTGGCGGCGTCCCCGCTCAGCTACGGCGAGGCGCGCGGGAACTGGACTGCGACGTATCCGGTGAAGGTGTTTTGCGAGGTCTGCGGATACTGGGGACGGGTCAGGTGCTTGAAGTGCGGGACAAGGGTGTGCGCGCTCGAGTGCCTGGAGGCGCATCGCGAAGAGTGCGTGACGCGGTATGGAATGTAAGGACTTGTAGTAGGGGTGGGTTTGTTATGATTATGGCGTTTGTGTGATACCCGATGCACAGCATCATTGTATGAATGTTTATATGATTTATTACAGAGCGGCATTTGGGACTCGAAGTACATGTGTTGTGATGGCCTAGAACTAGGCACAGTTGTTGAGGACGGATCTGTTCAGTGACTTGGTATTCCCGAGTGCCTGCGTTTCTGTGATAGTCTCCTACTTGGTCTTGATTTCGTCAGACTGACCAGCATTGTGATGACCACATTGTGGACGGTGTCTTCCGCCTTGGTCCCGACACATTCAAGAGAGAGCCGAGGGTGGAATGCACTATACATTTATGATGTTGCTCATTAAGATGGCTACTCATCAAGAAATCTACTCATTGAAAAGAACAGAATGCGATATAGTCACACCAGACACTGCTTACATGATAGGCAGCGTTTTCCGTGGCGGGCGACTTTCAACTAACTCGGGTCCTTAAATTAGATCTCTAGATCAGTTCCAATGTTACCGGTCATCTCCTGATTGGGAAACAACTTATTTTACGATATTGTGCTGAATCATACGTGACTATCACAGATTAGAGTCATCTCCCACTACATGCAGCATGCACCGAATTCGGCATACTGACTCAACCACTAACCATTGCAACAAATCAATGCAACTATTCCTTAATATGACAGCAATACCGCTAACTTCTGGTACATAAAACATACCGCGTCCATCGTATTCTCTGCATCAACATCGCCGTCCCCGAGGATCTGCCGTGTGACTCCCAAACCACGACTACCCCACCTCTCGCAGCTCCCCCTCCTAAAAAAGGGTTGTCTGCCCCTCTAAGAGTCGACCGTCCTGTCCTGCCACAGCACACCCACCGCTTTTTCTCCCCGACTCTCGCTCGCACCCGTCCTCGTCTGCCCGCCATGTCGTCTGAGAAGGTTGATGCCGCCAAGGTGGCCGGGGGCGCTCCCAAGGAGCTCGCCGCCCGGCCCAAGGAGAAGAAGGAAAAGGCGCCCAAGCCCAACAAGAACGCCGGCCTCGAGGTACGTGCTCCCTACCCCCCATTCCGAACCGAAGAAGCGCCTCGAAGAATAGGAAAAAGGAATTAAGAAAGGGTTGTTGACATTGTGTGACAGCGCCCCGAGCCGGCCGAGTTTATCCAGTTCCGTCTCGATCTTTTCGACAAGATCAAGGCCAGACAGGATGCTGAGATTGCTGGTATGCGACCGACCCGTGACGTACAAAGGGGCGGGATGCAACTGACATGGATGTTACAGCCAAGCCGCGTGAAGAAATCACCGTCACCATGCCCAATGGCAACGAGACCAAGGGCATTTCGTGGGAGACGACCCCGCTGGCCATTGCCAAGGGCATCTCCAAGAGCCTGGTCGAGCGCACCGTCATTGCCCAGGTCGACGGCGAGCTGTGGGATCTCACCCGCCCGCTGGAAAAGAGCTGCAAGCTGGAGCTGCTCGATTTCGATCACACCGAGGGTACGCGACGCATATTTCCCGAAAAGAAGGATATCAGCCCATGCTTACACGCGTCCTAGGCAAAAAGGTCTTTTGGCACTCGTCTGCCCATATCCTGGGCGAGGCCTGCGAGCGCCGCTTCGGCTGCTACCTCTGCAACGGGCCTCCAACCGAGAACCCCCCCGGCTTCTACTACGACATGGCAAACATGGAAGGGTGCGTGCGGACTTTCTTGCTCGTATGAATTGGCGCGGATTGCTGACATTGATGCAGTCAGGTTGTCGGCGACGACGACAAGAAGGCGCTCGAGACACTCTCATCGTCCATCATCAAGGAAAAGCAGCCGTTTGAACGCTTGGAAATGACAAAGGACGAACTTCTCGAAATGTTCAAGTACAGCAAGTACAAGGAATACTTTATCCAGCAGCGCGTGCCCGACGGCACAAAATCCACCGTCTACCGCTGCGGTCCCCTGATTGATCTGTGCCGCGGTCCTCACGTGCCCAACACTGGCAATATCAAGGCCTTTGCCGTACTCCGAGTATGTCCAACCCACGTTGCTTTTCTAGGGCGATGTGTACTGACCATGTGCAGAGCTCCGCCGCGTACTGGCTGGGCGACTCCAAGAATGAGTCGGTGCAGCGCATCGCTGGCGTCTCATTCCCCGACAAGAAGGCGCTCGAGGAGCACAAGACGTTCCTGGCTGAGGCGGCCAAGCGCAACCACCGCAAGATTGGCACGGACCAGAAGCTCTTCTTCTTCGACGAGGTCTCGCCTGGCTCGACCTTTTTCCTGCCGCACGGTGCGCGCATCTACAACACGCTCATGGACGTGATCAAGGCAGAGTACCGCAAGCGCGAGTTTCAGGAGGTCATGACGCCCAATGTGTACAAGTCGGAGCTGTGGAAGACATCGGGCCACTGGGGTCACTACGCGGAGAACATGTTTACGTTTGAGGTGGAAAAGGAGCAGTACGGCATGAAGCCGATGAACTGTCCGGGTCACTGCAAGATTTTCAGCCACGCCGACGTCAACTACAAGGACCTACCGTGGCGCATGGCCGACTTTGGCGTGCTGCACCGCAACGAGTTCTCGGGCGCTCTATCGGGCCTCACCCGTGTGCGCCGCTTCCAGCAGGACGACGCGCACATCTTTTGCACCGTCGCCCAGATCCGTGACGAGATTGTCGGTTGCTTCGACTTTCTCGACTCCATCTACAGCCTGTTTGGCTTCGAGTACAAGCTCAAGCTCTCCACGCGGCCCGAGAAGTATATTGGCGACGTCGCCGTCTGGGACATGGCCGAGGCCAAGCTCACCGAGGCCCTCGACGCCTTTACCACCAAGATCGGCTCCAAGTGGGAGCTGAACCCCGGCGACGGCGCCTTTTACGGCCCCAAGATTGACATTACCGTGTACGACGCCCTGCGCCGCGAGTTCCAGTGCGGCACCATCCAGCTCGACTTCAACCTGCCCAAGCGGTTCAAGCTGCGCTACGTCGCCGGCAAGGACGAGGACGCACCCGGCGGCGGCGACGCCGAGCCCGACCTGCCCGCCGGCTACGCCCGGCCCGTCATGGTGCACCGCGCCGTCCTCGGCTCCGTCGAGCGCATGTTTGCCATTCTCACTGAGCACTTTGCCGGCAAATGGCCGTTTTGGCTGTCCCCGCGCCAGGTACTCGTCGTGCCCATCATGCCCGCCGTCAACGACTACGCCGTCGAGGTGCAGTCTGTGTTCAAGAAACAGGGCCTCTACGTGGACGTTGACCTCAGCGGCAACACGTTTCAGAAAAAGATTCGTACCGGCCAGCTGGAGCAGTACAACTTTATCTTTGGTAAGACATTCTCCCTCCTACTACGCGTCTTCTCTTCTTTGTGTCACCATTTGTATTTCGGGGGGTTTTCCTTTACAGAATATGCTAATGATTGATTTTTTTTTTCATAGTCGTCGGCGCCGAAGAGGAAAAGTCACGCACCGTCAATATTCGCAACCGCGACGACCAGGCCACGCAGAGCAAGGGCGAGCTGGTTCCCCTCCAGGAGGCCCTGGATCATCTGATCAAGCTCAAGGAGGAGAGAAGACGCGTCAGCAAATTCTAAGGAGGGGTGGATAGACGGAGAACAAGACGTTGTGTACAGAGGGAGATGTGGGGGATATTTTACGAATTTTTTTTTGGTTTGTTTTCTTGTTGCATGAGAAAAAAAGGGTGGTTAGCAGGACAATTTAGCATGTATGGAGTAGTGACGAGAAGGGCTGGTTACAAGATAAGAGAAAACAATATATATGCATCATGACGGCCTTTTTCTGTGCTTTTCTTTTCAATTCTGTATAGCAAGACTCGGTACGGATATAATGAGAGAAAACTGAACTCTTTTGTCTCGTTGTTTTCTTGTTGCATAAGAAAAAAAGGGTGGTGGGCAGGACAATTTAGCATATATAGAGTAGTGACGAGAAGGGCTGGTTATAAGATAAGAGAAAACAATATATATACATCATGACGGGCCTTTTTCTGTGCTTTTCTTTTCAATTCTGTATAGCAAGACTTGGTACGGATACAATGAGAGAAAACTAAACTCTTTTATCTCGTTGTCTTCTTCAGTTGGAGCTTTGTTCAAGACTGGCAGAATGCAATTTCGTTGAGGGACATGGCAAACGAGTTGCGTATGTTACCCAAGACAATTTAGTAATACACAAATTCCGGCCACGTGAAGGAAAGCCATATTATGCAAACCAGACCATCGATGCCACGGGGTATCGGGCAAAGACGGAGAGAAAAGCGTTTAACATGGGAGGGCCATCGGGCTGCAACGGTCGTAGATGCCCAAACGGGTAGCAGTCTGTCAGCCTACCGTTTGCGTGCCGCTCTCTGTTGCAAATTAGAAAAAAACAAAGCACACGACAGGGGACAGCAGGAGGGCGTCGATGTCTTTGATTGCCAACAAGTATGGCGATCTTGGGTGTTAGTGTGCGCCATGTCTCGAAACAGGCTGGCAGGGATTTATCGAGGGGCTGGCCAAGCTGGCGTAGGTTTGCACCGTATCCGTATGTTCTCTTGATGTTGATGGGGGGCAGATAGAAGCAACTGCTCCGTGGCCCGTCAATCAAGCTTCCGGCAATGGCTCGGCCGATGTTGGGTGGGCAAGAGAGTTTGTGCTGCTGCTTGTTTGGCATCGGCTGTGATGATTGGATATGCCCATCTACTGTACCTCAACACCCAGGAAGCTAGAATCCGCTTGCAAGAATTCGGTCCTGAGGAGGAGGAGGAGCGCTGCAGGAGAGGGGCGTGGCGCGAGTGGCGCAAGCACTTTGGGTGTCACAGTGGGTGCGAGGTGTGTGTCTAGGTGCATTGGTGGGTGACTGGGTGTGCACTGTGCACAGTGCGGCGTCCGACACTGGACGAGCTCGAGCGCTGTAGTTACACAGGTAGGTACGTACGTGGTACGAAACTGGTAGTACCTATTGGGGTAGCGCCTAGTACAGCGAGAGCCGGTATCCAGCTGCAACACCGTTGAAGCTCGAGCGCAGCTCTCTTGTTTCTTGGAAAGTGACAAGACGAAGGATTAGACTTGGAGCGAAAGGACGAAATTTTTCAGCGAATGTACAGAATGTGCATAGGCCCGGCGGCTTATAAAAAATGCGCTGCCTGCTTAGTTATGGAAGGGTGGCTTGTTGCACACGCCTGCATACGTATCAGCACAACGCGTACATACTCCGTACTCCGTACATACTGGCAAGACTGGTAGACCGAGGTGCAAAGATTCCACCGTGATCGGTGGCTGCCGCGAAAAGTCGTCCGACGTCCCAGTGGCTGTACAACCTGAGCAAAGTGGGTGGCGATAAAGAGCTGGCCATTTGCGCTGCACAACGATGATGTGTCACATCACCACGCTACCTGTGCGTAACGCTCCAAGCTGTACCTCCGTAATCTGTACAGATTATCCGTACAGTCCAGTTGTAATGTTTGTTTGGGGGTCAAGGATGCATTGCAAGCTGCACGTCGCCGGCTGCTTCCACTCTCGCTGGGCTGTGATGCCGAGAATCACATAGCAGTAGCTCGCCCATTAATGGCAGCCCGCCGCGCTCGTCCGCCGCTGTTTCCATCTTGGCTTCTCTATGGTCCTCGGACGAACAATCAAAAAAAAGCGTTGCCTTGTCACACATGAGATATGAGGAGTCGGCCGAGGGGACATTTGCTGCCGCGGCGCTCCCTGAGATGCGACGAGAGCGGGTGCAGGACCCTGTTTGCTAGCTTGCCTGGTCAAATCTCATCTTGACTATTTCGAATCGCTTAACCACGCCATTTCTGGCATGTTGCCAGCGCGCCCCTCTAAATTCAACAATTAGCGTTCTGTCATCCTTGAAGCTCGGAGCGCGAATCGCATCCCCCCGGGCCAGTGGGCCGCGACCCCGGGGGGCGTGCAGACACGGGGCGCGGAGAGAATCTATCATAAATTACCACGGCGAGACATTCTGTGGCGCCCGCGACGTTGTACTTTGTAATAGCTGTAGTGCTTTCCACATCGGACAACAATTCCAGCGCAGACTTTTGGGCCTAGATGGGCCTAGATTCGCACTTTCTCGACAGAGCAGCGTTAAACCCTCTCTTTGCCAATTCCAACTCCATATCTTTACAACATTCGATTGTGGGATGGGTGAATGATGTCGATTTGACCTGCCAAAAATACAGAGGCTATTCGGGGGTCGTCTTGCGCCAGACCCGACGATCTAGCCCAGCTCGTCAGAATCTTGATGTCGCCGTCTCGTCGGTCCGACTGTTACGTCGTACAAGGTGGTCACCGACAGCTCTTACCACATTCCCATTAAGCTCCGGGCGGACCTGACGACAAGTGATTTACCAAGGGCCTGAACTTATATGCTGCTCTCCAAATGACAACTCGACGCCCGAACAAGGCCCAATTATCGGAGGTAATGCGAGGTGAGCACCTTTCAACTGGCGCGGGGGACGCAGAACAAGGGAACAGCACATCGCAAGTGCGTATACACAAATCCCGGTTGATCGAGATAACGCCTACCGGGGGTAAAAGTATGAGCCAAGAGACAAGCCATTGATATGTTAGTTGTGTGCGATTTTGTGTGCGATTGTCTCTGGAAGCAGCGAGTCAGCCCATCCACCATGGCAAGCAGGCCACATTCGCACAATGCCTCGCGGGCTATTTAGATTACTCAAGCATGCAGAACGTGATGGACGAAGCTTGTAGCTCAGATCCTAGGCGTCGACAGCGTCTGCCAGTCCACTCACTGAGCAGTTCTTATAATGGAACACACCATAACGCCATCCCCACAGGCGAGGCGCCACTGAGCTGGAAGAGCAGTAAGGATCATGGGACGTGTCAGAAATGAGAGACGTCGTCGCTCGGTAGAGGGCCCGCCTGGTAATATGATGTGTAAGTTTTGAGGTGTTTCTTTGTGGGCGGCTCTGGCGCATCCGCGATTTTTTGACAATTAGAGGCGAAGGTAACAAGGAAACGACCTGTAACACGGCTTGGCAGCACGCGAGCAGTTTCCGATTGCTAGGAGTTGCCATTCAGGTGGCAGAGGAGTCTGTCATGAATCCGAATATGCTGGCGGCGCCCTTTCGCTCCCCGTGTGCGACGTGAAGCACAGTGCTTGTACTCCGTATGGCCATCCAGTCTCGTCCGTGATAGAATATTTAGTGGCTGACATAGCGTCATGTACATGGCTTCTTGTGAAGGTGCATACGACGCGGGCCAGAGGGCTTGTATTAGTGGCAGCTGCACGCAAGTCTCATTTCTTGCATTGTCCTCACAGTTTATTGGTTGATGGCGTACAAGACAGACAAAAGGGGGTACTTTTATCGCAACCTGAAGTCGAGCAGCAATGAAGAGAGGCGTCGACGGGCCATTGTCAAAGACCCGCCACAGCACTTGGGTCTAGCCTGGGTGGTGAGAGAACAGAGCGGGGTATTCCGAGGGATTCACATCATCTGATGAGACTCAGGCATGCCAGATCGCAAACGCACGCACGCATCAACTCGTTCAGCCCATTGGGGTTTGCTTCGCATGTGAAGAAAAGCCGAGGCCAGAAGGTCGGGGTGCTATATGACAGCTGGAGAATGTAATTGCAGACGCCGCCAAGGGTAGAATTCTAGAACTGATGGGCGAGAGCGGCAACGTCGTGCATTTAGATGGCGTACCAGGGCTGCTGGTTGG
Organism: Beauveria sp. NWAFU-1; assembly: GCA_024472245.1. Classification (NCBI taxonomy): domain Eukaryota; kingdom Fungi; phylum Ascomycota; class Sordariomycetes; order Hypocreales; family Cordycipitaceae; genus Beauveria; species Beauveria sp. NWAFU-1. The sequence goes on from JANBXD010000003.1 coordinate 3,974,389, forward strand.
TGCTTTGATGTCTCGATTGAATTGATTAGCTGTGGCTATTCACTCAGTACGGATTATTTACCCAGTATTAGAGCTAGTTTGCTGCCTACCTGCATGTGGCAGCAAGGTAAAGTATTGTCATTAGCGAGACCAGTATCCCAACTCGGTAGCAAGTCGACAGAACAGGTGGAAGATATTGAATCGGCATCTGTGTACGAATAGACTGTGCATCACGACAACTGTGAGGGCCGTTTGTCTGACGGATAGTGGCCGTTGGTGCTCGTGCAAAGATGGTACTTCGGTTAGTTGCAATGTTTGGGTAAATAGAACACTTGCCTCGTCAAGATGATATGTCAGAACTCGGGCCAAGTTTTTGGCTTGTTATTTTTAGGTCTTTTTGGGGGTTAATTACTGAGTGAATCCGAGATGTCCGTAGGCGTTGGCAAGCTGGTTGATGCAAGCGGACGGACAAACGGGCAAACGGGCATTGCGCCGGCAGCTTGCAGGTGCAGGTTGCGCCAAGGCAATGGGGCACCCAGCAAGGGCGGTAGGTACTCATTACCAGTAGCACACAGTAGGTAGTAGGTCCCTAGGTACCCAGTATTATGTGCCATGTCACGATGCAAATCACAAATATTATGAGATACAGCGAGAGCTGCAAAGGCAGCTGCCTAGTCAATCATCAATGACTTTGAGCTTTTAGATTTCGGCTGGCGTTGATAGATTTATCAGATCCATTTACGAGACACTTTACCAGTGCTTTGACTGACTTTGCCTCTTTCTTTGTCGACACCCCCCCCCCGATGCTGAAGCCCTGAAGGGCCCCCAATGCGCCTCTCTTTCAGCACATGGACCACTTCCAGGCCGTTTCTACCTAGGCCACTCCCCGCCAGCACTTGCGCTAAACCTACCAGTAACTATTATTTAGTAGGTACGGATAGAGTACGGAGTATCAGTACAGAAATCAAAATGTGGCTTTCTGTGGCTTCTGTAGCTTCCATTTTCCCATTATCATGTTCCATGCCATGCTCGCTTGCCACTGCCACTGCCGCCAACGGCCAGTAGCCTCCGCTCCTCTCAACCTTCACCCCTCCCTCCTCCACCCACCTCCCTCTCGCGACTCCCCTCGCTTTCTGGACCTCGCCGTTGCTTGTCCTCTCACCATCCTTGCCTCCACGCCACCTTTTCACCACGCACACACTTTGACACAAATACGCCTCTTCCACACACTTTCACCTAGTCTCTTACAGGCCTTTCCAATACACGCAAAAAGAAGCCCTACCCGCCTACATCCAACATCATTTTCCCTCTCCTTGCTCATTGGGGCAACGCCGTCACTGTCCGTCCAGCAAAAAGCCATTATCCGCACGCCATCGAATACTTCACACAGCCATAGTCCCACGATTCATTGACCTTGCAGCTGCGATATCGTCTATTTTTTGTTAGCGTTACCGCCATCTTCTCGTGTATGTCGACCTTCGGCGTGGCCAACCGACAACCAACCCCAGCTATTCGCCCTACCGCATGACCCAAGAGTCGTGCTCGCTCTCTGGCCATGCGACCTTCGTCATCGCATACGACTCGAGTGCCGCCTGACGACCCTCAGCAAGACAATGGCCAACTTTCTCGCCGACGCTCCCGCCTGCTAAGTCGCCAAACACACGACTCCGATTCCGACTCCGACAACAGCACTGACGAATCGGTATCGCGGTGCCAGCCTGCTCGGCCTCACTCGCCCTCCCACCTTGCTGACGCCTCTTCCCTCGCCAACGGCGCCGTCCGCATGTCATCTAGCTCCGTTGAGGGGCCTAACGCGCCTTCTGCCAGTCACCATTCACAGTCCACACCACCACCCTCGCAATCCAGAAACGATGGCCAGTCAGACATAGACATACCCGACAGCGACGGTCAAGATTCCGACCCCGAACTCGACTCTGGTGGTGCTGCGTTGGCGTTGATGGCCCCGATCCGCGCCCCCCAAGCCACCAACACCATGCCCACGCCCGAGTCAGATCTTGACTACCTATCCGATCCCTATCATGAAGAATACGATGATGACGATGACGACGACGAAGACGATAGCGATCATGGCATGCAACATCCGCAGCATCAACCAAGTTCCTTAGCACCAATGGCCCCCATCGCACCCGCACCTATGTTCCCCCATTATCCAGGCAGTGCCTCCTTCTTCCAAAACACCCCTCCCAATATGCCTGTCCACCAGCCACAAATGCCAGTTCAACCCATGACATTTGGCATGCCTACTGGTCCTACCGATCTAGCCAACTTGCCGCCGCTTCACCAGCCGCCTCCCAACTGGGTCCCTCTGCCAGCTTTCCTCGCCGACCAAAACTTGACCATTAGCGATGCGATCCCTGCTATACTCGGATCCGAGAACCTCGACTTGGTCGACTTCTTGCGTGACTGGGCCTACCAGGGCCGCTATGGCCGCGCTGGGCGATCGCAACCCCCTTCGCTCGACGAGCTGATGCGCCAAACGCATGAGCAGCCTGACGAGATCAGCTTTGCCCAACTCGAAGGCGATCAGTATGATTTGCAAGGTTTCGATTGGGCCGCCATGAAAACTACACGCAAGGCTGCAAGATTGCGACGGCAACAAACCTACAGAAACTATGTAAACAGAATGGGCTCAGATAGATGGATGGCAAGTAACTTCGCTTCTCCTTCAAGACTTGATTCTAATGAGTTGTGTCTGCAGGCGCCTCACCAGCCCCTATCCTCTCGCGAGAGCTTTTACCGTTTCAAGAGAATGAACATTCGCAGAGACGTCTGCCTCGCCCACTTTCAGCTTCGCAGTGTTCTCGCCTGCCCAACCCGCACACACGCCTACTATCTAACACCTCAGGGTATCGCACGCATGAATTTGGCATCTCGAAAGTCTGAAACGTTCATGAACACGCGCGACTTCCCGGCTGCCGGGGCCGTCATCTCGACTGTGGATGCCGATTGCGGCGTTCTCATGTGCGGAACGTTCAATGGCGAGTATTGCATCAAGAGACTCGATGCGCCTGAAAAGCACGCTTATTCCGAGGGTCAAATCACATCGGACCCCGGCGGAATCACCAATCATATCAAGATTCACAAACCCCGGCGTTCTTGTGGACCTGCAGCTGCCATAGCGAGTAACGATCATGGGTTTCGACTGCTGGACTTGGAAACGCAAACGATTGTACAAGAGAAGAGGTACCCGTTTGCTCTTAACTGCACAGCTGTATCCCCGGACCGACGACTGCGAACCGTGGTGGGCGATCACTTCAATGTTCTCATTACCAACGCCGACACGGGCGAAGTCTTGCAGGAACTTGGCGGCCACCGCGACTACGGCTTCGCCTGCGACTGGTCCGATGACGGTTGGACCGTTGCCACAGGCTTTCAAGACATGGCTGTCAAGATTTGGGATGCCAGACGCTGGTGCAACGCAAACGGCCAATCGACACCGCTGTGTACAATACGCACAGAGATGGCGGGCGCTCGTAGCTTGCGCTTCTCTCCCCTTGGCAGTGGTCCGCCTGTGCTGGTTGCTGCTGAGGAGGCTGATTTTGTCAACATTATTGACGCCAAGATGTTCCACTACAAGCAAGAGATTGATGTCTTTGGCGAAATTGGTGGCATTGCATTTGCCAATGACGGCCAGGACCTCAACGTGCTTTGCTGCGACTCGCAACGTGGTGGCCTATTGCAGCTACAGCGCTGCCGCGGCCGACGCAGTTTTATGCGCAGCTACGATGAAGACTCGATGGCAAATCGCCACTCTTGGCTCCCGGACACGGACATCACACCCGCCACGGACAAGATTCCTACATTTTTCTAATTGCACATTCTAATTTTGCCTATCATGGACTCATACCATATATACCCTCTGATGATGCCGTATAGGATTATGTATACCGGCTCTTTTGCATCTACCCCGGCGTTGAGTCTTGACTTCCCTATCCTCCCTCTTGTGCCTACGGCTGAAACGAGATTTTACTGCGGCATGGTTGCGTTTTTCTTTACTTTTACAGCATCTGATGGGAGCGATTATCATATGACTTTTATAATCTGAGTTGTCACACTTGAATGTGGACTTTTATCATTGTTTCTCCTCCTTTTTTTTATGTCATTTAGATTTCTAGTTGCATCAAGATTGGTGGAGGTAGGTGGCGAGCGCAGTTTGCTTTCTGTAGTAGAGGAGGGACAGAAGCTACGTTAGGGATTCCGTGGAGAAAATTCTTGGATGAATCTTAATGAAATATACATGGCCAGCCTGACTGGTGGCCTCGATTTAAATTGAGAGGAATATGTCGATTCAAGTGTGGTGGCGCGGCAGATGCCTGCTAACGTGACTTGTGTTTTGGACAGTGGTGCACGGAAATAGCTGCCTGTTGTGGGCTTGCTTTTGATGCCCGTTGGTGGCGTCTATTGCCCTGCTGCTTGCATGTAGGTAGGATGTGTAATAGCTGTATCGGCAGAGAAATGAGAGGTCTACGATTGAATTGACTAGATGCATGGCCTACGATAATTATGCTGCAAGTCGGAGAATATGTAACCATGATTCAAAAATACAATTCGACAATGTCCTGAAAATCAAGAGGCCGAACCCAAGCTTACTCCTACACTTTTGAGTGTCAGGGAAATCGAGAACATGGAAACGGCACGGAAAACGATTTGGAAGAAAAAAAAAGCTTTAATGTATGTAATCTTGACGAGGCTTTTCCCCCCATTATACAACTTTGGCAGCAAATATAAAAAAGTAACCAGAAAAAAAAAATGTGCAGGCTGCTGAGCTCTTATAAACAAACACGCAGGACGAAAGGGGGGGTTTCGTCCTGGGAAAGAGGAAGGGGCTGTGTGGAGGGACGTAGCAGACATGTCATATTATGTGCTTGAGGGGTTTGGAAACTGGTTCTTTCTCTTGTTTATTTACTGGGAAAAGAAGATGTTGGTGAGACCCCAGCGCTGGTCGTCCTGGGGCTTCCAGCCCTCATTGTCAAAGGAGAAGAAGACGGAGGCGTCACCGCACGTCTTACGGATAGAGGTGATGGCCTTGGCCTGGTCCTGGGCGCCGGGGCAGGCCTTGCCGTTGCAGGGGCCCTCGTTCTTCCAGCCCGTCTCGAGGTTGATGACGTTCTTGTTGCAAATAGCCTGCAGAATGTCCATCTGGCCCTTGACAAAGACACCGGCGCCGGCGGCGTCGACGTTGGGGTTGAAGAAGGCGTGGATGTTGGCGCCGACAACGTCGACGAGGGGGCAAATGGCCGAAGACACCTCGGTCTGCTGCCAGATGTTGAGCGTCTCGGCAATGGTGACGGGGCCCTGGAAGCCTGAGCACTGGGCCTTGACGTCCACGATGAGCTTGGCGAGCTGGCTGGCGTTGCAGACGTGGTTCATGATGGCCTCGTTGCCGACGACGAGCAGACGGATTGCATCCCAGTTGTTCATGGCGACGAGGTCGTCAACCTGCTTCTTGACCTCGGGGTTCTCAATGGAGCACTGGCCGCCGGGCTTGACAAAGACACCGGCAATGATCTGAAGGCCGTGGGAGACACAGGCGGGAACGACATTGACAAGAGTGTCGCAGTCAGTGCCGTAGATGCGGACGGCCTGGAAGCCAGCAGCCTTGATCTCGGAAATGTCCTTCTTGACCTGGCTGGCGGACTTGCAGGCACCAGAGCTGCTGTCGTACGGGCCGTAGGTGATGGCAAAGTGGTCGTTAGTGCCCTTGACCTCGGTCTTGCTGTTGCCAGGGGTGGCGGGAGCAGAGGAGCTGGGAGCAGCAGAGGAGGAGCTAGGGGCAGCAGAGCTGGGCGCGGCCGAGCTGGGAGCAGCAGGGGAGCTGGGGGCAGCAGAAGAGCTAGGGGCGGCCGAGGGAGCAACGGGGCTGGGAGTAGCGGTGCTGCTGACAGGAGCAGAAGTAGTGGCAGGCGTGCTCACGGGAGAAGGAGTAGGGGTGCTGGTGGGAAGGCCGGAGCTGGTATAGGGGCAGACGGTGACGTAGTTGGTCTCGGTGGCGGTCACGACAATCTGGGGCTTGGTGTAGGTACCAGGAACAATGGTGGTAGGCGTGGGGTAGACAATGACGGTCTCGGTCGACAAGGCGGTGGTGTGCGCACCAATCGTGTAAGTGCCAGCAGTAGGGCAGACGTACTCGGTCATGCGGATGGTGCTGGTGGTAACACCGCCCGAGGTCACAACGGTCGCGACGGGGCAAGTGACAGTGGTCAGGGTGGTGACAACAGTCGTGACACCGCCAATGGTGTGCGTGCCAGCGGGAACCTTGGTCGTGGTGGCGCCGCAGACGGTCGTCGTGTCGGTGACGGTCATGGTCGTGGCCGGGAAGGTGTAGGTGCCGGGAGTAGGGCAGCGCTGCACCTCGGGGGTAGGGACGACGACGACGGTGGTGGTGGTGGTCGGGACAGTCTGGACAGGAGTCGAGACGGCGGTAGGGATGGGAGTGATGGTCACGGTCGACGTGTTGGTCGAGGTCGAGGTCACGGTGGTGACCTTATTGGGGATCACTGATGGGTGTTAGTTTGCGCCTGTCCTTTGCGTCTAGAGTCGGCAGAGCAGCGCAAGGATTTCAACATACGGGTAGCCTCGCCGGTGACGGTCTTCCAGATAGTGGTGCAGCCCGGAAGGCAGACCTCACCAGTGGCAGCAATGGGGAAACCGGTGCTGGCAGCGTGGCCGCGCTTGGCGAACATGTGGTGAGCGTTACGGTGGTTGGCGGCAGCGGCGGTGGCGGCACCAGCCATGGCCGCGGTGGCGGCAAAGAAAGTGGTCCTCATTGTGATTGAAACCTGTTCGAGTCGTTAAAAGAAAAAGAGAATGGCCGCTAAAGGAGTGGAGCGGTATAGGAGAAGGGAAATAAAACGAAAGGACGAAAGAGCTGCAAAGAGCGAACTTTCAGTTACGAAGTCTGGAATGTGTGGGATGGTTCGTGAAGAGAAGAGGGGGAGAGAAACAAAACAGAGGCGGCAGGTGGGCGACTATTATTATTATTGTTTTCTGGAGAGAGCGGCAGCGGCCCAGTGCAGTAAATGATTTACCAGCAGCTAGCGGCCCAGTCCAAGCAGGGGGTTGCGGTTTGTGGTTCACGGAATCTGAATGTCTCTTGTGTCTTGGCTTGGCTTGGTGGTGCAGCAGACGAATCCTTGCTTGGTGTTGTGCCTCGGTTCCACTGGGCTTTTGCTGCCTCAACTTGCAGCAACAAAGACATGGCTTGGATTGGACATGGACCTGACCTGGGCTGCCTGGCCGCCAGGATGTGCTGGCCAAGGCTTTTGGTCGTTCCGAAAGGAAAAACGACTTGCGACAGCCTCCAATCAGGGGGTGGACCTCCGAGACCTGGACCTGAGCCGACCATGTGCTAATTTGCCATTGCCACCACTCAAAAGGGGTTTTTTTCCGCCATCCATCACTCAGCCATCATCCAACAGGCCTGCTCTTGACCGTCGCTGCAGATTGCGCCGCTGCAACTCTGCGAAATGAATGGCTGGCTGTCAGCGGAGGCCGAATTTGCCTGGGGAAATGAGATGGATCGCGCTCTTGTGTCCCCTTTTCCACCTGCCACACATTCGTATATCCGTCGATTCTGTCTTTGTATCACGCGGCAGCGACCTGCCTTTGTGTCTTGTTTGTTGTCGAGCTCTTTCTTGAGCATTTCGCTTCTCTGTTTTGCCTCTGACCGCGTCGGTCAAAACACCATTCCCCCTACAGATACTCTGTACTCGGTGCCGACCGCCTGTCTCTCAATTTTCGTCCCTGGTTAGCCCGTCGGTCCAAAAAGCTTGGCAACAGACTATTGTTAGCGTGCCCAAACAAGGCAAAGTCAGGAACAGCTGTTGCCAGCTCTACCCCATTGGGTAACGATCCGCCAGACCTCCATCGTGCCGCTGCTTGTAGTGGGCTCCCCCGGTCATTATTTTAATTTGCCAGTGGGACTTGCCTGCAAGTACCGGCCTTTGTTCCCAATGCACCATTTTCATCCATAATTTCCCTCGTCGCTTGCTTGTAGCGGTGTCGCCTTCAGGGGACGCACAACTTGAGATGCGAAGCAGATTTGTCCGTCATCATAATAACAGTATCCGTAATACTGATAACATTTTGGTTTTCCTCCATGCGCCATCGATCGAGTCCCGATGTGGCTGGTGAAATCCTCTGATTTTGCAGCACCAGACTCTGAGTCTCCACGCAACCCGAATCGTTGCCATTGCTTGAAAATTGTTTGTGCTCTCTCTAGCGTATCTGTGCTTGCCGAGATTTCTCTGCCTCCGCGAAAGGCTACTTACAGGCGCAGACTTTGTAGCATTTTCAAATCGTCGTCGCTGGAGCCCGACAACCCGAGCCATGGCTTTATTCTCCGGCGCTTCCACCGTCAGAGACTAGTCCCGGTTATAAATGGTACGGCAAATATTCTGTCCGCCTTGTTGTTCATGCCCCATCTCTGCGGCATATTCATAATAACACAGCTCTCGGCTTCTGCCTCTGGCTGCTTCCAGGTGACTTTTGTGAAGCATATTTATACTGCAAGACCATCAAAGGCATCAAGCCGTCACATCGCGACTTGTCAACCAGACTCGCCCAGCTGCTTGTATCCGTAGAAACTTGTGGCATTGTTCTAGGTTAGCATAGAAATTGCCAGTAAACTGCCCATCGCCGTACCTGCGTGAGCGCGCCCCACTTACACAATGCAAGGACGAAATTAGACGACCGTGAATCCACCTGTGCTACTCGTCACCTCGTCACCTCGTCACCTCGTCAGTGGTCACCTCGTCACCTCGTGTTGTGATTACTCTCGCCGAGTGAGGGTCTCGATTAGTCGAATCGGGTTCCTTGATCATCATGTATGCTGGACGGCCCCTGATAATTCTCCTCGAGATACTCCGTGGTCAAAGTGGCACTTTTCAGTGCTATTCGTACGTAGCTCCCACCTTCCTCGTAAATGCCACTGCCCGAGAAGCTTGGGATTATGATGCCCAGCGGATCCCATGTAAGTATAAGTTTTCTTCATCTACATTCTTGACCTTGACGGGCCATATTTGTACTGTGCCTGTGAAACAAGTTAGTACGGATATTGGTTCTCCACCGTGCTGTAAGATAAAACCTGGCTTGGCTGCAGCCTCGCCGGTGCTTTGCCTAATGGTCGGGGGCAAGTTGCGCGGCCACGAGATGGCAAAATCTTGACGGCGTGTGCACAAAATGATGAATGAGATCTCAAGTCCCATGTCTGAATTGAATAAACCTTCACCCCTCCCCATTGAAAGTTGACGCCCTTCGCAACTGCCGCAGCAAACGCGAATGCACCCGGTCACGTGATCCCATGAAGTCCCGTGCAATTTATGGGTAGATTTTTAACGACATGCTACACCGTCCACGTGTGGCATGAGGTCACTTTATTGACCAAAGCAAAATGTTACGCATATCTGGTAGGCCGTTCCTCTGCCAGGCATGTAGTAAGCTGCCCCAGTCCCCATCATGGCGACCGGGAGCTGTAAAGCTGCCATGTCTGGCGACAGGCTCCGGAGTAGGTTTGCGCCGAGCCCCCAAGACAAAACGATACTGACATTCTTCTAGAAATGGATTGCAACGCAATCCGACAAACATAGTCAGCAGCTTTTTGGACAGGACAACATACCATCTACTTTCACCCCCGGTCAAGAAGCTATTGCCGAATTGCCCGTTCGTGAGAGGCTGCATCACTGGGCACAGGAGAATGACAGGCAAAAGACGCCAAAGATGTTCTCAGATTCCAACTTGTATGCCACTATGACCAATTCCATGACTCGCACTCAAACCTCAAAAGCTACAAATCTGGCCAATCTGAAAGCCGGGCCAACTGGGTCACAAACTGGCTCGGTCATGGAATTTAACCTTGAGCGCGATGAGCACTCGATTGTGGGGACTGATATAGCTAAACCAGGAGACATGGTTGAACTTGGAAGCTCTGGCTCTCGCATGCCACTTTTGGCAATCTATCTCGGCTACTATGGAGATAGAAACCATTTCTACGCCTCTAATGGTACCTGGAATATGTCCAGGGGCTTCTCCTCGCCCTTTCTCGTTTCCAATTTTGCCAAATCCCAAGAGTTGGAACCCATTTTGTCCAAACTATCTGCAGACGCAACTCTTGAAGAATTTGAAAAGATGAAGGAGGAGGAAAGCGGGCCATCGCGAGAGGATGCCAAGGTCTTGATTGACAGGATGGACGCTTTTCGGGCCGAGACCGAGAGTGTTTACCAGCGAAACTTGGCCAACCTTGACGCCGCGCACAAATTGCTGTCTTATCCACACCGGTTCCGATACATGAGCCTGTTTCAAATGGCCGACACGTTGCTGCCCAATTCTATGCAAGTGAAGGGAGAGGTCTCGCCGGCAGCGCTATACGCCATACATGTGGCCTTGACGCGCGTCGAATTTGGTTTCCGGCCTATCAGCTCCTCTCGTGCGCTTCACAGGCGAGATCAGCTGTACGAAATCTTCCCGCAAGACCAGACTAAGCTTGTGGAAAAGGTAAACCTGCTGGCACGGCAATATATTGTTGCCATGGCCAGGAGCAGGATTCCAGGCAATGACGAGCTGAAAAATGCGTGGTTGGGCAAGTTCATTGAGCAGGCCCGCACTGCTGTGAAAAATAGCCGCAAAATTCGCGAAATTACCCCATACGGAATCCTCAAGCCATCCAATGGCGGCACAATCCCCAAGCCCGACTGGCTGCCTATCAGCAAAGATGTTATACGATTCCTTGAGCTATGGGCTAGCTATGGACTGTTCGAAGCAAGTGCGCGACTGCACTCGAATGGCGCTATGATCTTAAGGGTAATTGGCATGTATGACGACATGCCTCTCAACCAGACAACGGCGTGGACATTTCTGCAAGAGATTGGGCATATCATGCCGTGGGAAGTCCCGTCTCGCTACAAAGTGCGATTTCCCGGTACCGAAATCGTGCCGGGTGCAGGGTTGAAGCGTGAGGAGCCGAGCATTGAGGCGTCTAGAAGAACCGATATTGCCGCCGACGCCCGTCAGGATGTTTGTTCACCAGTCTTTTGCATTGACGCTATGAGCACAAGGGTCATTGACGATGGCATATCGGTGGAAAGGACTGAGAAGAAGGACGAGTTCTGGATTCACGTACACGCAGCAGACCCGGCGTCTGGAATCGAGCCAAATTCTGAACTTTGCAAGTACATGGAACTTGTACCGGATAACATTTACCTTGCTGGCCATTTCCAAGCCATGTTGCCGGCCGAGCTTGGTGGCAATGACGGTGACTACGCGTCAAAAAGCCTCATAGAGCAGTATTCTTTGCAGAAAGACTGTCCGGCGCTTACCTTTAGCGCCAAGGTGAACCGTCGTGGCGATGTGCTTGACTACAAGGTTGAGCCAAGCACGCTGCGCAATGTGGTCTACATGGAACCCGAAGATGTCTCGCGGTTCTGCCTGGAGCCAAAGCCGAAACTTGCGCGAGGTACAGAGCTCGCAGTAGGACAAAAGCGAGGAGAATCCGATTATGAACACGAGCGGGAGATGGTACTCGCGAAAGATCTGGATCAAGCGCAACAGGATGACGTGCTATTACTTTACGAGCTCACAAAGGCAATCAAAGATAAACGACTTGAAAAGGGAGCATGGCCGTACTTTTTCCCGCGACCTGCCGTTACTGTGCAGTTTGACGTGACCGAGCCGACTGCCGGCGCCGACGAAATCGCCATTCCAGCTGATCCCTACATCCACGTTGGCATGGAGTCGAGCAACGGATCGGCTCTGGTGAGCAATTCCATGGTGCTCGCTGGTGAAATCGCGGCACGGTGGTGCGCGGAGCGCCAAATTAGCGTGCCATATCGCCGAGACGCCAACATGGGCGTGCGAGAGCAGGAGGCGCAGGCATACGCGCGGGGCAAGCTGTATCCGCTCATCGCCAAGGGTATCGAGCCGACCATGTCGCAACGAGCGGAGCTGAGCCGGCTGACGGGCGGGATCGAGCTCGCGGCGCAGCCGGGACCGTACTTTTTGCTGGGACTGGACATGTACGCCAAGGCGACGTCGCCGCTGCGACGGTTCGGCGATCTGATACTGCACTGGCAGGTGCACGCGGCGCTGGCGCACGAGCGGGCGACGGGTGGCGGGCGGCTGGAACTCGCGCGCGACAGCGACGACGTGGACGCGGCCATGGCGTTTTCGCAGGCGCAGCTCGCCGAAACGCTGCCGCTGCTGCAGCTGCGCGAGAAGCTGGGCCGTGCCGTCAGCCGCGGCGCTTCAGACTGGATACTCATGGCGGTGGCGCGCGCGTGGCAGCACGACGGCAATCTGCCAGAGAAAATCGTCTTCACGGTGGACATGCAGCTGCGCGAGGGCCTCCTCGGCCACTTGGACCTATTTGGGCTCGACGCCATCATGGACGCCGACGGTTTGGACGGCCGCGCGCTTATCAAGGACGTCAAGGTTGCGGATCGCTTCGAGGTGGCGCTCGCCGACGTCAATGTACATGCGGGCCAGATCCTCGTCAAGGCGCTGCGGCGCATCGAAACGGCGGGTAAGCAAGGCGGCGGCGCAACGGCGCAGTGATGGCTGCCTGCCACCTGCCTACCAACTGGGGTACCGTTGTTTGCCTGGAGACGTCAGCGGGCCCTGCTGTATCGTGGAAATGTCACCTGGTTAAGGGTCCAAGTGTCGTCATCTGCAAACCGAACTCGTCTTCCCCAACAAAAAAAGAAGAAGACGAATCAAGCCTTCCCTTTGAGGGTCGAAGATTTTGGCTGTGCTGATTGGTTCATTGGCAAGCTCTGCAGCAAATCAGAATTCGCCACTTCAGCATGAATGACGTTTTTTTTTTTGGGACATTGCTGGATGACGAAGCAGATCAGGCGACCCCTCCCTCCGCTGCCTAAAAACAAAGAAAGAAGGAAAAAAAACTGGGGTTAGTGCCGTGTCACCTGGGGGAAATTGACCCAAAAAAAAAAAAGTCCCCTAACCCAATGAGCCAAAGTACCTGCGGGGGAGGGTCCTTTGGCAGGAATTGCCCCATGGAGAGGGAGAGGGGGAGGTTTGCTGTGTGATATTCTTTGTACGAAATTTTGTAAGATTAGACAACAACATAACTATGGGCATTTACAACGGATGTAGTTTGGGTAGTAAAAATAGAGCTCAAGCAAGCGAAGGAATTCGGATAAAATTGTATATTAGCAATGTATTATAAAGTTGCATTTCTCCCATCATCATCATCATAGACAGTAATCCTCGAGTTTCATGTCGTCTATGCCCCGAATAGCCTCGGCAATGATTCATTGCCACCTCCTCACGACGCTACCCGCAACACAACCATTTGATCAGTATACTACAGGACCCGTTGGGGGCAGGCATCGCCATCCGCCTCTGTAGACTGTCGGTTGATAGGTACCAAGCCACCGCAGGGCGTACGTAGGTACCACGCGACCACGCACACATACACACACACACACACACACCAAGTGATCAAAAAGAAAAAGGGTCCGCCAGGACACCTCCTTCACCCCGTCTAGCGTCAGGTACCGCGACATGTCGGACCCCAAGATAAACAAAGTCGTCCTTCTTCATTCACTCTATCAACGACAGAAACGGGTGCTTTGACACACCGAACCCGCGTAGCAAGTCATCATCTGGGGAGTTGTAGTGTGATGCAATTATATCTCGTTGTATTCGCCAAAAAGGATAAATCAGGGCGCCGCGCCACGCCTTGGCTAAAGACCAGATTCCCCGCACCTCAACAAAAATAAAAAAAATGGTAATACTAGTAATGACAGCCAGATTCAATCCGAAAAAAAAAGCGCGTGACCGCTATTTGGCCTTGTTAGGCAGACCGCTCAGCAACCAGCCAAATCCTGTCCTCCTCTTCTGGGTAATGTGTGGCATTCATTGGACTTTTTTTTGGGTGTTTTTTTCGTTCTGTGTTTCCCGTAATCGTAAAACGTCAGATGTTGCCGACGCGTGCGTGTTCTTGTCGCGTCTTCCAATAATCCCATCCAAACATGCAAGAAAAGTTCAAGTCAAGAACGGAGTGAAAAAACAATAGAGATAATGAAAACAAGTGGCTGTCGATATGCTGCCGTAACCAAACACCAAAATGAAAAAGACAAAAATCAGTAAGAATAATATAGACCAGCTGCTTCGCCGAGATTGATTTTGTTGGTATCCAAGACGGAAATGAAATGATGAGTATAAAGAAATTGTATACGTGCAGGCCGCCGACCGCACGAGGTGATTAGAGTCTGTTGAAAGATGGCAAACCGGGCATTTATTTTCTCCAGCCAACATTCCAGATAACGTGAGCAATGTCGCGTGCCGTATTGACGGTATCAATGACACGGCCAATGATGCCCTCGCCGGTGGGGTTCTCAACAGCTTCGTACGGCATCAGCATGCCCGATGACGTGCGGTGCAAGCCTGTCGACTCGTCGGGCGCGCTTTCCATGGGGGGTGAGCGCCAGCCGGAGCCAATGACCGAAATCTCATTGTCTTCATCGTCCTCTTCTCCAAAGTAAAAGCGGTTAGCCTGCTTTGTAGGGCGTAGCGTCTCTTGCGAGGATGAAGGCGAGAGCAGAGGACTGCGACTGTGCTTCATGGCCGTCTCGGGAGGCTCTGGCGTATCCCCACGGTACTTTAGTGTCGTCGGGGGCAGCGTGGCGATCGTCTCACAGTTGGTGTTACGCTTGCTCTTGCTCTTGCGAACTGGCACGCCGCGCTTTTTGGACTTGACACGTTTCATCATGAAGCCGTCATCGGAATCACTGTCTCGGTCGTCAAAAACTTCCACGTCCACGTCGTCGTCGTCGCCCTTGATGTCCACGGCGATGCATTGCTCAACCTTTTCGTTAAAGTGAATGTGCTTGCGCTCATTGCAGGGCGACGACAGACCCGACGAATCCATGGATTCGACAGTGCTGTTGCTGGTGACGCTGAGGTGGCGGGATGACAGGGGAACGGCAACATAGTCGTCCGCCTTGCCCTTGTTGGTCAGGATGCCTCTACGCTCCTGAGCGTGGACTGCAGCCGCGGCCTGTTTGAGGAGAGAGGCAGAGAGGATAGATCGTTGCAGCATGACTTCGGACATGCTTCTCTTCTTGAGAATGGGCTTCTTTTGCAAGTTGATGAGAGAGTCCGTCTTGGACAGGGCAGAACTGGAGGGCTCCGTGTGCGTGGCATATAAATGGCCAGGCTTGCACTGCAGAGGGCCGTAGAGCCATGTTACATCGCAATCTTTTAGCCTGTTGATGTATTAGCGTAAGGGTCGTGAAGCGTCATGTAATGTGTACTGACCAGTTGAGAGACTCTGGAGAAATAGTTTTGAGGTTATGCTTGGCCTTCATCCAGGTTCGCCACGAGGCATTCTCGAGGCGAGCCGAGTTGGCCACCTCGCCCCTTCGGGTGACAATGTAGCGCCACGACGTCCAAATGTCCTCTTCCCTCCAGTCGTGGGAGAGATAGTCGACCTGCCTCGAAGGCTGGGTGGCGATGGTGGCATCATCCTCGGCATGCTTGGTGAGCTCGGGAGTGTCGGGGCGAGAGGTGCTCTCCGAGGAGTCGAGGGGGCAGGAGGGATGAGCGGGAGTCGACTGGTCTATGGAGCCGTCGTGTTCGTCATTGTCGTAGCCGAGATGAGGACGCATGTAGTACTTTTCATGGGTGAAGGGGGGCAGGCCAAAGTGGTCCTCGGGTGAATCGTCGAGGGGCGGGGCGTCGTCGAAGTCGGAGGCTATTGAGAGATTGGTGGCGGGAGTTGAGGCGTAAGACACATGTACTGATTGAGCATGTATTGTTGTGGGTGATGAGGGAGCAGAGGAAGCGTCGGATTCCGAAGAGGACTTGGAAGAGGGATCGTATGTTGAAGGTGCCTTGTGTGACGAGTGGTTGAAGGCGGACGTGTCGAGGGTTGCGTGCGAAGCAGAGCGTCGCAGCGAAGACGACGAAAAGTAATTGTCTTCCGAGGAGATGACGACGGCCATGGCGAAAGAAGCGGTGCAGAGGAAAGAAGACGACGAGTACAAGGTGTAGACGGGCGAGCAGGAGGATTTAGAGAATCATTGGAGAGCGTCGACGCAGGGCCGGTGGCCGCACAAGTCAGGAATGGCCGTGTGTTTCGAAGTGCAAACAGATAAGAAAACAAGAGTTGTGTGAATAGGTGGATGAGCCGGGGCTGGTCAGCCGGTTTGCGCGGGGAGGTGACGAGCTGGTAGGACGGGTGCTTATACGGGCAGCGTCGACGAAGTGGTGGTGTGTATGCAGGCTGTTACACACGGCGCAGCGACGGGGGTGCCTTTTGTTGGTGTTGGTGTTGCGGTGGTATCGGTGGAGAATTGGTGTCGGCAAGAAGACGAACGAGAGAGAAGAGTGCCGACAAGCGAGAGAGATGGCAATGGCGAGAGATTATCTGGACGGATGGGGAGGAGGAGGAGTAAAAGGTATTGGAAGATGTGTGAAGAAACAAAAGAGGATGGAAACGGAAGAGAGGGAAAGGGTAACGGTAAGTAGGCGAGGATGAAGAGATTTCGGGCGCGGGCTAGACATTGGGGGGGGGGTTTGTTTCCGGGGGAGGACTCAAGAGAGGTACCTTAATAACGGACAGGGAGGGAAGGAGCCAAAGGCAAGGCAAAGGCGAAGCCAAAAAAAAAAAAAAAAGGAAAAGGCGGCAGACCACTTACGGCAGTACCTTGGTGGGCACTGAGCACTGGGTTGGCATAAATGCAGAGAGGTTCTGGAGGGCTGAGCAAAAGCTGGGCAATTTGACAGGCAGTTTAGGTACTGGGCGTGCATTAGTTGGAAGATTACGACAGTTAGAGGTACCTTGGCGTGGCGCACCATGGCGTGGTTACTGGTACAGCACTAAAATAGGCCTGGGAGCAGCAGGTTAGACGACGGCACAGGAGGGGTGACCAGCAAAGGTAAATATTACCAGGGGCAGATGGCAGTGGGCAGTTATCAGTTACAGTTTCTTAAACCAGTTAAATATCACTGCAGTTGAAACCAGCTACCACTTCAGTTAATACTACTCAACACTACAGTAAGTTCAAAGATGCTGGGTTACAACTACGGTGGGGAGAGGTCAACGCGGAGGGAGAAGAAGGGCGGGCAGCTGGCTGAGATGGCGCCGACGTTTTTTTCCCCCATTAATTACCAGTGGCCGTCCAGCAGTACTGGTACCCGGCTGACGAACAGAGATTCTTTCGGCACCCATCTTAATCATTTGCCTGACGCTGGGGAATGTGCAACAACAAGATGTGCAGCCAGACAACCAGAACATGGGCATCGTGAGCTGGCGAGTGGTGCATCACCAGCTCCAAACGCGGCAACGTGCGACATGTTTTGGTTAATGTGTGCGTGCACTGTACGCTGCTGTACTTCCAAGGTATTGATTCTATGTCTTCGCCGCAACCAGGTCTAGCAAAGGAAACACACGGGACTAAAACATGCAGCATGACATGAAAACATCCGTCATGCCGTGTGTCCTGGCATCTTTATGTCCTCTTTTCAAAACCGGAAGCCAAAGAGCCCTGACCAGCCTGTCTCGCCTGGTCACGTTTCTTTGTTGTCTTTTGCACCGCGCGCAACCCCGTGGGCGTTCCAAGGCTTCCAGCGCTAATACCCCAACAACACCAACGGCCTGCCACGGAGTTTTCAACGCAAGTACCACACTGTACCCTTACACTGTACACACCCCGGATAGCGGGGAATCCTGGCCGCAAACGAAACCGACCAAAATCCTTGCCCTGACTCGCTGCAAGCATTTACTTATCACTTTCTTTTCCGCAATCAATTAGAGGCTCCTTATCCATTGATTACTCCAATACCAGTATTCAATCCCATCACCATCTTAATCGTTGTGTAACTTTGCTAAAAATGCAATTACACCGGTCAATGCTGCTTCTCTCCTACTTTTCCTTCCCCACCATTCGTTCTTTATATTTTCTTTTTTTCGCAAACGCCCAGCGCCATGGCCATGTCTCTCCCCCTCATTTTCAGAACTCCGTATCCGTACTCCGTCCATTCTTCCACAACCTGGAACGGAGAACCAACTCTCTCGCATTATTTAGTCCTAGATTGGCGCTAGGTTCGGTCAGCTTGCGACCCGCCAACTAGGAAAAAGAGGGATAAAAACACAAAGTAACATGAAAATGAATGAAAAAAAATGGTAGCCTAGCAGGGATGCAGGTTCCTGAATGGAGTTGCCAAGAGAAACGTTTTTCATTTCCCTTTCTTTCTTGGTGAGCTGCACCCTGCGGCAGGCTAGCTGGGCGGGACCGTTCCAAGAGACATCGCCACTGGTGTTGACATGCACAATTGAAGTTTTTGGAAAATTCTTGTTTTTTCAGATGTGACAACTGTGGGGATATCACGTTGCTTTTTTCCCCCTTGTTCCTTGAGAGGCTTGAACCCTTTGACCCTGAATTTTTGTGCGTGTGTGTGTGTGTGTGGATGTTTGGTTCTTCTCGGCCTCATTATGGGTTCGATGACTGGAATGTCCAACGCCAACAAACGCCGCATGGTCGAGGCAACAAGACACAATGACAACAGAGAATATGGGAAAACAAACTCCCAGAATAAAGTCATCAGACACAAATCGTCCATTACTTTTGTTACTTTATTTCAACATGCCATAAGTGGTGGGCTCACTTTACTCGACGCAGTGGAATTTAGCCCAACTTAATGCTAGCAACACCACGAAAATAGCTGACATGTAGATATTATATAGCTAGGGCCCGCCTCTTATGGCGCAATTGCAGAAAATCAGTCTCCGCTGTCGAGATGCATCATGTAACCCATTTCTCCGAGTCGTCCTGCTCGCCGTCTCCATCTTCCGCAACGCGCAGCCAGTCGTCGGCCGAGCCATAAATGGCCTTCCGTCCCTCCTGACCTGTCTGTAGGCGAGGCAAAAGAGCTGCACAGCAACTTGGAAGCGGTGGGTGCGCAAATTTACTAGCTGCAGCATAGGCATGCAGGCCCGTTGCCGTTGTTCCAGATGCGCTCGATGGTGTGGTGGTGTGGTGACCCCTCCGGGCCTCCGGGCCTCCGGGTAACCATAACGGTGCGAGGTGGTTTGACATTATATTTTAGATGGGCGTCGTGGCCATGGCGTACATTGAATACATGCGTCGTGATGCAAGAGCAACGGAACCCTTGCGCCGGCCGACCTGCCAACTTGCTGCAAACCATCTGATCCAATCACTCCACAGCGGTACATCGTCAACCTGCAAGGCCACCTATCACATCTCTAGTTATCCACTCCAGAAACCAAGCCTCATCCCTTCAGCCCTCCCTCCACGACTCTCCTGCTTGGCATCCCAACCTGTTCTTCTCCCTCCAACTATTCTCATTCATCTAGACTCCTCGTTCTTCTCGACGGCACTATCGGCAAACCCCCTCCCCTCCCCCTCCACAAGTCCAAGCCATCCTCGGAAGCAGCCCATCACCCCGACCCGTCGCCATCTTAACGTGCTAATGATAAAGCTTCATCTCTGCCCCGTCTGGCGTCGCTATCTTTCCTCTTCCCTTTCGACCGTCGCGCCGCCTTGCTCTTCCTGTCATGTCGGCCGCAAGCCTGTCCCATAGCAACCTTGACAGCACATCAAACGCCCCGGCCTTGCACCGTCTTCTCATCATGGCCAAGTCTAAACCCCGGCAGCAAATCTCCGATTCGCAGATGATGCGCCAAAAGGCCCCAGTTGTGCATATATGCCCGTTTGTACATACTGCATAGGGACACGTTCTCCGTTGAAAATCGTTCCAGCGATTGCGTTGACGATCCACCTGCCCGTATTTCTCTGCGGCGGCGGGTCTAGAATGTTTGCGATTGCGAACCCGCTACCCCCCGATTTCTCCCGCAATCGCCTCAATCGCCTCACTACAAGTTGTTAACAGTTCGGACGAGGCTTCAGTTTTCGGAGCTTCCTGCCTAGTATCATTCTTTGCATGCTGATATCGAGAGTGGCCCTGCTCCAACGACACCCCTCTTTTCACGCGGCACCGAGGCGTTTTTATCCAACAATCCTTTCCAACAAAGGGTCCTCGATGCCACCCTCTCACCAGTCGACACACACATACTCAGTACACACATACCGCCACATTTGCTAGAATATTTTCAATAGCCAGACGCAACAACGATTCGCTCATCCGAGTCAGCGACACGTTGGCGAGCAAGAGGTCCAGGCACCATCCCTGCATGGCTTGCTTGCTGAGTACTAGGCCCGCGCCAGGCACGCCCTGCTACCATCACTCCTCGTGCCAATGAATGGTGTCATTGCTCCCCGTGTGTGTTTGTCGCCATCTGCGTCGCGCTCAAACTAGCGCTTCTCACCGCCATCGCCGAGCCATCTCCCTTGCCGAAATGAATGTGTGATGCATCCTCAGGCAATACGACTGCAAGAGACTTTCTACGTCGACATTCCTGGCAGCTGTTTCGCAAACAGACTTTTTGGGCAAAAGCTTCTGGGTGTGGTTTTCCCCTTCTCCCAACACCAAGGCCCGACCCTCTTTGCTTCCCGCCCGCAGTGGAATCGAGGCGCGTGAGTGCGTTGCGTGGCGGCTCGATCCAAACCAAGAGAGCAGGGTTTCGCATCCGTCTCAGGTTTGGCGGCACGAACGAGCCTTACGATTAGACACCTCTGTCTCGTTGGCACGTCGCCGTCGTGGCTTGTTGATAGTCGCACAAGCTAGCCTCCAACCAGCTTAGCCATCGGCAGCTTGAGGACAAGATGCTGCAGTAGGTTTAGGTCTCGACTCACGGGCGAAGCAGTCAAGCCACAGTTCCATCTTTTTCGCTGGCAATCTTGATGCATTACGAGTGCATTGGCGCAAAGGGAGGGAAAAAAAGGTAAACGACAGCACGGCGCTGCTCTTTCCGTCTGGAATCAAGAAAGCCAGTCCACCAAAGCCATGTTGATGTGCATATAAACCCACCCTTTCTCTCCGCTTATACCTTGGTACTTAACCAGCCTTGCATCCATATCGGAGAATGCGGAACTTGCCTCGTACTTGTGCAGTCTTCCATTGGTCGACTTGGAGGAGCAGAACTGAGCAACTCGACTCGAAACAACCACAGACCAAGTGTGCATCGTATATTTACTCTGTTGAATGCCCATTTTTATCAATCAAGAAGACGCCACGGGATGGATCTTGACCTATTAGCCTCATCCCCCGCCCCTCCTGGTCGCTGGCATATCAGGCCTTGCAGCAACAGTCACGCCAAGTGCATATTAGCTCTGCGTGGCGCTGCTAACGACATGGATGGCCACAGCGCCCGCATCTGTACAATGCACCAGGCTTGGGGCTCGTTTTTGCCTTGTTGCCCTTTGCGCTCTCGTACAGATTAGTTTTTCTTGACCCCTCGTTGTTACAAACTGTGACATGATTGACAAGCACCGTGCACTTGACCAAGAATAGGGGAAGAAGAAAGGGTCGTTACGGCCAGCCAGGTTATACTCGCGGCTCCAAGGCCGGTAAGGAGTCTGACAAGGCCACGGGCTCGTCTGAGCGATATTTATCGTATTCTCAGGTAAGAAAGAAAAAAGACGATAATTTTACCCATTTCTCATACGCAATTGGCATGCGCCCACACGCCATCCATTCTTCTCAGACTCTCACAGACACACCCCCCTGCAACCATTCCACCTTTGCTCCCGGGGACCAGAGGACGATTTAACTGCCGCCGGCGCATAGTCCCCGGGACATTGTTGACAATGGGTGGATGGGAGCCTCAGATTGCGGTGCAGGAAGCGACAGCACAGCGATGCACTGCGCATTTGCCAAATGCATGTACGCTGTAATGTAAGCTGTGACGTGGATGTGTGGCGTGGTTTTACTCTGCATGAATCAGTACTGAAAATATCTATTTGCGATATTCGCCGAGCCAGCCCTCGATTCTGGACTCGCGGCGTAGTATTCCCGTCTGGAAATGGCCATCTATGCGATATGCGAACATATATTGCTGCACAAGCTAGTAATGATAGCTTGATAGTTTCCCCGTGTGTGTGTGTGCTCTTTATCAGCACACACACACAAATACGCCATCGTCGTCGGCCCGGCGAACCAGGGGCGGGGGGCGGGTAGATAAGTAGTAGGGTCTAACCTTGTCATGATAAGAAGAACCTGCAGATTGGGCGCTACACTGCTCTCCGATGTGCGGAACAAGCTTCGGTGTGTACACACAGCATGGGCGATAAAGGAGACACGCACATACATAGATAGGCAAGTGTGCTGCCTTGGCTTGTGCGGGGGAAGGTTTGTGACCGAATGGATGATGCGGCAGAACGCGGGGAAGTGTGCGTGTGTGTGCGTGATTGGAGAGCTCATACAGCCTCGCGATTGCGTGTTGCCAAGTAACTTAAAGGAGCTGTCCAAGAAAAAGATTTTTTTTTTTTTAAGTCGACTTGCAGATTAGGCGAGATCGGCACAAGAACAAACGATCGCGACAAGCAGGGATGCTTAGCCCCCCATGGACATGGATGATCTGATATTGACAGGACGTGAACCATGGCCCAAAACGCAAATGAGTTTATCTCCTCGTTTTCATCACTCGGAATAATGGGGGAAAAGAGGAACAAACGCTGTGCTGTTGCATGACTACGAGTCGGCCATCTGGTCTTTACCGCTTGCTGGATATACCCAACGTATGAGACCCGTTGTTGGCATATGAGACACCAAGAAAATCAAGCAAAAACTTGACCTAATGACTTGCTGTTGCTTGAGAGTGACACGTAGAGAAAGAGGGTCATTGCTGGCTAAGCTCCTCCTACCTTGACCTCGATGAACAAACCACGTTATCAATTGCACACCCCCCGTTCTAGTTGAGATGGGCCCGACTCTGCAGTGTAAACCTCTGCGTGATACGCTGGACAAGAGGCGCATCCGAGATAGCAACAATGAATTACGAGGGCTGATAGCGACCGCGACTGCACACTAGAAGCAAGTTGGCCAAAGGAAAAAAAAGGCACCGGAGAGAGCAGCTGACCATAGTCTTGCTCGTAGAGCTGCGACGCGGTGCGCATGCCGGCTGCCCTTTTTCGCATGCGCATGGCTACACCAAAAAGAAGTTCCGTCGTAGATTGGTTCAGTTTTGACAACATTTTCCGTTGAGCGGTCTACAATATGATCTGCAACGAAACATTTACGAGGAAAAGGGGGGGGGGGGGGGCAGGAACTCGAGGCTGCAATAGCGAGATACCGTGTCACTTTCACACCCCCTCTATATGGTTCACTCAAAACGTCAACACTTGCTCTACATATACGATGCCACTAAGCACAATATCACACCACATAAACTTCATAGGCCGTCGGATCCTAAATACGCGGCAAAGCGTCGCTAATTCCCTCCGTAACTTATCGTGGCCAGACGCCGACACAATCCTTACAGCCGCCCGGAACCGCCGTCCAAAATGAGAACTTTTACCGTGCCTGGCACGATCCCATCGTCAAGATGAAATGTACGGCAACCTTTGCCGCACCTCAACTTGTGGTTTTTACGCTGTTCAAGAGACATCCAAACTCGTCTCAACTGTTTGCTGGTATTGGTTAAATATCCGATGCAGTGGTGAAGAACGCGGGGCCCGGACTGGCAGTTGTCGTCATCAAGAGGCCTCTGATCGGCGGCACAATTCACGTCTTTCGTTTTTTTTTCTCCCCGCCATTTGTAGAGATGGAAAGGAGTTTGGACAAACAAGAGGCCTTGTCGGTGGCGGCCCGTGCTGTCCACAACTGCCAAGTCCAATATAAAATGCCAACGAAAGAGTCTGTCACGAATGCGTCATTCATCGCAACACATGAGTACACTGTGTCGTGGCTGCGACGCCACTCTGTTTGTCAGAGGGGTTGTTTCCGACCAAGACAGGTAATGCGTGGTTAATTCTGCAAAGCAGTTGGCCTGAAAAGGAAAAACCGGCCATCTATTAATGCAAGTACTGGGCTCATGTCGCATGGCCTGTTGATAATGAGCTGATATTCAAGTCGAGGAGCATATATATCCAAGACGTGGCTGCAGTTGCTCAAGAGACGCCCTGTTCCCGGCACTGCCCACCATACAAGGTATATGTGCTCTCTAGTTTTGACCCCGAGCTCACTCCCTCTGATATATTTTTTCCATACATATTCTAGATGATGCTCGGTTTTCCGTTTCCCTCATCCCAGGTCAAAAATTGCCACGCGTCGGCGCAGGCACGCACTGCAAAAGACTGTGCAGCTTCGTAATGCATTGATCAATGGATTGGGCGTGCCCGTTTCAGCTATTCTTTCCCCAAGTAGACGTCAAACCCATTCTTGCCCTCAATTCGACGTTTCGCTGCTCCATCCATCTGCTTCGGGCCATCGACTTGGCCCTTTTCCAAGAATCGTCTCTGTGGCGTGCCACATTTATGCCCATCAAGTCATATATGAACCGAGACAATATCTTTGGTTACCGCACCTCGCTTATATTTCCTCCAGCCACCACAGCAAACGGAGCGTCGTCTCTGCTTCTCCTGCATTCCGCAACTCCCGCAAACTTTTGTCTTTTTGCGGCGTATATCAATCATGTCGGGTGACGCTTCCAGTGAGATTGCCGTCTTTTCTTGGAAAATTGCGCCAGGTTCTACAGTTGTGTGACGGATAGGGCCAGAGGACACCATCTGCCCATACCCTGGCTCGTGCTATACCACTCAGCATATCCAACAATAAGGGGGATGCATTACTTCCGTTTGACGAAGTTCCTCGACGTAGAGAGGCAGCTTCGCGCATCACTCGTTCTCGCGAGATGGTCTGACTCTAGGTGAAAAATGTTCAAGAGCGAGGCGCAAAGGCCACCGACGGCGGGACGCGGAAGCTGGCGCAAAACATGCGCTTCGCCGGCGCCACGTCGCGTACCTCGTGAATCGACACCTGGCCGTCGACATTGGCGTCACCCGGCACTAGCCGGACGCCAATTTCCTTTTCGATGCGGTCGCAAATGTCGTCAAGCGGCGTCGCGTCGTCGGCCTTGACGGCGAAGCAGTGCGCGTGCACCAGCGGCAGCCGCGTCGCCGTGTGCGGCGCAAACAGCGCCTCCTGGCCGTGGTAGATGCCGCGAAAGTTGTGCAGAAACTCGAGCGCGGACGCCGGCAGGTTCATGACGAAGTGAGCAACGGTGGGCGGCACGGGAACGCGCGTGGCCGCCGGACGCGGCGCACCGGCCTGCGCCGCGGCGGTGCGCGACACTTTGCGGCCCGGAAGCACGGCGGCGTCGCCGCGCCGTGCGGCCGTGAGCACGTCGTCGCACGTTTGCCGGATAAAGTCGTGGCCGTCGGCGTTGAACGGCCGCACAAACTCGCCGACCTTGTTGCGCTGGATAGTGTCGGTCAGGTAGCGGTAGCTCGCCGGGTTCTTGTCGTTGGCCCAGACAAAGACGCCCTTTTTGCCTGCGGGCACGGCAAAGGGGCCGATGCCGGCCATGACGTCGGCGACGACCTCGCCGGGCTGGAAGAGCGCGACAACGCGCTGGTGCTCCGTGCCGAGCTTGCTGTTCCAGTACACCTTGGCGTAGTCAAACTTGAAGTGGCAGCCGACCTCGCTGACCTCGACCTCGAGGTCGTCGGGGCCGGCGAGCACCTCGTACGCAAAGGTGCGGAACTCGCTCTCGGTACCGACATTGTCAATCTTGTTGATGACGGTCCTGATACCGGGGTTCTTGTCTATGATGACTTGAGCAATGATGTGCTTGTATGGTAGGTACTGGTCACGAAGGTTGAGGTGAGCTGCCTTGTTAGCGTGATATCCTCGGGGACTGGTGGATGAGCTTGACCTACCAACATGCCCGGCTGTGTTGAAGCCAGAGGGTATCTCGTTTTGTAGATCCTCGGGGAGTATGCTTCTCATCACATCAACTACATAAGTCAGCAATGTCCATGAGGGGCTCGCGAGCATCTCACCGTAGCTCCATAAGTTGTAGTTGATATCAATGTCATATGGAATAACCTTGAGGTCGCCTATTCTCGAGGACTCCTGAAGCTCTCGACTCCAAGTTAAAGGTTCTACGCAACAGTCAGTCCATCTCTCTTGTCCGCTCAACGTGCAACCTTACCCTGTGGCTTTATGTGACTCTTGAGCACAAGACATTTATTGCCTTTGGCGGCCAGCGCCGGGTCCGGATCCGGAGCCACCTGCTGGAAGCCTTGCAGAATAAAGAGCTCCTTTGTGAGCTCCAACTCCTTTCTATATTTTGACAACAGCTTGTTCTCCCGCACAGACGCAGCCGCCGAGGGTATTGTCCGCGCAAAGAGCGCCCTGTCCAGGGTTTTGGCAGCCCTGGCCGCGACTGGGGCGCGAAACAGGATCATGTCTGCGGCTGGCGAAGCGTCCTGAGAAGTATTAGATTCTCCTATTCATATGTTTTGCTTGGCAAGCGGCATGCGCTTGCCGTCTTCTCTGCTCACCTCCATGTCTGGCAATGCTTGCAGGGATGAATCAGGGTCTTGAAATTTTGGTGGCACGCCGCAGCTATTGCCTCAGGCCCCACCTAAGTTTACCGTCTACAGTCATCGTGAGCCTGATGGCGATGTGGACGAAATTGACGGTATGAAACGAGAATCCTGTATCTACGAGAGCGCAGCGCAACTCAATTACATATGACTTTCACTTTTTTCGATCCAGGGTGCAATGCGTGGTTAGATTCCTCCCCACCATCCATAATCTGTATCTGTATACACTACCTAACTACTCACACTCCCCCCACATGCGAGGCTGTCACTTACATCACCACTTTCTGGCAACGTGAATTTCGAAAATGTCCAGAAAACGCACTTTGGATGCATTTTTCGCGACGTCTGCAAAGAAACCACGTGAATCCGATGCGGAGCCGGTATGTCAGGATCCTATTTAGACGCGGACGTCGCTTACTCCAGCAGGCGTCAGCTTCAAAGCACAGCGCGTATCCATTTGACATTGCCAACTTTCCAACTGTTCTCGCCGAGGAGCTGTCACCGCCATGCTTGCCAACAAAACCAGGCCGGATAATAAAAGACAAGCAAGATCTTGATATTCTTTACTTTGACCCGTTTGTGCCCAAACCGCAGGCTCGCCAGCTCTTTGAGTTTCTGAGGGCCGAACTGCCCTTTTATAGGGTCCAGTATACAATTAAGCGCGGCGGCATTGAAAAGGATATAAGGACGCCTAGGTTTGTCTTCCGGACGACACCCATGTCATCCTGCTAACGTAGTAGATGGACAACTGTCTTCGGCCTAGACGATACGTCGCGATTCAAAGACGGGCGCGTCGTCGACGCCAAGTCTGAAGTGCTGGTTGCAGATGGTCGCTACGATCGCTACCCGCCGCGACCAATTCCACAATGCCTTGAATTATTGCGCAGATCGACAGAGGCTGCCACAGGATGCACCTTTAACTTTTGCCTTGTCAATTATTATGCTTCTGGTGCCGACAGCATCTCCTATCACAGCGACGACGAGAGGTTCCTGGGCCCAGATCCTTCAATTGCTTCTTTCTCGCTAGGTGCCCAGCGTGACTTTTTGATGAAGCATAAGACGGCTCCTGAAAGTCTCAAGCTCGCCTTGGGTAGCGGAGCCATGGTATTGATGCGCGGAACAACACAGTCGCGGTGGCTGCACTCTATCCCGAAGAGGACCGGCAAGAATAGTGAGGACGGAGGCAGGATCAACATCACCTTTCGTCGAGCTATGACAAAGGATGGAACCGAAAACTACTACAACTATAATGTTGGACGTGGGCCAGTGTACCGATGGGACAAGATACGAAGAGAGATGAGACAGCGCAATGAAAAATGAGATTGGTATACCGATGATAATGAGAGGAGTGAGGCCAACACTCTGGGTATCTATTTCCCGCGGCGAAATTGAGCATTCGAGAAGTTGCGCAGAGCCTTGACAAAAACTTGGTAGCCAAAAGACTCGTTGTCCTGAAGGCAGAAAATCTCTGTGAGACGAATTTGCCACGGGGGGTAGCCGGAGAGTTCGACGTAGGGGCTGAAGAGAATCAACAGGTTCGGCTCAGGCATGATGCCCTCTGATAGTTCGGCGTCGATGAGATCCATAGAGATGTCGCGAGGTGACAGCTTGCCCTTCTGCGACATGTCGGCAAGAGTTCGGGTCAGGTCAACAACAGATTCGCGACCATCCTGCGCAGAAATCAGGTGAAGTCGCAGCTGGCCGGCAGGATTTGCGCTCATCGAAGCGGGCGTAGAGACTGCCTCGCGGTGCGGTGACGTGACGGAAAGAGAAGGATGTTCTGTTCCAAAGTAGAGTGCGAATTTGGCGAGTATGGCCTCGTAGACGCGGGGCATGTGCTTCTTGAGAATTCCTAGACACTGTTGGCGACAATAATTTCGCATGGGCTTTTTAATTCTTACCAGTCTTTTCGTAAATGGAAAGCATCGGGATTTCGGCGCAGGCAGTCCAAGTCGCCAGCTCAGCCGCCTCGTCAATCAGACGCTCAAGATCGGCCTTGGGTCGCTTATCCTCCTCGGCGCGCAAAACAGCACTGAGGTGATTCGGCTTCTTCGGCAGTCCAGCAACATCCCGGCGAATATATTCTGGAGTTCCATGGTGATAGTACAGAATGGACGATATTTGGTAGCGCACAATGTTCCACGCCTGTCGGAGACGGATGTAAAGGGAGAAGATGCCATGCATGATGGCAAAGACAAAGACGAAGAGCGCATTCTTCAGGAAGCGGCGCACGCCTAGGTGCGATTTCTTTTGGTTGTTCTTCTTCGACACGGGCGGGCTATCGTTGATAGGAGGCAAATGGGCCTGCACCGTTAGGACAAATATTCGCGATGACGTCGAGCCGACGTACCTTGATCAACCGTGCCCTCTCCTGCTCGCTCAAGAGCGTATGGTTGGACTTTGCGTCGGCGCGATACGCCTTGCGGGCATTTGCGGTGACAGGCATTTCGAGATTGGAGGCAGACGAGGGGAAAAATGGCGATGAGTAAGAAGAGAAAAGAAAAACAAAGAGAAATAGCAGGTCAAGAGTTGCAAGGGAAAAAGTGTTGCTGTCCAAAAGATTAGCTAGCGGCAAGCTGAGCATGTGCTTGCGTCTGCTCAGTGTGGCGCAGGAGCCACAGAGTCGTGGGGCTGAGCCGTCAACGCGCCTCCGCTATCCGAGAAGCAGTGCAGTGACGCAGTGACACCCGCATCTACACGACAGCGCCAAGCGGCATTAGATCCCCAGGACTGGGATAACCGCGGCAGTTTCAAGTAGAACATTGACGTGTCGGCACATGTAGACAACCGGGCTGCGCCCAAGCCCGCGTCTTACCATGGACCGAACCAGCACCGGGGCCAAGAGCCTCTTCCCAAAAGGCCCCAGCTTCACCCTGGAGAACTTCTCCAACAAGGATTTTATCGTCCGTGACTTTGTCGACAGCTTGGCGGAGAGCGCCGTGCCCATCAATCGAAGATCAGGGCCAGCGCAACCGGCCTTTGACGCGAAGCCGTTAATTCGAACCTTTGAGAGTACGCGCGATCGACCTCGCCCCCGCGCCAGGCCACCGCTAACAATTGCCAGATGCCCTGAGCCAGTTGGCCATCCTCGGAGATGAGCTTCAAGAAAAGGAATCCGAACTGTTATCACAAGTGCGACGCGCTGAAATACAACACGACCAGACATTGGACACCCTAGGCAGGAAGCTCGACCAGTCTATAAGCTCATTTGAGGCTCTCGACGGAACTGTGGCATCAAGCAAGACGAACAACTACTCGACGAAAAAAGAGGCTGATGGCGAAGGCAATGTTGCTGTTCAAATTGGTGAAAAGCTAGAGGATCTGGACCGAAAGCGACGGCGTGCGCAGGACGCCCAATTTCTCATCCAGTGCTGGAGCGAAATCAGCGACACCGGCCACCTTGCGTCGCTGGAGGATATTCGCCGACAAGGTGGTGCTGAAAATAAGATTCGTTGCGCTGTCATTGCTCGCCAGCTCATGCGCATATCCCAGCAGCTTGACCCTGCCTCCTGGGGTCATGCCAATGGCCACCGCAGGAGCTCCATTGGTAACGGCAGCGGAAATGGCAATGGGAACGGAAATAGCAACGCTCCTGGAACCAAAACGCACAACACGAGGGAAATTCTCGAAAAGTTTTGCGAGTCGCTCGAGCAAGATCTACTACAGCAGTTCAACGACAGCTATCGCAAGCAAAACTTTGACGACATGATGGAATGCGCCAGGGTGCTGTACGATTTTAATAGCGGAGCGAGTGTCATTGCGACGTTTGTCAACCAGCACCAGTTCTTCATTGATCGCGACCAATTGATGAATGATGAGGTTGTTGCTGATACAGATATATGGGAGCCTATTGCGGACCCTGATGCTACTCCCCCCGGTGTTGAGGCTAGCTTGCAGTCACTCGTTGATGAAGTCAAGATTGTCATGCAAGAAGAATCATTCATCATCAAGCGAGCTTTCCCCTACTACGAGACCGTCTTGACAAAGTTTATCCAGCGTGTTTTCCAACAGTCGATCCAGCAGCGTCTAGAAAAGGTACTGGACAAGGCCGATACTGTGTCATCGCTTGCCTTTTTGCGCTCACTTCACTCGTCCCGCAGTTACATCAGCAGCTTGGTTGAGGATCTCAAAACCCATGGTCTCACTGAGCATCCAGAGCCATGCTCAGGCCAGATTGCACAGGCTCTCGACCAGCAACTGGACGAGTTGTTTGTCCCTTATCTGGTTGGTAACCTCTACATTGAGAGAGAAAAGAAGAGCATCGATGAAATGTACAGCTCGCTGCTATTCAAGTTTACAATGTATCATTCGCGCAAGAAGAAGGCACCCACCGGGTTCATGGCGTCCCTCGCTCAACAGGGTACACAGCTCATGGCATCTGCCAAAGACGCCTACTTGGAGCGTCTCGAGTCGTCAGATTTGACACCTACACAAAAGGCGACCATGTTGCGCGTCGCCGGCATTGCAGAAAAGGACAATAAGAATGAGATCGAGCTCTCCGAAGACGACGGGACACTGAGTGTGGCCAACGCCAAGCGTATGCTCAAGTGGCTTGCTGAGAGTGTACAACGTACTCTGGAGCTAGGAACCGCGGTCGAGACACCCAAGGACATGAGTGTCTTCTTGAACCTGCTGCTCACCAACATGGGACAAGTCTATGTTCAGACGGCACTGGATGCCGCTCACATGCAGGCCACCATTCTAGAAAACTCCAAGACAGAGCCTGACATGTCGTATCTGCCAGCAATCCGCCCCGCTGTCACCATCTCCGCCATCATGGACCGCTTCATCAGTACGGTGCTCACTCGTCTCGCCGAATCCAACACTACTGTGCGCAAGAGCATGGAGGCGCAAAAGAAGATGGCCATTGACGATATCGAAAAGAAGACGAATGCCGTCATCAACATCTCCATAGACGTCATTGTCAACTACATCGCCAAGACGCTCGGCGGCCAAAAGAAGCAGGACTTTCGCCCCAGGGACCTCGAGCTCGAGTCGCTGCAGACGCCCACCTGCCTGGCCATTTGCAACTTTCTCGGGCGCGCCGAGAAGCACGCCTCGGCCGCCATTGACGGCCCCAACCTCGAAAAGTTTTTGAGCGAGCTCGCGACGGAGCTGCACCGGCTGCTGTTTGACCACTTTAAAAAGTTTCAGGTCAACGCCACGGGCGGCCTGATGGTGACGCAGGACATTGCAAAGTACGTGTCCATGATGCGCGACTGGCCGCTCGCCAAGGATATCGGCCTGGCGGTCGAGCTGCTCACCGAGATTGGCTCGCTCTTTATTGTCGGCGCCGAGGCGCTCCGCGAGAAGTCGAGGGGCCTGGTGCCCGGTCAGACGGCTGCCCGGGGCAAGCTCTCAAAGGCGGATTTCAAGGCGTTTGTGCAGCGGCGCGACGACGCGTCGTCGGTGGGCATTCAAAGCATGTTGGCTGGTTTATAGCGACTGCATCTTTTACAGCAAATGTACGATAATGAATGCAAAGATAGGACCCCCAAACCAAAGTATGACATTTTCCGTGACAAATTGGATTTGACGTTGTTGTGATGATCTACATCTCTATGGTATATCGAGGCCTGCAGGCGCCCATACTATTATTACACACGCTTTACTTTTCCACCTCTGGCTGTACAAGTTCTCCAATGCCCTTGCTGTCCTCCATGACCTTCCTGGCCTCGTCCTCGGACAGCTCCAGATCCTCCATGATGAGCCGGACGCCCAGCTCCGCCACCAGCACGGCCTGTATAAACGCAGCGGACCCGCGACCCGCAATGACCCTGTCGTCGACGGCGCGGTCCTTCAGCGCATCGCCAAATGTCCTCACGAGAAAGTCGCACATGGCGTTGAAGCCGCGCGGGCCGTAGTAGCCCGGGTTAAAGTTTTCGTCGCGGCGCAGCATGGTCCGCGCGGAGCCCTCTTCCACATTACGCGCGTGCGCCTCGCGAAAGTGCGAGCCGCGGCCGTCGACAATGACAGAGTGCAGGTGCTCGCGGTGCGCGGCGAAGCGCGCCTCGGAGGCGTCCCAGTCAATGGTCGGGTAGCCGAGCTCCCGCCACGTCTGCTCGGCGGCGCGCTGCTTGTGCAGCTGGCAGAAGCGCGTCTGCATGCGCACGTTGAGGCGCCTGCCGTGGAAAAAGTCGTCGAGCAACGCGCTGTCGACGGCCTCGCCGCACCAGGGGCACTTGGCCGACGACGGCGGCGGCAGCAGCTCGGGGGGCTGCTCTGGCACCTTGAGCGTGAATCGCTCGCCGTCCTCTTCGTCGTCGTCGGAGAGCTTGGCCTCGTCTTGCGCGTCGTTGATGGGTGATTTGCCACGCGGTGATCTGCTCAGAAAGTCTCGCGGTAGTTTAAATACGGCCCGTGGTGGCGATGATGGCGATGAATTCCTTTTGCCCTTTTTGGAAAATCTCAGCGGCGCAAGAATGCTGTCCTCACCTTCGCTGTCGGCGTTGCCGTTCAAATCGGTCAAGAGTTTCTTCGGAGAGCTGCCAGGGGACGATAGTATTCTCTTCTCTGGCACAACAATCCTTGATAGTCTCTTCTTTTTCGGACTCTCTAATGAACTGGGAACGTGAATCTTGTTGCTGCCTTGTGATGAGCCTGGCCATGTCAGTGATGCACAGCATGAACGCCTGGTAACGCAACAAACCTGGCTGACTACTTTGCGAGCTTCTTGTGCGCTTTCCGTACGTAGTTTTGACTCGCTTTTGACTTGACGGGCCAAATTTTTTCATCAGATGGCTCCCCGGCTTTAGCTTTTCCTTGGGTTGTGGACGTTCAGGCTCAGGTTTCTTTAATACCCTTTGCCGTTTCGGCAAAGTATTGTTGGATTGTGATAATTTCGATGCAAATTCAGTCGACTTGATGGCGGCCCTCTCTAATCTTTCATCCGCCGAGCTATCAAAGTCGCTGTCCAGCGGCGACGGTGGTCGTCGGAGTGAGGCTTTGCGCTTGGGAGAGGCGGCTCGGTCACTGGATTTAGCAGCCTGAACCGTCCCCTCGCTGAGCGAGTCCTCTCCGTTATCTGAGGACTGCGGCGGTTCATCGTCGGCAACGGGAGCTTTCGGCGGAGCCTTCGTCGCTCGTCGCGGGCGATTGCCCACAGTCTTGAGCAAGCCGGGAGCGTTGGCGGTCAAGCCGACTCGTCTACTCATAGCTGCGGAGGGCACAGGCGGATTCTTGGCGGATCGGAATGACCAAGGCACCGGCGTAATTGCAAGCCTCAAGTATCAGCTATTGCATCCTGGGCAGCGGCCGTTGCTGACAATGGCGCACCAATTGATTGCAAACGACTTGTCGGCCGCGCTGAGAGACGCGTCGTGCAACGCCGTCAAGCAGGTGGGGCCATGCGTACTACACGACAACTCGAAACCAGGTGCCGAGATCAAAGAAATCCCACACCGATTCACATCTTAGTGCCTTGTTGCTCAATAAACAGTAATCAATGACTAGATAATAAATCAAAGTCTTTTCTAAATCTCACCTGCTAGGTATTAATTGATCTGCATTATGTTCCTGGGTGTGGCGCTATCGACTTGGCCAAAAGTGGTGGGGTTGGCAGCGACAACCCCTAAGTAGACCTCCAGAGCCGCTTTGTCACAGCTTCAACGAGCCATCAACACCTGAACAACGGGGAGTTTAGTGTATGACACAATGGCGCTCAACAGGAAATATGCAAATTTGCCGGATTTGGTATGAATGCAGCTCTCGCAGCAAGTTCAGGGTTAATCATGACATCGCAGGACCTTTCAGCTCCCGACATTTACGAGACGCCCGAATTGACAGACGACAACTCGACGATACCTGTGCGTACACCTCCGCATAGCTGATCGAAGCCTCTCTAATGATTGACAGACCGCTGCAGCGCGTACACAATCGGACGATGAGTTTTACGACGTCGATGACGACACAGAGGCCATTTCGCGCTCCAGACTACGCATTGGCGAGGCTCGCTCGCGATTCGAACCCGCGGCTGTCGACACGGCTGGTGTAGACTTTTCTGATCGCGTTGATGGCAAACGCAAGTCATACAAGGCCTCGAGTCGGCGCCAGCGCATCCTGCAGGACGGCACCACCGAACTCGGCGACCTGTCCGACGATGATGATGAGGAAAGCCTGGAGCGACGCATTGCGCGTTTGACACGCGAGGTACAAGAGGCAAAAGACGAGTATGCCACGATCAAGGGGGGACCGGATGCGCACGAGGATACGCGGCTGCAGTCTCTCAGCGACTTGCTCACCAGCATGTCGATGCCTAGCGCCGTGACCGGCGAGACAGCGACAGTCAACACAACCACGGCCGACGAGGGCGCGACAGAGAAGGAAATTGGAGGCCCCACGTATACTATAGCATACGCGCCGACATACGAACAGACTCACGCCCTCGCGAAAGCTGCCGACTTTGACCGCCGGTTGCTAGCCCTCGAAAAGGGCCTGGGCATCAGCTTATCCGTGTCTGCCGAAGCCGGCGAGGGCGGGCTGCCGCGCGCCATCCTCCCTACGCTCGACAACATGGACAAACAGATTGCCACGCTCGCGCAAGCCTCCACCGCAAACCTGGATGCCATCAGCCGCCGCGTGCGCACGCTGGCCTCGGACCAGGACAAGCTCAACGACGCCCGCGAAAAGGCCAAGGCGCTGCGCGAGGAGCTCGGCAAAGCCAGCGGATCGTCCTCGCAGGTGCAGGCGGACGATGCCGCCGAGCAGGAGACCAAGATCAACGCGCTGTACGCCGTGCTGCCGACGATTGAGAGCCTGGCGCCGATGCTGCCCCCGCTCCTGGACCGTCTGCGCTCGCTGCGCGCCATCCACGCCGACGCGGCCGCGGCCAGCCAGACGCTGGACCAGATTGAGCAGCAGCAGGCCGACATGACGTCGGAGCTGAAGCAGTGGCGCGAGGGCCTGCAGAAGCTCGAGGAGACTATGAAGGAGAGTGACTCTACTGTCAAGGGCAACATGACGGTCATGGAGGGCTGGGTGAAGGATCTAGAGGGGCGCATGGCCAAGCTGGCCTGATCATGGGTGGTAGTGAGAGCATTAGCGATACCCATTGGCAGTTCTTTGATGGATACTTTTTATACATGGAAACAGCCTAATCTATAACCAGATCAACGGTTTACAGTGTTGCTAGTGCTCGTGACGCATGCATTAACCGTACACAAGCCGCGAAGCAACGCCAATCACCCAGCAAGAGCACCCATTTCTCGCGGAGGAAACAGAGGACATGAGGTTGCACGAATCGTATTTTCTTCATCTTAACTACAATTCTATTAAAAGAGAATACTAGATGAAAATTAAAGAAAGAATCATTTTTATAATTAAGTATAACATAGTTTCATTAGATAACTAAAATACCCCCTTAGGTAGTAATAGTCTAGAACATTAAGGAAGATGCCTAAAGATAGGTAAAAATTCCACTTTGCGTTATCAACCGCCGTAACAGGTAATGTTCTGGCACCAACTGCAGGAAGCGACGTTTTGTGGCCCGAGCGGCCGTGCCCATCTATTGCGGGCCGACAAGAGGCTCGCCAGCCTTGATCTTGGCCGCGCCATACTTCTCTAGGCGGATAGCCTGGATGGTTAGGAAACCAGAGGTAGCCTGACAAGTGACTAATTAGTAAGAGCTCGACAAAACAGCGGAATGTAAAAGAATCTTACCTCAGGGCTGAAGCCCTCCAGCGAGTCCATGGAAGCTTCCGTCTCCGAGTACAGGTTGCTGCTCTCGCTGAAGCGGCCAGTGACATAGGCGTTGCCCTTGTAAGCCATCAGCTTGACGGTGCCGTTGACGTCCTTTTGAGAATAGATGACGGAGTTCTCCAGGAACTCGCGCTCGGGGCTAAAGTACATGCCTATACAGAGTTAGAAGCACGGCCAGTTCAGAAGCGGGCTCCAATTCCTCACCGTTGTACAGGCACTGAGACCACTCAGTAGTGACATTGCGGTCACGGAGTGTGCGGACCTTGGAGTCAAGAACGAGACCCTCGAGATCGATGTGGGCGAGACGGGCGATGGTTAGACCAGGGGTATCGTAGCTAATCCGAGGTAGTTAGCGTTTATGGCGTTCCATGCGATGTGTCGTCCTGGACAGTCAACGGGCGACAAGGAAGGCAGAAACTGACCAGCCACGAGACTTGAGGCCAATGAATCGGGACTCGACGAGATCGACACGGCCGACACCTGCAGAGGTCAGGTTATAATTGCGAACAAGTCAGCATGACTGTAAACTAACCGTTGTCTCGGCCAATATCGTTCAGCTTCTTGAAGATGGCCAGGGAGCCAGTGATGGTCTCGCCCGCAATCTCGAGCTTGACGGGAACACCCTTTTCAAAGGTGAGTGAGAATTCGGTGGGGGTGTTGGGGGCGTCGATGGGATCTGCGCAAACATTGTTAGCTTTGGTTCTCGTGTAGTCGAGGACAGCGCGGCTTCGTACCGACGGTGCGCATCCATAGCTCCTTGGGGGGAGCCTGCTCGACGCGCTCTAGGATACCAGACTCGTACGACGTGTGAACGAGGTTTTCTGCGAGTATGTTAGAGAGATTGTAGACAAGCTCAATAGTTTGGCGCACCATCCATAGACCAAGGAGCCTTGGGAGTTGAAGACACAGGAATGTTGTTCTCCTTGGCAAAATCGAGGAGATCTTTGCGGCCCCTGCGAAAGGTTAGAAAATTTTCCAAAGTGCATAGAATACACCATTTTCGAGATTGGCTTGAGGAGCACTGACTGGAAGCGGTTGAAGAATTTAGGCTCTCTCCAAGGTGCGATGATGGAGAGGGAAGGGTCGCAGGCCTTCCAGGCGAGTTCGAAACGGACTTGGCTATACTATGTGAGTCGATGTCTCTTGCATCTGCCGAAGGACAGCTTACTCATTTCCCTTGCCAGTCTTGAGTGAATGTTAGCTTTTGATCTGTAGCAAGGCCGATGCCGTAGATTGACAACGTCGCCATGTGCGCCAAGCTATTGGGAAGGAGATACTTACGCAGCCGTGGCTGAGAATGCTGCAGTTGTACTTCTTGGCGGCGCGAACCTGAGCGCGAGCGATGCAGGGACGGGCGAGCGAAGTGCCCAGAAGATAACGGTCCTCGTAGATGGCGTTGCCTGCGAAGGGGTCAGATAAGGTGCGGGGGAGCCGATTTCGGGGGGGCTTCGTACACTGAATGGCGCGGAAGACAAACTCATCGACGAATTCCTGCTGCAGGTTATCAATTACCATGCGCTCGGCGCCGAGAGCAAGGGCCTTCTTCTCGACAGCCTCGTAGTCCTCGTCCTGGCCGACATCTGCAAGGAAGCAGACGACGGTGTAGCCTTCGAGAATGAGCCACTTGAGAATCGTCGAGGTATCAAGACCTCCAGAGTAGGCAAGGCAAACACGCTTGTCAGACATTGTGATAATTCAGAGTGATGAAGAATTGTGTAGTTGCTGGTTGGAGTTTTTGTTCGTTTTTGAATCACAAGTAGTTATTGTAATATCAGTGGAGCCGGCCGAGCGCGGCTGAAAAGTAGGTCTAGGAATGATTCACAAGAAATCCGCCCGCGCCGCGACCGGAACCCATCCACAAATGGGAATGGAACAAGGCAAACAAAAATCCTCGAATAGCAACTAAAAAAGTGGTTGATCAAGGCTCCTTTACGCAAAATTGCACCTAATTATGTCTATTAATTAATATACCCATCAAGCAGCTATTACAAGTCACGAGACTAGTTAGCCCCACGTGATGGGTGGTCTCGTAGGCGACTTGAAAATGTTGGGCAGCCCCGTCGACTTTTCAACCTTTCTATTCCACACTCACACTTGTCTGAAAACGTAAGTTGAATTCATTTCATTCTTTGCTGCAGCACATGCCCCCCCTCGTTTGGAATGATGCCTTATAGCATGTATTACCTGACTCTACTGATGTCAAATTTATCACCAAGATCTCTGATCCAAACCCCTTCGTTTGCAATATGTCTGCTCAATAATCTCATTGGCATTGAACACTTGTGCTAACATTGCGAAAAAGAAAAACAGGAAGTCGACACAAAATAGAACAGAATTCGCTTCAATAATTCCCTCACAATGGCCGCCGCTTCTGGTCAATGCACCGTGCTGTACTTTGCGGCCGCCAGCTCCTACACGGGCAAGGAGAGCGAGGTCTTTTCCGCGCCCACGCCGCTTGGCCGGCTGCTCGCGGCCGTCGAGGCCCGCCACCCGGGGATTCGCGCCCGCGTGCTCGACTCGTGCCTCGTGACCGTCAATCTCGACTACGTAGACGTGCCCAGCGGTGATGATGAGGGCGTGCTTATCCAAGCGGCTGACGAGGTGGCCATAATTCCGCCCGTCAGCTCTGGCTGACCGAGGCTCGAACCCCTCGCTCAACAACCTTAATTCAAATCTAAAGAAAAGAGAACATTGCCGGCTGACATGGCAACAATACTCGAATGAAATATGCCGGAGAAGGTGTCCTCCCTCATCGGCCGACTAGCAACGGCTGCGTCTCGCCACCACCGCGCTGCGACTCGTCTGGCACCGTCGCCCACAATGTCCCCACGAACCGCTGCCTTGCGAGCGCCGCCCTGGTCCTGCTCCTCCTCCTTACCTGCCGCAGCGCGAGCGCGAACAGCCAGAGCAGCAGAACCGCTAGTAGCGTCGCGTTGACGGCGACGGCGGTGCTCAGTACCGTGTACGTCGAGACGCTGCACCCAAACGGCTTCGAGCGCAGTTCCCAGCGCTCGGCGCGCGCGGG
This sequence comes from Beauveria sp. NWAFU-1, assembly GCA_024472245.1. Classification (NCBI taxonomy): domain Eukaryota; kingdom Fungi; phylum Ascomycota; class Sordariomycetes; order Hypocreales; family Cordycipitaceae; genus Beauveria; species Beauveria sp. NWAFU-1. The sequence goes on from JANBXD010000003.1 coordinate 4,013,539, forward strand.
GCAAATATCCTCATTGTAGAGGGGTGCGAAAAGGGCCGGCTGCTGCTTATTGGGAACGCACGCCCACGACTGTAGAATCCGGAGGGGTCCTTCGTCAGCAACATGACAAGATATAGATGGTGTGTGCGTGGAGTCTTGATCGTGCGGGGAGAGGGGTGTGCAAGCAGGCATACGTATGGACACCACGAGCATTCAGCCGTGTTGATGCAGCGGCCGCAGTCTTGCTGTGACCAGCATCGTAGAAAGTGCTCAAAATCGCCCGTAGCGACTGTAAAGTTGTCTCGTGCCGCCTCTACGGCCTGTCGGCTAATGGAAGCATCCATGGCGGTTGATGAAAGGACGATGAAGTGACGCGGCGACTAACTGTACGGCGACTTTTTGCGGGGCTGCACAGAGACCTGATGACCTGGCAGCCTACTCAGTATGTGGCTACGCCACACAGCTGCACCAGACAACCAAATCTAAATGCAATGGGATATCATATTAATAATTGACGCTACCATGTCTGTAGTGTTATAGAATGAATATTTTGAGCGCCACTGTGCCTCTTCATACACGCCGACCTCCTCGGCTACTCAAGAAGGTAATGACAAAAGTTATAAACGATTGGCCTGCCCCATGCGGTTGATCTCGTAAGAACGCCGCATCTGCTGCTTTAGCTTTCTCATGTCTGCCCGTCGCTGACGAGCCCATTGTTTCTTGTCTACCGGAGGACTGACCGCGAGCGTTTCCAACGTCATGAGATCCGCTAAGAATCGGCGAATGCGAAGACCAGTTTGGTTGCGCACAAATGCGTCCACTTCCTCATCGCAGGCGGCAGATGCTGCAATATGAAGACCCCGAAGTACATCACGATCAGTAATCTCCCTGTCATCGAAATCAATGTCAGGAGAAAACATAAACTGTGACATGGACGAAGTACGTCGAGGGATGTTTGGTCTGGCATTCGCTCGCGACGGCACGCCCCTGCTGCTCCTGCAGCAAATACTAATATGGTCGGCAAGGTCGTCCCGCAGTTCTGGCCGCCTGAAAGAAGTGGTTTTGTCGTTTTTTGTACCATTCATGGCCTCTTCAACAGCTGCCTTCAGGTCTAGAGGTGTCGCTTGATGCAACGTCCTGTCGTATTGCTTGGACGTAGTTTCGTGCGGTATACGCCTTGTGTGACTTGAACGCTTTTTCTTGCTCGGGGAACCACCCGGTTGTGCGACTACAGCACGTGGGTGCGGCGAGCGCCGCCTGACAATGACCGGGGCCTTTTTTTTGTCTTTGTTACCTGGCCGTGAAGGCAGCATTTTGGGGCTGAGCGCATGATTTTCAGAACTCGGGATTTCCTGTGATGCAGGCGGCCCTCCAGTAGGCTCAACATCGAATAACCCAACCTCCGGCCGAGGCGGTCGTTGAGGCGGCACGGGCGGGGGTGGCACGGGCGGAGGGGGGCCGATGCCTCCATGAAACTTTGGTACCGGGGCAGTGGGTAACTTCCGGGGATGAGCCCGCCCTTCTTCCGTGGCCGTGGAAGGACTGTGGTCGAAGCAATGGAGACAGTGTCTTCTCGGCCTTTTGTCTATATTTGCCTTTTCTCTTTTCTTCTTTTTCGGAACTTCGTCAATCATCGCATAGCGCCACTCGTCCATGCCATTAGAAGGCGCAAAAGAAATTTCGGTATTCGGGCTATCACTGGGGATCGTATCATCGAATCCATCTACTTGTGAAGGTCCTCGTACAGCAGGCTTGGGATGGTGAGGCTTGCTAGACGGGCCTGCCTCTGGCGGTGCCCTCGCTTCGACAGCTTTGGTGATGTAGCTGTCGATGCGGTTGGCTTGTTCTTTGGAAGTTACGGCGAGACCGGCAAGTTCAAACTCGGACCGAAATGGCATAAGCGCCGATACAGTTCGAAGAGTTGCAGCAGATTGTTCTGTGGGAATGGTTGTTTCCATTCTTGTGCGATTCTTGGCATATTGCCTCAGGTCACTGGTAAAGCGGTCGACTGCCTCCTGCTGACTCGAGGTTCGCGACAAGCTAGAATGATCTGCCGGGGCGTTTGTATTCGTCCGATGATGTCTATAATGGCCAATAGACGTTGCACGAAGCTGCTCAACAATGTTTCTGGTGATGGCATCTACCAGTGCTGAGTCCACCGAGGCACGGTTTGAGGAGCTAGGAGGATCGTTTGCACCATCAACTTGAGCACATTGACGGTGACCAATGGTTGGCCTGAGTTTCGGATTCCTGTGTCTTCCGCGCGAGGTTATGGGTGCGGATGAGCCATAGCTCGTCGGTGGTCTAGTACCGTGACTTGACAAAGTTGACGACGTCGACGGTGGGATGGGAAACGAATCCAGGTCAAAGGAGGAGTCGGATGGTTCCACCAGTTTTTCAAACGCATCCTCGGGGGTAGTATGTAGATTCTCAAAAGTGCTTTTAATAGGCTGCTCTGGTAGACGATTTGCACAGGAATACCTGCGCACTGCGAATTTATCCCCGTTGTTCGGTCTTTGATAGCGCGTGCGAGTGTGACGTCGCGATGCAGTGAAATTTTTGGTATCTGGGTGATGTGTATTGATAGAGGTACTTCTCATCAGGAGACCTAACTTGCTGGAATGGGCAGCGGAAGGATGCGAGTTGCTGCCTTCTGGGATGGAAGCTAGGGGAGCCATAATAGGCTCTGCGGGGCGTACGGATGAGGTCCGTGAAGAATGTTGCGTAATAAGGAGGCGTAAACATGGGACAGCAAGAAATCAGTGCAGAAAACACTGATGCAAGTTTTGCAGAGAGGACAAGAAGGCGGCTATTGACAGAGAAGCGAGGCGGAGGGGGAAAAGCTGCAACAGCAGTAGAGGGCAGCAGTTGCCCAAGCCACGGCACGAGGGCAGACATGGCGAGGGCAGGAGCACGGCTATCGGATGTCCTTGATTCCGTGAGAGGAGTATACTTGAAGCTGACGTTTTCCTTTGCGCAGTAGAAACTCAATTGCTGCAAAGTCTCGCTTGTCAATATCTCGACTCTTTGCAAATTCTGACCTGAAAGGCGACCATCAGCGACGCCTAGAAGAACACACCAGGCAGCAAACGAACTTACCTCACAAAAGCTTGAAAATGCGGTCTAGTGGCCTGCGAAGAAGGATTGACCTGTTAGTAAAGCGGTGAAAATGATGTTGCAGCCGGATAGGCAGCCGAACTGCGTTTGGGGTAGGGCACCGCAGATACCTCGGGCTTCTTGCGGCTCTCGCGAAGACAATGACGGTAGAGGGCTAGAACCTCCTTCTGGAGGCCGGAGAGACGCATTGCTGACTGGCGTTGGATAGGTGCCGATTAACCGTGATGTCGCGATGGAAGCAGTAGTGATTCAATGTCGAAATGAACACCCAAGATGGTAATGTTGTCGTTGTCAATGTCAGTAAATGATGTGTCTGTCAGCGCTAGCGGCCTGGCTTGGGGGAGCTTCGCCTGAGGTGCCGAAAAATCCGCCGCGACTTGCTGGTCACTTGATGAGCGGCTCGGCGCTTGGTCTAGGTACCTACAGCGTGTTTGTTAGCGGCCTTTTCCAAGAGCCTCTCAAGCTCTGTGCCAAATTTTCTTCTCAACAGGTGTATTGGCCATCTTTTGATGAGAATTCCATCTTTCAATTGTTGTATAGGGGCCTGAAATCTTGTAGAAAATACTTTCTCATAATACAAAAAACAAGAATTATAGGCGTATGGCCAGAGTGAAGAACTGAAAAATAAAAAAATAAAAAATTGCTATGATAACTGTCGGATTATTAATTTTAAATAGCAAACAGCAAATCAGATAAATAATCTATGCAACTTAGGCAGAGTATTCTTCTTCAACAGGTGCGCTCTTCACCACCTTCTCAGCATCGTCTTGGTCCTTTTTCTTGTCCTTGTTAACGCTGATCCACTCGGTGAATACAGCACCAACAAGACACAGAGCTCCAAGCACAACTGCAACGATCCAGACGGGCTGCAGGGCTCCAGAGTAGGACTGCAGAGCCCCCGCGGCTACTTCCGGGCCGTAGAGCTCTGTCATGGATGATTTCAGGTTTACTGCTCCTTTTCCTATGACGACTTTGGGATTTGCAGTCGGCGCGAGCCTGTGCAGCTCGCGCACCAACTTGGTTTCAAAGAGGCTTTCGCACAAGGCAAGAAAAACGGCGCCCGGATAGTGTCTCAGCGAACATGATGACAGATGTACCAAGAGCAATGTCTGTGCCTTTGAGCATAGTCTGAGGTATCATCATGCACTGTTGGGCAGCTAGGCCGAACCAGAGGCCCGCTGGTATAAGTGAGGTCATCCAGTATCCGGTAGACCTATTGGCGTTGTATTTGATCATAAGGCTTCCTGAGATGGATGAAATAATAGAACCCGCAATCATACAAGGTACGTAGTACCCTGTAACAGTTGTCTGCGTGCAAGTTAGGGTGCGTTGTTACTGGGAGAAATGCGACTGACCAAGACACCGGTCAAGATGAAGGCTATCGTCATCGCCACGCTCATTGCAAGCAAATTGATATCGGAGTGGTACGCCGACTCATTCTTCAACGCCTGGAGCCAAATGGGAACATAGTACGACTGGATGAACATGATGCCAAAGAGGCAAAATGCGAACCACATGGCGGCAATAATTGACCGCATCTTCAGTAGGCGTGGCGGGACTGTGGCCTCGTCTCCTTGAAGATACTGAAGCCAGCACCAGACCAGTCCACATGTAGCAAAAATACAAAGCAGAAGGATACATGGTCAGCTACCCCATGAATATTTGGAGCCACCTCATTGGAGTGCGAGGAGAAGTGAAACGGTTGAAGCCAGCAACAGTGCGACTCCCGACGAAAAATACTGGCGCGCCATGCTGGACACAGAAAGGTGACACAGTGGAAGCAAGGTGATCAAGACATTTTCAACTATCCCATGTGTCTTAGTAGCTGGGCAAAACTAAGGCAAGGCGAATTTGTATATACAGTTATGTAAATGCAGTCCAGAGCAAAGCGCAGGCCATGTCGGGTGTATGAGCGAATGTCGGCTGCGCAGTCTCTCTTGGCGGTAGTCGAAGACGGCAGCGGCGCCGTAGGGCTTGACCAAGTCAAAACCGTGCTCGGGGCCGGTGGCAATGAAAGGAAGTACAGCCAGATTGAAAAGCTGGATCGTAGCAGTTTCCGCAGCCGTCGAGCCACCATACATGCGTACTCGACTGGGTAAGTAGGGCGTGTGGACAACAAGGTTGATTCAGATCCTGACTGAAAACCGAGAGTTCAAAGTCCAAGACCCTTTTTGCGTCGTGGCACCTTTATCTGTAAGAACCGTCACACTCTCAATAACGACCGTTGTGTGATAGCCGAATTGACCGTTGGTCGTCAGCGTGGTTCCATTCCATTCCATTTGGATATCCGTGTACAAACCATCTATGCTCTCACCGTCATCTAGATACAACTTCCCCTCGGCCTTTCCGTCAACTCCTGTGGCAATAACAAGATTGAAGTTCTTGGTACGAACCGCCGTAGTGGTGTTGTCGGAAGCGACCCGCATTGGGACAATGGTACCTCCACGGAAATGTACTGGAATGCCCGTAAAGGTGACGTTGTATCGGTTTATGCTGGCACCCTTTCCACGGACGGGCTCAAGCGTCCAGAAATCATACCAGAGATCGTCCGGGAGATAAAAGGTCACCGACTGTGAGTCGTCGTCATGGACAGGCGAGACCAAAATGGCATCGCCAAGCAGCCACTGATACTGGATACCAAACGTGTTGGTGTCGTTTGGATATTCAAAAAATAGGGGAGACGCTATCGGGCTACCGTCTCTGTTTGCCCAGTGAAGCAATGTGTAGATGTAGTCCAATAATTTATACCGAGCATCGATGGCTTTCTTGGCTGCCTCGGAGACAAGTGGCCAGCGGTAGAACTCTTGAGAAGATGCGTGTTCATCCGCATGGTTTCTGTAGAACGGCTGGAAGGCACCAAGCATGGCCCATCGTGCGCACATCTTCTCTTGAGCGTCACCGCCGAACCCACAGATGTCAGATCCAACGATCGGCATGTTGTGCATGGCTGTAAAGGTGAGCATCTGGACAATGGAGAAGCGATAGTCATCCCAGGCAGAGTAGTTGTCGCCGAACCAGTGTGACATCTATTTGTTGAACGTTATTAAACTGGCAACATGTCGAAGGTCCTCCCCATACATGTGATGTCTCTACGTACCTTGTTACCGGCCCCAGCAAACGTGGATCGACTGAGAATGAACGGTCGCTTCTCAGGTCGTCGTTGCAAAAGGGCACCGCGTGTAGCATTAGCCATCATGATTCCGTACAAGTTGTGCGTGTCATATTGATATGTTCCATCGGCATTGGAGATGTTGGTGTAGATTGTAGAGTCGCTCAAGTCACCCTTGTGGTTCTCGATCTTGTACGAGGGTCGGAACAAGTCTCGATATGGGAGGCCTTTCTTGGCCTGTCTTTGAGAATCTTGGCTCGACAAATCACGTCCTTGAGTGCGGACACGCGCAGACGGCGCAATTTCATTAGTGTCAATGGGAAGCGCCCGCTTGGAGCTGGGATTGCAGTTGAGATGACGGCAGAAGTTGGAGCCCTCATTCATATCATTCCACAATCCGTCGACTTCGACACCTGTATCTTGGTCAAAGAATGTCTGTATCTCATTGGTCCACCATTTCTGCGTGTTGGGAGCAAACCAGTCCGGCCACACTACCTCACCGGGCCATTGCTTGCCGCGATAATCAGATCCATCCTTGTTCTTGAGAAATACTTGGCTCGCCCTACCTCGATCATAGGGGCCGTAGCCATTTCTTCTATGAATTCCGGGATCGAGCATCATGACGTATTTCTTCTCCTCTTCGTGCAGGCCATTGATGAAAGCGCGCATTTGGGACAAGGGGTAATTCTTGGGGTGTAGGGTGAAGTCCTGCCGGGCGTCCATGTAATCAATGTCACCCCATATCACTTCCAGCGGGATAGCAGCATTGGAGTAATTCGCGACAACAGACTTGACGTAATCGATACTAGGCCAACCATACTTGCACTGATGAAAACCAAAGGCCCAGTACGGAACCATGGCCGCATATCCCGTAGCGTCGGCATACTGCCTGGAGACATCGGCCGGAGAGGATCCGGCAAAGAAGTAGAAATCCAGAACACCGCCGATAGTGTTATATTCCAAATATTGCTGTCCAGACCTATCTTTGTCTATTCTGACGTTCATACCGTTGGCGTTGAGCAAGAGGACACCGTGTGTTCCTTTGCCTCCTCGATGATCAAAGTAAATCGGATGGCTCCCATAGAGATTTTGCTTGCGCGGTAGAAAAGGCGAGTCGGCGTTCCAGAATGTACGATGGTACCCTGCAGTCGCAAGCCTGAAGGAGTCAGAGCTCTCACCCAAGCCGTACAGATTGGGATCAGAAGGGAGTTTGGTACGAAAGCGAACGTATTGTGACTGGAAGATGAGTGCAGTGCCCGATGTATCAAAGAGCACCTCTCCATTAACTTTGCGTTTGACCAAGAACGAAAACGGGTTGCTCAAGACGTTGAGCTCGAGTTCTGAATCCGTGGGATTCTCATTTGCCGGCCGCGGAAAAACCGACTCTTGAATTTGATAGACGCTTGACCCAGCATCGTAGATCTTGACGTGCAGGCGATGACCTATAATGAAGCTTAGAATTCGCAGCACAAATAGCTGGGATGATGAGCAGCTTACTAGTCTGATACTCCACGAGGAGTTTCAAGTCAAGAAGAGCGCCTTGGTGGTTGATGGGATAAAGAGGACATGATCCCGTGAGCTTTAGGTCGGCTGTCAGACTGTTTGTCTTGGTCGCGACATTGGTTGCCTTGTAGTTACAGTCCTGAGCGAAGGCGCCCGTTGCACCGAGGCACACAACCGTTGCAATGAGGCACATGGCCGTTACACCGAGGCAGACACCTGCCCACGGCGGATATGTAAGCATCTTCATGCTATACGAGAAAGCGATGAGGCGCTCGCTGATCAAAAGTAAGTATCTAGCGCTAATAGACTTTCCGAGAGATATGCACACGTATATAATATGAAGATATATAGGCCAGCCGCTTTGCCCAGCCTTGCTGAGTGAAGATGGTGCGGGGCAAAAGGCATTTTATCTATTGCAGTGTATGGCTGGATGAGTGAGGCTGGATGAGTGAGGTTGGGGAGAACCCTGTCCAGCTGTAGGATAACAATGTTTCGGAGCTTGCCAAGATGCGCCACGCCTGCCAGATGCGTTTCGGCCAGATCTCCGGATAGTTGCTTCTTGCTCCAAGTAGCGTGCAACTGCACGAGGTTGGGTGAAATGCTAAACGGGCAGGATATAGCAAGGAGTCAGAGTTATCCAAAGCGTTTCTGTCTCGCGGACAGAAACGGGCCTCAGTAAGACGGCAAATCTACCAGTAGGCACACTTGCACTGTTTATGCTGCGTAGTAACGCGAGACATGAGCAGCCGAATAGACTCTATTTCTTTGCAAGAGACAGACATGCACTAGACAGACATGCACTGGTACACCCCCAACCTCGAAAGTCTTGCTTTTTATTCACTGGCTAAGCGCTGTGGCGGGCATACCTCGTCTCAGCTCGAGCCACGTTGCATTTTGCTGACGGCCTCAATATTGGGCTGGCTGGTGATGAATCGGGCCTGCCTGCAGCCTGCGCCGGGTCCAACAAGTCTTAAAACGGTGACACTGTACGGAGTAGTAGCCTCGGAAGGTGATTACAAGCTAGTAATATAATTAGCGCGTAGAGTACTATTTTTAAAATAAACTAGATTATTTTTCACACATCGTTTTATAGATTGCTGTTCCATAAGCGCAGCAACAGAGTACCACCGACATCTTTGCCACGGAGTCCCTAGTATCTACTGACGGTTGCAGCTCTGATCATTGTCGAAAATCATCCTCGCAATACGATGGATGTACTTCAGTAGAAATTGGCCTACATTCGTGTCACGTGCCGTGGCTTGTCGAGACAGCGTTACTACGTTGACACCTATCACATGGCGCATCTGTACACAAGGAAAGACCTCTTCAAGATTGATCGCCATCACGCGCCTATACGATGGAACAGAGGCCGCCCCTGCATGGAGAACAAGACTCCAGTCTACCCATTTCGCCCATTCAGAAGCTGCCAAAAGCTTCGAATGGTGGGAGCCATGTGCGCCGGGACGTACGGCGACGCGAAGAGTGTACAATCGCCTGGATCTGCGCTCTGGATCATGAGTTGGAGGTGTCTCGTGCCATGTTAGACGATGAGTACGAGCTGCCACCTATTGCCGGCGATGACAACTTATATGTGTTGGGCGGCATTGGCAAGCACAAAGTGGTCATGACGTCCTTGGGTGGGCAGTCTGGGACAAACAGAGCGGCTGTTGCCGTAACGAACCTCAGGCGAAGCTTTCAAGGTATCCATGCTACCTTTATGGTTGGCATCGGAGGCGGTGCACCTAGTATAGATAATGTACACTTGGGTGATGTTGTCGTCGGCACGAGTGTGATACAGCATGACTTTGGCAAGGTCACCACAGATGAGAGGTTCGAGCCGACCGGTGGCGTCAAGTATCCTACGTGGCGGCTAGGCTCTGCCACATCCATGTTTCGATCGAAGCGGAATACACATAGCTGCGGTGAGCGGATATCAAAAATCTTGCAAAGTCGACTCCCGAACATTTCGCGTCCAAGCCACCCCGATCACCTCTTTCGCGCGTCCTACGATCATCCCGATAGCAACACGCTGCCGAGAACTTGCGACGACTGTGACCTGGAGAGGCTACAGCGACGACCCTCGCGGCCCCTCAGTATACCCGCCGTCTTCTATGGAGGCATCGCTTCAGGTAATAGCGTCATAAAGAGCGCGAGAAGACGAGACGAAGTGTCTGTACAACACAAGACTCTATGTTTCGAGATGGAAGCAGCTGGATTAATGGACAATTCGCCGTGCCTTGTCGTTCGAGGCATTAGCGACTACGCAGATTCACACAAGAACGACGAGTGGCAAGAGTATGCTGCTGCGGCTGCAGCTGCATATACGAGGCTCTTTCTACAAGACATGCTGCCCGAGATTGGACGTAAAACCACGTTTGAGCTCGGACTTGTCGCCAAGTCGCGGGTCAAATACGCGTATCAGATATGGTTGCGTTCCCCGAGAATCCGTTTCTTCACCATATCTTGTTCGCTGCTGCTTGTCTTGGCAGTTATCGCTGTGCCAACTGTACTGATGCGCTTGGACAAAATGGCCGCAGCTCTGTATGTCCGGTGACTGACATTGTCTTGAAGTATCGTGTTCACTAACGGCTTACCGCAACAGAAAACGTCAAAACGCCATTCTACCTCCGATTTTAAGCAGCGCGGACCTCAACGGTCAAACATTCCTTGTCGCCAGAAGACACGACGGAAAGCTTTGGTTCACGACAAAGGAGGGGGGCTCATGGACGCATAGGTGGACCAGCACTCAGCAACAGGCAAAGAGTCAGCCAACTTCTCTTATTTGGGGAAACCCAAGGAGACTGGGAATATTTTACATTAGAGACGACGAACGGTCATGACGGGTTCGCTCTTGGACGGCACTTGGGGGGACTGGGAAACTCTTGGGGCCAAGGCGAGCAGCATGGCTGTTCTCTGTCTTGAAGCGCAGAATGCCGCAATCCATATCTGGGTTCGCGAGGATACCCAGACGAGGCTCATACAGCACAACTATTGGGAGAATAGTCGAAACGATTGGCATACCGTGACGCCAGGCTGGGAATCGGGCATCAACGGGGGAGAAGCCAAAGGAGCTCACAGTGCGCCGGCTGTGGCATGCCGCAACAGCACCACGACGAACGATGTCATTATATATGACAAGCTTGGCTCCCCGTACCACAGGCAGTGGCTCAACAGCCGCAATCGATGGGGGCCCTGGAATGCCCTTGGTGGATTCTACGTAGGCGACCCCGTTTTGGTATCTTCAGCAGATGACCGTCTCGACTTCTTTGGCGTGTCTAAAAGTAGCAAGAGCTTGGCTCACACGTCCTGGACCCTTGGTTCTGGGTATAGCGACTCGCGTGACTTGAATGGCTCGTGGAAAGTGTGCCATCAGCTGCCATGACCGCAAGCGACCGTCTAGACGTCTTCATCCTAAGTCAGAGCGGGACAGTCCATCACCGGGCTCTGCTTGGGTCAACATGGACTTCTGAATGGTCAGATTTGAACATTTCGGCAACGAGCGCGCCGCTGGCCACTCGTCTCGATAACAGCACGCCACCACAAATCATGCTTCAAATGGTAGCGGCCGGTGGTGTTGTGCTAAACTCGGAATGGGAAGCGACGAGTGATGGCGGTTTGAAGAATACGGTTCCCATTACTCAAATTGGTGATGATTTGAGCGACGATTGGCTGGAAGTCGACTGATGATGACGTTGCTTACGGGGAGACACAAATGATTACACAAGTGATGTAGGTCCAACGGCTGGGTGCCCCGAGATCCCCCATGGGGTAGGTACCCAGAATAGGGACTGAATACCGGCCAAGAAAACCCGCTTTCAAGTTTCTTTCCCGCAGCGGTCACACCATGCTGCTTATATTAACAGAACGTGCACTTTGCTGCTTTGGGGAGGGGAGACACCTAGGCAGTAAGCGCTATGGTTGAAGGCCACTAAGCGTCCTTTCAAACTACAGTCAGCTATTGGCAACATCTTCTGTAGGTAAGCACCTACTTTCTGGTATAATATTTCTGCTTATTATTTTATACAGTCATCAGTAGTATTATCAACGCTACCCATCAACCTTGTGTAGGCTTTTCGTGACTACTTTGATGATAAAAGCTCGCCCGTCCCCCATCTCTTATACCGCACTTTTACTCTTCACTCATACCCTTCACTGTAATCACAGGCAAAAAAAATGTCTTCCTATTCAGTGAGTTTAGCTGCTTAATATAATCTTCAATTACTTGCTAAGTGATGCCAACCACAGAGGCTGGTTAGATTCCTGTCCAACGATGGACGCTCTTACTATGGCGACGCCATCCTCCCCCATGGAGAGTCCGACATTTCCAAGGCGACAAGTGCGCGCATCATTGAGGGAGACATCTTTGGCGAATACCAAATCACAGATCGAGCCACCGATATCCGCACACTTCTACCGCCGCTGGCACCAGCTCACTCTGGCACCGTCCGCTGCCTTGGCCTCAATTACGCCGACCATGCCAAGGAAAACAAGCTGCCCGAGCCCAAGTACCCTGTCCTCTTCTTCAAGCCCCCCACAAGTCTTTCTGGCCCTACAGATCCTATTCCTGTTCCTCACATGGCCCAGGAGATGGATGGCCTAGACTAAGAGTGTGAGCTGGTCATTGTCGTCGGCAAGCAGTGCAAGGACGTGCCCAAGTCGGAGGCTCTGGAGTGCGTTTTTGGCTACGCCGTTGGCAACGACTTGTCCCACAGAGACTGGCAATTGAAGCACGGAAATCAGTGGGCTCATGGCAAGGGCTTCGACGGCTGGGCGCCGTATGGCCCGGGTATTGTGTCGGCCAGGTTGATTGAGGATCCTCAATCTCTTGCCATCTGGACAAAGGTCAATGGAGAGACGCTACAAGTAAGTGAGAATACCCCGTGCAAAGAATCATACTGATCTTGGTAGTGTGGCAACACAGCCGACCAAATTTTTGGTGTCAAGGAGACTATTTCGCTCCTCAGCCGTGGCGTTACCCTGATGCCGGGTGATCTCATCTTTACCGGAACGCAAGTCTCCCATCCTCTTACCCTTGACCATGCAAACTCATTCTAACAAACGCAGCCCCGCCGGTGTTGGAATGGGACGCTCGCCTCAATTGTGGCTCAAAGACGGCGACGTTGTCGAGGTTGGACTCGATCATGTTGGCACCTGGTGAGCATCTTAATATACAGCCACATCTTGCCCTCATGCTAACGGTCTTAGTGTCAACAAGGTCGAGTTTGCAAGGAACTATGCCAAAATCTAGGTGTTCAACGGTTGCCATATTTGCTTATCACGAGAATTTCATACGTCAATACACTTATTCGCGGCGGTGTGAGATGTGGTGTCGCGGGCACGACGGGCAAGAATAGAAGCCCCCGTCGGGCCGGGTCGACACCGGGAATGGACATGATTATAGCTTTCGTAGCGTAGAGTCAATTCCGGTGTAGGAATGATCAACTGTAGAATCGAGCCCTGTAGCAGCGGAATGGCTTTTCATGGTAGCGCATCAAATGGCTGATTTTGGAATTGTTTTGCACTGCCCACCCGGGCGCAGAGTACTGGGCGTAGGTACTGGGCGTAGAGTACTGAGCTAGTTCCCGTGTAATATGCGCCACTTGCATACATTTCCATTAATAGCCGTCTCTGGTGTCCTTGTTCCTTCTACGGGCGTTTCGCGAACAGAGTGGGCGCTTTCATTCAGCCGCACAGCACGCTTCCCAGTGCCCCATGACGATTGGGCCATGAGCTCCTCAGTTGGAGAGCAAGGCAAGGAGCACCACTTGGCCTAGTCCTTTGGTACTTTTTAGCTTTACTTTGTAAATCTACATTATGCATAATCATCCCGCAAGGCTGTTTTCTTCTTTGGAAAAAGCAAAGCTCGTGTGCCCGCCGGTGCAGATCGGTCGTGAGCCCACTTTGCGGGCGGCACGCATATAACCACCAACGGCTGCCTGGAGACAAGTTGACTGCTCGTCGACTCGAACTGCCCAACTTTGGCCATGAAAGTCATGAAAATCAGTCATCTCAAAAAGGGAAATATCAAAAACTCCTCGCTGGCTTCCACTGCCCAAGTCGCGGCCGAAGAAGGGAGCTTATCAGCGGAAGCCAGCATCCTCATGGGGGCGGCACCATCGTCCTCGCGGCCCGCTGTCCCCGGTGCGTACGACAACACAGCCTTGGCCGATATTGTAGAGAACCCCGAAGAGTATCTGGCGCAACTGCAAAACGAATGGCTACGGAAACACCACAATGCTCTCGTTCAAGCGCAGATACCACCCGTTGCCAGTGGGGACGAGGTCGACTGGCGCCGGTACGGTCCGCCGCCGGCATTGGCAGACGCCTCCATAGCGGTTTCGGAACCGCTCACTGAGATTATTTCCCAGTCAATCACCAACGTGCAAGAGCGAGTCGAGCAGCAATTGCAACGTGAAAAAGAGGAAAAGGCCGCGCGCAAGGTTGTGGAGGATGCAAAGGCGCTAGAGGCCGCGAAAAACAGGGAACCATATCTGCCCATCAACATGAACGATCCGAAAAAGGAAAAGGAAATCGAAACTTTGCCAATGGAGATTAAACCGGATTGCGATACAGCATCGCTGATGTCTCGTCGCAGTTTCATTCAGGAGCAAGTGGACAGACGCCGAAAATTTGGCTTTCGAAGGCTGTTTCAGCGCAGTTATGAGACGGGTGAGAGTGCTGCGGCCGGCGCTGCCCGCGAAGCCATTCTTCAACATCTCAAAAATCGTCTCAGCAGAGCAAATGTTGAATCTACCGCGCCGGATACGCAAGAGACGCTTCAAAAACTACGCCGAAACAAAACTGTTCGCGTGCCAGACACGCAAGAATTAGTGTAAGCGAATCGTGGGCTTGGCCGAGTGTGCAACTGACAGAGTCTAGTGAATGCGTGTCTTGTCTGGATGATTTTGCCAAGAAGGATCTCGTCAAAGTTGTCTGCCATAGCTACTGCAACGACTGCTTCGTCCGACTCATCACAGCCGCCTGCGCAAACGAGCAGCAGTGGCCACCAAAATGTTGTCTCAACCAAATTCCTTTTCACACAGTTTTGGCCAACATACCCAGCAATCTGAAGACGACATTCGATGAACGACGCTCTGAATGGGAGGTTCCCATTTCTGAACGCGTATACTGCCATGTCTCGGAATGCTCCATCATGATTCCTCCAAAGAGTATTAACCTTGCCAAGCGAGTCGCTCGATGCTCACAAAACCACTCGACGTGTACGATTTGCCGTCGACCAGCGCATGGAAAAAATGAGTGTCCCGAGGATCAAGAGATGAACATGACGAATAGGCTGGCCGAGGAGGAAGGCTGGAAGCGCTGTTCGAAATGCCGTGCGCTGGTCGAGCATCGCGAGGCATGCCAGCACATGACGTGCCGCTGCGGCTATCAATTCTGCTACGTCTGCTGCCGACGCTGGTGCACCTGCTCATGCACCATGGCGCAACTGAGTGAGCTGAAAGCCGCGGCAGAGGTCCGACGAACCGAGCGGCGCCGGCGCGAACAGCAAGAGTCGGAGGAGCTGCGAGAGATTCTGGCGCAGATTGAGGAACTGGAGCGTCGCGAGGCCGAGATTGAAGAACAGCACAGAATCGCCATGCACAAGGAGCGCGCGCGCGGTGAAATTCTGCGACGCCAGACTGTCGAGGTCAAGTATCAGCAGCTCGCTCGCATACTGGAAGCCTTGCACGAGACGCAAGAGAGCATCGCCGAGTGGCAGCAAGAGGCCGACGCCAAGGACATGGCCGCTGACGCCAAGACTAAACAAGAAGCACTCGAAAAGCAGCAGGAGACCGAGCTGGCCAGCATAAAGGCCAACATTGCGGCACGCATTGTAGATAAGGAAGCAGAAATCGACGCCGACCTCGCCGCGCGCACTGCCAAGGAGCGCAAGATTGAAGACGATTACGAGGCGCAGCTCAAGGCGTACTGGGCCGACCAGGCCGACGACGACGTCGCGCGCGAAATCGAGTCGGCCATGCTTCCGTTGCGGCAGCGCATGGACCGGGGCTACCGGCTCTGGAAGGAGCGCAAGACGGCCGAGCTGGACACGTGTCGGACCACGCTGCAGGACGGGCTGACGATGCGCGAGGAGCTCATGTACAGTGTCAAGCACCGTCTCAAGGACCGCTTTGATGACATGGAGACGGAGCTGGCACGGCGCATCGTGGCGGAGAAGCGGTGGATGCGCGAGGTCTTTGCGGAGCGCAAGCTGCTCTTGGCCGCGGCCGAGGCGGCGGAAATGGTGGGCGATGCTGATGTTTTGTTTGGGATTGACTTGGATGCGCCACGGCCAGAGACTGGGGACGGTTGTTTGATGAATTGATTATTTTGGCATCATGAGTTGGCGTTGACGCATACTCTGGGTTTATATGTTTGTACGATATGGACTGGATGATAAAACAGACTGTAGACAATCTGCGAGACTTGGTGATGTGTATAAGTTGGCAAGACGGCGAGGCCCACTTTTCAAATCAAGCAGCGGAAAAGTTCTGCGGCGATTCCTCCTTGAACTCTTCAACCCCAAACGACTGTGGAAAGTACGATACCAGCCGAATTTGGACCCTAAAAAAGTATTGATATTGCGTATTGTTTTTATAGAGTCAAAACGGGCAGCATGGGGAGCACAGACGTGGACAGCGCAGTGCTGCCCCCCACGACACAGTGAGTTCATGTCCAACAAGTGCTGCTACCGCCCGTCTCTAGCTTCTATGTTGACTGACCCCGGATTTAAGCAGCCCTTTAAAGATATTCGACGCATGCCGGAAACAAGACAAGTTTGTCTACGCATGCGCCCCCATGGTGCGCTACAGCAAACTTGCTTTTCGGCAGACTGTGCACCACTATGGCGTGGACCTGTGCTGGACGCCCATGATTCTGGCCAAGGAGTTTAACCGCAGCAGCTTTGCGCGAGACAGCGGTGCGTTTTTTTTTTTTCTTCCGGTCGTGGTGGTAGAAAAATGATGAGAGAGGGGCAAGAGGTAAAATACTGACACTTTCTAGACCTCACCGTCGGCACAAAGGGTCCGCAGCCAGTCACGATTCTGCAGTTTGGCGCCAACTCGGCCACGGAGCTCGCGCGCGCCTCGTCGCTCGCCATGCCGTCCGTCGCCGGCGTGGACCTCAACTGCGGATGCCCGCAGAGCTGGGCCTGCGCCGAGACGCTCGGCGCGGCGCTGATGAATCGCCGCGAGCTGGTGCGCGACATGGTGGTCGAGACGAGGGGTCGGCTGGCGCGCGAGGGCTGGGCGGTTGGCGGCACGGACGACGACGTGGAGAGTGCAAAGGGCCGGAGTGTGAGCGTCAAGATACGAGTACATGACGATTTAAGGTGAGAAGAAACGTTTCTCTTTCTTCTTTATAAATATCAGGCAAAGCGGTACAGAAGAACCTGACAGGCGCGGCAGGAAAACTATAGACTTCATCGACACCGTCATCGGGGACCCTCACCACCGCAACATTGACTGGCTCACCATCCACCCGCGCACGCGGCACACACCATCCACCACGCCAATCCGCACCGAGGCCCTCGAGATTCTCACGGCCAAGTACGCCAAAACCCTGCCCATTCTCCTCTCCGGCGACGTTTTTGACCTCGGCTCACTTCCCATCCGCGCCACCACCCGCGATGCCGACAAGCTCGCCACGCTCACCATCCGAGACGACAACAACGACGGCCGCCGCAACCTCCCGCCGCCAGCCCCCAGCAATACGCATCTCTCTGGCTTCATGTCCGCGCGGGGCCTGCTGGCCAATCCGGCGCTGTTTGCCGGGTACGCCGCCTGCCCCTGGGAGGCGGTCGAGCGCTTCTTGTGCCGCGCGGCGCGCGCGCCGCTGCCGCTCAAGCTGGCCGTGCACCACGTCCAGGAAATGTGCGCGCCGGGGCTCGGCCCGGACAGGAGCGCGCTGCTGAGCAAAAAGGAGAGGCAGGCGTTTGCGCTCATGACGGACATGACGGAGCTGGTCGACTTTATGGATGGCAAGATTGCGGAGCACAAGGGTCAGATGTCGGGGCTACGGCGGGATTTATTTTGAATTGGGTAATATACAACGTGCATATCAGCAGATGTGAGTATAACGATTAATGATGAGATTTCTTCCTTCTTCTTCTTCTTGCATTAATCCTTCTGGAGCTTACTGCTAGTCTATAGGCCATCGCTTTACAGCAGCAACGCAATGGCCTCGTACGGACCCAGCTCAATCTTGCTGTCAACGTCCGCTTTCGTCTTGCCCGTCGGCGAGACAATAACCTCGCGCGGCGGGGCGTCGGTGATGCTGGCCAGCCCCCACGTCACCGCATCGGCGGAAAAGTTGCAGACCACGAGCGCGGCGTCGCCGTTGGCGGCTGTTCGCTTATACGCGAGCACCTTGTCGTGGGCTTCGTCGTCGTTGTCGACGAGGGCAAAGTCGCCGTAGACAAACAAGTCTTTGCGGGCCTTGCGCTGGCGCAGCACCTCGCGGTACGCGCTGTAAACCGAGGCCGGGTCGCGGACCTGTGCGGCGGCGTTGACCTGCGGGTAGTTGTCGTGGACGCGCATCCAGGGCTTGGCGGTGCTGAAGCCGCCGTGGGGGGTGTCGTCCCACTGCATGGGCGTGCGGGCATTATCGCGCGACTTCTTCTGGTACTCGACCTTGAACGCGGCCTTTGTCGCCTCGTCGGCCGAGTCTTTGTGGAGCCTGGTAGTTCAACGTCAGCTACCTATTTACATATGCGTTTGGATGAATGGGCTGTAGAGGGGGAGTGGCCTACTTCCAGTGGTTGAGACAGTCGATATCTTGGTATTCTTCCATCGGCCAGTCCTTTGGTACGTTGGTCATGCCAATCTCTTGTCCCTGGTAGACGAATGGCGTGCCGGCTTGAAACGCCATGAAGATGGCAATCAGCTTGGCGCTGGCTACGCGGTGCTCGGGAGCGTCGCTCGCGAAGCGACTGATGGCGCGCGGCTGGTCGTGATTCTCGAGGTACAAGGCGTTCCAACCGTCATTGTCGTACATGAGGCGCTGCCACTTATCGAGGGTGTTTTTCATCTCGCCAATCGAGAGTTCCTTGGGCGAAAACTTGCCATTGATGCCATGGTCGAGATCCATGCTGGTACATGCATGGTCAGCATGGAGAGATTTGCAAAGACGAATCTTGTTCATTGAATCACTTACAATTCGAAGTGGAAAATCATGCTCAGCTCGCCGCGGTCGGCGCCGACGGCATTGAGGAGCTCCTTTTCGTCATTTACGCACGGCATCTCGCCCACGCTAAAGGCGTCGTATTCTTTGAGAATGGCGCCTAGCTCCTGGAGATACTCGTGGAGGCGCGGTCCACACGCATAGAACTCGGTGCCTTTGAGGACCTTGTTGTCCGAGTCGGGGAACTGCTGGTCCTTGCTGATAAAGTTGATGACGTCGATGCGGAAGCCATCGACGCCGCGGTCGAGCCAGAAGCGTGTAATGTCGTAGCACGCCTTGCGCACGTCAGGATTATCCCAGTTGAGGTCGGGCTGCTCGCGGGCAAATAGACGCAGGTAGTATTCGTCAGTCGCGTCATCGTACTCCCAAGCACTTCCTATAGCTTTGTGAGCAGGCATGAACGTGTTGTTCGATTCCAGTGAATGATGAATGATTACCCTGGAAATGACTATCCCAGTTGTTTGGCGGCTGCCTGTTGCCCTGGGCGTCGTAGCGTGGCGGGCGCCAGATGTACCAGTCACGGTAGGGGTTGTCCTTGGACTTGCGAGATTGCTGGAACCATTCGTGCTGGTCGCTCGTGTGGTTCATGACCAGATCCAAAACGAGCTTCATTCCCCGCTCATGGAGCTTGTCTCTGAGCGCGTCGACATCGGAAATGTCACCATACGGCGGGTGAATAGCACGGTAGTCGCTGACATCATAGCCCTGCAGTCATCAGCTATGTGTCCGACACTAGGCAGGTCCACGAACACACCATGTCAATTTGCGGGCTTTTGAAAATGGGAGACAGCCAGACGATATCGACACCGAGCGCCTCGAGGTAGTCTACCCGCGAGATGATGCCTTTCAGATCGCCGACACCATCCCCATTCGAGTCCTGAAAGGACGCCGGGTAGATTTGGTAGACGGAGCTCTCCTTCCACCACGTCCTGAGCTGCTCTTTTTGGCCGGGCATTCTCAATGTCTCAACAGTGGTTTGAAAGTTGAAGAATCAAAAGCCGGCTACGTCACTCGGCGACGTGGGACGGGTGCCCTTTAAATACCAAACCCTTGGCGCTGTGGGTAGCGTAGCTAGAATGGCATCGTGCTTCGCGTTGGCGCGTCTTTGTCCGGATTATTGTCCGGCCCCTCCACATATTGAAGCGGGCTCCCCCACAATCATCGACCGCAGATGTGTCGCCAAGGTACGGATATGTGATGATGAGTTCTTAGTATTTTCTGCTCATTAAGCAAATGGCAAGAATTCCTCCGTGATGGCGGCCTAGGACACAAGACCCCTTGACCCCTCAACCCCTCCCCCTCTACCCCTCTAGGTACCCCCACTCTCCGCATTTATTACCCATCCGTATGATCCACGCCATCTAGGCCCGCTAATCGGCATCCCGGACCGACAGTTTGTCACAGCAGTTTGGCCCTCTAGAGGGGCAGCATGTTCTCCAATTTGTGATTCGGAGATTTGAGAAAGTTGGTAATCAAGTTTCCGAGATACCCGCAACTCACGCTCCACGTTTCACTGCCGGGGCTGCCGATGTAGCTGACTATCGCCTAAACATAGTATGCCAACTCTTATATTAGCGACCAGGTATAACCACTGGCGAGGGCGGCAGAGACAAGAGACAACACACAAAGACCGACAAGTCTAACCAATCAATGTGTTCTATCAGGCTCTGAGCTTTCTGATGTTTATTGAATCTATGGAATCTTCATTGAAGACTTTCACTACCAAATGCATGTATAGTTGTGGTTCACTAAAAATAATGCCATCTTCCTGCTGCTTGGCTAGGTCAACTTTATGGGACTAAAAGCGGACTAGATGCCCCTCGTAGGTAAAGAGTACATGGAGACATTTGTAGCCATTTGCCATTGTCTAATTTTATTCCCTTTTTTGGTCGCAGTGCTATCGGCTGCCGTAAACTGCACATCGCCTACAACTTGCCCGCGTAGCTTTTTGTGCGCATGCTGGTCTCAAGTCGGCAAACAAGTCAGCTAGCCACATCCTCCTGGCACATTATAACTCACTGCCTGAGCAAGGATCATGTTCATGTTCAATGATTCCAGCTGACTCGCTAAAGAAAAAGGCAGCAAGCGTTCGGGCACGATTTTTCACTTGTCAATATTGCGACGTCGCAAACATCAAACACCATGATGGCTGCACGGTGCTCATCAAAGCTACCTCTCACGAGTCATGTCTAAACGATGTACGCAGAATAACTCTTCTTATTTGGCTATACTTCTTACCAAGGAAAAACATCAGGCCATGCGAGCCGTTTAGTCGAGACCTGCTCCCGAAAGCTGCGTCTTGCAAGACAATGTCTGGAAGATGTACGTAGAATGACATTGTTTAGTCATTTATCTTGGCAACGAAATACATCCGGCTATGGGGGCCATGCGGTCCTGAATTGTAGAAGATGCGCATTACCCCCGCACAAGGCCGGCTATGCAAGAGTTTTTGAGAGTGAAGCTGAAAGTGAGACTGTCTGTCGGTGAGGAAATGTACGTGAAATCGTGCATTTTGTTTCAACCAGCGCATTTATTAAAGGTTCGAGATGTTTTTTCCCCGCTGATAGAGCGTGTACTGAGGTTGTCGTCACGGCAGATGAACTGCCGCTGTCCTTTTTTCGGGCTATAAATGCGGCCTCTGCCCCGACCTCTTTTCTCTTTCGATAATCAACTCACAAATCTGTAGTAATCTGGCCATCAGCTCGAAACAATGCTTGCAACCATTTTCCTCTCAAATTCTCCCCCTCGTCCCTGCTGTGCTGGCCGGCACGGCCCAGTATCCCGAGATTGTCCCCGGGCCCGGACTTCCCAGCCTGGAGTCTCTGGGCCTCACCTCAGAGCAGTTGTATAAGATGGAGCCGGCCTCACCTGGTATTTTGGCGCACTTGATTCCTTCCATACGTGAAACCGCTGACCAGGTAGCGAACACAGAAGTCAATGCAAGGGCATCATTTGCGCCCATGTATAAACCCGTCTGCGCAACTGATAGCAGAGCCTATACCCCCGTGGCTGATCTCGTGGCCTGTCATAATTATTTGGTCGGTATCGGATCACGGGACTGCACGGTCCCCGGTGGCTTCAGGAAGATCCGGTACTGTACCGCTGGTGACGCTGACGTCAACGGGCTTTCTACTACTGGCAGAAGCCAGACTTCCACTTGGTATGTTATCGCCACGTGTTTCTGAGAACTAGACATCAGTTTCTGACTCACTGCAATGAAGCGCGAGCGTTGCCCACGCCGTTCGCTGGATCATCGAAAACTGCAGGCGCGCCGACAACAGAGCCGCCGGTAAGCCTCTACATGCACCACAACCTACTCCGCGGCACAAACTAACCCGTTCTCATAGGCTCTGAAGCTGCTTATGGAAATGGCGATATTATCGTTACTGGTATAAGTCGTAGATTTTCTTGAAGCATGCGATGGACGTTTGTTGAAGCACGTGGGCCATGTGTCTGTCGATACATGCCCAAGCAGATCGTCAATGGGAGGGCAAGGCTAGGATTAAAGTGATACTCGATGTAAAGATGACGAAGATGAATATACTGCCATTATCAATACAAGGCTTATATGCGTGCGTTGGAGGTCTCGGCATGAACTGGCGTAAGGCGTTTGCGCTAGCAGAGCATGTCCCGTCTGTGCATATGGGGAGTGGGGGATGTGAACCCGATCTGCAGCACTGCATGCTCTAAATGGCGTTATATAGGCATGTAACTCGTTTAACTGACTCGTGGTATTACGGTGTGTGGGGGCAATGGCTGTCGGATCACTGGCTGCCACGCGGGAGGACCGGACAACGTCGATGCAGAATCACCCAGTCCTCTTTGCAGTATAAACTTTCATGCGAGTGCTTTGAAAGCAATAGGCATCTTGATGAATGGGAGGTCGAGACGGGGAAGCAGCTAACGATTAGGTAGACACGCCTCTACTTTGGAGTGATTGCTCAAATGATCAGAGCTACTTCATAGAGAGATATATTGACAGGCCTGTTCTAAACTTAATCTTCGGCAACGAACCACATGCTAGCCTGATAGGCTAATTTTGGCTGCGTAACAAAAACCAGCACTAGTAATGGCGTAAATAGGCTTACTCTAGAGCCGCCTTGAGGCGGTTCGCAATATCGTTCAGAGCCTGGTTGTTTCCTTCACGCTTTTCTTTCTAAAATTGGTATATCAGCATGCATGCCATCAACATTCCACGGACTCGGGCCGCTTACCTGTTGCTCCAATCTAGCAGGTGCGTCAGCTGCAGCCTGGACGGACTCAGCATTGAGGTCCACCAGTTGCTGGATCAAGGCCTGTTGCTCCGTGACCCTGCCCGTCCATTTAGCCTGTCGCTCCGCTTGGTTCTTGAGGCTTTCCTCAGTGTCAACTTTGTTCTTTGCGACAAAGTCTTGCAGAGCGCTGGTCGCTGCCTTTGCGTCATCAATGTTCTCTCGGGTGTTGATCAATGGGGAGGCTACAGCCAGCCCAGAGAACACGGCAAGAAGAGCAGTTGAGAACTTCATTTTCAGATAAAAGGTTGGGAAAGAGTATTGAGTTGTGCTGGAGGTGGTATTTGTGATTGTGTTTGAGTTGAATTGTTCTGAAAACTGGGGGAAAGTGAAGTTATATATAGTTGTTGTAGATGGGTAGGCATGGTGATGATTATTTTTGAAGATCGCAACGACGAGTCATTCATCTTGGCAACGCATGGGCCTGACTTGCCAAACTAACCGAATTGAACTAGGATCCGGTTATATTTAAAGAATATTTAAACAATTGCGAAATCCCACGTCGATGATACGCCATGGTGGTAGGAGTGCTTTAGGGGTGTAAAAAGTTGCCGAGGATGAAAAGTAAAGCACTCATATCAAAGAAGGAAGCACTTATATTGGTTTTGCTTTGGGCCACGTGGTACTGAGTACTTCCGTAAATAATACGGCCATAGGGTGGTGCTTGACGACCGGCTGTAGTCTAGCACTGGCCAAAACTTTGGCCTTTCTGGCGCTTCCATATGAAGGATTAAATCCGCGGTCAGACTTTCAGAAGTCGGTGATGACCAAATCCATGCATTATGGCATCATGGCATGTCCACATGATTTAATGTATCTTGACATGATTATATCAAGCGAATCATGGCATAGTAGCATCAAAACATCATAGCGTCAATGCGTGATGGTGTCACATCATAATATGCCGGTATTTCGCATGTTGGCTGTAATACGGTGAGAGCGCCTTGACCTTTTGAATTTGATCTTTTCCGCATTTTCCGCGTTTCTTTACAAATGTTCATCCATAGAATGCACAAGCTGCCAACAACAGTCGTATTGCGCCCTGGCTGTTGAGGTGGTTGTGGAAGCAAAAGAAAGTGGCGCCACAAGCAGGACAGAACTTTCAGCTCTATGATCTAACAGAACCGTTGGCTTCCCCGCCTTTGACGATGGTGGATCGATACAAAATAAGCTATTCGTAAGCTAACGTAGCAAAGAGGTGACAAGAAAAGCTGGCCCATTTTCACAAAGCGCCCACATCATACTTGATGAAAGGTATACAGAATTTAAAGTAGTACAGAATACAGAAAAGTCGAGAAAACGGATAAAAGATTGCTAGGCACTGAATTTTAATCTGTTTCTTGTTTCAACCAAGTGATTATTTCCTAGAATTTATTAATAATAGTATGAATATAGGCAGCTCAACTTCAAGGATGATCATTGTGGGCCATTCTTTTTATCACCCACATGGCTAGGTGCTCCGCTAGCCCCGACAGCTAACGGTTGCATCCATTACTGTCAACGTCAGCCCTCGGCCAAGCCAGCAGCGTACAGATTGCCGAAAAGACTCTTAGAGTGTCAGTGCAATAGGAGTTCTCCCTCTTGCTCCAGTGGAGATTGCTTCTTCCCAATATTGCAGGGCGTAGCGTCGATGCAACAACACAGGAAACGTGCTGGCAGTCACGCCCGCCACTGGCTGACTCAGCCGAGGACCTTACTAATCCTTGTCACCATAGCCACCCCCGGATAGCTTCTTCTTCCTCCTTCTCTCAACCAGCATCATCACAAGTTCACAACCATCCAGGTTGCCGGGTCCTTTCACTTTACTGATTGCCCGTGTCCTTGCACGGCTTGTGATGCCATCGGAACCCCCTGAATTAGCCACAAAATGGGTGGGCATTATGGCGCCTGATGGTCGCGGTCCCAAGGGCAACAGCAAACGTCTTTGTTGACACTGTGTTTCTTAGTGGACGAACGAATACCAAGTAGTTCGGAGCAATGGCACGCGAACTTACGAAGTATATTACACGGGTCGGCTTTGCTATATCGCTCATGCCTCGCCCCACTGTGGCTCAGAGAACCAATCAATCTCGCTTTGTCGGCGAGAGCCTTTTGCCCGATCACCCAGGCATGGAATTTCCAATATAACCCTTGCTAAGATGCCGACTTTCAATGTGCATGATTACCCCTCCCGTTCGACTGGCTCGAGCAAGATGCCGTCAAGCAAGAGTTGTACTTGGCCGACGTCGCCATCATCACGCGCCCCGCCGTGGCACACAATACTAGCTTGCTAGATGGGTAATATGTATACATATGCCGTTATTACCGAGAATCGTTGTCTCGGCTTCCGTGCCGTCTGTCAGTAAAGGTCCAATATCATGACGCGCCGGCCGCCGCAGACCAATTGGAATCGCTGCATTCAACTTGCAGCTTAGGCCGCGCAACATGATATGCTCAAGCGTTGCGTCTCCGGCGCCAAGCTCGGCCAGTTTTGTTCCATGGCGGGGGTTCAAGCTTGTGGAGATCCCCGCCGCTTTCTGAAAAATTGATTCTACGATGCGAAATTCAATAGAGCATGTGGGAGCACTCGAAAACATTGTATTTTACGCAATTCAAGGCAATAATGTCTACTCCACAGGCTGCGGCTCTCGTCCCTGTCGGACCTCGGTTTCGTCGGCTGCGTGGTGATGCCAAGCTATCGGCCCGATCAAGAGATTCTTACTGGAATAGGATACGTGGAAATAGTAGCACATTGATATTAAGCTTACATCAAGGTAGTGGAACTCTTTGCTTGTATGAATATCTGCCCTATGTATCCGTATGTACTTACATTAGCCAGGGTTGTCGAGGACTTTGCCGTGCGGATCTATTCCCTGCGCTTACGCGGCCATTTACCAATCTCCTTCATCTCGTCGCCATGCCGCGTTTCGGCTCTTATACGCACGCAGGATGATTTGGCAATATGCTCATCTCAAAACTTGGTACCGTTGCCACTAACCCAAGCATGCCCGACCTGACACAACTGCCCACTACTTGGACAGGCTTTTTTTCCCAGAGATGATAGGCGCCATCTTGGATTACGGCTCGGCCGATCCGCAACGTAGCACCCAAAAGCCCGCGGGCACCAGACACGGCGCGCACGCAAGGTCGCTGTTCATGTCCCGCACCTTGCCCTCGAGATAGGTCATGGCCGCCGCAATCATGTCCCAACGCCGCGGCTGGAACATGAGTAGACCCGCATGGTCCCAACACGTCTGGACCCTCTCGAAACCATCGCCGTGCTCCTTGTCCAGGTTCCGATGGTGCGGCGTGCCCTCGAGCAGCTGCAGCGCCTCGTTGATGGCCGCGCGGTCCTCGGGCACGAAGCCCGCGCCCATCTGCAGCAGCTCGAGCCACGCTGGCGGCTTGTTGTGGTCGATGAGCACCTCGTCCCCGTCGTCCTCAATTTCTAGGATGGCATAGTCCGACATGTGCTCCATGTACAATGAGGCAATGTCTTCCGCGTCCGTCTCGTTGGCCGCCATGGCGGGACCAAGGGCGCCCTTTTTAATAAAGTCCTCCACGACGTCTGTGTCTGCTTTCTCAACGTTTTCGTTATTAAGCGTGCGGGCACGAGCCCACTGGCCCAGTAGGATGAGTCCGGCGTTGGCGTCGACCAGGCCATCCAGGGTCTCGCTGTATTTGTCGCAGAGCGCTAGCACCTCGGTCTTTAACTTGTCGTCCACGGAAGGGGCTTCCTGCTCCTCCACCTTTTCGCACAGCCCGGCAACCTGATTCAGGCCGTCAATGGCCTGCTGCTGCTTCTGCTCCTCGAGAGGCGCGTCCCGGCGGCGCTGGCACAGCCTATCAATAAAGTCTGGGTTTCTAGGGTTACTGCCCCGGAAGAGACATATAAGCCATAGCTTAAGCTCGTTGCCGTCAATCTCGGGGACGTGCTTTCCGCCAATGGACTCCTGGAGGCCCGTCATTGACTCGTCAAACCATGCGACGGCCGAGCCAATTGGGTTATCCCATCTCTTAACCGCGGCTAGAATATCATGCGCATGAGGCGAAAGGGTCGAAAACGCCACCATGACGCCTCCCTGCCCGTTGAGGCGGAGCTTCGGGTACCTAGACGCTCGCCTGGTCGTGCCGGCGGGGCACCGCGTACTGCTGCGTTTCTTCCTTGTGCACGACTGGCGCCTCTGGTAGATGCGCCCTTGCTTCTTGTGTGGGCCGAGGGGGTGGCCCGGCGTTCCGGGCACGCCGTCCTGTTTCGGGGGGTGAGGCCGGTTCAGCTCGGGTAGGCCGCCAGGCAAGTTGGCCGACGGACCGCTGGTATGCCCGCTGGGAGCAAAACCGGCGCCCGCCAGGCCCCAGCTCTGCATCCCCTTTTTGACCAGCTCGTAAAGCTCGCGGGCTTGTGCCGAGCCTGCTTGTGGCGGGGTTCGGGCTTGTAGGGCAGCAGGACTGGCAAAGGTTGTCCCAGCCAAGGCCAGCAAAGCAAGAAAAGCAACCTTCATGTTGGGCGAGTATTGGGCGAGAAAGTATTCCGAACAAAGGGTAGAGTCTATAGCCTAAAAGCCAGACTACTTGGTACTAGAGAAGAATGGGATGGTGTACCATTGTATGTATATATATACCTTTTCAAGGCCATGCCATGTCCGATAGAAGCCGAGTGAAGGAGGCTATACCAATGGTTTCTATATAGGTTTCCTGTATCCACACGCAACCGAAATTACTAATTTATTTGCAAGGCATTCTATAAAAAACATAAAGATGGCGCGGAGCAGGCTGGCCTGACTTCTCAAGCCATTATTCCGAAACGGCGGCTAATACCAGCCCGAGGGCATTGCGAGATGCGAAATGGAAACAAGTTTTATTGCATTCTGACATATAACAAATGAAAAAGACTTGCGAAAGAGACTTTGCTTATTTGCCTCTCGCATCTTTCTCCTTGTTCATCTCAGCATGCTATGCTTTTTTTCTGTTTTTCTTTGCTATTTTTCCTTGGTTAGCTGATGAACTTTCCAGTATGTTGGCATTACACTGACTGCACGCTTTACCAAAACTTTCGCATTCTGAGGATGAATCTCATACGCTACCTACCAACTTGGAGGGAGAATGACTCTGCTTGGTATGTTCGTTGTCGGTCTCATCGCATGCCTTGTCGTTTTGTGTGCCGCCACCACGATCAATCTTCTTGTCGTGTGACATAATGTCCGTAGATGTGCAGCAAAAATTTGGGTTAAATCCAACCTAAGATCAGGACAAAGAGGACCTAGATCGAAAGCTTCGTGCATACGAAACTAAAAGAGAGCTTGATGAAATATTTCTCCGTTGAGAAAGCCCAACAAAGAGGAACGTTCTGCTTTTACTCATCTCAGCCTCCTGTGCCTAAATTTAGTTTTGCTCGGTCATGTCTTTCTGTACGTGCATTTCTCGGATAACATAGCATCATAGTAGCTTGGAAAATTGCCAATGTTTAGGGCTTTGGCCATCTAGTTAAGCAGGCTCCATTCTCAAATTACTTTGCGAGCGCTGCTACATAAAACTCGACCAGCTTTGGCGCCGACTGTTCCAGGTCATCATAAAGTTCAAAATGGTTCTTTCCGTCAATGACAAACAGCTCCTTTGGCTCCTTTGCCCCCTCAATAGCAGTCTTGCTATAATGCAACGTCTCCGCCTTTGAACCAACAATCATCAACAGCGGTCGAGGAGAGATGAGGTGCTGAAGGTTAAAAGAATCGTATCCAATCATCAAGTCATAGCTTGAAGGTGGGACACGCTGGTTTGATCGAGGGTGGTTGCCGCGTTTCGTGCCGTAGTACGCAGCAGCGGCTTGGAAGAATGGCGGTGCGTCTGCTGGTACCGCGGACGCTTCCGTCTCGAACATTTTCGGAGCTTCGGACCTGTTATTGGCTGCATAAGAGGTGCGCCAATCCGCTGCAGCTTTGAGGGCACCGGCAATTGCGTCGGGCGATTCCTTGCTGTTGCTTTCCTCAAGACCACCGTTACGGGTCATTCGCCCGACACAAGCAGCACTAACAGTGCCAAGGGCCTTGATGCGGACATCAGATTGCGCAGTATAGGAAGTATAGCCGCCTGATGCGCAAATGCCGAGCATGCCAATGCGCTCAGGGTCGATTTTACCCTTCAAGGTGGTCAAGAAACTGACGGCGGATTTGTTGTCCTCGACTCGCTGGTGCGGGTCTTCTAGACCTCGCGGTTCACCGGTACTTTCACCCTGGTAGCCAGCGTCAAATGTCAGGGCATAGAAGCCTGCCGCGGACAGCGCACGAGCGTAGGCAGCGGCGGTTTGTTCCTTGACACCCGTCATTGGGTGGCTCACGACAATGGCGGCTCCCTTTCGGTCAGGAGATCCATCAACAGGGGCGTATAGCTCTGCACTGATGGTGAGCATGAATGAGGGAAACGTAAGCTTGGTCGGTGTGGACATGATGATGGTTGCAGGATAGAGATGTTCTGGAAAGTAAAAAGAAAAGTAGAGTAAGGCGATGGACACCTAATATGGCTGACTAGTGGGCAGACAGCCGACTTTATACGTTAGAACCCCGAAAGACTGGCGATAATCGTCGGGTTTCTCAGGCCTAATTTGTAAGCCTTGAAGCAACTCGCGAAAAGAGTTTTGGGTCTTTAGGGCCTGTCCATGATGTCGGGCAACGGCGTAACTCGGCAGTTAAGCTTCGGCGCCGCTAGAAGAGGTCTCCCCCGATAGGTTTTTGTAAGCGAGGTGGGTAACTGGACAAAATAGGTTATAGTTTGACAGATGCACAGTGTTGCCCACTATTGATCGGGATGGGCAACTACATAAATAGGTTATAGTTTGACATTTGAGTAGCGTCCCCCACTATTGATCGGGATGGCTGCCGAAAAGCTTCGCACTTTTCGGGGATCAACGTCGTGTTTCTAGAAGCGGCCAGCCCCTCTATCAGATTCTGTCGTTAGGCACTACATAGCTAGGGCGTATGGAAATGGCATTGGTACGTCTTTTTTTTCCTGGTAAAATCTCGGTCGCGTGGCTCCTCGGATTCAGCTCCTTGTCAACGGCCTCATTGCTCTAGATAGAGCGTGTAGAAGGTGTCCTTTGGTAAAACCATGAAAGGGTCGCAGGCTACCGTGACCGATCGCTGTAAGTAGCCCGCACTTATCAGACTTATTTTAATACTAAAGTTCTCCGGGCACATAGTCATATAAACACAACACAGAGGGCAGGTTTCCTCTGGAACCGCAGTCGCCTGCATAGAAACCATCGTGAGTTGCAAACTCGCCAAGTAGTGACTTTGTGTCGCCAGTCCTGAAGTGAGCTGAGACGAGATGCATCATTTAAACTTGCCATGAAGCTTTCTCCCCCGTCATGTGAAACTCTTGCTCGTATCTTGACCTCAGGATATGCTTTACGGGGCTAATTGATAAGGCAAAGCCTTGGATGAGCGAATTACTTCTTGATGCAACTAAAATCACGTTTGACGCCCAAAAAAAGCACTAGAGAAGATGCTCCTCGAAATCTAACAAAGCCTTCTCCGCTTCTGTGAAGGCGACGGTTTTTAGTTCAATCCCACATGGTCGATAGGTTTCAAAACCGTTGCCGCAAAGATCACTCTGCCTTACACTTTTCTTCTGTCAGCAGATCATCGCACACCGAGCTTTGAAAACAAATAGTCACACGACGTGTAGACAAATGATTGGTTCTGCCTCGATATTTCTGCGTTTTGTCATTGTTATGCTGCTCTCAGTGCGTGTCACGATCTTTCAAACAGTGTGGCTGCATCACTGCAGAATGAGGCATATTGGCCTGATATAGTTAGTGTATCATGATTCTACTTTCGCTTCGAATTCAATGAGGATCTTGTGTCTTGTAATCACCCTCTCTGTCTTGCCCGTTACCGTCTCCGTGTCCTAGACTAGCCAACCAGTAGGTCGGGGAACTTTCCACAATATAAGCATGCGTTGCCTCCTTTGATGCGACGGGTAATCATTTAAGCCATGAACCACACGGAGAATGCTGTCGATATCTGTGGCTTGCTTCTGTGTGCCGTGTCTTAGTTGTATTGTTCATTATTCTCTGCCGTGCCGACCTTTGATGCGATCACAAAGTCACCCAACCTAATTACAGTGCAACCACGAGGGAAAAACAAAAGACGCAATGTCACCATGTGTTTATGATGCTCATTCCGGCATTAGCGTAGCCGGTAGGATTTAGACTGCAGTGTGTCTCGTCGGCAAGGCTGCCGGTGGCGTAGGAACGCACAGCAGGTCGCGGCCTGAGTTGCGTTACCCCGAGAAACGGTCTAATGGATCGGGTAATAACGGTCTAATGAATTTGTGAGGGGGCGACTATCTATCTGGTTGCTTAGGCTGAGCAAGCTTATGGCATAAATAGAGAGGGTTACGTCTGGAACACACGCACCGCGAGAATCACACCGAAAACTCCAA
The DNA here is from genome assembly GCA_024472245.1 of Beauveria sp. NWAFU-1. NCBI lineage: Eukaryota > Fungi > Ascomycota > Sordariomycetes > Hypocreales > Cordycipitaceae > Beauveria > Beauveria sp. NWAFU-1. Next base: position 4,045,114 of record JANBXD010000003.1, read on the forward strand.
CTGCATACTGGTTGTGGGATTCCCGGTGATAAAGACCCTCACTGACTGCAATGAGGTGGCTGAAAGCTTTGTCTTGGCCTGAGTCTAATTGAACCTGTCCGTATGCGGGATTTTGTTCGAGAGATTACGAACAAGACCTTCACATTCTGCCTTCCTAACCACGGATGCACGCCGACACGCCATCGATGCGCGGAGCAAAGGTCGGGAAAAGCCTTCAAATTCAACTCAGTGAGTTTGACCCATAAAAAGACTCTACATCGTCAATCCGTTCTACCGGTAGCACGAGTGTGTATGTAAAATTGTTGTTTGGTGTAAGCCAATCCCACCATGGGGCGCGCAGTATGCTCGATGCCGCCACTGAAAGACTTTCGTGCGTCATAACTACTGAGTTTGTAAGACGGGCCATCACTTCGGTCTCTGTGGAAAAGTAAAGTAACATAGAGCCCTGGTAGTCGCATATTTTTGCTCGGCATTGGCGAGCCGCCCACCCCCGGGAGGCTGCTTGGCTGCATATGAAAGCGGGGGAGAAAACATTACAACGACGCGAGACAAGATGCATATCAACTTTTCAGCTGTACAGTCTCGGTGCATTCAAAGCTTCTCAGTACATTACTGTTGCCTACTCCGTTCAGCTGTTGGACGGCACATGCTGCATGTGCTCAGCAGTTGCTTGCATGCACAATATTTGGGGAGGGGCCTCGGCCACATGAAGATCCTGAAATTTATTACCCCTCATATTGAAAGCCAGTTTTGCGTTTTGATAATCACAAGCACTTATGATGACGTTGCGTCTTGAACTCTTCTTCTTTGGGTATAATTTTGCGTGACATGCTATGAGTGCTGTTCTTTGCTAATGTAGATCACTCAAACCTCTATATCTAGGCGTCGGGCCGCTCCGGACGACCTGGCACAAAGTTAAACGTTTGCATACTGAACAGCATCTACCATGTATTTGATTGTGAACAAAAGTCGCACATTGCATCACAGTACTGACTCGGCGTTAGGTCAGCTGAAGGACAAGATTGGCCGGCATCTACTCCAGTAGAGTTGGTCAATGATCCATGGCTGGACTTTAAGCGGAAGCCTGTATGGATCTCACCTTATCGTCATGTAGGTGAAGACGCGACCCGGCAGCCTAGTGCGCAGCGGGAAGATGGGCGCCAACTCCCTCCCGGTACGGTTGCCTTACTTTATAAGACGAAACCTGCCGCAGTACATGCTGATTCAATTTACAGTCGCATTCGAGTATGCAGAACATAGGTTTCTAGGAAACCAAATGAATTTGAAGTACCAACACCCCAAAAGCACCACAGACCAAACACCAGACGGCAAGGTAGTGGATATTGTGGCCCATGACCTGCCCCTTCTCAAGCTCGCAAAGGGATCTGACGTTTTGGAACTGACATACGGGGAGATATCTGCCTTGGCAGGAGACTTCTATGGCACTCTGAACCCAATCAGTGATGCCAAAAGCGACGAGGATGCCAGAAAGCGTTTTCTGGCGGCCTACAATACATTGGCGGACAACCCTACCGATCAGCCTCACGACGGGCAGGTACTGATTAAGCATCTTCAAGACGAGGTCGATAAAGTCGAAGCGCTGCATAAGGAGGGGGGGGGCCCATCAACTTGGTATAAAGACGGGACCGGCCTTGCGGGTATGAACGCCATCGATAAGCTTATTCAAGGTCGACACTTTCCCATCTACAGCGAGCTTCTCAAGATCAACTGGGATCACTTTGGGGACAACGCCCGCGCGGCATATCGCGCAGGTCACTCGGCCGCTCTTCAATTGGCTACAACGGGCGAAAAGACTGTCGATTGCCTGATCAAGGCGTATTCCATCAACGCCTTTGCCGACCACTTCCTCCAGGACCTGTTTTCTGCCGGCCATCTTCGGACGCCTCGCCGACTACTGCACGGCGGTTTGAAGAACGTTGTGGATGTCTGCGCGAATGTACGTGAAAAACGGGAGACGGCCTCATGGAAGAAAAGACACTGGCTGACCGCTTGCGATGTAGAAAATGCATGACGAGGACTGCGCTCTCGGACTCAGCGTCGCAGCCCCCCAGGGAAACCCATGGCAAGCATACGGCGACAAGCGGCTGCTGGATAAGTGCAACGAGGAGAACTTATTAAAGTGCCAAGCCGCCATAGTCGAGTCTTCGCGGGAACTTTACGACGCGTGGGACACGAGGCACGCGCCTGAGCCCGCAGCCTACAAGGCATTTGACATTGTCCCGACAAAGGCGTCAGCCCTGAGTGAGCAGCAGACGCTGGCTCCCTTGTTCAAACTGGGCCCGTCGGGTGAATATAAAGACCTTCAGCGACGTCTGGAGCTCAAAGACAGGAAAGTCTGGAAGTTCAAGACGAATTGGTGGCCGGTGACCACTGTGGCGGAAACATATACATCCGGACTGTGGAAATACCCGATAACCATGTAAAGCTTCGATGCACCCATGGAAATGCATCACTTTTTGATATCCTAGATGGGACGTTCATCGCTTTTCAAAGTTCGATTGTTTGACTCGTCTTTATTTCCTTTTTGGCAATTTTTTGCGATTTTTTTTGTGCTCGTGTGTGTCGTATCATCTTACTGTCTCAGCCTTGAGTGTCTTGTTTGCTGAAGAACTGAAGAAAGCTGTAGTCGCTGTACGGAGTTCTCCCTCACGGAGTTTAAGCTCGGCCGGCCATTAGCGGGCGACCATCTTTATATTTTTATACACAAATAGTGATTTTCGTGTATATCTTGCGTCGACCAATGGTTGTGCTCCTTGGCGGTCCTTAATCGGAGACATTAGTCGTCCTCGGTAGACTAAAACGGAATACACGGGAAGTGTGGTTCGGACCACCGGGAAAAAAACCCTAGCTAATACGAGATATTAACGCTCATCGTTATGCCTGATATGTGGTGCTCGGGAGATTAACAGCATCATGTATAACGCTGCCGAGACGTACTATGATGCGGGGAGGGCCGCGAATGATTTCTTCCAGATGAAAATCATATTTAAGGCTCCTAGGTAAGGCACGGGACCACAGCCACGTCGACGCCGTTGGCTTTGCCAAAGACCCAAGGCTCACAGCCCCAGCGGCTATAACTGCCATGATGGTAGACGGGTGGACGATTAGTCTCGCCCGAAGTGGGTTTGACCTGAAGGGAGCGAGCAATGATCGATCGATCATTGCCTTGGCCGAGACGAAGATACGATGGTGCCCAGCAGACCGTTAGTTTGCCCGTTTTCGGCAGGCCAGTGGCCGCGGTGCCTAGTAGGGGGACATGATGAGCCAAGCACACCAAGTCCGCCTAACCAGAGCTGCACGATCAAACGACCAATCCGCCTTACGCTTAAATGGCTGCCTAGGGGGCTTGCGGGGAGAGTTGAAAGCATGGCGACTTTTGATGGCCAAAGGGGTGTGTTGTTGCGACAAAATGATGAGATGAAGAGCCGTAGTGGGTGGCGAGCGCAGGGGTTTTGGCTGGGACTCGGGATAACAACTACTATGTAATAACGAGCAGGCAGGCAGCGTGGCAGCCTGGTTGGTCCATTCCTCGGAAGTAAAGGAAAGACGGCCAATTTTATAGCACCTGGCCGAGACATTGTTGAAGCGCCGGTCGCCGCTTGCGGGTCGGCATTTACGCGGAGCAGATTAAAATGAGGGCCTTTTAGGTGTGAGTGCCATCATCCATGTGATGATACTGCCAAGGAAAAACAAAAAAACAAAACGGATAGCATTTGGACTGTTTCTTTCCCGACGGCAGTGACAGTAGCAGCAGCAGCAATTCAAGACGCAACACGCGTTTCACGGAGTCGAGGAGTATCTCGGGGTAAGTTGATGGCGCCGTGTCAGAGCTGAGGGGAGTAAGACGGCGCGTAGAAAAGGACAGCATGTGTGAGTGGCTGGCTTTGGCCGGCGAATGGAGGCTGCTAGATGGATGGCGGGCTTGGTAATGTGATGACTATGACTGCAGGCATGATCGGGCGAGAGTAAGAAATGAGGTTTCCGTGAGTGGGAGTAGCATCGTGGCGAGACGAGTACCTGGGTAGGCGTGGTAGGTAGGCAGGTACTTGGGTTACTGCCTAGGTCTCGGTGCAGGTGAGGTACCTTCTTATTTAGATGTAATTTTTATTAGCGCAGATGAGCCAGATGGGCTCCTACCTAGCCATGCTAGCCACGCTAGCTTTCATCATCTTAGCGGGCAAATAGCCACCGGTTTAGTGGGTAAGCACCAAGTCTGAAGTAGCTACTTCACCTGGACTGGGTGTATGGGTACCTACGCCTGGTAGGCCTCTGGGTGCAGGTAGTCTGGCCGCCCTCCTGGCTGCTGCTCGCTTCCGCCCACCAAAGCGCCAGCCATCTACGGATACAGCTTCTCGCCCCAGACACCCCCAGCCTGCTCAAAAGCAAAAACCTGCACACCACACCACGCCTGTGCTTCCCTCTCCATCGGCTCCAATCGACATTCTGCTCCAAACCAACCTCATAAAATCCGTTCGCCAACTCGCCATCTTGTCCTACCGCTTTCTCACTCCGAATCCCTCCAACAAAGTGGTACCACCAACGCGCAACCAGCATGTCGACATAGCTTCTCCAGCTAGCTAGCCCATCGCCTTCGCAGACGCACGACCCCTCCGCCACTACCTTGAGCCCGGCTCACCTCGAGGAAGGACATGGCCTTGCCCGCCGCCAGAGTCCTGTCATGATGTCTGAGAATGAGCATTCTGCGGCTCATCACGGCTCCCTCGCAACCAAGAGCCCCCACCCTGACAGCACGCGTTCATCCTCTGTTACGATAATTCCCACCACGCCCACGCCTATCCCGCCTAGCCGTGCTTCACGCCACAGCATTCCCTCACGCCTCAGCATCGACAGCTCCCATCTCCCACCAAGGTAAGACTGCCAAAATCAACTCGCCGTCCTGCCAAATTCGCGCATCATAACATACTTACCGCTTCTCTCTGCAGCTCTTCAAGAGATGACTTGCAAATTTCGCCTACCACGTCCACTCGCGCTGCCAGAGGCGCCATGTCGCCCTCCTCCATCAACTCCAATCTCTCCCACAACGAGCGCCATCTCGGCGATTTCAACAACCATCGCCGTGATCTAGCCGTCCTTGATCAACCCCGGCCCAACGGTTCAATCTCTAGCAACGCCGCGGCTGCCACCCAGATTGCGCCCTGGATGTCCCACAGCAGTTCCGCCCCCGCCGCCCACGCCAATTCCCTGCCCATGAGCTTTTACAATGATTCTACCGATAGCCTCTCCGTCGCTTCACAGCAAATGTCCCCAGCTCTGCCCCCATCGGCATCTCGCACAGGCCAGCTTTCAGTGAGCTACGACTCGCCAGATGCAATCTACTATAATCATGACACAAGAAGACCGTCTGCTGCTAGCATAGCAACCACGGCCAGCAGCCAAGGATCCAAGGCTAGCATCCAACGAGGCGGACTTCGTAAACTCCAGGGCTTTTTTGGTGAAGAGTTTCCCGGTCGCGATAGTTCGGAGAGCAGCCTGCCAGGCTCAATAGGAAAAGACCAACGCTCGCGCTCTTATAGCCATACACGCCCTGGCCAGGAGCGCCATCACTCCAACGCCACCGACAGAGAAGGGTCGCCAGCTTCATCACGACCCAGAACCCCCGTGCCTGCTCCCGAAGTGGTCCCATTTCTTTATCAAGACAACACGGTAAGTACAGTGTGGTTCGGAAAGAAACCAAAAATGCATAAGGGAGAAAGAGCGTCGCCTTTTTCGACTTGTGCTATGCCCGGCAGCGCGGTCACTGAGGCGCTTGATCTGACCTTTACCGGTTCATTGCGCCCAGACTCCTGACCCAATTGGCGCGAGCCGTCAGTTCCGCATTCGCTGCGCCGTGCTGCTGTTTGCACTCTACAGATCCCGTGGCAAACCGTGACACCTGTCACAGTTTCTGGCTAACTATCAAACAGGACATTGCACGTTATGGCGAGGCACCCGTCAGAAATACCATGACCGGGCCCGATCGAGAGCGATACATCAACGAAGGTTCATCACGCGAACCTCCACCCAAGTCCTCCTCCTCCGCTAGATCTGGTCACTCCATCTTGCCAGGCCAGCATCACCATCACCATCGGCATAAGAAGAGTATTGATGATCCCCGCGCACTGAGACCAACGACGAGCCGAGAAGACTCTACCAATAGTCTGCAGCATCCTCGTGATCGGGCAATGGCCTCGGCCATGTACAAGACGAAATCAAGGGCTCAGAGCCCAACCCCCAGCGCCAACAGTGTACCACCATCACGAGTTGGCCAGACGGATGGCCACGCATCCCCCGCCCATGGTAAGCGCGGCATTTTAGGTCGCCTGAGACGACACAAAGACAAGGATGAGAATGGCTCGAAGCTGCGCGATCTGCCTCCATCGACGAAATCGCTCTCCAACAAGGTTTCCAAAACAGACTTTGTCCGAACCGAAACGCCGTCGCCAGTACCACCCGAACGCGGCACTGCCATGCCCGATGTTGCACCCCATCGGTCAACAACGTTCAATAACAAGTTTCCATTTTCCTCCAAAAAGAGCCGTAATTTCAAGCACGATTATAACGATGAGGCCATCGGACCGACCGAGCAGCGGGCCGCCGGCAATTTCTATCATCTCGATACCAACCTAAACGACATGGAAGGCATTTTGACCAAGCCTCCTCCGTTGACACCGTTGGATTCCACATTTCTCAAAAGCTTGGAAGGGGATATAGACACTGGCCCTCCCGATCCCAAGGGCCAGTGGGATGCGCCCGACAGCTGGGCGGTGCGCCGCAATACTGAAGACAAGACAGAGGAGGCCCCTGAAGCTGAAGAAGCTGTCTGTCCACGCCGTCCGGAAGAAAAGCTGTCGCCCTACTGTATTCGCATATTCCGATCAGACGGCACTTTCTTAACGCACGCGATGCCTCTCGATTCAACCGTTAGCGACGTCATCACGCAAGTCATGAAGAAGACATATGTTGTCGACGGCCTCGAAAACTACAACATAATAATGAAGAAGCACGATCTGATTCGTGTTTTGGCACCCCAAGACAGGCCGCTCCTTATTCAAAAGCGCCTCTTTCAGCAGGTCGGCTACGAAGAAAAGGACAGAATCGAGGATCTCGGTAGAGAGGACAACGGCTACTTGTGCAGATTCATGTTCTTGTCGGCGCGCGAAAGTGACTTCCACTCTAGAACCATGGACCTCGGCATGTCGCAGCAACAAAAGCTCAATTACGTCGACTTGTCTGCCCGTAACCTCATCACCATTCCTATTGCTCTCTACCTCAAAGCGGGAGACATCATCTCGCTCAATCTGTCGCGCAATCTGTCCCTAGACGTACCGCGAGATTTTATTCAGTCATGCAAGCAGTTGCGAGACATCAAGTACAACAACAACGAAGCGAGGAGACTGCCACTCAGCCTATGCAGAGCCGCCAAGCTTACCTATCTCGACGTGTCCAACAATCGCGTCGAGTCACTAGACAACGCCGAGCTGGACACATTGACAGGCCTATTGAAAATGAATCTCGCCAACAATCGGCTGAAGCATATTCCGCCGTACTTCAACGCTTATCAGGCTCTTCGAACGCTCAACATCTCTTCCAACCTTCTGGGCACATTCCCGACCTTTATATGCGAACTGCAGAGCCTGGTGGATCTCGATCTCAGCTTCAATTCCATTGATGAACTGCCCGACGAGATAGGGCAGCTGAAGAACCTTGAGAAGCTGTTGATTACCAACAACGGACTGGGTAGTGAGCTGCCTGAGACATTCCGAGATTTGATTAGCCTACGCGAGCTTGACATCAAGTATAACCACGTCACCAACATTGATATCATCTCGGAGCTGCCCAAGCTGGAAATCTTACACGCCGCCCACAACCAAATTTCCTCTTTTGTCGGCGGCTTTGAGCGCATCCGTCTGCTCAAGCTCAACTCCAATCCTCTGAACAAATTTGAAATCATTGCACCTGTGCCAACTCTCAAGATCCTGAATCTCTCTCATGCTCAACTGGCGAGCATCGATTCCGCCTTTGCGCACATGATGAACCTCGAGCAACTGGTGCTTGACGAGAATCATTTTGTATCTTTACCACAACAGCTTGGAACTCTGAGCCGACTGGAGCATTTCAGCATCGCCAATAACTCTGTTGGTGAGCTGCCACCACAAATTGGCTGTCTTACAGAGCTCAAGGTTCTGGATGTGCGCGGCAACAATATCTCAAAGCTTCCGATGGAAATCTGGTGGGCCAACAAGCTTGAAATCCTAAACGCATCCTCCAACGTCCTCGAAAACTTTCCAAAACCGGCTTCCCGTCCACCACGTGTCCCTGGTGAGGAGTCGGCAGGACCTCCTCCTTCCCAAAGCGGCAGAACAGGTCCTCTTGTACCCTTGTCCACCACACCGAGCACAGAAGAGCTTGTGGACGACAGACGCCCGAGCCAAGCATCCAGCACGCTTTTGAGTGTTGGCCCTTCACCAACTCCAGGCGGTCCAGATCGGAAGAGCTCTGTCGTGTCTTTGTATGGCAAAGGCGGGCGTAAAACGTCCGTTGTTTCACGGACAGCCTCGCAGACTACCTCGTCTACTGTTACGCCTCCGCCGTCCACCTCTAGAAAAGACTCTGGACTGTCGTCGAGGATTACGAACACATTTGCGGGTTCACTTCGCAATTTGTCTCTTGCAGACAACAGACTAGACGATGATGTTTTTGACCAAATTACGATGCTCACTGAGCTTCGCGTTCTCAATTTATCCTACAATGAGGAAATCGGCGATATGCCTCAGCGATCCATCAAGAGCTGGCCTCAGCTCGTTGAGTTGTATCTTTCTGGCAACGGCCTGACGACGTTACCAGCAGATGACTTGGAGGAAACCAGCTTGCTCCAGGCACTATATATTAACGGAAACAAATTTACCAACCTACCAGCGGATATTTCCAGGGCCAAGAAACTGGCTGTTCTGGACTGTGGCAACAATTCGCTCAAATACAATATTTCCAATGTTCCCTACGACTGGAACTGGAACTTGAATCCGAACCTGCGATACCTCAACCTGTCAGGCAATAAGCGACTCGAGATCAAGCAAAGTGCCTGGGGCCCTGGAGGTCCTGGGGCAGTGAATCGTGAAGAGTACACTGATTTCAGCAGACTTCTCAACCTGCGAGTCTTGGGATTGATGGACGTAACTCTCACACAGCCCAGCATTCCTGATCAAAGCGAAGACAAGCGAGTACGTACTTCTGGTTCGCTGGCCGGCCACCTCCCCTACGGTATGGCGGATACTCTCGGCAAGAACGAGCATCTGTCTACTGTCGACTTGGTTGTGCCTCGATTCAACTCGTCAGACACGGAAATGCTACTAGGCTTGTTCGATGGCCAGGCACTTTCCAGCGGCGGATCAAAGATTGCCAAGTACTTGCACGAGAACTTTGGGCACATATTTGCTATGGAGCTCAAGGCTCTCAAGACACGCAACAACGAGACCCCAGTTGATGCTCTGCGCCGCGCGTTCCTTTCGCTCAATAAAGATCTCGTTTCCATCGCGGTGCAGCACGCCGAAGACCGCCCTAAGAAGTCCCACAGGGGTTCCGCACAACCAGTCGTTCTCAGCAAGGAAGACCTCAACTCTGGAGGTGTTGCCACTGTGCTGTATCTGCAAGGAACGGATCTATACGTCGCTAATATTGGTAACGCGGAAGCCATGGTCATCCAAACCAATGGCAAGTACCAAGTTCTGACGCACAAACATGATCCCGCTCAGCCGAGCGAGCGCTCTCGTATACGTGAGGCTGGTGGCTGGGTATCTCGCAACGGTCGCCTCAACGACCTGCTCGAAGTATCGCGCGCATTCGGTTACGTGGACTTGATGCCTGCTGTCCAAGCTGCGCCGCATGTGCGTCAGATGACGATCCAAGAACATGACGAGATAATTCTTATTGCCACAAGTGAGCTCTGGGAGTATCTCTCCCCTGGCCTGATTACCGATGTTGCCAGATCCGAACGTCTAGATCTCATGCGCGCTGCTCAGAAGCTGCGAGACCTGGCCATGGCTTATGGATCTTCGGGCAAGATAATGGTCATGATGATTAGCGTTGCAGACTTGAAACGCAGAATGGAGCGATCTAGACTACATCGTGGCACCAGCATGTCACTTTACCCGTCTGGCGTCCCCGACGATGCGCAGGTCCTTTCTACGAGAAGAGGACGCAAGACAAAAGGAGACGTGCTCGACTCGTCACTTAATCGTCTGGAGGCTGAAATACCTGCGCCAACTGGCAATGTATCCATTGTCTTTACCGATATCAAGAATTCCACCAATCTCTGGGAAATGTACTCCAGCGCCATGCGATCCGGTATCAAGCTCCACAACGAAGTTATGCGACGACAGCTGCGGCGCATCGGTGGTTATGAAGTCAAAACGGAAGGTGATGCCTTTATGGTGTCTTTTCCAACCGCCACATCTGCGCTGTTGTGGTGCTTTGCCGTTCAAAATGAACTCCTAGAGGTCACCTGGCCGTCGGAGATTCTGAGCTCCATGTCTGGTCAGGCAGTATACGATAAGGATAACACTCTGATCTTCAAGGGCTTGTCAGTGCGCATGGGTATTCACTTTGGTGATTGTGTAAGCGAGACTGACCCAGTCACCCGTCGCATGGACTATTTCGGTCCCATGGTCAATAAGGCATCACGTATCTCGGCAGTAGCCGACGGTGGTCAAATCACCGTGTCATCCGACTTTATTTCCGAGATTCAACGATGCCTTGAAAACTATCAAGATACCGACCGCTTCGGTTCTGCGGGATCTGAAGAAGGATATGACGACGAATCGTATGCCAGCGCTATTCGCAAAGATCTTCGCAGCCTGACGTCGCAAGGGTTCGAAGTCAAGGAAATGGGTGAGAAGAAGCTCAAGGGTCTCGAAAACCCTGAAACCGTCTACTCACTGTATCCCCACGCGCTGGCCGGCCGCACCGAGTTCCACGCGCAGCACGAGCGCCGCGATGAGCTCGAGAAGCCCGCTGCCGTGGTCCCTGGCGGCGACCTGTCTTTTGACCCAGAAAACATTTGGGCGCTCTGGAAGATCAGCCTACGTCTGGAGATGCTGTGCAGCACGCTGGAGGAGGTGCGCGGCCCGGGCCTGCAACCACCCGAGACGGAGTTGATGGAGCGTCTGAAGGCACGTGGCGGCGAGATGACGGAGCGTTTTCTTGTCAACTTCATGGCGCACCAGGTCAGCAGGATTGAGACGTGTGTATCTACTCTGGCGATGCGTCACCTCGCCAGTGGCAACATTGTGCTGAAGGAGCTCGACGAGCTGCGGGCACCCATGGCCGCCATCTTTGACCATTTCAGGCAGCAGCAGGACGAGCTTGCGCGATACAAGGCCCTCTACGGCCCCCTTCCTGACGAGAGCACGAAGCAGATTGAAGGTGGCAAGGACCAGACATATCAGAGCTTCTGAAATACCTTTCTGAATATCTGATAGATTCCTTGGATTAACAATGGCGTCACCGCACATCTGTGCTTTTCACCCTTTCTTTTTTCCTCGATGGCGGCCTTTAAGCCTTGTTTTGTTAACGCTCCTTCCCCCCACCCCCGGGCGCAGTTGTATGGAGCTGAACAGGATGGTGTATACTTGATTTATGAGTGGCATGGGATGTCTATTGGTTTTAAAGTATTGTTCTAGGTTGTGCATTTTCTCAAACCTTTTCTGGAGAGGCCTGGCGTTTATGCATGTTTGTTTGACGCGTAATCAGCAGCGAATTCCAGTGGGCGGGTATATACATACTTTCTGTTTGCTGCTTTATTGTCTTTGTCCATTTATACCTCTACGACTTATATAATACAAAAAAATAGTCGAACAAGAACAGGAGCGCACAACAACGATACGTTCAAGTGGAAAGTTGATTTGCTGTTTGGTATTGTTACATGATGAAGTACGTCTAGTGGGAAATGATTTGCTCTTTTGATATGGATACATGTGGGGTAACGCGTAGCTTTTATGCAGTCGCTTCTTTGCTGGGCCGCGACTGTGCCGTGACCTGCTGCATGATGTGAATGCGCGGTGCCATGCGCGGGCCGGCGTACCAGCCGCCGGTGAGGCTCCGCACGAAACGGCGCACATTGCGCACTGCGAGGCCGCGCCCGAGAAGCGGAGGCTGCAGGCTGGCCACCTCCGGGTTGGCCTCGACGTCTATGTCGTCGGCGTCGCCCGCGGCCGGAGCACCAGGACGCAGCAGTTCGATGCCGTCGTAGCCCTGCACGACGCCGACGGTCCGCCACTGGCCGCTGGTGATTTTCCCGGGGTCCTCGGCGAGGACATAGTCGAAGCGCGTCCAAAAGTCGGGTCGTGCCATGACGGCCTCGTCCTCGGTTTTGTCAAACAGCAGCAGCGGCGGGGCGGCGACGAGGGGCGGCGGCGGTGCGCCGTGGGCCAAGGGTAGGCCGTGCGGGTTCTGGCCAAAGAGCGTGAGGCCCGTCATGCAGGTGAGGACGTCGGCATGGACAGAGAGGGTGTCGTGCGGCGGTGCAGAGGCCTGGTGGTGGTGCTGCGTGAGCTGGAAGAGCTGCGCGACGGCGTCGCCGCCGGGGTAGTTGAGCGAGGAGACGAGCAGCATGGCGAGGCTGGCGGCCAGCGAGGCGAGGATGGAGAGCGGCAGCGCCGCGGCAACGAGTCGGTAGAGGAGGGACTTGGCGCGGCGCGTGTAGATGTAGTCGGCGCCAAGGGCGGCGGCGGCGGCGAGCGCGGGCACGGCATAAAAGACAAAGCGCGCCTCTTTGTGCGGCTGCAGCGAGTAGACGGCGACGAAGAGCAGGGGCGGCGCGACCAGGTCGGTGGCCGGACGCGACGTCGCAGGCCACCAGAGCGCGCAGGCGACGAGCGGCAGCGCGAGCGGGTTCAGCAGCAGCCGCGGCAGCGCCGAGGAGAAGTAGTAATGCCAGGGGGACGTGCCCCAGGCCGAGGCGGACCCGCGCACGACGTTGTAGTGGAAGCCGGCGAGCTCGGGCCAGAGCGGGCCCCGTTGCCAAAAGTACGAGTCGACGGGCACCGAGAGGAGGAGCGCGCCGAGGGACAGGCCCGCAAGTAGCGGGACGAGCCGGGCGAGGGTGGCGCGGCGCCGGAGGAGCAGCTGGAGGCAGGTGGCGCCAAGGAGGAGGGCCGTTTCGGCGCGGAACACGACGGCGGAGAAGACGAGCAGGAGGAGAGCCTGCTTCTGGCGCGCGAAAGCGAGCGCGGGCGTAGCTTGCGGGAGGAGAAACGCCGCAGCGAGCGTCGCTGTTTGCAGTCAGTCAGTCAGTCAAGAGAAAACGTTTTCTAAAAAGGGGGGGGGCAGAAGGGGGGATAACAAACTCAGGCCAAAGGAAAACATGTTGGGCAGCGTCCTGCTCAAATAAAACATGAGATGAAATTGGCTCACCACGAGCACCACCCACCAACGCCCCGTCGCTTTGCCAAACGCCGCATCGAGGCCGCGCCGGAACACGAGCAGGCTCAGGGCGTTGAGCGCGCCCAGGACGCCGCGCACCAGCAGCTGCGCGCGCGCGAATCCCGCCGTCGCGATGATGAGCGGCTGGCTCAGCGCCGCGAGGACGACGGCGCCGACAAAGGTGCGGGGCACGGCGCCGGGAAAGACAAAGTGATCGTAGGAGGCGGCGAGCGCGGCGCCGCGGTCCGCGCCGGTGGGCGTGCCGTAGACGAGCACGTCGTGCGCGGCCTGCAGGGTGAAGGATTCCTCGACTTTGGAAAAGGGCGCGAGGAGCAGATGTGCGAGGGGTACGGCAAAGAGCAGCACGTTGAGGGCGAGATCTATATCGAGAGTTTTTAGTCTGGGGACGCGCGCCGAAGAGAATGGATGGATGGATGGGTGAGAGGGAGGGAGGGAGGGAGGAGAGGTTTCGTTCATACCAAGAGGGTTGGGCGCCATGATGGACCCGCAAGACGCAAGTATCAAGAGCAATGGTCTAGATATGATGGAAATTGATGCAGAAAGACCATGGGATGAGGATTGGGCGTGGGATCATGTACGTGTCGTGATGGCTGAAAAGGGCAGCATGCTGGCGTTTGAGAGATGAAGTTGGCGTAAAGGTTGCAAGGGGACATCAGTGGAGTAGCTTATTTTCCGCCCCGACACAACACGTATCATTCTGCAAGTTTGGAAAATTTGCTTTGCTTAACTAAAAGAAATCAATTGCATACTAATACATCAATTGTACCATGACTCCGACTTTCCTTTCTGGCTGCCAAGAATGTCCAATCGCAAAGAGGTTGCCGTCTCGGAGACATTGGTGCAAGGCTGCCCTACGCGGGAGGGGGGGTGTTTTCCGACATAGCCGCGTTTGCGTAGGCCATATGATGAACAAGAGTGACAACATTGGCAAGATTGAAGAATGCCATATTGCAAGAATGTAACAAGAAAAACCCAATATGCCACCATGCCTCCCAGCAACTTCTTCGTGTATCGGCCTAGGTCTTGGGGGCGCAGCGGCCAACGCAGTTATAAGCCTGGAAGAAGCCGCATCCACCTGTCGTCCGTCCATCCATTGTTAGCCAGCCTGTCCATGACTCTTTTCCCCCTCTTCCTCTGCCATCTTTCCTTTTTTTTTTTTTTCTTCTTCTCTTTTTGGTAAAAGCAAGAGAAAAAAGAAACAAAGAGCAAAAGGAAAGGAAACAAGACTTTTCACACTAGAGAAAGAAACTTACCTGTAATTATCTGGCAGTTCGCACGTCGATACATGCAAAAGCAAGTCTCATGGACAAACAGCTCTCTATAACCAGTGCACGTGCAGAGCGGGCGTTTCTTCCTCTGGTCTCTGCCGTACACTCGCTGTCTCTGCAAAAGCTGCTCCCTGCCGCCGTCGCACGTCCCGTCCTCGACCCCGGCCAGCGCCGCGCAGCCGGCGGCTCCAAAGGTGCCCAGGCACAAGTGTTCAACGGCGGCCATTTCGCTGGCGTTGCCGGCGGCGACGGCCGACTCGGCGCGGGAAAGCAGCGCGTCTTGGGCTTCGGTGAGGGAATCGTTGTTGCCGCGGGACGCGCGAAAGGTGGCGAGGCGGGCGAGCTGGAACGGCGCGTAGTAGGCGAGGTAGTGAGATTTAAAATCGTCAACGTCAGGGGAGGAGGAGGAGGAGGAGGAGGAGGCCGCTGCGAGGGCGATGAAAGTGGCGAGCAAGGTGGAACGCATGGTGATGGCGACGAAGGAGATTGGTTAGATGTGGTTTACGTGGAAGTGTAGGTCAAGGAGGAAAAAATGTTCTGATCAAGGGCTCGGCTACTTAAAAACACAGAGTGACAGATTTGGTTTTTCTAATATACCTTTTTCATACTCCTTGGCTGAGCTACGAAAAGCTTTTTTCCGTAACTGGCTGTAGGTCATCAGCCATCGTGTAAGCCATGCCGTCGTGGCTGCCCTTTCCCACACTCCCCTCTCAACTCTTTCCACAACGCCACGTCTACACCAACCCGCGCCTCCAACACGCCATCACAGCTTATCCCGAATTCATTTGTTCCCGCAATTTTTCCATCTCCCGCCACGGCTGACCTCATCATTGACTCCATCTCTGGGCTTCGCAAGTAGGAGTAGGTGGATCTATAATTATAATATTGAATAGTGGTCCTATGGATAAGCTAGTGACGGGCTAATGGTCTAGTGGTATGATTTTCCGTTCGCATGTTTCCAACGTGTAATTCGGAAAGGTCCCGCGTTCAATCCGCGGTTAGTCCAAGTTTCTTTTTTTATTTCCATGCCAAAGAAAACGTCCAATCATTTTTTTACTCTGTAAAAAGTCTGCTCTGACATAATTTTGCATCTGAAAGCACAGTTCAAGCTGCGAGCAGGGTGTGCGGTGTGCATGCACTATCGATACGGTCAAAAGGCTTCCAGTATTTACGAGGTTGGCCTGCTCAGGCCAAGGACCCAGCAAAGACATGATAAACAGAACATGGCCAATAAATCTGGATATGATAGATGGATAGATGGCATGACGTGCCTCCAGCAAATGATAGTCCTGAAACGATACAAAGCGCAAATTCCACGATAAATCCAAAGGCTTGTTGGCTCCCAAGTGTACTCCTCTTTCTCAGTGCCTACCATTATTTACAGGACCAGGCAAAGACACCGAGCTTCGTGACAAGGCTGAAAGCACAACGACAAGATTCCCACCATAAACTGATTATACAGGTCCGTCATGTCTGAATGATGAACAGTTGCTCCAGGTTGCAGGCTTAACACTCGGCGCTATGATAAAAGATTGGTGCTCTTCTTGCGGCCTAGGCCCATACTTAGACGGCTCCTTGTCTTTTCCTTTTCAGGCGAGTCGCCGTTGACGACCACTTCCACGGCAGCATCATCGCCGTTTCCGCCCTTGCCGAACAGACCAAAAGCCTTGCGTGAGCCCGATTTGCTGCCACGCTTCGAACGGTCGAGGAAGCCAAAGGCGCCGCCGTTGCCCTCTTTCTTTCCCCGCGCGTCCTCTTCCTTGGCGGCCGATTTTTTGCTCGCCTGCAGAACTTTTTCCAGCTCATCTTGCTCTTGACGTCGGGCCTGGATCACGGAAATGGCCTGGTCGCGACGCTTTCGCTCGTACTCTCGTAATTCCTTTTCCTTGGCTTTCTGCCCTTCCTTTTCTTGTTGGCGGGCGGCCTTTTCGGCAGCTTCGCGCTCCTTCTTCTCGCGCTTCAGCTCGTCCTTGGACTTGACTGACGTTGATGCTGATGGAATGGCCGGTGTCGGAGGAACTGAGCCCTGGTTTGGGGTTGGCGACGGCGGTGTCAAGTCGGGAGCGGTTTGAGCATGGGCTAAGTTGGACAATTGGTCTTGCTCAGGCAATACAGGCGTAGGTTGTGTCTTTTGCCGCGATAGCGGCGTGTCTTCCACCTTGTCGTTTTCCTCGTTTGCAATGTTGGCTGCCTCTGTTGCCAGCCGGACCTCTTCTCTGCCTTCGGCCTCTTGCTCGGCGCGGACCTTTTCGAAAGTCGTTTCCTGATAGAATAAAAGGTAGGCTGTGGCCATTCCAGGCCTGTCGCCAAAAAAATTGCGAACAAAGTGCTTGTCAACAGGCTCAACCATTTCATCATCAAACAAGAGCCAGCCGCGGTCCCTGGTCTTGATGATGGAGACATAGTGTCCGTGATAGCCGTTGCCACCAATGTGAACGATGACGGCGTAGAGTTCATAGAGGCGGTCTGGGTCTTCTGCCTCGTCTGCGGTATGAAACATGCGAAGGTGGTAGGGATATACAACTCTGTGGAATAGCTTCTGGACCCGGCTGTAGTCTTCTGTGTACTTGAATCGGTTGAGATGTAGAGTGAGGACCTTGGGTAGCTTCTTGACCTTCATGCGTTTTTCAGCCTCTTGCAAACCACCGCAATGGTCGCACTGAAACTTGTCTCTCTCGCACAGCATTTCCTCGGCAGAGAATTTGCGTAGACATGAGGTGACAGAAGTATGCTCGTCCAGGGCAATTGACAAATCCAAAAAGGTCTGGTCGCGTTGTGATGCCGTCTCGCACGTCAAGCATTTTGTCTCCGACGTCACAACACCTTCGAATACATCGTGTACCCAGCCGGTACCCGGGGAGTTGTACGGTGAGCCAGTTGTAAGACCCGCAGAAATGGCGTTGTGCAGAGATTCGGATAAGCCATTGGTGGCAGAGATTGTGTCAAGATGATCCCGGACGTGCTTGGCATGATTGTCGACGCTGGCAATGACGTCGGTCAGGACAAGACGTAGGAATTCGTGAGCATCTTGATGATTTGAGCTCTGAAACATTTCATTGTCGCGCTTGAAGATTTCCAAGAAACGTTGGGGGCTCAGGACTCCTGTTCTGGAATTGCTCTGTGTGAGAGCCAGGAAAATGTCCTTGAGCCCGGTAAATGTGCACTCATTCATGTCAAAGGGGACACGACTCTCCTGAGCCAGCTCTAGAATTGGTCCCCTGAGCATGGCCTGCTTCTTCTTGTATTCCGGGGTGTCAGGCTTGTCCTCTGGCTTGACGGGCTGCTGGCCAGGAATGGGCTGGCCCGAGTTGATGGCCTGGCGCTGCCTGAGGGCCTGTGCTGTCGACAGCTTGGGCTGCTTTTGCGGCGTAGCAGGTGAAGCAGGTGTGACGGGCGGTCGAATGGTGACATTTGGCTTGTATGGGAGAGGATTCGGTGTTTCGGTCGGGGAGAGGGAGGGGTAGTTTAAGACGCCTTCACGGAACTGGTCGGAGTGGAAGAGGGCCTGGACGATGGAGTTGCAGTAGCTGGGCATCATTAGCGTTGGGTATGTTGAGGTGAAGCGATTCGGTTACCAAGTGTTTCCAAACTATGGTGGCAGAGATTAGCGAGAGTTTGAGATGATGTCTCAGATCCGATCTACTCACATTTTCGAAGCCTAGAAATCTGTCGCGGCCATCTTGGGTGAGAGAGCCAGCGTTCTGCAGCATCTTCTCCAAAGGAGTGACTTCTGTGGCAACATGGTCCTTTTTCTTGAGAGGGGCGTCCTTGGCAGTGGGCGTGGTAGAGGGCTAGGAGTTTTCTCAATCAGCGGTTGGCGACTTGGTGATGGTGACGGTTTCGACCCGCAAAAGCGCATGCGGCAATAGGGCAGTTGGGGCGCAGGCGCGGACGCGGGTGGAAAAGAGTAGACATACCGTGTTGGAGCCCTTGATTTTGTTGAAGAGGCTAGGCATGACGGTGTGGGAGCGCGAGGGGCGCACAGGATGGGCGAGAAGCGTGGAAGTCGAGGGCGAGTTGTGCGGGGAGAGTTGGACGACCAGGCCTCAGCTGGGGCGAGGCTAGGCGAGGCGAGGCTGACAGGGAGCAGCTGCAGAGAGCAGCTGCAGAGATGGAGGTGAAGAGTTGTCTGTCGTGGGAAGGTATTCATTCGCAGGACGGTCGATAGAAAGGGCGAGAGCGAGAGGGCGAGGAAGAAACAGGAGAGAGAGGAAAGTGACGAATTTGACTCTTAATTTAGTGTGGTTGGTCGTGTGGTGTGGTCAGCAGTGCGCAGGCCGAGTTGGAAATGCGGAGGCGGCTGGGAAGCTGACGGCTAGGCCAGGCTGCCAGACTAGGGTGCGCCGTCGAGTTGGATGAGCAGAGACAGAAACAAGTCGCGCGCTGGGCAGAAATGGATCGATCAAGTAAACGGAGCGTCTCTACAGAAGCGAATATATCCGATGAACATACAGAGGCAGCTGAGAGCCTGAGGATGACGAGGCAGCAGACGAATTAAACGGCTGCGGGCGCTCAAACCGCCTAAAGAACAATCTGCCTTTTATTGGACGGCGGAGTTTGTTGGGTGGGTCTGGGACTTTTGTTTCTACATACCAGTACCCGCACTGGTAAATAGATTGATTTCTTTAATTTAAGCCACCAGTGACGCGGATGCCTGTGCTGGAACAAATCAGCATACACGGCCGGCGCTTCATTCTTGGTCGGCTCCAATATGCGCCTTTTAATGGGTTTGTTTTATCATGTAGCTACCATCAAGTATGGCTTGCGTGACGCTGGCGCGCAGACGAACATTGTACCGCCAGCGGAATCTGAACAAGCAAATATCATTAACCAGGTACCGTACGTGCGTACGCACAACCCCACAACCTCACCACAGCCCACAGGCTGTGTCCATCAAAAGGCGAACCATTTTTTTGGTACCCGCTTGCCGCTTTGCAGGCAGTGCGGGGCCCCTCCTCTCAATATGCCAGTTAGCGAACATGGCGGGGTACCTACCCATCTACTTGCTATCCATCTTTCATCGTTTCCTCTTTCTACTTTCTTTGCTGCTCTTCTGTAAACTCTGTCATTAACTATAGCTTTAATGCTCTACTCTTCCTCACATTATCTTATATATTCACTAATGTGAAGTTCTGGCATTGTCATTCTTGGCAAGGAACGAGTAGCGCTCCACCTTTTACGAGCACTCTCAATGGCTTTCAATGTGGCAGAAATGACATGCAAGTCAGTCGACATCGACAACTTTTGTGTATACAAGACTCAAAAAAGCGACAGCCCATTTCATCTACTTCTTCTCTTGGCCTGGAGGCGTAGTACCTCCCGTGGTCGGGAAACCCATGAAAATCTTGAAATAATCCTGCCCGCCTAGTTAGCAGACCGCACACCATCACGCTAGTCATCAACATCCACAAGCAAAAGACCACTTACATAAATCATCCACTGCAGACCCGTCAAGGTGCCAATCATGACGATGCGGACCGGGAGCCCGTTCCAGAGCCCGCCAAAGCCAATGTCCTTGTAGATGCGCCGCATCGCGCCACCAAACGCCTCGCCCGGCGCGCGGTTCGAGTTGAGCTTGCTGACCATGACGTCGGCCGGGTGCGAGACAATGGCGCAGAGTATGCCTGCGAGGTAGCCGGCCGAAAAGGAGACGCCCGTCTGCGCCGCCTTGGAGTAGTCGGCCTTGGAGCCCGGCAGGCGCGCGTACATGATTTCCACAATGGTCTCAAACGACGCAAACTTCATCATCGTGTACGGAATCTGGCGGCCCCAGAGCGGGTAGAGGCCCTTGTACAGGCCCGCCGCGCCCTCTTTCGCGACGATCCGGCCGATGCCGTCAAAGGTGCCCTTGTACGGGTTCGGGATCGTACCCTGCGAGCGGACCTTGACGGCCTCAAACGGGCACAGCGCAATGTCGGCGAGAAATTCGGCCGATGCTGAAGCGGCCAGGTATAGGCCCGTCTTGTGCTTGGCGGCCGCGTCGGGGCCCGCCATGTCGGCGTAGGTCTTCTTAAAGTACTCGTACCAGCCATATTTGAAGGCGCCCTGCGCCGAGTAGCCAAAGAGCGTCGGGGACCAGCCGGTAAAGATGCCGCGGACGCCCTCGGCGCGGTAGATTGCGCGCCACGCCTGGACGTTGCTAGTGTACAGCTTGGCGTCGACCTGGCGGCGCGTCTTGACGAGATCGAGAGGCGTGACGGCGGCGTGGGTGAGGCCCTAAGAATTGCATACATGTGTTAGTCCGCAGGCGCCGTGGGACGCCTCCGGGGGGGTAAAACCACCTCATTTCCAGCAATCGGTCAATTGACATACACAGGCAAGAAGACCACCAAAAGTGCAGGCGGCATAGTACGAGCCCGAGTAGAGCTCCATCGTGGCCGTCTTGGGCTTGGCCTTGGCCGCGGCGCGGTCAAACTCCCTCTGCGCCTCGGCGCTCAGCTGTTGCGCCTTGTTCTTGGCGTCCTCGACGACGGAAAAGGCGCCGTACAGCTCCGGCCGGGCCTGGTACGGCGTCGGCTTGCTGTGCGCGAGGCGGTTCGCCACAGGCGGCATATACACGGCGGCTTGGACGGCGTCCGGAAGAGGGTAATAGGAGACCATGGTTTTCAGATGGGGAACAAAAAAAGGGCAAGCGAGACAAAGCAGCGCAGTGGTGACGGGAGGTTGGATTGCCTGGTGTTTGGAGTTGAAGTCAAAGACGCAGGCACGCAGGGTAAATGACGAATGACGAGGCGGATAGGAAATAAATAGGGACGACCGATTATGACAAAAGAGACGCAGCGGAACCTGTGTGAGCGCAAGAGGATGCGTTTTGTGGAGAAGGTTCACGGCGTGGGCGGAGGGGTGGTGTCTTGCCCGCGTCTGACAAAACCTGAGGCCAAAGTGACGTCGTGATGTTTGATCCAGAAACCTGGCAATATGGGTGTCAAACTACAGCTTGTCCATTACTGACGAGAAATCGCCTCGACTTTGGTCTCTAGCAGCCAAAAGCAAGCTATAGGGCACCAATGACAGAAGAAAAACAAAATCTTTTGGTTGCACTGGATCAGTTGGCATCCCCAAAATTGGGCACCGCCCGGAGTTAAGAATCCTGGTAACGCCCCGGGCTCCCACCACACCTCCTCTTGGCGCGCCGTATGCCTGAGATTTGTCGAAAATCACTTTGACTGGTCACCTGCGGTAAATGTCCATAGAGTGTAACCGCCGTTTTACGTGTTTGGAATGCCATGACCTCATTCTAGTGTCCTCGACGACTACTTTTTGGTTAGTTGTCGTAGAACTAAGCTCCCGGGCCATCCATTTCGACAACCCATGAAGCTTTGCTGTAGGTCAGCGCTGCTTTTTCGGCGTTGCCTGTTGCAGTTGCGTCCACCTTTTCCATGATTCTTGCAGTTCCTCCCCTGACGCCCCCCCTTTAGCGTATAGAGGTCTGACTGTTTGCGAGTTCCATATTCGTATTATTCGGAGCTCGTGTGGGGCATGGCGCCGGACAGGCCCGGATAAGCTCCGACCGCCGCCAAGAAGAGCTGTGCAGTGGTGCCGGCCGGGCAGTTCTCTATGGCTGACTAGACTATTTAGAGGATGCAGCGGGAGGTTTCACATAAATTGACTCATCGATGGCCTTTCCTACTTTCCCATCATTTTGCTGGGCGGTGTTGTTCTCTGTACTCTTTGGTTATTTACCTACGTTGAAGCCCACTAGTCTTCTACCTAGTAGCTGGTCATAAAAGCCTTACTACTTCGTAGACCTAGGTGATTGATTGAGTAGGAACTACAGTATCAAGTTATAATTTAATTGAATCATAAATTTTCGATATTATATCACATATTAAAGAAGTTCATCACTGTATCTATTTTGTAACTTTTATTCTTTCAAGAGTACAGCTATACATTTAGTTCGTTAGTCAAAGGTGGAGACTACCTATGGCGTTCTACTTGGCTTGATGGCCTACGACGCTTGCGATAGTGGGGGATGATTTTCCATCTATTCCCTCTTGCCCCTCAACCTCGACTCGCCAAACCATCTTCTACGCCTCGTCCCCGTCCGACAGCTCTCTCTGTCTTCCTCCACATACAAATCGCCGCCATGGCTTCACAAGCCGCCACCAATAGCCAGTCCTCGTCGCCGTGGGCGGCGCGTTACCGTGGGGTACGTCACAAAAAAAAATTCGTCCCCCAATCCCAACCCCAACCCAGCCTTGCGCGGCCATGACCTCCAACCAGGGGCATGCGTCTGGGCGCTCTTACTTTTCCACAGTAATCTCAGTCCAACTCACACACACACACAACTACCAGGCCACCGTCGAAGACCTCGACCCCCCGGCCGCCCTCTCCCTCACCCCCGACGATAGCGTCTCCGACGCACTCCTCTCCGCCTTTGAGCGCGACTACACGCACCTCACCGTCGTCGACGCCGCCACGCGCGCTCTCCTCGGCTACATTGCCATGCCGCACCTGCAGGCACAGCTCGACGTGGGCAGCGTGCGGCCTCAAGACCCCTTGTCGGCCGCCATGACGCGGTTTCAGCGACGGGGGCGCGCGTACCGCGTCATTACCATGCAGACGCCGCTTGAGGAGCTTGAGGCGTTTTTCCGGGGCGACGGCGGCGACAAGGACGGGAGGAAAGGGGAGTGGGCGCAAGAGTTTGCGGTGGTGACGGATGAGAATAGGAGGTTCGTGCTGGGGGTGGCGACGGTGCAGGACTTGGAAGAGTTTGTTAAGAGACGGCCCGCGTAAGGCTGGCTGGGCAATGCTGGGCTGTTGGGAAGGAGAATTTCTTGGAGAGGCAAGGGGCAACGTGGGAAGAAATCAGGCATGTAAAAAAGGAAAAAGGATTGATTTCTAGGAATGTATATAGCATAAAGAAAGAGCAATAGGGACATGATACCCGCATCTGCGGTCTCTGCCGTTTGCATCACGCAATGACTTGCCCTCACATGCAATCGTGCCACTGAGTCGAGACCTTGTCCTCACCAAGCATCCACCACCTCCTGATTCTTGCCTCTACTCCTCATAGTCATACACAAACCTAAACTCGGCGCGCTGATCCCCCTTTGTAATGACAATATTTCGGCAATGACGCCTCTCCCCATCCACCTCCTGAAACCCCCAGATCTGATCCGCCGTCCACCCGTAATCCTCCGACTCTGCATGGCTCTCAATCAACTCCTTGCTGCCGCTCTCACCCTCCACCAGCCACCCCCCTTTCAGATACGCATCCTCAATGTCCTCGACGCCCACCCACCTCGACCGCCCGCGCACGTTTCCAAACAGCCAGTCCGAGTGCTGCCTAAACGTGTTATCCAGGCAACGCCGCTCCTCAGTGCCCATGCCCGACGCCGACTGCACAATGTCAATGTGCCAGCACGGCGGCTCGTCCTCGTTGGGCGCGCTCGGCGCCGCCTCGTACTGGTTCGTCTCGAGACTCAGCGTCGCTGCCAGGATCCCCTTTCGCACAAGGTAGCTGATGCCCTGGATGATGAGGCCTGGTTCGCTCGAGTCAGAGTAGGTGTAGTTCTGCGTAGCGGGGGAAAGAAAGGAAACCGAATTCGGTCAGTAAAAGAACATTTGCGAAGAAGGGGGGGGGGGACGAGAACGCGGGGAGCAGGGCAAAAAAATGAAGTGAAGAGACGTACCACATTCCACTTGCCGGTGAGGTTCTTGGTCGTCTTTTCAGGAGGAGCGGCCATGATAGCGACGTAATGTTTGCCTTTTGAGAAGCTGGCGGTAGAGGAAGCTTCGAGGTTTTGGCCGGGGCAAGACTGGACGGACGGTGTACTCGAGCCGTCGCCAAGAAACAAGGCTGAATGATATATACCCTTTCGTAGCAAGATGTCTAACTGTTGGAGCAAGTGAGTAAGTGAGAGAACAAGCTGATGGGAACTTTGACTCTGATATAAGAAAAGGGAATGAGGAGATGAAACTTTGACTCTGATGACTTTGATGAAACAAAGAAATGGTTTCCATCTTTCTAGTCACAAGTGTACACCAAGGTGAGGAACCCCGCGCCGCTAGCTTCTTCCCCCCTCACTCCCCCTCTTGCCCGCAGAGGGGCAACGTCAAACTCCCGTGGCCTTTTGCCAAGCTAGGCCTCGGCTCGTTTCTTTCATTCCAATCCATTCGATTCTCCGACATGACTATCCCTCCAACTTCTTGCTTCTCCTCCAGGCAACCGAATTTCTCCAATCACTCTCCACTTTCCAAGCACAAACACTCTAGCAACGTGTGGATTCTCTTTTCATGCAAAGCGCTCGTAGTTGGCTTGCTAGGCTCGGGATATTTCTAATTATACAAGGCAGCCATGCTCATCACCCCACTGCCAGAACAGTAACTGCAAGTCCCAAGATGCCCTCATTCTTCATCATATCGACCGCTCTCATGCATTCATTCCCCAAAGTACGCAAACGAAATGCCGCTAAATTGACTTGTGCCATACGTGGCAGACACTAAGGCCACCAGTTCATCTTCTTGTAGCTCTCAATCACTTCCTCCACCAGTGCCTTGGTGATATTGGGCTTCTCGTATGTAAAGCCCAGCAGTTTGTCTAATCTGCTGCCATCCATGCTCAGGTCCGTATCCTTAAGAAGTTCCTTTTCCATGAATGGCGTCAGAGGTCCTGGACGAGTAATGCCTGCCTCACTAAGCAGATCTGCCCAGGGTCCGAGCACCTCGTCGTTGACGTCGTCGACAACACTGTCCAGATTCATGCGAGCAAATGTGCTCACTAGTTGACCTTGGAACCCAGTCTCAATCTTGAAAATATCGCCAATAATGTCGGCCATGGTGCCCTGTGTCGTGGCTGACTTATCGACAACGTTGAAGATGGGCACCTTGCCCATCTCGGTCTCGTTCCAATTCTTTTTACCGGCATCATACCAAGCTGCGATATCCCACAGAGCTCGAGTGGCATCGACGACATGGACAGTGTTTGTGCGGAGGTCCTTTGTCCAGAGCCACTTCATTTCTTCCTCGAGATGCTGGTAAACGCGGGCCATGGACAGGGCCGTGGCGACCCATTGCGAGGCAAAAGGGCCGTAGACGTGTGGAAGCCGGACAATGGTGAGGTTCAGATTGTCAATCTTGGCCAGCTCCTCTTCGGCCTGCAGCTTGTATATGGCAATTTTGCTCCAGGGCTTAAGCTTATCCGTCTCTTTGCTGGGTGCCGAGTCGGATTTGTACACCATGCCAGTGCTGAGCTCAACAAAGGCCTTGACTTTCCGTTTGGCGGCTTCCTTGCCGAGCTCAACCGAGAGGTTCAGGGATCGCAGCTTGTACACCTCGTCTTCTTGCGAGTATCTCGTTTCGCCACCGCAGTTGAAAACATAGTCCCATTCTTTGCCGTCGGTGCGATTGAATATCCTGGCAAGACCATCTGGAGGACAATGATCGTTAGCGTTGAATAGCGGGTAGGCGGGCGCGTAGGCTACCCAGCACACGGGCCGAGGGTGGTGCAAAGCTTACCGGGCTTGCTTGCATCTGCCTGCATGAACTTGTCCTGAGAGCAAGCTTCGGAGAACTCGGGGGCCAGCCAGGCCAGCTGAGGCAATACCTTGTCGACGAGGCGCACTTGAGAAGCCAGATTATTCTTGTGGATGTGAAGAGCGAGAAAACGACCGAGATAGCCCATGCCTCCTACAATGAGGACCGAAGGCTTGGCGTCTGCCATGTCGTGGGCGTTGTGCGATTTTTGGCTGTTGTGGGAAGCGTTTGTGGCAGGCAGTTGGAGTATGCAGGAGGTCCTTTCAAAGCAGACAAGAGTCGTGGAGCAAGGAGCTAGTCTGCCCACAAGTGAAACGAAAGGGTTTTGGCGCGGCGTGCTCGTTTGGCAAGCTTGAGGACGAATTGGAAACGGGGCTGAGCGGGCTGGTAAAATAGTATCCCAGGTCGACTCAAAGGATCGAGGCTATTTTGGGAAGATGCGGCTAGAGGTTTTGGCGCAAGAGATGTGAATGACAGGTGCCAGATGGCTGGTGGTTGTGAATGGTACTGTTGGATGGAGCGTCGCAAAGAAAACGGAGCCTGTTGATATACGGGCAGAGGGTAATCTGTAGATGGTGTCGAAGATGGGGTGCGGTCTGTCTGCAAGGGATGCAAAAGATGCAGAGGATGCAGGGGATGCAGGGGATGCAGGAGGGCTGCTTGCAAGTGGAGGAGGCAGGTAAGTAGAGGTGAGACGGGATGCTGTCGATTTTTGGCTCAGGACTCAGGAGGGGAGGATGCGTGGGCGGAACGAGAGAGGAAGGAGGGGCAGGCCAGCGGGTTATTATGACGGTGCAAGTATGCAATGTGCGGTTCGGCCGCCCCAGCAGACTGACAGATTAGGTACCGGAGGGGGTCACCACTCACCAGATGACTGGCTGGTGAATCTGAGCACACAAGACGACAAGGACCAGCAGTTTATTTCCTCGTCGTCCAAGCAGAGAGGGGGGGGCACGGGGGTTGCAGGTGGCGGTGGTAGCTGTGCGACATGGAGCGGGAGGGGATCCCTGTCGGTCGGTGGTGGTGGTGGTGCAGGTGGTGCAAGGGAGTAGAGATGGGGATGAAGCATCAGCCGACTTGCACAGCTCGCCTCTAGTTACTCTGTAGGTAACCAGCAGCAATGGGATTTGGTGGTGATTTGCTCTTGAACTACCTTGGACCCACTGCATGTAGGTACCAAGGTAATAAACCTCGTCTCTGCAGCCGCCGCCGGCCAGTCACGACGCTTCTACACTTGTTTACAGCACCCTCAACGACACCCCACGCGCCCCAAGACTTGCTCCTCTACGAAGTAGTGTACGGATACTGGGTAGCCTATACCTATAATAGACGGGCGCAAGTTGTCTGCTCATTCTCTTTTCTTTTCTTTTTTTAATTCAATTTTTGTTTTCCCCTCATTCGCCGCCAAGCTTGCGTAACACCAGTACCAGTATGATATGACGACAATGGTCATTCTGTACCTAGGTAGTAGGTACTAGGTAGGCAGCAGCCCGGGAGATTAAAGCCCAACGTCTCCGCTTAGCCAAAGGCGGGCCGCTGCCTCTACCCGTTCGAACTGGGCGAGTCACCAGGTCC
Source organism: Beauveria sp. NWAFU-1 (assembly GCA_024472245.1). Taxonomy (NCBI): domain Eukaryota; kingdom Fungi; phylum Ascomycota; class Sordariomycetes; order Hypocreales; family Cordycipitaceae; genus Beauveria; species Beauveria sp. NWAFU-1. Next base: position 4,072,893 of record JANBXD010000003.1, read on the forward strand.
ATCTTTTTATGATATCCTTGTTCCATTGAATTTTCTTCTTCTTTTTCTACCGCTTTGCGCTTTTTGGCAACCTTTTATTGAAACATTCTTCTCTTCCGGCACACATTGCTCATGCCCCTCTTAAAACTCAACTCCTCCCCCCCCACCAAACGCTGCAAAGTTCAGACTTTGTGTCGGTGAGCGGCTTTTGTCGCAGGACAGGGGTTGAGGGGTCTTTGTTTTACTTTTTTTTTTCTTTTTAATCGTCCCGCATCTCGTGCATGTCCATCTGTAGCCCTGTCCGGACTCGTCGACTCCTGCTGCAATCTGTACGCGCATTGCAGCTTGCAGCATGCAGTGTGGCGCACCTTCCAAAGCAGACAGATATGATCGGACATTCAGAGCTTTGCTCGCTCATTTTCCTCTCCTCTTCTATTTCCATCCCAGGCTACCCCCTCTAGATTGTAGAATCTCCCGCAAGCTACCTACCTCGAAACAACCTTGTACTTATTTGCCTTGTGCGCATCGGCGCGTTACTCTGATAATAAAAGGCCACTCACTTATATACATCTACCTATAGATGTCATGGCACAACTATCCCAAGATCCGCCGAACCGAAATGGAGCAGCTCTGCCGCACAAGCCAGAATCTGCCCAGCCATGGTGGGCATCCGCATCGCATCTCTTCCTCTCTGACACCTCCGCACTTTTTTCTTGGCCGCACCGCATGCAGGTCTGAGATGATGACACGATGAGAAATGCAGCCGTCCCAACATGCCGTGGCCCCATCCGCCATCCTACAGCAAGCCCTGCACCACACCCTCATCGCCTTCGAGGTTCCAATGTCTGCGCTGCAGGTACCACACCACCACAGCCGCCCCCCTTCGATCCGCCGTTCTAGAAGAATGCCGTGCCGAAAAATGACACGGCTTCAACACCTTTTTTTCTTTTTTTTTTCTACTAGTCTTTATTTTTGTTCAGCAAGCTGGTTTCAGTCACACGTTGTTGCCAGACAGCCAGCCTCTTCAGCCGCAGACAGCCTCCTTGAAGCCCTTCACACGGTCCACCGAGTTTTTTTCCCGTCTCAGTACCTTCATCAACATCATCATAAGACCACTCACTGCTTTGCAAGCTGCACAAACGTCTCTTTTAGGCGCTGCGACCCGTGCGCACATCCACTAGGTACCACCACCAACTCCGACAAACTAAAACATGGCTGCCGCTGCTTACATGCAAAGGGGCGGAGCCTCGTCCCGCGACAAAAAAAGAATCATTATTAATAAACGGCAACGTTTGCATCAAGTTGCGGTAAATTAATACACCCTCCTAACCAAACAGCCTCATCATTGACAGCGTACGGATACGACATGAGAGATTGTGTTTGGAGCTGTCACGATCAGACACAGCCCCTCCGCAGCTGTTCGGCGACGTCTCTGCGACAATGTTGTCTCTCCGCCCCAGCCATTTGTCTGTCTCTTTTTTTCTGCTCTGATCCGAGACATGCACAACACCGCTGCACGATTTCTTGCCCCTGGACCTTGCAAAAGAAAAGCCGTTTTCTTTTCCCCTCCTTTTTCCAACGGCCGCTTGTCGTCCATGTCTGGCGTGGCTTGGCAATCGAAGACTCAGTAATCTCCCCCCCGGCCGAAAAGCGAGGGAGGGACAAAAGAACAAAAGAAAAAACTCAAATAGTTAGATTTCTTGCTCTTCCTTGGTAAGGATGGCCCCTCACTTCGGCAATGGCGCCGGCCTCGGTTCGTCCCATTGGCCCACCATTTGCTACGGTTTATGGTCACTCCCGCGTAAATTGTCCTCCCCTTCCTCTGTAATGTCAGTGGCCCGTTCTGCGCGATAGATCACTTGCACTGTTCGTTGTCGTCGTCGTTGTCGTCGTCGTCGTCGTCGTCGTCGTCGTCGTCGTCGTCGTCGTCGTCGTCGTCGTCGTTGTTTTTGTTGTTTGACTGAGCGAGACCATGTCGGTCCCGAGAAGAGAGCCAGGGCCCCCAGCTCCCAACCCCATCTCGGCTCTCGCCCTGCTTTCCCAAGAGCTGGCTTGCAGTTTAAATCAATCGCTTCTTGGTAGAGGCCCGCGAGTGCGGGCGCGAGTGGGCTTTGACGTAGTTTGATGGCTACGTCAGCTCCAATCTAAAAACAACACAGATGCGCGTCATGTGCTTCAACCACCAAGCAAAGACAACCGACGACCCTCTTTCAAAAGGTCTTGTCACGCTGCTCTTCTGTGTAAAGTGCAAAGCCCCCCCCACCCTTTCCCAACGGTATCTTTGTACTTCGTACATGTAATACTTTGAAGCGGTCAGCATGTAGTTGGCTCATTCTTCTGCAACATGTCTTGCACCTGACGAGGAGCCTCGTAGACCGCGGCCGCGTAACGGAATCGACATGCTGTATTGTAACTTGATCTAGACCATCACAGCTACCCTGAGTGCCACGCCGCACCAGATTGCATCTCGTCATACATGTCCGCCTTTTCTCTCCTTCTTGCGCTCCATACCATCAACTCTTCTTCCTCTGTGCGGCGCCTCCACTCTCCCTCTCCCTCTCCCTCTCCCTCTTTCATCATCTGCGCATGCTCCCGATAATCTCCCTCTGCGTCTCCCGATCCCGCGCGCCGTCGCTGAGGCTTCCCGCGCTGCGCAGGTCGCCCACCACGTCCCTGGCCTTGCCAAAGTACACCTCCTGCAAGAGATTGCGCATCTTGAGCTCCATGTCCTCGACGAGCCGGCCGACATTGGCAATGTGGCTCTCATCCGCGTCGACAGGTAGGTCCTGCTCGACTTGGCGCGTCATGTTGCCCGAGAGATCGAGGTCGCCCCCGAGCGTCGTCGTCGTCGTCGTTGTGGAAGAGGAGGGCGAGGCGGTGGCGAGGGAGAGGATGACGGTCGATGTGAGCTTGTAGTGCGTGGTGCGACCGCGCTCAATCGCCTCAAAGACGTGAATCGAGTCCCAGACGCCGTCCGAGGAACCACCGGGCGGTGACGCTGTTCGCGGCAAGCAGCAAAGTTAGTTCTCCGAGATATCAAAAGACGCAGATAAAGAACGTACACTTTTTTAAAAGCACAACGCCGGCGAAACCATCATCCAGGTTCCAGAAATACACGCTGCTCACACCCCCTTCGTAGTACAGCTCTCTGTACACGTCAAACGCCTCGTTTGCCTTGACCTCCATCTTTCTCACCCTCTCGCTCGGAATCGCGCCCTCGCCCGCGCCCTCGCTGCCCCCTGGCCCGACACCGCCCGTGCCGCCGCCGCCGACGCCTCCCGCCGCGCCGTCCAGCGGCGGATCAAACTGGTTCGACCACGGCGAACGGTAGCTGTCCCCGTCGCGGTTGTAGTCGCACAAGAGGTAGTCGCGGCCCGTCTGCTTGCAGCGCCGCACCGTCAGCGGCTGATCGACCGACGAGAGCAGATCCTCGGTCAGGTCCGGCGCGAGGGAGATGATGGCGGCGAGGTGCGCCGAGGTGTGCTTGGGGTTGAGGCGGCGGAGCAGGTCCCTGGTTCGAGGGTCAGCGCGGGCGCGGGGAAGGGGGAAGGTGATGGGTGGGGGATGTGAAGGGAGAAGATGCATTGTAGGTAGGGCAGTGGGTGCTTACAGTGCCGAATCGAAAGGGTCGACTTCTGCCATGGCGAAAGGGTGTATGTGTACGTGCACGCCCGTTGGATGTGTAGGTTCTGGGTTCGCCAAGTTGGGGTGGAGAGAGGTGAGAGCTGTCCGAGGGTGGGGCGGGCTCGTGCGATGCCACCCCCGCGTCAATCCCAAGATGACGTACCGCAAGTAGGACATGTGAACATGACAGCCATGGACCAGCTTTACAATTATTTGCTTACAAAGTAATCGATTCATTGTAGCTCCTTGCTCGCCTAACACCAACAAATAGTCAAGCAATATCCCACAAAAGCCGCTTTAAAATCCCATCAAAACAAGTCCCGTCTGCTGCCCCTACAGATATTTATCCTAAGCCCACAAGTATAAAACATATGGCCTTGTTCTGCTCAACCCGATATTGCTTCAAATCGACCCTGAAATTGTTTTTCAACATTCTTGTCCCAAAATTATTCAATCTTGTGGTTGCAAAGTAAACAAATTGCGGGCTCGGTCCAGGTCTTACTCCCGCGAGTCACGTCTTGCCGTAGGTCCTTTACCTCCCACGCCATGGGCCCATTATTCATGCGCAAGTCAGCATCAAAACTCCCAAGCCAGTGTTGAGAGCTTGGCAGGCGCCTTTTAGCCGGCTTTTTCCTGGCGAGACTTTTATTATCTGGTGGTCTCTCCGGTGGGGGTGACTGTGCTGTTGGGGGCGTCGGTTCCGCAGGTTTGGGGGTGTCCTCGTCTGATTGCTTGACGACTGCATCGGTGATAGCATCGCCGTGGACCGCAATCGTGGCTTGTGGCTGTTCATCCTCTACCTTGGGCGGACTTAGCGGCTCTTGTGGCGACTCTCTCTTGACAGCGTCTTCCTCTTCCTTCTTCATGGCCGGCGGTTCGGGAATATGGGGCCGGTCGGTGCCCAGACGGTCATAGACTCGCTTGAGCACATCTTCGCGCAGGCATTCGAGGTGCATCCATTTTCCGCAGTCGCCATTAGTGCATCCTACGAGGGTTTTGTCGGGATTGGCGGGCATTTGGCAACGGCATACCAGATCAATGGACTAAAGCTGTTAACGGGCGAAATGATGTGGCCGGGTTTCCATGACATACTGAAAGCTGCATCGTCTGGCACTCCAAGGCTTGTCGCCAATACATGGCGTCCTGTGTTTCATCGTCTGACTCGATCCACTGGTTGACACGAGCGTGCTGGACCACGCTCATGACGTTGATGATATCCACTAGGTAGTCTTGATTAGGCTTTGATGGGCGAAAAAGCAAGCTAAACATACTGTGATTTGAAGCAATGAGTTCATTGATTCCATGATGTGGCTGCCGACCAGCGGGCGTCTTTTTGCCCGACACGGTGGCGGCTGGTAGCTCGTCCGGAGAGTACATCCAAAATACTCTGGCATAAACGTGGTGCTCATCGGAGGCTCTGATCTCGAGAATGCGTGCCACCCAAAAGTCGCCTGGCCCGATTTGCTGTTTGTCTAGCTTGCCCGACTTTTGGCGTTCGAGGGCATCGTCGTTTGCCACAAAGATGAACTGGTCGCTGTAGTACTTGGTGCCGCTTACTATTGGGGTGGGGTCGGGTCAGTACGAGTACCACAAGAAACCATCAGCAATCGACGCCCAAGCAAGAAACTTACGGACAAAGCTCATGTATTTTGTCATTTCCGTCCATTTCTTGCGCTCGTTAATGTGGTAGTGGGTATCCATAGACTCGCGCGAGCGAAATTTGCCGGCCGGCTCAAACGGCGATATCTGAAAGAAGGGCTTATCGCCGCCGCCCTTCTCGCCATTGCGCCTCTTTGCTGCCTTGTGGCCCTTTTCTTCCCGCGTGGCGGGTGTCGCTACCGTGGTGGCGACAAAGGGACAGTCGGCACGCCTGTCCTCGACTGTTGCGCGCGAGCGCTTCTTTGGCTTGGAGCTCATGGCTGCGATAGGTGACGAAGCGGGTGCTGTGCGGGGGGCTTGAGCCTCTGGCGGCAGATGAATATATATATGGTCGATCGTAGTTGCACGAGCGCGATAGTACGTCGTTTCGCAAAGTGACAAGTGGGAGAAAAACACGTCGGTCGGGGGAGGGTATCGCGCCACAGAAAACGGCGTAGTTGCGGCGCGCAGCTAGAGGCTACAGGCCTAGAGCTGCAAGAAACAATATATGTACGGGATAGAAATGTAGCGTCATAGACGACTTGGCCAAGGCCAGGACCGTGCCAAACTCATGAATGTGTAGAAACAAGCTCCAGGCAGCCTATTGTAGTGTGGCAGGAAAGTGTGAGGGATGAGCGACGTTGCGCCGAACGCAAGTAGTCAGCAGTGCCTGAAAATATGGAGGGGGCAGCTCCAGCTCCCGCAGCTGTGGCGTCTGCAGTGGCTGGTTCGTGGCTGGTCGGCAGCCACCCAAATAAACCAGTGCCAACAAGGGCCAACAGTGCCGATAATATGCTGGGTCCCAATAGCGCGATATAGTCTCCTCCTTGACCTTGAAGGATTCCGGTCAGCCACGATTTTTGCATATCGGTCGTGAGTTGATTTGCTCGGTTTCAGAGGCCCACTGTAATAGCATAATAGCTTTTACCCAGTACTGATAGTAAAAGTGCATAGCTGAGATTAGTGCAGCCATTAGGTAGGTAGCCGCGCCCGTCCGCCCCACCCCGGGAGGGGCCAGTCCGCTGAAATTACAGTGGAGACCGCCTGCGAGTTTAGATGCCGGACCGCCAAGCTGCTTAACTGTGCGACCGTACCCAGTCCAGTGTCTTTGTAATGATAGACAAATCTCGGTTTCACACTGCGGTTAAGTATTTACCCATTATTCTATGTGCGGGTTTCTTCTCTCTTTGTTTTAGTCTCTTATTTAACGTTTTTCTTTCTAATTGATATATAGCCCTGAGTCAAAGTATTAGCGTTTTGGTCTTGTTCCATGCCGCCTCCTCCGTAGACATCGTATGATATACCTCTTACCCAGTATCATTGGAAACGACGTACCTAGTCAGCCAGATTGATACTCTAGTTGCGCAGAACTACTGGTTATTTCTTCCCACAGGGGTAGTCTTTTCATACATTTTGCCTTCTCATAACCGCGTCTTTGCTGCCGGTCCTGAGTTTCCTAGCACAACTGGCAGAGTCTACCCTTGACTACGCACCCAACCAAAAAGCGAGAACAGTAATCATATCCAATACTAGTAACGCAGTCTCCCAATTCAATATATTCTCCACGGCGCCGTATATGCATTGGCATATACATAATTTTTTATACAAAATAGAAAGCACGTCTTTAACATCTTGCCGTCTCTTCCGAATCGCGCTCCTCGTCATGTCCGAGTATGGCATGTCTCTCCTCGTCGCCTCCCTCCTCTTGATGTGTATCCGCCACAACTCCTTCCAACGCCTGCGCGACTCTGCTGGCGTCGAGCTTGCCGCGCTCGACGTTGATCAAATAAATCAACGGCGCCGGCAGCGCGACAATTGCACCCAAGAACCAAAACGCAGGCCGGATGCTGCCCGTCTTGTCAATGATGCGACCCACAATCGTCGGCCCGAAAATGCTGGATCCCTTGTCCGTGATGGCGTAGAGCGCGTAAAAGGCCGCCTCGAAGCCAGGCGGTATCAGCTCGCCGTAAAGGGAGCGGCAGTAGGCGCCGAGACCGCCGAGGACGAGGCCGTAGACGGCAGCGAGAGGGTACATTTCCCAGGGCTGCTGCAAGCCGAGTATGCCCCAGCGCTGGACAAATGGCAGATAGCCCATGAGGCCGTAGATGGGGATGAGCTCAAAGAGGCAGATGCAGACGAGAATGGTCTGGTGCGGCTTGAGGCCGAATAGATTGGAGACCCACGACCAGCCAAAGGCGCCAAACACACCCGAGGCTGTCGAAATCACGTTTATCATGCCCAGCGCCCAGGGTTTCATGTGGAGCTGTGTTTTGGCAAAGAGGATGGCGGTGGAGGAGGTCGTCGCAATGGCATCGGACAGGAGAAACCAGCCCGCCAAAAAAAGCACAATGTCGCGAAGTCGGCGCGCAACACGCACGGTTTCGAAGAGAGATTTCCAAGAGTATACAATATATGATATCCAAGAAATGCCTTCGGAACGGCCATTAATGGTCAGTGGCGGGCCAGGTCGTGGTCGAAGCCACAGCGCGGCTGGGATGGTGAAGATGGTCCACCAACAGCCTACGACAAACAATGCCACCCGCTGTGACCAGGTGGTATTTTTCATGACAATAATGATTACAATAGCGACGCACTGAACGAACAAGGCGGCGAGGTAGCCGATGCCGATTCCCTTTGAGGAGATTGTGGTGGATAGCTTGAGCTCTTGCGACGTAATTTCTGCATGAGTCGGCCACGGCTTGGACCCGTCTCCCGCCGCGGCCTCGTCAGGTAGAAGCGCAGATGTCGAGTTGGTCAAGTCGTCTGCGGGATCCTGCCATTGTCGCGACTCTAAAGCGGAATCGGCAAACTCGGGCGTGGCGGACGCGTTGGCGGCAAGTAGCGTCGGGTGGTTGCGAACGAGCAGCGGCAAAAACGAGTTGAGCAAGACAAAGGATGCTCCGAATGACGTGTTTGAGATGATGGTGAGTATAGCGCCGAGAATGTATAGCGATTTGTTGATGAATATGAAGCCCATGACGCAGATGCTGCCGATCCAAGCAAAGGCCAGAAGCATCTTTTTTCGGTAGCTGCCGTGATCGGCGGCGCAGCTGATGCTGACCACCAGGAGGGCTTGTGCTAGGACGCTGACGGAAAAGGTGTACATGGCGAAGCTGGCGGTGTTTATGGTGAGCCCAAGGACATAGACGACACACTGGCCGTCGTCTTTGTTTTTGCTGTCGCTGCTACCGCAAGGTATAGTTGGATCAGACATGAGCACACCATTTTCACGCGCCAGTGATTCCAGCAAAATGGGGATAAATGAGCCTAGGTCGGTTAGGAACTGCAATAATCAACCTCGCTGAATGAAAAGGACGCAAAAAGAAGAAAAAAAACTTGCCTATTCCGCAGATGACATACGTCTCGGCGGCGAATGCGTAGATGTACCAGCCCTGAATCTCCTTGGTGCTGGTCGGCCGGGCGTCGTGCCCAGCGTAGTGGGGAACAAGGCCGCCGGACGGTGGTGTCCGGTGGTCGCTGTCGTCAGAGCTCATGCTTGCGTTGGAAGACGAGCGCTCATCGTCTGCTTCAAAGGACGAGGTGGCAAAGGAGAGGCGGGAGTGCTTGGAGGCGATGGAGATGCCGGACAGGAGTCGTCGGTCGGCCAGGCTGGGGCGAGACGCGTTTGGCGGCATGGCTGCCAGCGGCCTGGGTGTGCCGTGTGGTCCGGGGTCGGCGGTGCACAGCTGCCGCCTACACGTGATTCGCGGGCAATGTCTTGTGCGACAAGCTGCCTGATTAATGAATTTGTGTTCACTGGTCGCTGCATGCGATTTGCAGATGCAGACTTTGTGCTGCATAAATTAACAGCGCGACGGTATTATAACCCCGTCACGTCCACCCAGCGTGCCGCGCAAAGGAATAGAGATGATGGCGGCGGAAGGCATGGAGATGAAGACATGTACGCCCCTGCAGCGGAGCTCACACAATCCCTTCTGTGTAAGAATGCATCAGCAACGGAGGTGAGCGAGCCTTGATGACAAGGGGAAGCCGGCTCTACAAATACTCTTTTACTTGCTGTCACATTTCAGCTTTTGCATCATCCCGACTAGCTCAGAGAGGGGCGCGCGCGCGACCGACCTGCAAACCATCCCTTGCAATAACTAGTTACTTGGTATCCGTACCTACACAACAAACGCGAGCATGGCGGGCCTCTGTCGAGCTGCACAATGAGGCAATGAGCGTTCAAACTGCGCCATGGGGGACCACTTGGGGCGCCAAAAGCGCCCACACAGCGGCCCATCCTGGCACGATGCTACGCCAGATACGGGCTTCCGAGCGGCATTGGCAGCGAGACCCTGTCATCAACTGACCTGGTGATGGGTCCAGCCGGCGGTCATGGGCTTTGTTTTTGCATTCACAGGCAAGGCAGCACCGGGTGGTGGAAGGAAAGTCTGGGGGCATGCCAGATGAATAGGCAAACAAGGACTGCCAACATGCATGCGCCACCGACTCGTCCACGGTAGTCTTGGTGAACAAGGTAGTGTATTTCCGCCAGCCTTGTCAGCTGGTATCTGCTATCTATCTGTCTGGTCACTCGTCACTCGTCTCATCATCCCCCGCTTTGTTGGCGATCTGGCTAGCTTTATATGAATTTAGTGGAGCCTGGACTCGAGGCTGATCAAGGCGAGGTGGCAGTTGCCAGCAGTGGCGAGCCAGCGATTTCTGGGGCAAAGGTTTGCGGGCTTGCAAAGTGATAGTTATTGTACTCGGCCTATGCTAGTGCTAGCCACTGAGCGCCGCCAAAAGGATAGCCGTCGGTCAACTGGCATCAGGTAATGAATGCTTCCGATAAAGACCTTGTGTCTGTGTACCCTGGAGCACACGGATGTAACTTGACATCAGCTCAAACGTCTTGACAAGCCGTGTAAAAAGACACTGCCTAGATAAGGCTTCTATCTCAGAAGCCCAACATTGTTCGCGGGCTGCTCACTATCAAGGCAACGACACCGTACTCGGCAACGCACATTGGCACATAAAGGCAACAAAGGCTATACACTTTGCAACAATTAAACACTGTAATAATTACCCAAATCTCAAACGAAATACCACCGAAAATCATCTCACCGACCGCAGCCCAGCCCCTTCAACACGCATTCCTCACTTGTTAAACGCCCCAAACAACTTTTGCTTGAGCTTGTCCGCCAGGCCTACCGGCGCCGCACTGTCCTTGGCCCCTTGCGGCGTGCCGCCGCCGTCTCCGTGGCTACCCTTGTCCTTGTGCTTATTATCATGGTGGTGCGCGTGCTCGCTGCCGCCCGTATGATGCTCGTTGCCCGCGCCGCCCCGTCCCGTGTGGTAGTCGCTCGTGTCGGTGCTGTGACGAATCGCCGCCTCGGGGATCAGGTCGCGATCCTTGCGCTCCGTCGCCGGATGGCCTCTGTCGGCAATGTTGCCGGCACCTTGAAAAGAGAAAAAATGAGTAACCCGACTTATACAAGATGTGTTTTTTTCTTTTCGCTCAATTCTTCTGATAGCGCAACTGGATTTTCTTTCCTTGTCGACAAGCAGAAAGAGAGTGAGGACAGAGAAGAGGAAAACGTACCTCCGCGACCGGCGCTGTAGACTCCGTCGTTGTGGCTGCCAATGACGCCTTCGCGCACCACTTCACCGTCGGCATACGGCGTGTCGTCTGGGTTAATGTTGCCCGCGCCTCCGCGCCCGTGCGAAACTTCGACTGTCATTGCTGTTTTCTTGTGCTTTTTCTTTTTCTCGTCGAGTAGAGCCGGGGGTAATTCAAAGAGGAACCCTGCAAAGAACGAACCAAGTACGGATCCGTAGCGGCGAGCCTAAAAGCTTTATAATAACCTTTGTTTTGCTTGTTGCGCCAAGAAGGGGGGGTTTCTTGCGAAAATGATTAGACTTTTGGCTCTCCTTTTATTGACATCCCGCAGCACCAAACAATACGGCGGCCAAAAGCCAAGAAAGCCAGCTTCTTGGTGATAAGATAACGAAAAGCCTCGCCAGTTATCGCAGCCCATTCACAGCTGCCCGTGGCTTGCTGGAGCAGGCAGATAAGGCCATTTGAGCTAAACTAACTAGTTGATATTAGTTTGTTGGTATATATTTAGTTGGGATTTTCCTAGTGAATCGCGCAACAGGCTTATCGCTTGTGGTGGGGTTGCGACCGAGCCATGCCGTCACATCATCACATGCGAGTTGGATTCATACATCTGTTTGGCGACTGACTGCTCAAAAAGCAGCACCTGGCACTGTCCTTTTGCGAGGCTGTCTTGGCCGACGGCTCCAACCCAATTTCGAATTCCTCCACGGGCCCCGTTGCTTCACACACCGCATTGTGCGGTCAAGAGTCGCGCCATCGCATGCCAACAAGGCCCTCACGCTATAGAAACATGGCCCCGTTTCCCAAGGGCAAAATACCTTGAATTGAATGGAAGCCTCTGCCAACTTCCCTCCTCTCTATGTTTGTGTGTGTTTCATTACAAAATACCGACTTGTCTTTACAGATTTTACTATTGCGCCCCCCCCCCCCAAAAACGTCAAAATCATGCCAATGCCGTTTACTCGTGTCTCATCGCCCCTCGTCAAATCCTCCATCGTCTTGTCTTCCCGTCCCTTTACGCCCTGCCAGCCCTGCCAACCTGCAATATCTCGCCCGTCAGCGCCTCGTCTCCGCGGAGCACCGGCCACGATGCGCCGTCCGCCTTGGCCAGGGTCACCTCGAGCTTGGTGCCTAGGATCTTGTGCGTCGACTTTTCCGTGTCAATGGCGCCGTAGAGCGGCACCTCGGCCGTGTACCGCTTCGGCGGCGCGTCCGTCGTTACAAGGTCCAGCGCGACCGCCTTGTCGCTGAACTCGACCTTGGCCGTCTCCTTGTTGATCTTTTTGAGAAAAAATGACGCAATCACGTTTGCCGGTGTCTGGTAAAAGTCGTGTCTGCAAGCTGCACGTTAGCCACCATCTTTTAAAATTGAAGCGACGATTGAATATTGCCCTACCGGACCGTCTCTAGCTTCTCCTCGCCGCCGCCGCTACCACCCTTGTTCTTCTTGCCGCTGCCGATAAACAGATGGCGGTCCTTGCTTGCGCAGCCCTCAATCTTCATGAATTGGTCAAATTCGAGCACGCGCCGCTTGCAGCAGCTATAGCCCTTGCTGCCCTCGTGAAAGATGGGCGCACCCGGGTGGTACACGCACGACTCGCCCTCGCGCGCCGCGCCTTTGCTGTATGTCTTGCCGCAGGTGCGCCGGCGGCAGGTAGCGCCGTCGGGGATCGTGAGCGTCGGGTCGTCGTCCTCGGACTCGGGAGGCGGCGGCGGCGTCGGGGCGTGGGCCTGCGCCGTGGGGATGGGCGTGCGCCGCGGGCCGGCAGACAGCTCGGCAATCTTCTTGGCCAACGCGGCATCATCTTCCTTGGGCTTGTTCTCCTCCACCTCAGGCGGCTTGTCCGTCGTCGAGTGCACCCCGACTGTGCACGGCGGGATGGCCATGAACTCGTCAAACGTAAGGACGCGAGGCTTGCAGCACTTCCATCCTTGTTGCATAATTAGCTTCCAAGTCTCCCAAATTTCCCCAAAAACTCCTGGTGCTCAACAGAGATTGCTTACCCTTCTGTCCCTCGTGGAAGACGGGCGGCCCGGGGTGGTATTTGCACTCTGCCGTGGCGTCGGTGAAGAGCTTGCCGCAGCCCTGGTGCACACACTTTTCCGCCATTGCGTACTATGTATATCGTAAGGATGCGCTGTTTCCCAACTTTCTAGCTCGAATCCTTCGTAGGTCTTGGCAGCTGTTGCCTGGCGAGTGTCTGATTAAAAGTGGTGGTGCTGGAGGGATGGGATCTTCTAGAAACCGGCTTGTTTTGCCGCCTTCGGAGCTTGCCTTTGCTCGCCTTGGTTGCCACCGCCTGCCCCATTCAGTGCGGGGTTCCGACCTTGACACTCACCCTCTGGTGTCGATAACTGCTTCATTACTGAATCATTACCGAGGGAACGAAAACTGGCTGGTACTTGATCATACTACCAAATTGAGCGACTATAGTATCGCCGACATTGACGGCAAGGCCTGCCAATGCCCGTCGGCCAGCACATCACACTCGCGCATTTCGAGGTTGTTGGCGTGCGACAGCGGCCAACCAGTCGCACTACTTTGACGTCGACACGCGATCATCCTAGAGCAAATCATCTTTGGCTCGGTTTGGATTGCATCGGATTGCAGATATTTCTAGACTGAAACAAGCCATTGTTCCATTTTCGCATGTAACAAATGACATCGAAACATTCGCTCTAGCATGTAGCAACATTATGTTCAAGTGCATCAACTTCCTTTCACCTCATTGCCCACATACAAAACACTCTTATTCTTATCCTGTGTTGATGGAGCAACATCCAACCCTGGATTCCCCGAGAAAAAGTTGACCGGCTTCAGCCCAACCGTGAGCTTTTCACTCGGCATCACAGGCCAGTCCTCTACGCGCGGGTTGTGCGTCGATCCAAACGTGTGCCAGATGACTATATCCTGGTCGCGAACGGACTCTGCGGTGCGCGTCTCCCTGCGCTGCGCAATGGCCGACGCCAGCCCATCGCCGCCCATTGACTGCATGGTGTACTTGCCCGCCGGGAAGAGGTCGTCGTCTTGATAGTGGGTGACCCAGACGGCATGATCACCAAACTCGGAGCGCTTGGCGTGGAATGACGACGGGTGCGAGAGCAGCTTTTGGCTGTAAAACGGCAGCAGCTTGAATCCGACGGGCGTCCCGGTGATGGGGTTGATTTTGCTCTCGTTGACGAATTTGAATATACGGTTCTTGGTAAAGTCGAGATCGAAGCCGCCCTCTTGTTCGATAATCTTTTGCTCGGTCGTGTAGCCGATACCGAATGGGTTGTGCACGGCTGGGTCATTGATGGGGAGAGGGGTGGATTCCTCAATGACGAGGGAGTTTGTGTGTCCGTCAATGGCAGGATCGATGCGCAAGCTGAACAGGTGCTGGTGATACGGCGCGAGGACGCCTGGTGCCACGACGGTTCCGTACGGGACCTTTTCTTCTACGTCCAAGTCTATTGGGGCGGTGGATAGAATACCCGTAGCTCGGATTTCGTACAAGATGGAAGCATCCTGCCCAAAGTGCCACGCGAAAATGTATTCGTAGTTGCTGACCGTAATGATGGTCTGTAGCACCAGAATCCGGGAGCGCGCAACTACTGGGTTCTTGGTACGGAAGTTGGTATGCTTCCACAATATGCCATCATCCTGCTCATGGCAGCAAACGACGTTTGGCAGCTTCATGGGCTCACCCGCCGGCGTATTATGATGGGCATCGAAATACGCAATGGTACCCAGGCAATCGCACCCAAGCCGGAGATTGTTGGCGTTGATGCCAGCACCATCGTTGCCAAGGTCAAACGCGGCCTTGCGAGCATACGGGGCGCGAGGGTCGCCGTACGGGACAAACATTTCGCTCAGCGACAGGCGGTAGAAGAGGCTGCGTCCATCGTGGCGAATGTCGTGCAGCGTCAGGCCCTCGCGGTAGTTGAAGCCGACTCGAAAGCTCCATTTCTCCCACTCGAGGTGGTTGCCCTCGATGCGGAAGGACGGTCCGTCAGGCTGAACGACCTGGTACGGCTTGGTGGTTGTTCCTGGGATCGGGCGCAGATTGGGATGGTACTCGCTCGCGACCGTGGAATGCATCTTGCGGCGGTCATACGGACGCTTTTCTTGGCTGATTCGTTCGCTTGACTCGGTGGGCAGGCGGTAAACCTTGGTGACTTGCAGGCTCTCTGAGACTTCGGCGCAAACGTCGAGCGGATAGGCGTAGTAGTTGGCATCGACATCGTCCAACAAGCGCATGTAGAACCAGCACTACATCTTCAGTCAGTACTCGAGTTTTCGTCCTGGGTAACTGGGCTGCTCACCATTGTCAGTCGTTCCGTCATGTCATTCATGCCATCTGTGGCGTACGCCCAGGCCTCTACGACAACAGTCGCCTCCGGGGGTAACTTGAGTGTGCCGATTTATGCTTGAACATTCTCGTCGGCGAGGCAGGCCTTCTCCACTGCCTGCATGTAGTCCGAGTCAATGTACGAATGTTTGCCCTTGTGGTGCTGCTTCTGGACGACTTTGTCGCTGTCGAGATCCACGGTGAGCTCAAACAACTGTCTTTCGTCACGACTGCCCTTGACAATTACTTCGACGCGGGCATATCGAGTCGGAATTTCAGTGATTGGCTGTCCTAGATGTTCCCTTTTTAGGTACAAGATCATTTGCTTTTTGGGTGGCTCGAGCAGCGTCACAACACGAAAATTGGGCTCTTGGCCGCCAAAGTGAGGTCTGACAGCCTTTGCAGCCTACTTTAATGTCAGTACATGTCTCTCTCTCTCTCTTTTTATTCTTTAAAGTCAATGCGTAATGTACATGCCCTAGAAATCTCTTCTGGCGTTAGAGGGTCGAACGGATGAGGCGAGGCGGCAGCCATTGCAATGAGCAGAAGAGCGACTGGAAGAGTTGGACGGCAATGATGTTTTCAACGCAACTGTGAAAGTTGCAAGAGCAAACAAATTGATGAATTTTCTAGAGAATAAAGCAAAAGCTTCAGGCTTAATTTATTGATGGATTGATGCACCGCATGCAGAGCTCCTCAGGATACATGATTGCGTGGGTCGGGCTAGTTATCACCTGGGGCATCATGTAGCGCGTAGGGCGCACAGTTGCGCAACATGTACTCTATTGCTATGCCATTAATTAGTCAAGACTACTTGATTAATGACATGCCCCGAGTTTCCCGCCGCGCCAACTCTTTTCTCCGAATTGATAGCTTTGAGGGCATCTGCCAGCCGATGACTGCAACTTTCTTCAAAGGTCGGTGGCGTTGAACCAATCTATATTATTGTAGATATATGAAACTTCTTTTTTGTCTTCTTTTACTTATTTTTATATACTTTCTTGATAAACTATATATTACTTTATTAGTGGATTTATTAGAGATAGAATGGTATATAGCTATATAGCAGTAGGTGAGTTTGGTAGAGTATAGGTAAAATTCTATTTGGAACTACGTCACGTTATCGACCACTATACCTGTCATGTTAAAGCTATTAAATAATGCTGAGCACCAAATAAAAGTGACAATTCTGAGCGCATACTTCAGCCGCATGCCTGTTGGTGTCAGTTGTCGTGGTCGTCCGTGGCTGTGCACTGTTACACATGACAGGCGGTGAATGAGGCTGTCTGTTACACACGCTGTTGCATGTGGCATGTTGGAGCATTGCTAGTTGGCACAGATGCGTCATTTTAAAGACTTGTTGAAAAGATGACGCTACAGAGACTGACGAGCTAGCTAGAGGAGTATGGTCTCAGGTCTCTCCTCTCTGTGCGCTCTCTAACCCCGCACCCGAGAGCCTTGTTGGTCTGTGGATGGCCATCATGCCCAATCGAAAAGCGAGACGGTACGAAGAGTTCGTCATGGCAAAAAGAAAGAGCATGGTGAGGGGCCCTACCCTGATTGACTGCCAAAACAACGTGCTAAGATGGCCGTATAAGTAGCCGGTGCCCAGTTGGAGACTCAACGGTGATCATGCCCATAACATCTCATCTTGACCATGTCGGGCCAAAATGAGACCAAAGTCTCCCAAGACGAAGTGGTGGTGGAGTTATCTGACCATGATGCTGTGCGCCCGAAGCTCAAGAATCGACATCTGTACATAATTGCCATGGGAGGTAAGCCAAAACGCCCAGCGGCACCCCCTACTTGATGGGCAGCCCTGATGCGAAAGCACTTTGCTAATAATGAGCATAAATTTTGGACAGGATGCATCGGCACCGCATTCCTCGTAGGCTCCGGCCGAACGCTGAGCAGAGGCGGCCCGGCCCTCACGCTCGCCGGCTTCGTCACCATGTCGTCGGTGGTCTGGGTCTTTGCGACGCTCATGTTTGAAATGGCCGCGTACATGCCCCTCGACGGCGCCGGCGTCGACACGTACACGACGCGGCTGCTCTCCGACTCGTTTGGCTTTGCCATGGGCTGCAACTACTGGTACGCCTACGCGATGCTGGTGCCCTTTGAGATTACCGCCGCGACGCTCGTCATTGGCTACTGGAAGCCGCCCGGCGCCCACGAGGCCGTCTTCATCACGGCCCTCATTGTCGCCGTTATCGTGCTGAATTACTGTCCGGTCGGGCACTCGGGGGAGGCCGAGTTTGTCTTTTCCTCGGTCAAGCTGGCGATGCTCACGGGCATCATGATTTTGGCGGTTGTGATTGCGTGTGGAGGCGGGCCGACGGGTGATGGCGTGGGGTTCCGATACTGGCACGATCCGGGCCCGGCGAACCCATGGCTCGTTGACGGTGGCGGGGGAAAGGTTGTCAGCTTTATCGGTGTTCTCGTGAGTGTGGTACTGCCAGTAAGTCTGCGACTAGCCTCATTTCAAGCCACCACTAATGTCGTCGTAGCTATCCTTTCTAGGTGAAATGATTGCCATATGCGGAGGCGAAACGAAAGATGCAGAAAAGACAATCCCCAGAGCGTCTAAAGCCCTCATTGTCCGTCTCGTATGTTTCTCCGTGCTTCCCATCTTTGCCGTTACGTTGATATGCCCGTCCAACTCGCCCGACCTGATATCCGGAGGCGCGGGTGCTGGGTCGTCGCCTTTTGTTATTGGCATCAAGACGGCCGGCATCCGTATGTTGGACCACATTGTCAATGTCGTTATTCTCTGCTCGGCGTGGTCTGCCGGAAACGTATATCTATATCTTGCGTCGCGCTCCATCTACTCTCTCGCTGTGGCCGGCAATGCTCCCAAGATTTTCGCCATGCGCAACAGATGCGGCGTGCCATATTGGGCAGTGACGAGCTGCACGGCGCTCACGTTGCTCGCCTACCTCAATGTGAGCTCGGGTGCTGGCCAAGTATTCTACTGGCTCGTCAACATGATCAACATGGCCGCGTTCTTTTCGTGGATTCTGACTTCATGGGCCTATCTCCGCTTTCGCGCGGCCATGAAAGCGCAAAATATTGACCGTATCGACATTGCCCTACGTGTCGCGATTTGGCAGGGCCGGTGCCTATTCCTGCATTGCTTACTTTACCATTATTGGGCTGCTCAATGGGTTCAGCGTCTTCTTCCCCGGGCAGTGGAACGCTTCAGACTTTTTGACGGCGTATATTGGCACAGTCTTATTTGTGGTCTTGTATGTCGCCCACAAGTTTACGGTTGGGAGAAAAGATGCATGGATAATTCCGGCGGATGAAATCGATTTGACTTCTGTATTTAAGAGCTGAATAGTGCATCGACTAATTCGCTGAAGAGACCTCACATTTGGGACTGGCAAATGGAAAACGGTAGAGGCAAAGCGAGGGTAGCAAACCTTCTAGCAACTCTGGTATAGGGTATACAACCAGAACTTCATAGTCTTTGAGCGCTGATTGTCTTGAATTATGTTTGAATCGATCCCGCTGTGGTTTCGCTTCGCATGGCTGCAAGAATAATTCGTCACATACTCATCACATTGCTTTCAAGCGTTGCGTCCCACAAGTAGACAGGCTCTATACGTCGCGTGGCTCTGGTTGTATTAGAATGCCGGTGAATTAGACACATATCTAGCGGATGGGTGCAGATACAACTTGCATCGGGCTTTGAAGTGTATAAGCTATTGTTAATGTTGCTTTGGCCACGTCCAAGCCACACTGCTCGTGGTGTAATTCATGATCCAGCGGTAACTAGCGGTGCCCTCGAAACATCCACCTAAAATGGATAAAGTAGAGCGGCGAATTCTAGGAGGAAGAAAGAGACATAATGTATGTTGAGCTTCTTCTCCAATCTTCAACTTTCACCTGCATCAAGAACCTCAATCTCCCTCCGAGCAGACATAACGACGGTGAAGTAGACGAGCCCCTGCTTAGAGCTCCAGACTACTCGACCGAATTAGCATTGAGAGAGGCTCACACGTACCCAAGTCTATCTAGCGTTTGTCCTGAATCAGCAAACAAATGGACCTTGCCGAGCACAAACGCAAGTGTCATCATCCTGAACGGCCCCTCGGCCCCGAGGAGATTGCACGTCTTCGTTGACAGGTTCGCTACCGCTTCAAGCAGCACTTCACTCACCGAAGTTTCAGTCGCGCAGCGAGCTTGGTCTTTTTTTCCGGGCATCGAGGCGCGTAACGTGGCTGTGAATCCTACGACAGGCTAAACCCTCAGCGTCTTTGACCTCGAGCTCACAAACGCCATGTCGGCCGTTTGCTTGTGACCCTCCACTATTGCTGAGGCAGAGACTGAGTTGGAACTATATGCGCAAGATCAAGATCAAGCTCGTTGAGAATTCGTGTTGCGGCAAAAGCACGTCTTGACATGTGGCCAAGATTCGCATGAATGCTTCGTTGTCACTTTGCTGATGACCATGAGTGTGCTCCGTTTGTTGCAGAATCAGCTACTGCGGTTAATCCGGTACCCTCTCTTTTGCTGAACCATTTTCTTCCACTTTGATACTGCGCTGTCAACGCTGCCCTCTCTGAAGCCGAGGTTCCTTTAAAATCTCACAACCATCGATTGTGATTTTCTCGCCCCTCCAAAAGAGCAACTGACATGGCTTTGCAACTGACAGAGCTGACGGAGCAGCTCGTTACGATCCGCGACAACTTGGATCCTAAACACGGAGTTATCCCGGACTTAAACGAGTTGGTGGCCACAAGTCTCGCCCTGAGTCAGCTCATAGAAGACGCCTGCGCCTTCGTCGACACACAAGTCGACCGCTTACGAAGAGTTTTCTTTCTCCCTATTCGGACGGAATTAGAGGAGCTCCTCGTGGATATTACATACCTTTCGCCGGTCTACTCGCACGACTTGTTTGCCTCTCCGACTCCTCCGGAGGGCCATGTAATGAAGCTCGGGGTGGTGAATGATGTCTCACTGGAGATAAACGAGAAACTGGCCGAGTTGAACAGCCGCGTGACGGAATGTGAAATGCTTTGCGCTGAATTCGACCGGTTCTGGACGGAGTTTCGCGGTGCGTGGGAGCAACTCAAGCACCAGGTAGATCAGCGCTGCAATGAAGTGTAGTCTGGAAAAAGTTGCTTCATCGCTCAATTGGTTTCTCAAGACGTCGAGCAGCCAAAAGCTCTTGGCAACTCTGCAACTCGGGATAAAAGTTGGCAATGCATGTCACAGCTCTGGATACTGCTTCCTGTGACGACCCTCATTAGCTCCAACGCCAAGGACAGATACAGGGAACATGAATCTGAGATGAAGAAAATCTAATGTTCTCAACGATCTTTCAACGATTCGCTATCAAAGCACTGCTGCTCTGATGATCCCCATGCCGACGAAACGGAAGAGCTATTAAAGCCTGGGAACGCCATTGCTTTGTTACTGGAGAGAGAGCGCGGGAAACAATTGCTAGTGACATCAAACGTCGTTTTATTCAAGAGCGTTTACTATTTACTATCGAGGGTAATCTGTGAACCGATTCGCTTCTCGAAGCTGCAATGATGTCTACATCAGCAAACAAAGCCAGCCGGCTCTCCCAGACTCTTCTCACTCTTGTCTGGCAAGGCCAACATTATCATAAATAGAATGCAAGCACCGATATTGTAATGTTAGTGATGTAGACGAAGCGCAGACATGTCTAGTCCACACCCTCCTCCTCCTCCTTTCGCGGCGGCTTCGTCACAGGACGTTGCTACCACATCGCCGGTTTCGTAGGAACCACAGCCCACGGGTCGAAGCTCCGGTAGCTGCACGTGGCAGCCATCTCACGGCCCTCAAGACGGGCGTCGGCCCGGGCGCGCGCAACGGCGTCGCAGATGAACACGCACCGACCAATGGCAAAGTGTTGGCAGCTGTAGATGAGACGCTTACACTGGCACATTGCAGCGCTTTGTGTGATTCTTTTTAAGTGGCGAGTAAATAGTAAGCAGTCAAAGACACTGGAGACTGCAATGCTTTTCATTTGCAGAGCTTGATTGTCCGAAGATGAGTCGAAGGGGAAATCCAGAACAATACACACAAGGGTGTCATTCACTCAGAAAGCCGCTGTCCAGCACCTCATCAAATGTCCTCGCCCAGCCCATCCTCTTCTTTGCCTCGACCGACGGCACCCCCAAGCCCAGCCTCTTCATCGTCGTCAACAAGGAACCCTCGCCCTCTGCCGCCGCCATGACCACCCCGCGATCTGCTTCCATCAAGCACGCCAGGTCAGTCGTCGAGTCGCCAAAGTAGACGAGCGGTGCTCCGCCGCCGCCTCGCAGCTTCTGCATCGCAAAGGCCTTGTCCGGCGCGGTGACTAGCAGCGCCCCCTCCAGCACCTCTGGTCCGCGTATAACCCCGTCCTCTTCACGCGTCGAGTTTGAAATCAAATCGTCGTCGTCGCGCAAAACGTCTCCGACGACGCCGCGTATAAACTCGGTGGACCAGTTGACCGAGACGACGCTAACGGGCCAGCCCTTTTCGCGCGCGTGCGCGACAAGACGAGCAAATCCCGGTCGGAGCTCCACGTCGCCGCTTGCCACGGCGTCAGCGCCGATGCGCCGCATAGCGGCCGGGCCTAGGCCTTTGAAGAGGGCAGCTTCGCCGACACGCCGCAGGGACGCGCGCTCCACGTCCGCGAGGCCGCCAAGGAAGCTGAGCTCCTGCGCGGCCGTGGTGCGCGCGGCCGGCGTGTCAAACTGCGCACGGTAGGCGTCGTTGTCGGCGAGGTACGCCTGGAGGAGCGCGTCCCAGGCGGGCTCGAGGTTGGCCCCGCGGCTGAGCTTTTGCGCGGCGACGCCTGCGCGGGCGAGGTGGCCGATGGTGTCGCTGGCGGTAATGGTGCCGTCAAAGTCGAAAACGAGATGCATTTTGGAAGAATGCGCGTCGGTGGGCACGCAGCATTGCTGGCCTGCAGAGGCAAAGCTGGAGATGCAAATTGTTAGGTGCAAAACGACAAGTGTAGGCGGTAAAATGGGGCGGAGGCTACAAATTGACGAGTTGCACTAATGATATCACCATCTCGTCATACTAATTACAAGATGGAAAAAAATAAAAAGGAACAAGAAGCTTCTATTAGATTATGATCCTGTCCAGACGCCATACTCCAAGTGTAGATTCGTTTATTTAAGAAAGCACCACATCCTCCATCTCCTCGGGCTCATCATCGTCACCATCGTCGACCGCCTCGGCAGCAGCAGCCTCTCTAGATTCGTTGCCGGCCTTGTCGCGGTATGCCTCGCTCAGGCAGTAGTGGTTCGCAAAGGGCCCCGACTTGTTGAGCACGGCAACCTCCTCGAGGACCTGGCGCAGGTACGAGTCGGGCTGCTGCGTGCGCTGGCGGAGCGCCTTCATGGACCAGTACTGATACTGGCGGAAGCAGTCGAAAATGAGATCGAGAAGCTGGTTCTTGGGAATGCGGGCGGCCTTGAAATTCTCGCCCTTTTTGGGCTTGACGAGCGAGGGGGTGTTTTTCTACATTGACTGTTAGCTGTGCAATAAATGATAAAGGAAGCAAACAAAAATTATTTCGTACGATAAAGTTGCCGGCCCAGCCAACGGCGCCAGCGGTGCCGGGGTTGATGATGGACGACGCCGTATTTCTGCTGATAATCTGGAGCTTGGCTTTCGAGTTTTCGGCCTGGAAGAGCTGCTGTCCGAGGTAGCGCTCCTCCTCTCCCGTGTTGCGCGGCTCAACGCGCACATCGTAGTGAATCTTGCCAAACACCTTTGTTTTTTCTGCATCGCTGGAGTCAGTTTTTTCTTTTTTCTTTTTCCCATTGGGCCATCGGGCCATCGGGCACGACTGGGGGCTTACTTGGAATCGCTTTGCGATAGTATGGCTGGAAGCGACTTTTGCGATCATACGTGTTCCTCTGCGGTCCAACGCCGCCAGCAGCAGCTGTAGCAGCAGCAGTTGCCGCCGCTTCCTTTTGCCGCAGAATGTGCGCGGGGATGCCAGCGTTGATCTGGTCCTGTCGCTCCTTGTTCTTGGCCTTGTAGCTGGGGAGGTCTTCCTCGGTGAAGATGAAGTGGTTGCGGACGTCGCGGTCGAGAACGTCGAGGTCGTACTCGCGAGGGAGGGCATGGTGCTCGTCGCAGCCCGGGTCAAGCAGCATGCGCAGCTTGGTCGTTTCGGGCCCGACGTTGCCATCATCATCAGTCTCGCCAGGCTCGTTCCAGGTGCGCAGCGTGCCAATTTGCACCTCCTCGTCGTCATCGAGGCGCTCGCTCAGCTTCTGCCACGCCTCCCACATGTAGCGCGGGATTCGCGCCAGGTACAGCGTCTCGTACGTGCTGGCGAGGTTCTTGTCGTAGAACTCTAGGTCGCCTGCGTCTTCGAAGAGGTCCTCGTCGTCGAGGGGCGGCGGCGCCTGCGAGTCCGGGTCGGGCTTGATGAAGCCATTATCCGCCATGATGAAAGATGGGGGGGGGGCGAGGTGGTCGAGGTGCGCGTTGCGGGCGCAGAATGGCGAAGCGCGCGATGAAGCGTGATGGGCGCGGTTGGTGCTCGAGGGGATTGCGAGGTTGCGAATGACGCTGCGCGACGTCGTCGAGTGGACCCACACTTGTACAGGCAAGACGTTGATGCTGGACACTGGAAATAAGGACGAATTTGGTCAAAGGCAAAAGAGAGCCAGATTTTTCCGAGGCGCTTTTGCAAGACGCTTCCCATTGGCGCTAAACTTGAATGATTACCTCAATCTACAGATCACACCGCGATACCATCCCGCACCCCCTTGATGACCTCTGCTCTTGCAGCTCACCTACCCACACTAGATAACTACACAGCCGCCTCGGAGTGTTTATATTAAAGATACAATGGCTGATGCCAGATTTTGCCTAATGAAGAAAGGCATGCCGCCCTGAAGTACGTTATACCCAGCAATCTATTTCCAACAGCTCCCAAGGCCACACGGCCTTCGAAGATCATATCTAGCCTTCACGACACTTGACCAAAAATTTAAGAAGCTAATCTAATCTCTTAAATTCTACCAAGAGTCTCTGGTCGAATGCTCCCTCCCCTACGCCACACAAAAGCCAGAAAATCGTCCATGTTGGAGCAGACCGCCAGTTCGTCGCAAGAACTCTATACCTCCCTCTGCTAGGCGCGTCTAGCAATGGCCCAGACACCAGACAGCCAGCACGATAAGCCCACTGACCTCTTACATCTCGTCTGAATCCGAAACCGATAATGGTTCCTCTATAGCTCAAGTTGGCGACTTAACCGATCGGCTCCTTGATAAGCGGCGCCCTCGCGTGGGGGGCCTAGATGATTGTCGGGCACGCTTGAGCCGTGTCGTGTCTGTGCTATGATTCGAAGTGAGGCTTGACACAGAGCTTGTGCACGGATCATTGCTTCCTGTAGCTGCTGGCAATCGGTCTGGGTCTTGCGATTCATCAGAGTTATACTGATGCGTGGGAGTAGTTGAACCACTGTCTTGATAGACCTCGACATATGTCTCGGCAATTTTCTGTTGAAGATCGTGATGTGAATCTTGCCATGATGGTATCGTTTCCCAATGATGGACACGAGTATGTAGAGAGTTGCCGTTGCGCACCTCGCTTGAATGCTCTTCAATAGACATTTGCACCTCGCTTGAATGCTTTTCGACGGACACTTGAACGGAGTGCGGCACTCTAGCGTTAGCCTTCTGGATAAGCATATTTCGCTGCTGACGAGCGTAGACCCTAGCATTTCTGACTGCTGTAGCCCCTCTGATGAAAGTCTCTCGATCGCCCGTGAGAAGGAAGCCTTTCAGCTGTGTCATATGATACTTGACCCGTCCTCCTTCAGCCGTTGGGCCTGTCATATGGTGGGCGTATAGTACAAGCTGGCCACTGTGGTAGATTGAGCTGTATGTGTAGGCATTGCCGTCATAAATTGGCTTGTCCTCGCCATAGTTCTGCAGGCTGTGCATTGCGCGAGCTCCGAGGGCCCCATCGAGACACGCCTGCCGCTTCGCGACGTCAGTGCCGCCGGATGGAGGTTTAGCTTCTAAGAAGAAATTTGGTGCGGCGGGTGCGTGCGCGTTACTGCCGGGTATGATCGTCTTGTTTAGCTCTTGTCTGATCGTGATGTTGATATCTGCTGGGAGCGATCCGTCGTATAAGTCAGGCACAGCGTTAACAGTGGTCTCGTCAGTTAGTGAGTCGAGGTTAGTGAAATGGAGGTTGCGCCCGCATGGAATCTTAGTTTTGCCAAGTACTGTTGGGAGTATGTCGGCCACGACAGTGCTCTCGGATAACGCAGAGTCATTTTCCATCTCGAAATGCTTAAAGGTTGCGTGAGAGACACGGGTTGGCGATAGAGATGCCCGGGGAGCCGCTAGTACTTGGTTGATTTCGTTCAAGTTGCTAGGCTCTGGTATTTTGTCAACACCACCAGAATACCTGAACCCTTTAGGATAAATGTCATGGTCAATGAGATTCTGCTCGAAAGTTCTGTCGTATGCGGTTGATAGTTTGACCTTTTTGGACTGTGTCGATCGGCGTGAGGATGCGGAGTAGAGATTCGAATTCATTTGTGCGGTGTACCTTGGTTCGGGACACTACTCGACATTAGTTAATGTGTGACGCCCAGGAGGCAGAAATACACACCCCTCGCAGATGACCAAGATCTGGGCCACCTCGTCTTGCAAATCGAGCGAGGTTTGGTGACGATACACGAATCAGATCTGCGGATATTGCAGCAGGATCTTGTGCGTGGTTTCGTCGACAGTCGTTTCGTCGATCCAGTTCTCGCAAGGCACGGCGCGTGAGCCAAACCTTGGACAGGTTATCCCAGAACTTTGGGGGAAAGTTCGAGGCTGAGTGCACAGCAGAGGTAGATTTAAGCCTCTTCGTAGGAGGATTATCTTGTGTGGTATTATCTGTGTTCGGTCGTTTGCGATTCTGCAAGTTGAGACCGGATTGTCGATCAGAAATAGAACACGGGGAAGACATTTTATGAGAAGTTGGCGTAACCAACGACATATTTTTCAAAAAGGGCGGCGCCTAAAGGACAAATAATAGGGCGAGCGGGATCGTGGTTTGCCTGGTGCGGATCAGGGACCGCATGGCTCGTGACCGCCTGATCTTTACCTGCGCACCGTGCTTGAGATTAGGTACTGCATCAGAGTGAACATGTTTGTCTGGAATTGCTGGTTGATGAGTGTAGCTTGCCGAAACATTGCATGTTGTGGTACCCAATGTGTTACCGTAGAGGATGATGCGTGGTTCAAAGAGCCGCAGAAGCGAGTCCCAATATACAATTGTATGTAGTTATGTAGGTAGCCTTTAATACTGTGTTCGTCTTAGCGTATATGGCCCACGATAGTTGGCGGATGTCACGCCAAAAAACAGACGCCTGTCGTTTGGCGTTGGATTGCTGTCCCTCATAAGTCTGACAGCGGATACGGTTACTGACATGTAGAAGGTGGCGAGCGATACGAGATTTTGTACTGTGTTTTCTCGGCCCGAACGTTGGCATCGTAAATAAGAATCTCGACGCGAATGCCATTACTTGAAGAGGCAACTTGGCGCGAAGAATGTGTCGTCTTTGCTCGCTTCTGCGATTATAATGTGTCATTGGCGGCGAATTCGGGTGAGCTTCCGGGGTCTTCGGCCGAGTCATAGTTGTGCTCTTTACAAATTATGCCTTGAAGACATACAATAATGCTAGTCATGATAATTGATATTGATCCTACTTTGGTATTCGAATCTCAATGTCTCTATGATGATGCTGTTTTGTGCCGTAGCTCACGGATTGGTTACTACCACGGTCGCAGTGAAAAGCGTAGTACTTTGGCCAGCCGCTGGGAAACCTCTTCGACTCGACGATACTTGTTGCATAGCATCGACTGTTACCACGCCATATAATACCTTCAGGGCGTCTTCATAGGTCTTGAAGGGCTCGTATTCGAGCGTGGTTGATGAAGCTATCTGGAGTGATTCGGAGGGTTGAGTTAACTACCACGGAGTGTAACATTTTGTGGTTAGGCGGCGCAAAAGGCAGAGTCCTGGTGTTTCATTGGTGCAAATATTCATTCATTGAATTGAAAGAGACCCAATAGGATTGAGAGCTGTTTTCTTTCTTCTTCTGCTTCTCCTTCTTCTCGACCTACCGTCTCGGTGTTCCCAGAGCAACACCAGCTTCTCATCAACTTATTATGCACAATTAGGACATACCTACACGAGCAAGACGAGGTCCCACGAGATGGACAACAGCATCGTGTTAGTTCATATCTGGCTGGTGCGGGCCAAGTGAATGCGCTACGAGTAGGTCCTGTGGGTACTTACCCAAATGCTTTCCCGACCGCAGAGTACTCTCTCGAATCGCTACGTAGTCAGAGTTAGCTAATACATGAGAGCGACATGTCTATCACCAACCTTCAAGATCCTTCATCAAAGCTTTACTGTCCTCGTAGCCACCGTCCCAACAGGTCTTAATAATATGCCCAAGGCTGCCTATAGAGGATACCTCAGGAAAGTCTCCCTTCTGAAACATTGACTGGATACTAGTATCGCTAAGCCCGGCATATGTCCTCTTCCCAGTTGTGACTTCGTATAGTACCGAGCCTAACGCGAAAATATCTCCTTGCGGTGACAAGAGATTTCCTGGGTATTGATGGCTGGCAGTAACTTGGACGAGGAGCGGCGATAGGTCAATCGATGATCCTGCAAAATCGGCAAGCCTGGCATTCATCCCGTCGTCTAAGAATACGTTTGCACTCGTGAGATCGCCGTGGATGATTCCTGCGTCGTGGATAAAAGCGAGAGCATCGGCGAGCTGGATCATCCAACCAAGACAGAGATCTTGATTGACGCGCTGATGGCGAAGGAAGGACTGCAGATCAAGTTTCGGCGCAAACTCAAGACGAATTCCGCCTCCGTCGACTTCGCCATAGTATGATAGCGTACCCGGGTGCTTCCCTTGTTTGGCTAACCTCTCGTAAATCTCCTGTTCCCTCCTAATAAGAAAGTCGTCTTCTGGGCTAAAGGGTGCTTTGATGACTGTTTGCGAGGCCGAATCAAGAACAACGAGACCAGTGCTTCCCCAAGCCACGACATCCTTCAGCCCAAAGCCTGGGGGGTACTGAATCTCGTCGTCGGCCATCGCTGGTCACAGATGAAGGGTTCGGCGAAGGAGTGCGTGGCACGCGTACTTCAAGTGTCCACTGTACGTACCGGGAGTTCTTCAACTTTTTGCACCCCACAGGGCCACAGGCCACGGATTGCGGGAGGCCCTTTGGCGCCTCCTTTGTACTGGTGTACCGTGTAATTTACCAGCTGTTGTACGGTTCCACTACCTTGGACCCCTCAACCAATCAGGAGCGGCGCAAACCTCACCCGCGACAAAACACCACAGCGCCATTGGCGCCTGCAAGGGGCCACAAAAGAGGCTGCAAGTCAGTCAACTTGTCCACTCATTGGCCTGCCATCTCCAATCTGTCGGAGCTTGGGCACATCAGGCCCAGAGTGCCCAGTAAACATGCTTTAATTAGCCTCAAGCCGTCACAACGGCACCTTCCAGGTATTATTGCAAGGGTACCGAGGTAGCTTCCGCATGCCCACTTACATCATCCAGCTGCTTGGTTTGCTTGGCATTGTTTTTCATCCCTCGTTCCTGTAGATCCTCCTCCTCCCGTCCTGTCTTTCCCGATCTTCGCCATCCGCTCCTTTGCCCAACCATTCGAGCTTTGCGCTTCCTGCACCTGCGCCGCCTCCTCAATTCGCGTATAGCGCTGGCGAGATCTCATCATGTCCGACGCGCAGCCGCAGTCGGCGCTTCGCGCCCACGGCACTCCCCAGAACCCATATTCCTCTGCTAGCCGCTGGCGTCATCAAGAGTCGTCCTCCTTTGCCCGCCACGCCGTTGCCCATGAGCATCCGGATGCCACCGCCGCGCAGGCGCACATTGACGCCGCCGCGCCCCAGGGTCTCAACGGCGACGGTCCCGTCTCCGACGCCGCTGCCGGCGAGGTCGTCTGCGGGCCTCTGCTCAACTACTGCCACATGCAGGACGGCCATTGGGAAGGCAGTGTGCTCATTGTCCTCAACGGCGGCGGCAAGGAGCAGGCTTCTGTGCCGACGCTGCGGCTGCAGCGAGTGGGCGCCCGCGGTGAAGCCGTTGCGCAACCGTCCGGCGAGTCGGCGCAGCAGGTCCAAGGCTTTCGACTCTACTCTGACCCGCGCAACACGTTCTGGCGCTTCGACCTCCGCGTGCCCATGGAACTGTCTGAGGTTCAATACGCTTACGAGCTCCTCGGTCTGCGATTCTCCAGCGCCGACAAACCCCGGGTCAACCACTTCTCCATCCCGGCCGCCGGCGAGTCCATGCGCATCATGTTTCACTCGTGCAACGGCTTCAGCGTCGGCACCGACGAAGAGGCTTACAGCGGCACGCCTCTCTGGAAGGACGTCTTGCGGAAGCACGACGTGGCCCCGTTCCACGTCATGCTTGGCGGCGGCGACCAGATTTATAACGACGGCATTCGAGTCGGCGGCCCGCTGCGCCCTTGGACTGACATCTCGAACCCTAAAAAGAGACGGGAGTTTCCCTTTTCCGAGAAGCTACGAGCCGAATGCGACGACTACTATCTCAACAATTACCTTCGCTGGTATAATACTGCGCCCTTTGCCATAGCCAATGGCCAGATTCCCCAGGTCAACATCTGGGACGACCATGATGTACGTGGCCATTTTTCAAGGTCCAAATCATGCTGACAAACTAGATCATCGACGGTTTCGGATCCTACGTCAGCGATTTCATGACCTGCGACGTGTTCCGCGGCATTGGTGGTACCGCGCACAAGTACTACATGCTCTTCCAGCACCACCTAGCGCCGCCGGCCTCGACATATACATCCGGTAAGACTTTCGGCTCCTCAGATTCTACCGTGTGGTCCACTGACGATATAGACTTTCACGGCGAGGGGGCTGATCCGGCGCAGCTCGTGAACACATTCGTCGCCGAGCAAAGTCCCGGTTCGCAGTACATCATCGGCGCAAAGCCGGGCCCGTACGTTGCCGAACGATCATTCAACATGTATGCGCGCCTCGGCGCACGCATGGCCATGCTTGGTATAGATGCGCGCACGGAGCGTACGCGCCACCAGGTAAACTATCCCGAGACGTACAAGCTGTTGTACCAGCGCCTTCGCGATGAGCTGCAGGCTGCCGCCGACTCGGAGCAGCCCATCCAGCATCTTATCTTGTTGCTGGGTATTCCCATAGCGTATCCGGTTCGTATACCTCTCCAAACACTGTCGACGAAGCTGACCGATTAGCGTCTCACCTGGTTGGAAAACATCCTTCGAAGCCCCATCATTGGGCCTATCAAGTTTCTGAGTCGCCGCTTCGGAATCGGTGGTGGTCTGTTCAATCACTTTGACGGCAGCGTTGATCTTCTCGACGATCTCGACGATCACTATACTGCCAAGACTCACAAGGTTGAGCGCCGAGAGCTCATCGAGAGCATGCAACAGATCGCCGCGGAATACAATGCCCGCGTGACAATTCTCGGCGGCGATGTGCATCTGGCGGCGCTCGGTCGCTTCTACTCGAACCCCAAGCTCAAGATCCCGGTCGAGGAAGACTACCGATACATGGCCAACATCGTATCGTCGGCCATTGTCAACAAGCCTCCGCCGCAGGCGGTTGCCAACCTGCTTGCGCGGCGCAACAAGATCCACCACCTGGATGCGCACACGGACGAGACCATGCTGGACCTCTTCGACAGGGATCCCGGCAGCACACCTAAGACGGCCAGTCATAACAAGTGCACCATGCCCAGCCGCAACTTTGCCATGATTACGGAAAATTCGCCCAACAACCAGGCGGCGCTGACCAACGGCGAGACGGAAACGAAGAGCTTTGTCGGCAAGGACGGCCACGCGCAGATGCACAAGGGCGAGGTCGGAGCCGGGACGGAGCACAAGGCGGCGAGTGATGCGTTTGGGCAGGGCAACGACGGCAGCCTGGACATTCGCATCAATGTCGAAAAGGATCAGCACGACGCCGAGGGTCCCACGCAGGCGTACGGTCTAACGGTGCCGGTGCTGCGCAAAAGGGCCGGTAATGTACCCCGGTGATGAATTATGCAGAGCCGATCAAGATGACGCTAGCCTTGTGACTTGACGAATTTTCGTGGCGGCCGGAGGTGGTGCCCGAGTCGGTGTGGTCTTCCGGGCGGGGCGTGGCGTGGGTTATGGGAGCAAGGAGTCGCGCTTGAGATACCTGGGACTAACAAGGTCCTTCTTTTCCTTTGTCGTGTTCAGTCAAATCTTGTACTACACCCGTTGCATTAATCTGCAAGTATTTTCCTGCACTATATGCTTTGAGGCAGTGATAGCTAGACGTAAGATCTCTTAATATTCCAGTGTCTGCTTCCCTCTTCGTCTGCAAGGTACCCTGATTCTATTACCCAATTTTTTATCATTCTGACATGTACTCCGTAGCCGGGTGGCTGCGGCGAGTCAAACGCCGGGTGGAGAGCGAGACCGGTCGTTTCCCAGCCATTGACTGAAACCTGGTGTGCCTGGTGCGGCTTCCGATGCCCCTTCAGCGGTCCCCCGAGTCTCCAACTCCCCCAAATACAGCGCTCCGGGCTGGGGTCCCGCCCCACTACGACCCCCGCAGCTGTCCTAGACCGTGCTAAGCCGGTCCACCAAGACCGCTGTAATATTTCTGTTTTGGCAGCTCTCCCCAGCTAAAAAAGCTTAGTTGGTGTTGCTGCTGTGGCGATGTCGGGTGGCAGTTACGAGAAGTAAAACATTGCGCTTCCGACGCTCATCACCCCCAGGCCGGCCACATTTTCTGTCCTCCACATCATCCCTTTTTACACCTTCAATTATCGAGGTCTCTTTGATTTCGACACATAGTTTTCAGACATGATGCAATCCGCCGTATTCCGCAAGGCCGGCCTCCGCGTGGCTGGCCGCGCCGTCCAGGCTCGCTCCGTTGCCTCGATGGCCTCGTTCAAGTCGCCCGCCGTCTACAATGAGCCCAATGTACGTTGGTTGATCGCCGTCTTTTCCACTGGCTGCTAACTTTCTCTCTAGCACCACTACGCCAAGGGCTCCGCCCAGCGTGCTGGCCTGACTGCTGCTCTCGAGAAGATGCAAAAGTCTCTGCCGTTGGACGTTCCGGTCGTCGTCAACGGCAAGGAGGTACGTGTTGCGCTACCGGCAAAGGTCTCTGGCTTTCTCTAACATGTGCAGGTCCGATCATCCTCCCTCTCTACCCAGAATAACCCCTCCGAGCACGCCAGCGTCGTGGCCAACTACCACACGGCCACAAATGCCGACGTCAACAAGGCCATCGAAGCTGCTCTCGCCGCCAAGCCCGCGTGGGAGAACCTCCCCTTTGCCGACCGCGCTGCCATCTTCCTCAAGGCCGCCGATCTCATCGCCAACAAGTACCGATACGACATTATGGCCGCCACCATGCTCGGTCAGGGCAAGAACGCCTGGCAGGCTGAGATTGACGCCGCCGCCGAGCTGGCTGACTTCTTCCGCTTCGCCGTCCACTACGCCAACGAGCTCTACAACGAGCAGCCCGTTCACAACTCTAACGGTGTCTGGAATCGCCTCGAGTACCGCCCTCTCGAGGGTTTCGTCTACGCAGTCTCCCCCTTTAACTTTACCGCCATCTCCGGTAACCTCGTCGGCACCCCCGCCCTGATGGGCAACGTCGTTCTGTGGAAGCCCTCCGACTATGCCATTGCTTCCAACTGGCTCGTCTACCAGATCCTGCTCGAAGCCGGCCTCCCCAAAGACGTCGTCCAGTTCATTCCCGGTAACCCCGAGCAGATTACCAAGACAGTTCTCGCCCACAAGGAATTTGCTTCTCTGCACTACACTGGTTCCACCGCCGTGTTCCGCAAGCTGTACGGTGCCATTGGCCAAGGTGTTAGCGAGGGCCGCTACCGCTCGTACCCCCGCATCGTTGGTGAGACTGGCGGCAAGAACTTCCACCTTGTCCACCAGACCGCCGATGTCCACAACGCCGCCATCCAGACGGTCCGTGGTGCTTTTGAGTACCAGGGCCAAAAGTGCTCTGCCACCTCGCGCATCTACGTTGCCAAGTCCATCTGGCCCGAGTTCAAGAAGATCCTCGTCGAGGAGACGGAGAAGCTCAAGCAGGGCGCTCCTCAAGATCACACCAACTTTGTTGGCCCCGTCATCCACGAGGGCTCGTTCAAGAAGCTCTCTGGTGCCATTGACCAGGCCAAGACCGACAAAGAGCTTAAGCTACTCACTGGTGGTACATACGACAAGTCCAAGGGCTACTTTGTCAAGCCCACCGTTTACGAGACCACCAACCCCACCCACAGCTTCCTCAAGACCGAGTTCTTTGGTCCCATCATCACCGCCTACGTCTACGACGATGCCGCCCCCGATGCCCTAGCCAAGGTCTGCGAGCTCGTCGATACCACGACCGAGTATGGTCTGACTGGTTCCATTTTTGCCGCCGACCGCACCATTATCCGCGACGTCGAGGAGAAGCTCCGCAACGCCGCCGGAAACTTTTACGTCAACTGCAAGAGCACGGGTGCCGTCGTTGGCCAGCAGGCGTTTGGTGGTGCGCGCGCCTCGGGTACTGACGACAAGGCAGGCAGCAGCCACATCATTACCCGCTTCACCAACATTCGCATCATCAAGGAGGAGTTTAACGCAACCACAAAGGTCGAGTATCCCTCCAACGAGGCTTAGATGTAAAAGAAATTTGGAAGTCCATGTATTATGAGCACTAGCGTATGCAAGTTATTGATTGCAATTGAAGCCATTTGCAATGTCACATTAATATATAGTTTACTCGTAACAGTGTGCTCGTACTTGTATCATGTGTATAAATGTGCGTCTGCCGCTGGCAAGAAACTAAGAACTTTTATAACTTTCAACGCAGGCTAAACTATGGTATATAGAATGACAAATATGCAGCCCGGGCCTCGGCGGGCATCCCGGTATATCATAAACGTAACCGCGCCAAACTTTTTCCGGCGCTCAACTCTCCGTCCACAGCCCCTGCAACAATCTCCTTTATTATTCACGGCGGCACGGACGCACCGTACAGATGACCCGGGTATATCCTCGGGGGCCGCGCATAATTATTGGGTCCCGAGATGAGCCTCTGATGGCCGAGGGTGTTGTACAGCTCCGGCAGCGAGCCGACGTGCGCGTACATCCAGCCGGTGTAGTAGCGGTCGCAGCCATCGACGAGCGGCATGCCGGCGGCGCCCTCGCCGCCGGGCGGGCAGTTCTTGTCGACGAGGGCGCAGGCGAGGTACTGCATGGGCCCGTTGCGGTCGAGGCGCAGCCAGTCGTCAAAGGCAGCGAGGGTGCGCAGGCAGCGCTGGTCGACGTACACGCAGTACATGAAGCGCGGGACGTGCGACTCGATAAAGGGCCCGTCGGCGCCGGGCCCGTCGCGGCGTGGGGAGCGCGCGGCGGCCCACGAGGCAAAGTGCGCGCGGACGGCATCCTTGGAGGCGTTTTCGAGGCGCGGGTCCTCGATGACGGTCCATTCGAGGTACGGAGCGAGCTGGCGGCCCGAGGTGTCTAGTGAAGTGGTGGAGGTGGAGGTGGATGTGGTGGAGGGGGGCAGACGCGGCGTGGCGAGGAGCGTGTTGTGCACTTCTTGCTTCATGTAGGCGATGAAGCGTTGCCAGGCGGCGTCGTCGGCGTAGGAGCACCCTCGGTAGATGACGAAGCCCCAGGCGTGGAAACCCGTCTGCTGCATGGTATGCAGGACGTGGCCGAGGCGGCCGACCGGCGCAGCCGAGGGGCTGGCCGCGCTCGTACCGGCACCGGCACCGGCACCGGCACCACTGACGGTCGAGGACGAGACCGAGGAGAATGTCGGCGAGTTAGCCGGCGGATAACGACGGTGCTGTTGTTGTTGGTGCTGGTGCTGGTGTTGCGGCATCGGCGGTTGCTGCGACGGTTGATGCGACGGCTGCAGAGCGGCGGCAGGAGCAGCAGCAGGCTCGTAGCCGCCGTGGGGTATTCGAGTCTGCTGGTGCTGCTGCTGGTGCTGCTGCTGCTGCTGCTGCTGCATGCCGTTGTGCATCGGTGCGACGCTTGGTGTTTGCGCGGCGTCGTTTCCGGCCTGCGCCTGCGCGGCAAGATTGGGATGTTGCATCATATGCATCGCTGCTGCTGCTGCCTCCGTAGCGACGGGAGGAGCAACAGTTGCGGAGGCGGAGGAGGAGGCGGCGGCGGCGCGCGGGCGGCGGCGGCAGCAATTTCTGGGTGGCGGGGTCGAATTAGGAGCCCCTCTCTGCGAACGCTTATATGACCGTAACGGACGGAACAAGAAGAATCAACTTTTTTTTGGCCGGATTTTTTTCTTCTTGTTTCTCTGGTGTTTTTACTTTGATTGGGCTTGTGCTAACTATTTCCTCTATATTCATTCCAAAGTGTGTGATTTGTGTGCGCTACAAAAAGGAAATTATGGTTATAATGGTCTCACTTGTGCCGTAGAGGCTACATCCGCAGCGGGTTTTATTCGTCCCGACACATACCCGGATGACGATATTATTGCCATTTTCCCCGAGCTCAGCTCGTTACTCCGCAGAGCGTTGAGGGGCTTTCGGGGACTTTTTGCCCAACTAGTAGCTTCGTTTGTCCATGGACCGTGCCTGATGGTTTGGCCTGGCCCATCCTGGAGTTGAATCACGTGCAGATCTTTGTGGGCGGCCAACGGACAAACAGAATGCACGATCGATGGGCGATCTGGGATGCGGCTGTTGGTATACTTGCTGGATTTGGCCCGTTCATCGCACATGAGTACGTGATATGGTTTGCGATAATTGCAAGGGTCATATAGCATGTATCATGGCATTGTGGCTGGCCGGATGGTGGATGACTTGGGGCGTTGGTGCGAGTCAGTCAGACGTGCGCTGTCACAACCACCGACTCGCAAGCTGCCCACGAACCCGGCGCAGGCGATGCAAATGCGAGCATCAACGACGGAGCAAAAGTGCCTCGCTGGTGTAAACACAAAATTCAAGGTAGTCTCTAGCTTCGTATAGTCGTTGAGCGGTGAGCAGGCGCCAATCGACTACAAATACAGAATCCAGGGTGAGCGGAATCGGTGACGTTTTTGACGGCAATTCATGATGCCGTCTTGATGCGTGGCGTAGCAAAAAGCAAAAAGTCTGCATGATAAATCGCAGCGCCGCAATCGACTGCGACAGTTGCAAAACCAGCATTGAGACGAATCAGTCGAAGATGAGTTTCATACACATGTGAAACCCGCGAGACCGCATCTGCAGCGAGAGGCCGAGGAACAAAGGCACTGATATAAACTGCAGCGGGCAGAGGGCGTTCTTTACAATACGAATTCATAGATTGAGCGGGTTTTACGTCATGTCGCAGTTTGGACTGACCAATACTGGCGAGGTGGACTGCATCGTGGCCTGTGGGCAGGCGACAAGGGTTCAGGCGCCAGAGCATTGGTCCTCTGTACATGGATTGCAAGACCATGATGAGCGTTGGGCACGCAATATCGGGCTCTTGTTGTCGGCCGACTTGTTGCAGAGACGCTCGATAGAGAACTAATAAAAGCCAGCTGTCCTGTTTTCGGCGGCGACAACATATATCCATTGAGCATCGGCAAATTTTCAAGGTGGACTGGTTGATGTGCCGGGAGCCCACTTTGCCCACGTTCCTCCACGGTGGAGGGCGGGAGGTCGAGGGAAAGAAAGGCCACAAAACAGGAGATGATGGCGACTTGCCGACATGCCTGAAAGTACAGCCCATGTCCAGCTTGCACATGCGACGGGGGGGACAAGCAAGCACACGAGCACCGAGCACGAGGCCAGGCACGCGAGCTCTTTGGCCAAGCCTAACTGGTCAACTTTGTGGAATGAGAGCGATGGGGGCATGAAAAAGACAAAACGGTAATAATAAAGCAGCAAGGATGGGGGCGGTTCATCAAGTTTGTGGAGCGATTGCAATTGCCAATCAATGGGGGAAAATTGGTGGAGAAGAATAAGGGAGATGAAATATTACAAGTGATTACGGATATCAACAAGTCTCTATAAGTCACAAGTTGACTAGCAGTTATGCGTTACCCTACGGAAAATGGAACTAGTCTTGACGCCAAGGTACTGTTTTACGCTTTGAGGCTTGAAAGTCTGTCTCGTCTTTTTTTTTGCTTGTTGCCCATTCATGCCATGCACATGGGCCAGCCGTGTGCTGCTATTGGTTGCGCCGGGCTTGGCTGGTTGTTTTGGCGAGGCACGCGACCATTTGCTCGATGCTGCTTGGTCAATTGAGCTTCCACCCCTTTTTGCTTTTTCCTTCTTTTTTTTTGGCCCTTATCCAAAGTTATACTACCCAAACTACCTGCCATCTTTCTTCCTGTTGCTCTCACCATGGAGGTCTCGAGGTTCTCCCCTTTTCAAGCTAGTTTCATCGCCCAGTGTCTTCCGTTACCAACAGTATGGGCGCGTGGTCTGGCGCACCGCTCTCCGTCTTCCTCCCCTGCAAGCACAGAAAAGATCCAAAGCTTTTGCCCTCGTGGCCACTCTCACAGACCCTTTTTACTCGCTCAGAAAAAAACGTAAAACAGTCACGACACTTACCTGTTTACCCCCCGTAGATGGCCTAGCCAAAGAAGCAAAGCGGCAAGAAACGTCATCTCTCTCTCCCATCCTCCCCCCCCCCCTCTTCGTCGTGTTATCTGTCCCTTTTCAAAACTTTGCCACCGTTTCACATCTTGACCTCTCTATTCTTCTTACTCTTGCTACTCGCGTGCTCAATTACAAATCTTCTTCTTCTCCCCTTTGGCGCAAAAAAAAAAGATACACACAGCTTTGTCGCGTGCAATAGTCTGCTCCGCCGTTACACCCATCTTCTCATTCTAGCTTCCAACGTTCGCTTGGCCCCCCACAAACTTGTCACTCACTCCCTCGACTGCTCTTCTTGGCCTCCCAAGTTCTCCTGAAAACTTAAACTCTTTCATTGCGCCATTCTCTGACCATCGATTACCTCTTTCTTATAAGTCCAGAGCCACGCGTGATTTCAGGGAAGCCAATACTGTGGGTAAACTATACCCCATCACGCACCCGCGTGACATCTCTACAGTCTTCATTTCACACTTGACTCTCGACAACGACGTTTTGTCTATAATCATTGTCTCGGAGATTGAGATTGAGGGAAACCCCGATTTAAGCCACGAATCGACCGCGCGGCCGTGCCGTTTACAATAGCGCCTGCCTCATCCCATTGGCCAGCTACCCATCCACAACCTTATCTCGACACAGACGCCATTATCAATCAGCTGTCAACAAAGACAATCACATTAGCCAAGCCTGGACGCCTCATTGCAGCCAGCCCATTCCACAGTTGCATAGCGTCGTGCCCGCCAACGGCGTGCCAGCCCATAGAAAGAGCCCGGAACCTTGCAGTCCGGTCCCGGCCTGCGTTTGCTCTACACGACGGCACACGACACCAAGAAAACGCTCCAGATCACAATGCCTCGACCCGGCCTACCCCCTACACCCGGATCGTCCACCGATCTCAAGGCAAAAGACGGCGCCAGCCAAATAGCCTCGCTCCACCTGGCGTTTGAGTTGCCCCCTCCCGCCCTCCACGACGCCGCGCGTACATCCCCGGATAAGCTCTTCCCCGGATCGACCTCTGCTGCCGCCCACCACAGCCACTGCCAGCAGTCGCACCAGCAGCAGCAGCACACGAGCCCGCCATCCTATCCAATGCAGGCTGCCGAGACGGTCAAGGCTCGCCGTCGTTCCTCTGCTGCCACCGCCACCACCAAGGAAACCAAGGACGTCAACGGCAGCGCCTTTGCTCTGCCGCCGCCGCCGACCCGCTCCCGCAAAATTATCCAGATGAAGCCTCGGCAAGAGGACGCGGTGCCCTCCACCTCTAAAGACGGCACCGTTGGAAAGGGAGGAGCAGGATCGGGCGGCAAAGCGGCCAGGGCGACGGCCAGCACGGGGAGTGGTGGTGGCATGGCCGCCGCGGGGAGCGCATCCGGCAAGACCGGCAGCGGCAAGAAGCAGCCGAGCGCAACGAGCGCGGCCGGACGCAAGATTGCCCGCAAGACAGCGCACAGCCTGATAGAGAGGAGGCGGCGCAGCAAGATGAATGAGGAGTTTGGGGTGCTCAAGGATATGATTCCCGCCTGCACCGGCGACATGCACAAGCTGGCCATTCTGCAGGTATGCGCGGCTCTCACCCGCTAGTCGGTTCGACCAACTCAAGGATCGAAAGATAGACTAACAGCGACAAGGCCTCGATCGAGTATATTCGCTACCTCGAAGACTGCGTGTCGCAGCTCAAGGCACAGCACAGCGGCGACGGCGACCACCGCGCCGGCGACGTCTCTACCTCGGGCAACCCGCTACCGTCGATCCGCGAGTTTCACCCAACCTTTCACGGCGACGAGCCGGCCGACGTCGAAATGTCTGATTCGGAAGCCGTATCGCCCACATTCACCGCCCGTCCCGACAGCCACCAACAGCACTACCCGACGCCGCAGCATCAGCACCATCACCAGCCGTCCGTCTCGCCGGCTCTACACGCGCAAGACGCCCGCTCGCGGCACCACTCGTACTCGTCGACAACATCAACAGCTGCCGCCCCAGAATACCGCCACCACGGCTTCACGCTGTCGGCCACGCCGTCGCCCGCATTTGGGCCCCAGCGTCACGGGCCCTACGCCAGGAGCAGCACGTCAACGTCGGCGGCGTCGACGGTGACGAGTCCCGCGCTCAATCCGCAGACGGAGCTGGACCACGAGGCGACGGCGGCGCTCCTGATGCTCAACGCGGACCGTCGGGGTACGGCGGCTAATGCGCGGGGGCTGTCTGTTCGTGACTTGCTGAGCGGGTGAGCCAAGAAAAAAGAAGAATGAAAAATGAATGAAGCTAAATCTGTGTAATTGTTTTGTTTTGTTTCTCTCCTTGGGATCGGGCGTACATGTGATGAAGAGATGAATAGTATACCTTGTTAATGGTGGCACATTGTTTTGAAAATTTGGGGATTTGTATTTATTAGCTTCGACTAGATCGACATGAACTTGGATTGCTTGCTAAACTTTTGCAATTTAACCGATTAATTATAAACGGGGATGCTGTATCGATGATTCAAAGCACAAACGCCGATGCCACTGCAGCCCAAGTATAAATTCTATGCCTTTAGTCTCTCGGTCGAGGCAATGTCGGCCGTGGCGTCCATGACGAGAAAACTGCCAACATTAGCATCATTCGTTGCCAACGAGCAGAGGGGAATTTGACAACGCACTTGTAGAACAGGATCGTGGGCGCAATCGTGAACAAATGCCACAAGCTATGCGCATCAATCAGGCCTAGCCAGGGCGGAAAGTCGAGCAGCTCCATGCTCATGGCGAGCATGACCCAGGCAACGACCAGACCGGGCCATGCCGTCCACAGCCGCCTCGACTGCCTGTACTTTTGCACGCTGAACCAGGTCCACAGGACATTTTGCACAGCGCCGACGGCAATATTGGCCGTCATGTTATACTGATAGTCCCAGCGCACGCCCTTGAGGTACGCCACGTGCGCCGCGTACAGCAGCGCGCAGAGCAGAGTCCACGCGCGCAGCGCCGAGCGCCTCGTCGGCGTCGAACGGTCCAGGCGGAACACGCGGACCGGCGCGTAGTAGGTACCGTAGAGCACGTTGGCGCCAGCGGCAAAGTAGTCGAGCTGCTCGGTGGCGGGGAAATCGCGGACGTGAAAGACGGCCGAGGCGACCCACGAGGCGAGGCCGACGTGGGCGAGGACCACGTAAAAGGGCCGCAGCGGGTAGCGGGCGGGCACGCGGGCGCGCACCTTGGCGAGGCCGTTCCAGTGCGCCCAGAGGTTGCCGAGGGAAAAGAGCACGGAAAAGGGCTCTTGCGCGCCGAGGAGCCGGTAAAAGGGCCACTTGCCGTGGAATTGCACGACGCGCTCCGACGAGGCGACGCGCTGGCGCGTGATGATGTGCTGGCAGGCGTAGTCGCACTCGGCGGCGCAGTCCCAGAGCAGGAGGCGCCGGTGGAGGGCTGAAGATTGTTTATTTGTCAGTTTGAAGCCTCTCGGAGAAGGAAACGTGTCATCGGTCTGGTTCGATGGGACAAAACCGGGGGTGTTGACGTACGAATTGGTGTCTGGTGGCCCTCGCGGCAGTTTTCAGCCTCGCAGACCTAAAGACGTTTCAGTTAGCCGTCATTTCATCTTCAAAGCTCCGTGGGAGTTTTTGCATCTGCGGCTTCCATCGCAAAGGGTCACCGGGGGAAACGCCACCTGGACACAGTCTTTGAACTCGGGCAGCTGGTCGCCCACCGACGCACAGGCGGTACCTGCAAAGAGCACGAGGGCGAGGAGTGCCAGCAGCGGCGCGCTGGGCCAGATGCTCCGCCTCGATGGGAGCATGGCTTATGTTGTCATGCAATTGACGTCGGAAGAGGGATGGGAGTAGAATGGGTGATGTGGCAGCAAAAGATTAGAAACAGGGGTCATGGAGAACGCGGAGGGGCGGGATGGGACTGGACCTAGCGAGGCAAGAGGGTGATTTTGACTGCACAGCCAGAAACTATGCATTACTTGCCGAGTGCATGTCTCTGAACAACGTAGCTTTTTACTTGAATTTTCAAGTCATTATTACCGGCAAATGGTATTTGAGTAGTCCAAGAAAGGCGCATCGCTATGCCTCTGCTGCCTGTGTCATCAGTTCGAGACCACTTTCCACAGTGTCACCAGTCTGCGAACAAACAAGGCCGATAATCCAGTGACGTATGCATACGTCATCATCAGTTTTTGAATTGTGCATTACTCTCTTCATGTCATAAATTCGACTCGCATCTCAAATTTTATAGACGGGGAAAAATGATTTATGGCGATACGCGTCTTCTGTGGTTGTGCGGGTAGACCCTATTTCGTCACTGCCTCTCCACCACCAGCGATAAAACTATAGACTTGAACAATTGCATTGCGGCATAGCTTCCTGCGTCACCACGGTGACAATACAATCGACAAATCAACTGCGGCGCATTCAATGATTCCGTAATATTCATCGCGGGTACACCTCCCCACTATCTCTAGAGCCCGTGTTTAGTACAACTGACCACTACTTGGCTGCCAATTGAATGCAATAGGCTACATGATAAAGTTGTTTACCCCAGTCTTGGCAAAACTCTCCGATCTCAGCCTCGTCCTTATTCTGCCACGATCTATTAACAAAGATGGTTGTCTCTCATTTGAGGTGGCTTGGTCAAAGACGCCACAGGAGCTGTTACGTCACAGTGAGTCGCGGATTCTGAGCATGTCATGGATGGCGTACGGAGAGGTGAATATTAGTCGTCATTGATGATTAAATACCCTGCATATTTGTGTATAAAGATATTGGCCACCGACCGATATGCGGCATAGAATTCGTCGGTATAGCTCGCCGAATTCTATTGAGCGCCATATCTGTTGAGAGTCCATAATCTACAACCTTCAA
The DNA here is from genome assembly GCA_024472245.1 of Beauveria sp. NWAFU-1. Taxonomy (NCBI): domain Eukaryota; kingdom Fungi; phylum Ascomycota; class Sordariomycetes; order Hypocreales; family Cordycipitaceae; genus Beauveria; species Beauveria sp. NWAFU-1. The sequence continues at coordinate 4,115,501 of JANBXD010000003.1, forward strand.
GACAGACGTCTATCACAAAGCTCATTCATCAGTACTCCCACGCCATCATGACGCGCAAAATCTGTGTCACGGCCGTCGATGGCCAGACTGGCTTCGCCATTGCCGAGCTCCTCCTGCAGCACCGAGACTTTTCCCGCAAAGCCGAAGCCGTCGTCGGCCTGGCGCTGGATGCCAAGTCGGACAAGGCGCAGGAGCTCGCGGCCGCCGGCGCGCAGGTCGTGCAGCACAAGCCCGGCCGCGTCCGCGACATGGCCAAGCTTCTGCGCAGCACCGGCTGCGACACCATCTGCCTCGTGCCGCCGGCGCACCACGACAAGTACGACATTTGCGTCGAGCTGGTCGAGGCGGCCCAAAAGGCAGAAATGGCCAACGTGCTGCTCATCAGCAGCGCCGGGTGCGACTACGCGACCGCCGACAAGCAGCCGCGCCTGCGCGAGTTTATCGAGCTCGAGACGCTGGTGCTGCAGAGCAAGGGCGATGCTAGCACGCCGACGGGCGGCTCGCCCTGTGTCATTCGGTACGCTGGCGAAGTTCATCAACACGCAGGTTTCTCGGAAGAATAGTAACGTTGCTGACCGACTCGTGACAGCGCGGGGTTCTACGCGGAGAATCTACTGCTTTATGAAGCAATAGTCAAGAACGAGGCTACGCTCCCTCTACCTATTGGCGAAAACCACAAATTCGCGCCTGTTGCTCTCGGTGTATGTGGTTTTCATCTTTCCCTCCCTTTCTTTCCCCCTTGGTATACATGCTAACGCCGTCATTCATGTAGGACATTGCAAACATTGCGGGCCATGTTCTGACGGGAAGCGGCAAGCACGGGTTCGATGATCGGCATCGCGGGCAGATGATGGTTGTTACAGGTGAGACCAAAGCTAAATTCATTTTTGCCTCGTTTCGGCATGCTAAAAAGTCCAGGTCCGATGCTCTGCGCCGGCGAGGAGCTCGCATCGGCAGCTAGCAAGGCGCTTGGGGCCGACATGAAGTTTGAGAATATTTCAGAGTATGTACAATTGTGCTCATTTACTTTTTATTATTTATACTTATATGACGTAAAAAAGGGCGGAAGCAAAGCGTGTCCTCAAGTCGCAGAGTGGCATTGATCCCTCGGAACAGCAATATCTTCTCGATTACTACAGCCTGGTGCGAGAGGGCAAGACCAATTACATTTCCACTACCGCTTTTCATGATGTAACTGGAGAGCACCCGACGGAGCCTGAGGAATTTTTTACGCTGTATAAAAACGAAATGAGACCCAAAAAGGTGGCCAAGCGGAACCACAGATAGCTGCTTTGATGGAGCCGGAGCATCTAAATGGTACAGTCGTGTAGTCTGCAGTTATGAGACTGTTTAGACAATGGCTTGGTCATTCCACAACTTGTACAGAGTAGTCAAATAACAATTACACGCTCCTTGAAGTAAAATAAGAGAAAGAAACTGAGAAAGCAAAGAAACGTGCATCATGAACCAGGTACCCAAGGGATCACTGTAATCTACTCTACTGGCCAGCGCTGCTAGATACTACCATGCAGATAAAAGTAGCCTCACATGGAGGACTCTGCACAGCCTACCGGTTTTGTATTTCACAGCTGTACCCAGACTCTAGGTGCATGTATCAACTACTTTTACTCTTCTTGGCTAAGGATCATCTTCCGCGCCACCTCGGTTCTGACGCGCGGAACGTGACCAATGGCGCGGAACAATCGCCTTTCAGAGGTGCACTTTACAACTCTGTCTTGTCGCTATTATACCAAAATCTAATGCGCGTGCCTGTATTCAGTGGCGGAGCTTCCTTTTCCCTTTTTATTTATTATTTATTATTTATTATTTAATATATATATATATATATTTCCGAACCTTGGTAGAAGAAAATTCTCGCGCTGATATTATTACCATGAAGCTTTCTCGGAAATCATTTCCTTGGTGATGGACATCTGTGGACTGGCTGCAACGTGTAAATCCACAGCTTATCGATCGGCGAGGATACCCTGGTCCAACATTCATAGCCCCGGCATGAGTCAACTGCCGGCTAATAAAAGTCGCGAGTATTGTGGCGCTCGAGTTTGAGTTTGGGAGCCCCCTGTCGGCCAACGGGCGTCTCGGGTCCGGGCCCATCTGTGTAAGGCTGTTTTTCCACAAGTTTGTAGTTGGCAAAAGAAAACTAACTAAAGATGAACGACCTCTTTCTCACCCAAGCCCAATGAACCAACAAGGTCAACAAGGTCAGCATTGATGATGCCGTGTGCCGAGCGATGGCGATTCAAGTGTCTGACTCTACCTCTTCCTAGCGCTGCCGCACTGGCTTTGCGTCTCTCTGTTTTCCCTTTTTTCCCTTTTTTTTCCATTTTATTTTTTGGCTTTCGGCAGAGCTGCCGTGGCTCTAGCTTGCGTCATCTTCCCCATTCGAATGAAAAAATGTCCCGATGCGGCGTCAACATTCGCTCGTTGGCTGGGTCGCAAGCTGGGGCGGTGCAAAAAGCCCACAGGGCGCAGGGCAGAGCAGCAGGTTGTCAAGCATTGTTGGCCGACGAAAGGATGATTCGATTAAGCCGCTGCTGTTCATCTATTCGAGAACCCTTTTCGCGTCTTTTGTCGAGCGTTGGTTTGCTGGAATGACTTGTGTGCAGTGCCAATTTCGAGCCTTGTCATTTTATTGTCATTGTCTAATTGGCTCGAGGGACTCGTCAGCCATTGTTCCCCCTGAGAACAAGTATCGTCATCTTGGAGCGAAACCCGGCCCGGGCGTAACGACCCCGTAAGCACCAAACAAGACTACGCCGCGGCGGGATTGGTTAGGGTCTCACCCAACCCGGCATTCGGCGTGCATGTAAGACAATGCGTCATTTTACCACTATTGAATCGGATTTGACTCCTGAATGCAACTTGGCGGCCATGGTCAACCAAACATTGCAGTCACACGGCCAAAGGAGCAACTTGAATGTAAACTTACAATAGCCCAATATCCCACAAGTACGACTCCATGTACTCCGTAAAGAGGCTGCCAAACAAGTCCCGTTCTGGACCCTGTGGGACGGCCGATACTAGTCAATTACTAGTGCATAGCCCAGCGAAACCCTGATGCGCCAGCGGCAGTGCTTCCGTCAGGCTGAGCCGGTTTCGATAACTCCAAGACTTTGGCTCGTTCCCACACCCGTGCTCTGACTTGCATTTATATTTATTATAACAAACCTGGCGCGGGCGCGTCGCAAACGTCTTTCCGGCTCGACCCTCATTTCTCGCTGTGCTTTTCCCCAGCTCAACCGTCAGCGCTTTCAACGCCAAAGAGCCAGCCCAAAGGGGCGAATCGAACAAAAGAAAGAGTACGCACGAGTCAACATGTCGAAAGAGGCGCTTTATGAGCCGGTGCCCTCGTCGCGCCTCAAGGTCTTTTCCACGCCCATCAAGGAGGCCGGCCATCACCACCACCACCACCAACACCAAGACGACGAGAGCCACAGCATCGACGACGGTCGATATGCGCCCAATCACCGACGACACCCCGACAACTATCCCCGACTGCAACGGGTATGGACGCCGGCGATGAAAAAGTTTGGGGGGGGCTATGTAGCGCTGACGGAAAATCGAAATGTAGCACGAAGAGCCCACGCTGCTCGAAATCTTTTACGATTTATTCTTTGCCGCCACGTACAACGCCTACTGCGACAGCAAGGAAGTCACCAATCACGCAAGCTTCAAAGCCTCGATTGGATTTTTCTGGTACAAACTTGTGCCATCTGCATCACGAGAAATTCGGCCTGACTAACACGTTGAAAGCCTGCTGTGGTTGACATGGTTCAACGTTACGCTCTTTGACGTCCGCTACGCTACCGATTCCATCTTTTGTATGCCTCTTGGCCGCCTTTTTCATCATCATCATCATCATCATCATCACCAAAGCTAACAGGTAGTGCTTTAGCACGCCTCAACACGGCTATTCAGCTCGGTGTCCTCGTCGGCTTCGTCGTCGTCGCCCCCAAGTTTAACCCAACCACGCAAGATGCGCCCACCATGCGCGCCATGTGTATGTTTGACTGACAAGCCCCCTCCGACTCGTGCTCGTTTATGCTGACCTTGTGACGCGCAAGCCATCATCTTGGCCATCTCCCGCTTCAACCTCATGGGCCAGTACGCCTGGATGGCCTTTCACGTCCGCCGCTACCGCCCCACGCGCCTGCCGCTTCTCGCGCAAATGGCCATTTACGCGGCCGCCGGCGCCGTCTACCTCGGCATCACGTTTCGCTTCGACGAGGGCCGCCACAGCCGCGTCTTTGTGACGTGGTACTGCGTCTCGGCCGCCGAGGGCGTCGTCAGCCTGCTGCTGTCCAACTACTCGCCCGTCCTCAGCCTCGGCAAGACGCACCTGATGAAGCGCCTGACGCTGCTGACCGTCATGATTCTCGGCGAGGGCACCGAGTCGCTCGCGAAAAAAGTGCTCGTCATTGTCAAGCACAAGCACGCCTGGGACGCCACCACCATTGGCTTTGTCACGGCCGCCGTCGCCACCGTCTACTTTGTCTTTCTCGTCTACTTTGACTGGCTCGGCGCAAAGACGCACCTGCCGCACCTGCGCCGCAACCTATGGGTCGCGCTGCATTTTCCGTTTCATCTGGCGCTGGTGCTCTTTATGCAGGGCTTTACGCAGATGCTCATCTGGGGCAAGATTGCCAAGCAGATGCGGCGCGCGTTTGACTTTGCCGACCCGACGAATGACGTCGACGTTGTCAGCGGCCACGCCACCACGCTGTCGGTCAGCAGGAGCGTCAACGCCTCGGTGCAGGAATTCATCGGCGACTATCCGTCGCAGCTGGAAAGCACGACCGAGGTCATCAACGCGGCGCTGGGCAATATATCGTCGCTGCCCGACAGCTTCTGGCCAGTGATCGCCCGAGTGGCCAACGACAATGGCGACACCAGCATTGCAAACTTGACCGACGCTGAGCTGGGCAATTTCGAAAAGCTATACAACTCGGGTCTGAATCTAGCTGTTTCCATGGCCAACAATGTTTTCCGGGCATTCAACACCGAGGTGTCTGGTGAAATCGAATCCAAAAACAAGGCTCTCGAGGGCCAAGATCGCCAGGGTTTTCAGTTTAAACTGCAAGAAGACAATTGGAACCGCTACCGCCTTGTCGTACGTATACTTTACACGGTCTAGCAAGCAACACCCGACACTGACGTGAAAAATATTAGTTTGTTTACACGTATATTAGCGCCGCATGCACCATTCTCTTTGTTCTCATTCTGAAGCAGCTTACCGACGGATACATTCCCAAAGGCTGGGGCATGATTCGTCAAATCATCATCTTTTGCCTTGCTCTCGGCACTGGTCTGGCGACCCTTGTGTGGTTCGACCGCGAGCGCGTCTTTGACTGGTTACAAACGCCGTGGGTCATGCCCACGCTGTGTTTTGTCTGGATGGCCATTGTCATTTTGACGCACGTCAACATTGGCGGCGTAAAGCTCAAGTCGAGCCATTTCAAGTGGCGGTCGCGCAAGTAGCGGCTGCAAACAAATTTTAGAAAGTTATTTCATTTTTAGCAAAGAGATATACCATTGTTTTTGACTCGAGACTATTTCAACACGCATACTGAATTAATTGTCGGCATTAGCTGCCCGAGCAAGGTCGCAGTAGCGGCAGTGTCAGTTTTCTACCACGGAATCCATGTCGTACGTCGAAAATAAAATTACGGCCAGATCAAGATTGCCTCTTATAATGTAGTCTCGCGGCAAGAGCAGAGTCTCACCTGTCATTTATATTCTTTGAAAGTACCGACTCTTTGTCATGCCGATTATGCGTTGAATAAAATCTTGTCGGCGCCGCATCATCTTGATCTTGCCAGAAGAGGAATGCTCCGATGCATCTATAGTAAGTTCGCAGGCCTATTCCCGAAAGGATGTGCGATAAAACTCGGGGGCTTGCAAGTTATGGGCTTGTGCCAAATAGGTCATAAAAAACCCTCGTTTATACGCCTTTCCTCCCTCGATGAGGGACAGCATATCATGAAGTGCTGACATGGAGTGTCCGTAGCGATACATCTCCGCTCACCTGATAACCAGCCTTTTGCTTTGCTCGGTTTTTCTTTTTCTCTTTGCAACAGCAGTGGAATTACACTGCATAAGTCAATCCCCCGGAATGATCTCTCCTCGCAATTGTGCTGACCAAGTTCATCTTACCATCGGTGGCAACAGTCTTGCGCCAGACCACAGAAAGGCAGGGTCCTATCGATTCGCTCAATTTATGACTACGTGAATTTTAAGCACTCTAAATAGACCCTAGAGCCTTGATAAACCCCTCACAACGAGTGTGGACTGATTGGGGTCGTTGATGCCACAAAAGACCCGGCTGCAGTATAGGTTGCTCCGCAGCGAGCTTGACGTATATGCAACTGTGAGCTTGAGTTATGCGGGCGCCGAGTCGGGCTGTCGCGGGCTATCGCGGGGTGGAAATAAGTGGCTTGTCATTATTAAATATATTTGAGTCTTACTATCGATTCGCGGCTCTATAGTTTTACCGAAAAGAGTAAAAGATGGCAAGTTTTTTACCCATGGCCTGATATCAATACACTACTAGTACAATATAATGGGTGCGGCAGAAGCCTAGTATCAAACCGGTCCAAGTTGAGCTATTCCCGAGCTCCATGCGTCAATATTACGCATGGGATTGTGACTTCTCAGAACCCCTCCACCCTCGTACAGAGTTGTTTCTCCTCATGTCAACGGACCACCTCTCGGCAGTAGCTCGTTCTAGATTTGCCATGCTGAATTTGTATCTGCAGCTTACGCTTGAGCAGGCCAATCATCTTTCGAGTCACCAATCAAACGAGTCATCAATTAAACGAGTCACCCATTAAACGAGTCGATGATTCCATGCAAGTTGCAGCGGGACGTCGCTTGCGTCCGATGATGCGCATAGTCGAATGGAGACAACCATAACTTTCGGGGCTCAAGGCGCGGGAAAGAGAATGTATATCCCAGCCAGAGACATATATCGATACACGGACGACGGAGTCTACATTAAGCGTTTATTACGAGGTCCGCGTGGTACGGCGTGTTGAGCTCAGAGCCTCGCGCCAGCCCTGCGCCCGATGATTCGTTTACCCTCCGTGGCTTTTGGCAGTAAATCCAATGGCGGTTTCAAGATGACAGTACTGTGCTATTCAAATCGGACTGCGTGTGAAAGCTTTTGTGTTGCAAAGCTAGAGTACAACCCCCGCATTCCCGCATTGCGCGTTTGAAAGTAAGCTGTATGCCAGAGCTCGTAAAGACGCCGGCTCGATCCTACGCCAGGGCCCCAGAAGGCGCCATATCAGACGACGTGGGAATTCCAACACTCGTATACTGATCAATACTGGTAATTTACTTTAAGACAATCACATCCAATTGATTGAAGCTAAAATGGTCATCGCAACTTTATGTCCAGACTTGTCCGTCCTCTCGCAGAGCATTAGAGAAGCCGCATCCTGCAAGTTTTACATCTTTTCAAGTTTTGGACAAATCCTTCAAACCTCAAGTAAGCCGTGCCAATAGTCGCAGCCCGTGGCATTAGCCTTTTTGCCTAGAACGAATCCTTCGGTCCAGACACGGCACCCAACGCATCAGGCAGCGGCCGGAGAGTACCCGCCTTGCCTGCATGAACATAACCCGAAGACGCATCATATTGACATAAATAACTGAGAGCTGTTCATTATTTAAGGCCAGCTCATACCCTCCCCCTTTCACGTTCATCTACCCTTTATCGACATAATAAAATCGCTCCGGTTCGACTCGATTAAATTCATCATGTACTTTGCCCAGACTCTCGCCATTGTCGCCCTCGCCGTCTTCGGCGTCGAGGCTTGCAAAGCCGGAGAGTTTCGCTGCGGTAACCAAGGGGGTGCTCCCGGTCCGGATGGTGCCATTTATGTCTGCAACTCGTCTGGCCGCTGGCAGTTTAGCTCCCAGTGTGGTGGCCGGACCTGCTGCCAGGGCGGTGGCAGCAACGTCCACTGTGTCTGCTAGATGAATGTCAGTAGGTATTATCCCTCGTCTTTTCTTCGGAGCTGTTTCTTACATAAAGTAGTGATGCAAAGCAAGTCATCCAGGGTCAGGTGGGACGGACGCAGTCTGGTATGAATAGCAGTTGGCCTGCAATATAATTATGCCTTGCTCTGATGAGTTATTCAACGTTTTAGCTGTGATACATGAATGAGTTTTGCTATCAATACTCATAAACTGCGTCACTTTGGTGTCGCCAACTTTCGCCAGGCTTCATTGCTCTTGCGTGGCATATCAAAGAGCTTGTAAACTTTATACTACAATTTCGGAGAAAAAGAAGCACCATCAAACGGATCTTTGCTTTTCATTTTCAATCAAGACATACGCCCAAAGTCCCCTCGGTCAGCGCGCAGCTTATCGTATCGGAGCACTGCGCCAAGCAAGACACTTGCTCCAAGTGCACTACTTCAATTAGCCACTTTTTCAAATGGAGAGCAATAGCACAAGACTAAACAGTCTAGATGAGAAACACACTCACCAATCTTCTGCAGAGCAGAATTCTGTCGGATTATGGCTGATGCCGTCTCGCGTCGGTGTAAAGATCATGCTCGTCGGGCATCGCAAGCTCGTATAGCAGCTATCGTGGCCCGCACCACTTATCATGGGCTTCCACAGCTGCTTGGACGAGGCTCCGGGTAGTTGCGCACAAACCGCCGCTGCGCTGTCCTCGACGGCAGAGATGCAGTCCGGGTGAAACACCACGGCAGGGCTGTCGACAAGAAGCTTCCAGTCCACTTGACAGCCCTTTTCGGTGTCTTGCGCGGCTGACTGGAAAGCAGCCTTGCACTCGTCGACCATTTTAGCAAGCACTTGATCGCTCACGTGTCTCAAGTCTAGCGTAAAGGTCGTGGTGTGCGCCATGGTGTTGACGGTTCCGGGCTCGGCGTTGAAGATGCCCGTCGTTGCCAGGCCGTCGTGGGCTTTGGCGACGGCGTCGGCAGCGACAATCATTTTGGCAGCCACAAGGACAGAATCTTTACGCGCGTAGAGTGGTGTAGTCCCAGCATGGCTATCTCTGCCACGGACGGTGATGCTAAACCATTTAAAGGCTTGGACACCTGAAATCTTGACAGTTAGTGGTGGCCCTCTGGTTCGGTTTCGTCACACGTACCTTGGACGACACCAATCTTGCGGCTCTCATCTTCCAAAATCGGGCCTTGCTCGATATGTAGCTCGAAATGGGCCGCAAAAGGGTTCGACTTGTAGGATGCAGGTGACTGGCCACGATATCCAATCCTTTCCAGTTCTTGCAGCATCGTTTTGGCTTTGCCTTTATGCGGCGTCACCTCTTCGAGATTCCAGGCATCTTCAATGGGCACAGCACCAGCCCAGACGCCAGACGAGACGGCCATCTTTGGGAAGCGAGCACCTTCTTCGCTATAAAATGTTGGCATATAACCTCAAGGGAGGCAAAGGCAGAGGGGACTTACTTGGTCCAGTTGACAACCCCAACATTTCCCTCAGTTTCGATGTTATTCTCCTCCAAGACTTGCAGAACCTCGAGTCCCGCCAGTACACCTAGGATGCCGTCATAACGACCGCCAGTTGGTTGAGTATCCAGATGTGAGCCCATCATGATGGGAGGCGCATCCGAGCTTTTGCCGCTGCGGATTGCAAACAGATTGCCCATCTCGTCAATCGACGTGCTACAGCCAAGTGACTTTGCTCTGCGGAGAAACCAGTCCCGCACTGCCTTGTCCGAATCGTCCAAGCTGAGTCTAGCCATGCCAGTCTCGGTGGACTGTCTGATTATCGATTATTCGTAAATATATAAATGAAAACTGATGGAAAACGTCAAATCCGGGGCCAACTCACTTTCCGTGGCGATGGTCTGCACCATACTGGCAACTCTCATGAAGAGCAGACGCCAGCCGGTCGGCATTGACACTCAAGGTCAGCGACTCTGTTCCTTGCACTGAAGGCATGATTGTGGGCAATGGTCAAGACGGAAAATTGTCCAAGCTCATGATACTATTGAGACACAACCTCCTCGCCGAAGCAAGGGAGCTTAAATAGTTCCGACTGTGGCTTTCCGACCGGCCGACGGCCAAGTGTGGGGGTGGGGTCAGCAAGCAGCCAAGACCACGGCCGACGGCGGACAACTAAACAGTCTAAACTTGGTTCCATTTTGATTGGCAATACAAATGGAGATTATCTGCCGACGGCATCCAAAACGTGGGGTTCGGGCGATTGCAGGAGGGTGCATAAATACCGAGTATAAACCGTCGGGCAACACAACCAATATCAGGGCTTGCTTTACCTTTGACCGTCAAAAAACACAATTAAAACTAGGACATGCTGTACCTTTGAAACATGACATTCTCTGAAAAGGACCTTGACTCGGGCGACAATGCCTCCACTGCAATGGGCGCGTCTGCCCAGATTGACAAGGAGTCGGAGAGGAGGGTGCTGTCCAAGTTTGACTGGTTCGTGATGCCGCAAATGTCAATTCTTGTTCTCTTTGCCTACTTGGATAGAACCAACATTGGTACGTGCAGGTGGCATTATCTTCTTTATTTTCTTACATTTCTTCAACATTGTATTCTCTGCTTTCTCCTCTCTTTGCCAATCATCCCCGCTGACTTTCCAGGAAACGCACGAGTCTTTGGCTTCGAAGAGAGCACCGGCATGTCAGGCACCGACTTTAATAACATATCCATGTTCTTCTACATCACCTACATCATCTTTGAAACTCCCTGGGTCATGGCCGTGCGGCGCTTCGGGCCCGGCCGCGTGCTGGCCGTCGCCATCATCTGTTGGAGCGCCGTCACCCTCGGCACCGGCTTCGTGCACAACTACAGCCAAGTCATTGCGTGCCGCGTGCTCCTCGGCGCCTTCGAAGCCGGTCTCTTCCCGGCACTGACCTTTGTCATTTCGGGCATCTACCCCGCCGCCTCGCAGGGGAAGCGCATCGCCGTCTTGTACATTTCCATTGCGCTCTCGGGGGCCCTCGGCGGACTGATTGCGTATGGCATCCAGTCCATGGGCGAGCAGCATGGTCTGGAGGCTTGGAGGTGGCTGTTTATTATTGAGGGCGCGGTTTCGTTTGCCATTGGAGCCATCTGCTGGGTCAGCCTCCCCGGGACGCCCGAGACGGCGTGGTTTCTAAACGAGGCAGAGAGAAACACCATGGCTCTTTTGAAAGCTCGAGATCATCCATACGAGGCCACGGACAAGTTTTCTTGGAAGCAAGTCGGCTTGGCTGTTTCCGACCCGCTGGTGTGGCTGGCGTCTGTTGCATTGTTCTGCTCGTCGATTGCCATGTTTGGCTTTAGCACCTTTTTGCCCACACTCCTCAAGGGCATGCAGTACGTGAATTATGTCCCGAACCTGTTCTTGACTAATTGTTTAGATATACTTCACTGCAGGCAAACTATCTCAGTATACCAGTCTATGTCTTGGCATCCATAGGCACCGGTCTCACGACTTATGTCTCTGACCGCATCGGCCGTCGCGCTATATGTCTGATTCACTCGCCCATTCTAGTCATGATAGGATATGCGGTTGGTATCGGCTCGAGCAATAAGTCGGCTGGTTATTTCGGCATGTTTATCGTGGGCGCCGGTGTTTATTCATACAATACTGTCCTTTTGACGTAAGTGGACTCTTGAACCTACTTGTACTCGCTAACAAGCAGCAGGTGGGTGTCGAACAATATTCACCCCGATTACAAGCGATCAGTTGCTATTGCCATGGTTGTCTCGATTGGCAATGCTGCAGGCTTAGCTGCGTCTCAAATTTATCCAATCGGAGATGCACCTCGCTATCTTGTCGGAAACTCAGTATCGCTTGGCTTTGAATCGCTAGCACTAGCTTCTGTGGCTCTTATCTACATGCTGTTACGATACCGGACTGGACAGAAGAAGAAGCTAATAAGCCAGGGCATAGAGACCAACGGTAAAGAGGGAGACCAGAGCTTAGACTTTGACTATGTAATGTAACCAGTGAGACGTCCAGGAGTAATTGATTTGAATGAAGTTCATCTTCATCTTTGTAGCATGTGTTTGTGCCCTTTTTCGTGTTATCCTATTCCTCATTCAACCCTCCTTTTGGCCGGTTGCACGCGGGGCTCGCCGGCGCCGACTCCGGACCGCCACTTTCAGCCAGTCACGTTTGTTCCGCAGTGGCGCAAATATGCAAGCTGCACCAGTAATTCGTAACTTGCATTGACATATTATCAATGACACCGCCGGAAACATCATCGTCTTTTGCAAGGACTAGCCGCCATACGGCTGCCGGCAGCAGGCGATACCGTTCCAAGGCCCAACGGCCATGCGACCTCTGCCGGGCGCGCAAGGCTCTGTGTAATATTCCCGACCCAACAAGACCGTGCCAATTATGCGATCGCACAGGAAGGCCGTGTACATTTCTAGCTGGAACCAGAAGCAGACCGATGCGCTCCAGCCCAAGTAGCCACTCTGCCGATGGCGCGGATGGTTTTGCAGGTCAAGGGCAGCACGCGGCTTCAGTCTCGCAACGCACACACAGTTTGATGGACTCTACACCTTCTTTTGAGCAGTCAATCGGAGGCATGATACCAACACAGTGGTCTTCAGATCTGGAACAATTGGGGCAGACTGAGACATTTATGCAAGACATTCCTAGCTTTTGGTCTCTTCCGTACGACGACGCCTCCGTGGCTGATGTTGCAGACATTGTTGAAGCCAGTATTGGCAATGAGGTTCCCTCACGACCCCAAACACAGACAACTCTCAATAGGCACGATCGCTCTACATCTTTTATTGGCTATTCAAACGAGTCCGATCCGTTTCTGCTGGAGCACTATCCATACGGCGCCTCTGACGAGTTGGACTTTTTCATGGTCACATATCGTCGCCCCTCGCTTCAAGGGGTCTCAGTTGGTTACCCACCAATTCACTTTTTACAGTCAAAGCCGCAAGCAGCACTACAGAATCAAGAAGCGATGGACAACTGCCTTGCCCTCAAAAACGAACGACTTGTGCTGAATGACCTCGTCAGTGTTGAAATGGGCGTGGCATTGCTACGACTGTAAGCCATCTCCTCTTATCACTGTGACAGCGCTAACATTCGTAGCTACCTCCGATTCATATTCCAAAATCTTCCCATTGTGTCAGGCACAAAGCTCCAAGACGAAGAAGAATTTATGAATTCCACTTCGCCTGGCGTTCTAGCCGGCATGTTTGCTCTCGCGCTGCCATTCACTTCCTGGGACGAGCAGCTTTGTCTTGACAGCGCATACTCGAAGCCAGACACAAGCAAGCTTTGGCAGATTTCGTATTCCTGCCTACAGAAAGAGCTACATTTCCCAAGCATCTCTACGATCCAGATGTGCCTTTTGCTACTAAATACCACTACTTTTGACCCAGTTGCCGTCGAAACTCCCTTTGCCTGGTCGTTGGCTTGTTCCGTGCTCGCTATTGCGCAGTCTCTAGGACTTCACGTTGAGCCGAGCCGGTGGAAAATTCCAGACGACGAGATTCGGCTACGCCGACGACTCTGGTGGACTGTCGTCGTTGAGCACAGCTGGCGAGCCGTCACTCACGGTCGATCGACCATGCTGCGCGATGACGACTGCAATGTTGCACCAATATCATATGCGGATTTCGCAGCGAGTGACAATCCTTCCAACGCGGCAGGTTACTTTATTAGCCTCTGTTTGCTCACCAATATTGTCAACGAGATATGCCGCAACTTTTTGTAAGTCGCATTGGACCATCTAGTAGCACCGCTAACATGGGCAGCACCCTCCGAGCTGTTTCTCGTGTTCAAAATCTTACAGACATCTTGGGTCGCGCAAAACCGTTGCAACGCTCCCTTTACATCTGGCTAGAATCTCTGCCGCAGTCTCTCCGTCTAGACCAGGTACCTGACACGACGGAAGATATTCCTGACAGTCGTGCATCTCTGCACATTGCCTACTTTACTGCACATGTACTACTGTTCAGAGCACTATTGCGTCCAATTGTTGGTCAGAATCTTTTGAATGATGAGACCGCCCATCAGGTTCTCCAAGAGGCTCGCGATTTCATGAGAACCCTGATTACCGTGGTGCGGAACCTGGATCTCAAATACATATCTGCGTTTTGGCCAGCATATACTCGACACTGCTTTTGCTTTCCTGGTCTGTTTTGCTACCTGCTCTGCTTTCAGAAACAGTCGGCACATTTGTTGCCGAGCGATAAAGAATTGTTTGCAACATGGCGCAACGTGCTGCGAGCGAGGGTTGGGTCATGGCCTTTGCTGCGGTTTGCCGTTGTAAAGGTGGACGCTGTATTTTGGAAAAAGATGGACCATACGAGCAGAAAGTAGCATAATCAGCTGCATACCCAATAGCATCTGGGGAAATTTTGATCCTGGTCATCCAGACTAGCCAAACAATTTGTTGGTCGAGAATTATAACTCAGCAAAGAGCATGCCATGGGCTGCCGGGTACTTGACTGTTTGAAATATAACGCTGAACTAGTTAGCGAGAACGACTTAAAAAAGCACTAGAAATCGTGAAAAAATGGAGCCGGAAGGTAGCCATGGCTACTACCTAAGCACTAAGCAACTAAGGTAGGGAGAATTCCGCTATAATGAGTAGTAAGTACCACGCTGCGTTGTACAAGCTGCACTGCACAGGCGGCATTGAACAGATTAAAAGGTGAAGAGGGGATAATCTAAATAACGAGAATGGAAAGCGCCCATAGCCAACTTTCTTGCATTGAATTTTTTTTTTCTGAATCGTTTATCAATCTGCGACCTCAAGGTTCAAGCTGTGCTGTTGGTGGCTACGTACCTTTCAGGGTACTGGCGTTGCTCAGGGCAACCGGGGCCACTCTCATTGGTCATGGCTCAACAACGCCAAAATACTGCCGCTCTTCCCATCTTCTACATTCTTTATATTACGCAGACGCGCCGACTCGACCAAAATCTACTGCTGCAGTCTTGAGTATGCAGCAGTATAGCGCGTGACATTGGCTTCTAACCCGATAATTAGCTAATCGCTTAACAATATCACCCGGAGAACGTCAACAACATCCGACAGGACGCGTTCTTGAAGCTCCGCGATTGCTACAATATCAACTGCGACCTTTGCTCTTTTGCCATGACGACTGCGTCTCCAACCCCAATGGCCGGCGCGCCAATTCGAAGAACCTCACAACGTCAGCTTCGAAGACCTCCGCCGAGAACCAACGCGACGCGGAGCGAAGCACAGGCTGCCCAGGCAGCTCAATCCAAGCTCCAATCGAATCAGTACGAGGATGACAGCTCCGAGGACGAAATCCCTATGCCTATGAAGCTGAGTGCTCTCACAAAAGCACTACTTGACGACGGTGGCGACCGGGACGCGGCTTCAAATGCCCGAGCACCGCCCTCGCCGCCCCGAACGCGTCGCCAAGCAAGCGTAGCAGCATCTGGCCCTGCTGCTGCCACCCGACGAAGCACCAGAGCTGGCAACTCCCAGCCCCATGATGCCCCCAGGAACTCAAGTCCATTACGCGATCAGAGCCCGACAAGGAAAAGAGTGGTCCGACTGAGCAACACTCCCCAAAGTCTCAATCAAATGGGCAGCTCGACATCAAAGCGACGATCTACGTCTGACTCCCAGTCCCAAGTCGCCGCCAGACCTGAACCAGGCTCTCGCAAAAGCAGTACTGATGGAATGCAGCATGAGCCACAACCCGACACTGACGTCAACACCCCTGCCCACGGGCGAGTTGTTCGCATCGTCACGGGCTCGTCTGGTAATCGCAGCCGCCTGGGATCATCTGGGCCCTCATCCAGTCGCTCGCATCTTGACCGATCAGTCATGGACCGTTCCGCCGTGGAGACAGAAGCTGAGCTCGTGGAAGCCCCCGACACAGCTGCCCGCAACGCAGCCATTGGCAGCACTAGCGTGTCTCGCTACCCATCAACAAGAAACAGAGAGGACAACCCAAACCTCCAAAACTCGATGCGAGTGAAGCGTGTCGGCAAGCTATCTGGCAGCTTCCTGAGTGGGCCTGCTCGTCGCGGTCGCCGTCGACAAAGTGAGGAAGAGGGAGGTTTTGGCGAGATGGGCTCGCAAGAGCCTGAAAGTCAGGCTCCAGAGGAACATGGACGAGCCCCTTATTACGCCGACTTCAATTCCGGTAGCCCCGTTAGCGGGAGTGCTGTACGTGGCAGCCACCGTCACAATGGTTCCAAGGTAGAAATCCGTGCCGACTCCGCCAAGGCGTCACCCCAACCCCAGCAGAGCCGTAGTGCCCGTGACGCCGAACCTTCCCGCATAGGAGATATTGGGCATCTTGTCTCTGTTGGTCGCCTTCAGATGCCTGCTACCAACGATAAGGAAAATGAAATTCCTTTCCACCAGAAATGGGGCAAGTCGTCTATCGGAGTAGACAAGGCTGCCATTGCACCCGCTCGGATCGATCTTGCTGTTGAAAGAACCGCGTCGCCCGACCGCAAACCCCTCACAACCATCGCTCGCAATACTACGCCGCATCGAGCGGCACCGGCGCCGCCGCCCAAGATGTCTGTCCTTGAGGCTGCCACCTCTACTGCTGGCGCCGCTGTGACCACGCAAACGAAGCAGCGTCGAAACATTCTCAAGGTTAATAACAAAGTATATACCCGCCTTGAATGTCTCGGACGCGGTGGAAGCGGAAAGGTTTACCGGGTTATGGCAGAGAATGGCACCATGATGGCCCTGAAGCGTGTCTCACTTGAAAATGCGGATGAGTCGACCATCAATGGCTATCTCGGCGAGATTGACTTGCTCAAAAAGCTGACCGGCGTTGATCGTGTCGTCAACTTGTTTGACTGGGAACTAAACCATGAGAAGCAAATGCTGAGCTTGGTCATGGAAATGGGCGAGAGAGCTCTGGACAAGGTCTTGCAGACCCATCAGTCTGCCGAGTCTGCTAGACTCGACCCTGTCTTCATTCGCTTTTACTGGAAGGAGATGCTGGAATGTGTGCTGTCGGTGCACAACCACGACATTGTCCACTCCGACCTGAAGCCTGCAAATTTTGTTCTCGTGCAGGGTCGCCTGAAGCTCATTGATTTCGGCATTGCCAATGCTATCCAGACCGACGAGACTGTCAACGTTCATCGTGAGACACAGATTGGCACACCAAACTACATGTCGCCCGAGTCGCTTATGGATTCCAACAGCGCCCGTGGTCCGCGTGTTCCTGGCCGCCCTAAGCTGATGAAGCTTGGCAAATCCAGCGATGTTTGGTCACTTGGATGCATTCTCTACCAGATGGTCTATGGTGTGCCACCTTTTGGTCACATTGTCAACCCCATGGCTCGCTGCCAGGCCATTATCAACTGGGATCACATCGTCGAGTTTCCAACCCGTGCCACTGGTGGCTTGCTTGTGCCACCTTCTTTGATCCGAACCATGAGACGCTGCCTCATCCGCGAGCAGCACATGCGTCCTACTTGCGAAGAGCTTCTTCACTACTCCGATCCCTTTCTCTACCCTGCTGAGCTCAGCGAAAAGGCTCTCCCTATTGATGAGGAGCTTCTTGGACGAATCATCCAAAGCGTTGCCAACCGCTGCCGTGAGCGTATGCCAACCGAGGCGGAAGCTTCCAGTGTTTGGCCCCAAGCATACTGGGCTAGTATCCGTAAAGCAATGGCTGGAAAAATGTGAATATGACGAACCAACAAGTACAAGCCTTGAGATTGAATGAATTGGGAACTAAACTATTCTTGGGCGGTGTTTTTCAAAGGTTACTGGTTTTTTTTGTTGTCGTGGGAGTTTGTACTTTTTTCTTTATCCCCGCGCGCGTACAGCACGACGGTCTATTTCAGCCTGGAGTTGGGCGCTTTCTTCTTTCAACCGCACTCGTTTATACTATACCATTGCTTTTGGCGATGATTTCTGCTCAAATGATGAATAAACTGTTTCTCGTCTATACAAGTCAAACGGATAGAATGGTAAACTGTTTCATCTTTACAAGTCAAACTGATAGACTAGTAACCTGTTTCATCTTTACAAGTCAAACTGATAGAACGAGTAACCTGCTTCATCTTTACATGCTTGAAATTGTTATACATTGGACTCTAAAACCTATTCTGTATGGTACAACCGGGTATCGCCGGATATAGGGCATGCCAACGCCTGTCGTTCATTGGCTTTCGATGTCTTCGGCAGTCTTGATCGTCAGGTCGGATATTCTCAGGATGGTATATCGGTGCTTGCTGGTGGCCCGGCGTGCACGACGCGTCCTCCTCTTCTTCTTGATCTTGATGCGTAGGGGCTCCGATTCGGTGCCCAGTACCGTCGCGCGGCACTCGAAAACGTTTTCGTCAATGTGCGGCGCGCCCTTCATGGTGTAGTCGCGACTACCGAGGACACTGGCGCGGTTCAGCCGCAGCACATCACCCGGCAAGACGCCGGGCATGCGGAACGGTAAGCGGATCTGGTCGCCTTCCTGGACGAGGTAGGGGAAGCCGTGGATGTGGACGGTGATGTAGTGGCCCGGCTGGGCGGCGAGGAAAGGAAGGAGGTTCTTGACCGAGTCGTCGATGGGCTTGGGGGGCGGCAAAGGATGGCTCTTCTTCAAAGCAGTAGGCCGCGCCTGGT
The DNA here is from genome assembly GCA_024472245.1 of Beauveria sp. NWAFU-1. Taxonomy (NCBI): domain Eukaryota; kingdom Fungi; phylum Ascomycota; class Sordariomycetes; order Hypocreales; family Cordycipitaceae; genus Beauveria; species Beauveria sp. NWAFU-1. The sequence goes on from JANBXD010000003.1 coordinate 4,134,081, forward strand.
TGCTGGTCGGATTGGCCGCATTCTTAATGTGCGCTGTCGAAACGGGCTCGACAATTGGGGGTGTGGTGTTGAAGGTCCGCGCGGACGATACAATTGAGGCGGCAGGTTTGGCGAACAGACGCTGCGAAGATAACCGGAGCTCCAGGACGGAGCGGAGGAGTGCCCGGCTCATGATAATGTGGTGTTGCCCCCGGCTTGGAAATGCGCTGCACTGAGGTTTGTGGCAGGGTGGTTCCGGTACGCACGCGAGCTAAAAAGTTATAGGGATACTGGTGGTAAATAGCTTGCGTTGGAGCGTAGGTAGGTAGCTTGAGCGGATCAGTGTAGCTCCGAACTCCGTGGACTCTCATTGAATTTTTGGCTGGTCAGTGGTCCTAGCCACCGACATTGAGTCAAGTGGATCTGCCCGTCACAGTGCCTCCAACTTTTTTTTGCCCATGAACTCTCCACTCTGAATTTTTTCAAAAAGTCCAGGCTGTAGCGCTCAGCAACCATTAATCAGTACAATTTTTGCGCAATACCGTCAACATGGTACGTTGCCACTATCCAAATCAAGACGAAAAAGATGTGCTGACACCCTGATAGCCTCAGAATGAGTATATGGAGAGATGGCGCAAGCTGCACGGCCGCCGTCTCGATCACGAGGAGCGTCTGCGCAAGAAGACGGCCCGTGAGGGACACAAGGCCTCGCAGGACGCGCAGAACCTGCGCGGTCTCCGGGCCAAGCTGTACCAGAAGAAGCGCCACCACGAAAAGATTCAGATGAAGAAGCAGATCAAGGCCCACGAGGAGCGCAACGTCAAGACGGCCGACGAAAAGGAGCCCTCGACGCCCATGCCCGCCTACCTGCTGGACCGCACGAACCCGCAAAACGCAAAGGCCCTCAGCAGCGCCATCAAGAACAAGCGCGCCGAAAAGGCGGCCAAGTTTAGCGTGCCGCTGCCCAAGGTGCGCGGCATCAGCGAGGAGGAAATGTTCAAGGTGGTCAAGACGGGCAAGAAGATTCAGCAGCGCGCGTGGAAGCGCATGGTCACCAAGCCCACGTTTGTCGGCCCCGACTTTACGCGTCGCAACCCCAAGTTTGAGCGCTTCATCCGCCCCATGGGTCTGCGTTACAAAAAGGCCAACGTCACGCACCCGGAGCTGGGCGTCACCGTGCAGCTCCCCATCATCTCCGTCAAGAAGAACCCCCAGAACCCCATGTACACGCAGCTGGGCGTTTTGACCAAGGGTACTGTCATTGAGGTCAATGTCAGCGAGCTCGGTATCGTCACCGCCGGTGGCAAGGTTGTCTGGGGTCGCTATGCTCAGGTAACCAACAATCCCGAGAACGAAGGCTGCATCAACAGCGTCTTGCTCGTATAACTTGCAAAAACGGGTACAAAACCATGGCTGAGGAAACGATCGGACAGTCGATTCATTTTGATTGCATGTATAGGCGTTTGGGTGTTTGCTTAGGCTGATTCAAAGATGGGCCATAAAATGACTATAGATCATGAACTAAAATACCTAAAATAAATACTTTCAAACCCTTTTTGCATTACGGATCTAGGATATCTGCAAAGCTAGCTATTGGACCATCCGTACCCAAGGACCACTTATTAGGATACGGCGTGGCCGGTCAGAAAAGGTCCCTGAATCACAACGGAAAACAATTTTTGAAAGGGCAAGGGAGCGGCACAGATGAAAATACCCACAACAAACTGTAGAAAAGCGTAGAACGTTATGAGGTGAAATAGGGAAGTCGATAGAAACCTAAAAAAAAAAAATCTTCGAGAAATAGAATAGGCTCCTCGAATCAAAAGACACAAGGAAGCAAGTCTCCCAGATTGGTACCTGAGGCGGGGCAGGTCGAGGTGGGGTCCGTTTGGTGTCGCCCAGCGTCAGGCGGTGACTTTGATAAATTATTTTCTGCCCGCAAACATAGCAAGCCTTCTGCATCAACACCCCGCCGCCGCACCGTTGTGTCCGTTGAGATTTTCTTCCGAGACGTTGTGCTATACTTTGCTGTGCCAATTTCCTGTACTTGCGTCTGTGTGAATTTCTCTTCCCAGACCCGCCACAATGAGCTCCGACAAGATGGAGGTCGAGCTCGCCGAGCAGAGCCTGAAGACAATGGAGCATAGCGAGCAACACTACTTCAAGAGGTACGTTGACTCTGGTTGCGGCAATCGGAGAACCAAATGCTAACGCATGCATGCAGCTACGACCACCATGGTATGATTTGTCGCTGAAAATGCTGTGCAACGACCTTCCTGCTAACCCGCCTTGCGCAAAAAACAGGCATCCACGAGGAGATGCTGGTATGTAGCCCTGCCTCTGTACTACCACGAAAGTTAAAAGCAACGTCTGACAACCTCTGCAGAAGGACGAAGTCCGCACCCGATCTTACATGAACTCCATCATGCAGAACAAGCACCTCTTCAAGGACAAGGTCGTTCTCGATGTTGGCTGCGGCACAGCCATTCTCTCCATGTGAGCTCTCGCCCAAAGCTGCTACCGTCTCCGCGCGCCGCCGCGTACTAATAAATCGGCGCAGGTTCGCGGCCAAGGCTGGTGCCAAGCACGTTATTGGCGTCGACATGTCGACCATCATCTTCAAGGCCCGCGAAATTGTCGACGCCAACGGCCTGTCCGACAAGATTACCCTCATCCAGGGCAAGATGGAGGAGATTCAGCTGCCCTTCCCCAAGGTGGACATTATCATTTCCGAGTGGATGGGGTATTTCCTCCTCTACGAATCCATGCTGGACACTGTCCTCTATGCCCGTGACACCTATCTCGAGAAGGACGGCCTCATCTTCCCCGACAAGGCCACCATCTTCTTTGCCGGCATCGAGGACGGCGACTACAAGGAAGAAAAGATTGGATGTAAGCTACATGTACCCCCCCTATTTCCTGCGCGTGTGAACACAAGTCTGATGAAGTAGTCTGGGACAATGTCTATGGCTTCGACTACACTGCCATGAAGAAGACGGCGCTCTCCGAGCCCCTCGTCGACACCGTCGACATTAAGACCGTCGTCACCGACCCCACCGCCGTTCTCACCCTGGACCTGTACACTTGCACCGTCGCCGACCTCGCCTTTGAGTCGGCCTTTAACCTCACCGTCAAGCGTGACGACTTCATCCACGCCCTCGTCTCGTGGTTCGACATTGACTTTACCGCCTGCCACAAGCCCATCCGCTTCTCCACCGGCCCGCATACAAAGTACACCCACTGGAAGCAGACCGTCTTCTACCTCAAGGACGTCCTCACCGCCCAGGAGGGTGAGGAGATTCAGTGCAACGTCAAGGTCAAGCCCAACTCCAAGAACCGCCGCGACCTCGACATTGACCTTGCCTACAACTTTCAAAGCAGCGATAGCAACCGCTCCGCCCAGGCTGTGTGCGACTACCGCATGAGCTGAGCGGGGCCGTCGAGGAAAATGATTCTGGTTTACGAAAATTATGCATCATGTTCGGTTTCAAAACAAAAATTGAGGGATTCTTACATTGCTGCGACCCCATTCCGATTAAGCGCGGAGTGGCCGTGGATCGCAGTACGGGAAACATCAGAGGGTAGAAAACTAGAGGCGCATGGATGATGATTTTTTCTTATTTACTATATCTTTGGGTTGCAATCGAGCACAACAGATGCCACGTGTGGCATGAAACGAAATTTAGAGTGCGAATTTGCTTGAGCAATTGCCATCCACAGATGCGTTTCGTCTTGCACCAGTTTCACGCATTGTCGCCCCAAATTTCTGCAATGCTCTGGCTGAGGTTTCTGCTAAACTTTTTCTTACCCACGAGATGGCCCAGCTCGGCAAAGACCATGTCGGCTTTTCGCTTTTTGCTGGCCTCACCCGAGCCGCAGCGGCGATATGCGTCGACAAACTCGTAGGGCGTCTTCCACCTACGCTGAATCTCGAGAGCGCGCTCGCCCGTCACGCGCCGCGTCGTCATGAGCATCTTGAGATATACGTCCTTGAGCGTCATGGTTTCCGACTTGCTTGCCAGCGACGCAAAGGCCGAATACGTAATGTAGTAGCTGACCTCGGGCTCCGTCTCCCGTAGGTGCGTGAGGAGGGGCATGTAGTTTTGCGCCGTGAGGACTTTGGTGGGAATAATGTGCAGCGCTTTGCGTTCGTATTTCGACTTGAGCATTTGCGTCATCCGCGCAAGGTATTTGATGGTGTCGTCCATCTTGGCCGTGCGCTTCACAAAGTACCCATTCACGACCTGCGTCGACGCAATGGCCGACTCCACGGCCTCTTCGTAGCGGCTATACGAGGCAGAGTCCATAGCAATCTCTTCGATGATATACACGACGCGCGTGGCGCCGGATCGTTTCAGCCGAAACTTTTGCTCGTGGAACCGGCCGTCCTTGATACTGCCAATCAAATCGTCGAGGCGCTTTCTCTCCACGATCCAGTCGAGGACAATTTCGTCGCCTTCGGCGCCGTGACGGGCCAGGAGCGTCGGGTCGTTGCATTTGGCGATCCACTGGGCGTCGCCAACCTCGAGACTGCGCATAATGGCCTTGACGCCCTGCTTGGCAAGCTCCTCCTGCATGTAGTCGCGATCCGTCTTGGCGCGGACTTCGCGCACGTCGAGAAGCAAGTGAACCGTAAATGAACCAGGCGCGAGCCGGACGGGCGAGAACTCGGGATTGGAGCCATCGTCGGCTGCTTGCGGGTCATCTGCCACTGTGTCACGGACGAGCCGTTGAGCTTCAGATATGATGGCGAGTTCGGGCGAAAGTGACGGTGTTCGCTCCGCAGGAGGCGGCAGCGCTGGAACATTCCTTGTGATGCTGCTGCTGCTTTCGGATGCATTGGTCTGCATACCATTTGCTATTTGAATTCGTTTTGCGACTTCCCAGCCCTCATCTGTCAGTGCATAGCGTCGAAGCGGGCGACCTCGCTCATACACCATTTCTTTCTGCAGCAACGTCTTCATGGAGCTCCATGCCGTATAGAATTTGGTGGGATCACTGGGAGCACTAAATGACGCATCGCAATGCGGCTGTGCGATTTCAATGAGCTCCGCCTTGGTGAGGCCTGTCGAGTCGTCCTCTGAAAGGGTAGCGAGCGCAATGATTAGTGCGTACGGCCCCGAACGAAGAGTCGGCACGTATGCCTTTGGTTGGCGCTTCTTCTTGGGTTTGTTGCCACCCTGTGTTGCATCACCCTCTTCCTCTTGCGCTCGCTGCTTCCGTAACCGCGGATGTTCTGGCATCGGCAGTCCATTCTCTTGACAATGCTTCTTGAGGTTTTCCTCCAGCCGCTCGCACAGCTTTGGGCCGAAACCCTTTAGCTGCTGGAGCTCAAAGGGATGCTGAAAAGTGAGGGGGCATGCTTTGAGAGCGTCGTAAGCGCGTTTATATGTCGTGATTCCTTTGGAGTTGCGCTCCTTGGCTAGATCGAGCCATTCTTTGACCCAGCCGAGGAGCTGGGGATTTGCACAGTCCTCATCCATTGTGTGGACGTGCGTGCGGAGCTGATTTATAGCAAAAGCAAATTCATCTTAATTAGGTTGTAGGTAATAAGCAAGGGTTCGCCTTCCTTGTCGAAATTTGCGTAGCGGCCAGCGCGACCGCGGCCATGGATGATGCTTGTGGAAGGACGCGGTGGACATTTCAGTTACGCCAAGTTGGCGCGCATGCACGTGCGCAACGGTCCATGTAAATACTTACAACGCAATTGATATTAACGTCGTTGACATCTTTTCCAATAGATAAATCGGTGGCGCTGAACTGTTCTAAGGATTTTATACTGCTCCCAGATATATTCTTGATAGTTATATATTGTCGAGTCTCATTGCCTCGCCCTGTTTCTCCGGTACTGTCTCACTGCTGAAACTTTAGTGCACAGCAACGGTAAGCTCATGACCAAGAAAGGTACACTGGCTTATGACCAAGAAAGGTACAATGGCTCATGACACTATATAGTGAATGCTCCAATACTGTCAAACATCCTCGTCTGATTTTATTGCTTCAACTTGCTGGCAACGATTTTCTCAACTATTTTCTCCAACAACGGGATAGATTCGCCATCACCGGAGCCGAGGATACCAGCCAGTGACTTTTCAGCGTATTTGGCCATCATGTCGACTTCGATATTGACACTGTCGCCAGCGACCTTCTTGCTCAGCACAACTTTTTCTTGCGAGTAGGAGATGAGCATAATCTGGAACCAGCCCTCCTTATCGTTGACCTGGGTGACGGTTAAGCTGGTGCCGTCAATGGCAATGAAGCCCTTGTAGACAATGTAGCGCAGCATGTCGCGGTTCTTGGGCTGGAAGCGAAAGGTAATGGCGTTGCCGTCTTGCTCGGCCAGCAGGATTTCCGCAACGGTGTCGACATGACCCTGCACAAAGTGGCCGCCCATGCGGGTATCGGCGCGGACGGCAGGCTCTAGATTCACACGGCTATTCTCGGACAGACCACCAAGGTTGGTGATTCGCAGGGTCTCGGGAGCGACACCAACGTCGAAGTGGTCATCCTTGAACGACGTCACGGTCAAACAGACACCGTTCACGGCAATTGAATCACCATCCCGACAGTCCTTGAGCAGAGATGAGCCAGGCGCAATGGTGATGGTCATCTCAGCGCTTCCAGTGGCCGCATCCTTATCCAGGCGTGAAATGACTTTTTAGAGGACAGTTTAGTCATGCGCCAATAATGCATGTTTAATGAGGGGTCATACCGCCAATATCTTCGACAATTCCAGTGAACATGATGACGCTGAGTAGATTGGAGGTATTCAATTGAAAGGATAAAAAATGTAAAATATTGTTCAAGTGACTCGTTCTATTTTTGATGTAATCTTAGCCTCGGCTCGGTCGGTCGGCTTGTTGAAGTAGGATGGGTGAATACATAGCAAAGCCCCGCGATCGTTTTGGTACAGTTCCGCTTATCGATTAGCAGCAGCCAAAATTTTTAGCCCAAGGACTGAGGGGACCCTGGAAAGCTCCCTCTTCATTTGCGCAACAACCTGTTTCTTCATCGCACAAGTATATCAGAATGGCGCCGAGTCGGCCTGAGAAGAAGGAAAAGCCCAGTGCGGGTGCTCTTCTAGACGACGCTGAGACGCTCTTCGAAGTCGGCAACATCGAAGAAGCGATTAGCGTCGCTGACAAGGCGTTGACGACTACCGGCGAAGGCGGCGATTTCGAGCTTCGGGCCCTCAACCTCCTGGCTCTGCTACATATCGAAGATGGCGAGGTGGAAGAGGCTCGCTCATTCTTTGAGCGCGCTGCCAACATCGACAAAAATGGCGAAATGGACGAAAAGGTTGGCGGTGGGCCTGAAAAGTTCCTGTTCCTCGCCGAGCTCAGCGAAGAGGGCGGCCAGGATACCGTCAAATGGTTCGACCGTGGTGCCACAGCGCTGCGCAAACAAATTCAGAACCTCGATTCCATCAGCAACAAGACGCCCGAGCAGCAAGCTGCATATGAAGAGAAGCAAAAGAAGCTAGGAGGCGTGCTCTGCGCCGTCGCCGAGGTTTACATGACGGATCTGTCGTGGGAAGAGGATGCCGAGCAGCGATGTGAAGCGCTCATCACAGAGGCCATGATGATTGCGCCGGGATCGTCTGAAACGTGGCAGACGGTGGCCAACGTGCGCATCTCACAGGAGCGCAACGACGAGGCCCGCACTGCCCTAAAGCGCAGCTTGGAGCTGTGGCAGGACCTCGCTCCTGAAGACCCTGCGGTGCCCGACTTTTCCACTCGCATTGCCCTGGCCCGTCTGCTTCTCGAGACGGAAATGATGGAGGATGCGCTAGTCGTTCTCGAGCGCCTAGTCACCGACGACGACGAGAGCATCGAGGCGTGGTATCTTGGTGGCTGGGCATTGTATCTCGCGGGCGAGAAGCTCCGTGATGCCAAGGGTAATACCAACGGTGATGGCCCGTCAGAGGATCTCAAGACGGCATGGAAATCGTCACGGCGCTGGCTGGCCCAGTGCCTGAAGCTATTCGAGGCCCAGGAGTATGAGGACGAGAGGCTGGGCGAGCACGCCGTTGAGCTGGTGCTCAGCATCAACGAGGAAATTGGCGAGCCTGAGGAGGGTGAGGATGAGTGGGATGTTGCCAGCGACGATGAGGACGACGAAGAAGAGGATGACGACGAGGAAATGAAGGATTGAACAGCAGAGAGACTTGGAATCGAACCTGAATGGCTGGGATATACAAAATGACAGAGGAGGACTTGGTTGCGCATTTAGACGGCGTTGAGGCAGCCTCATATAACGATACAATACTTGGCTTTAATGAAGGACACGACCACAGAGGTCACATACTGAATAAGTTCATAGTCACTTGCACGTGAAGCGTGAGACGGCTCAGACCTTTGGCGTCATTAATTTGCATTTTACAATTTTTGATGTTTTCCATTTCTGTATATACGGCTATGTAGCCTCGACAGCGAGCTTCTCCATATCCTCTACAGGCGCATCGTCGTCCTCGTCGCCCTCGTCAAGCTTGCCTACCATGCCACGCTCCCACAGCTGACGGCCCGTAAGCTTGACCGGTTCCTTGACCTTTGCCTTTTTCAGTTCCGCCAGCCTCTCCTCCTCCTCGCGCGCGCGCTTCTCCTCCATCTCCTTGAGGAAGCCCGTGCGCCATTCGAGGAACGTCTCCCGGTTCACGGGCGTGCCCTGAAACTTTTTATTCTCCTCGCGCTCGGCGGCCGCGCGCCGCTCCTCCTGGGCCTGGGCCACGGCGTCCTTGCGCTCCTGCACCAGCTGCTCGGCGGCGTCTTTGAGGGCTGACACAATGGTGAAGATCATGGCCATGCCCATGTTTTCCTGGATCGTCTCCTGGACGCTGGCGAGCAGGTGGTCGCGGTCGTCGCCCGTGTCAAAGTACTCGGTGGCGCCGCCGTCGGGCGCGGCCATGATCTCGAGGTCGGGCGCTACGTCTGGGTAGGCTTCCGGGTAACGGATGGAGAGGAGGAATTGGGGAGGCTCCTCATCTTCGGGGTGATCGGGGATATCGAGCGCGATGGATATTCTGAACTCCGTTTCCGAGACATCTGCGCAGAGTTAGACTCGTTTCCGGGTGAGAGGATCTGCTGTCGTCTGCGAGCGTTGTACCTGTGATTTCTTCTGGAAAAATGGAGTCGAGAACCTCTCGCTCCTCAACCTGCTCTTCACGGCCCATGATGTAGAGACTGGTGGCCGAAACGGCAATTGACACTTCAAGCTGTCAAAAGAATGCCCCTCCATCGCAAGGGCCTGAAGTGGACAGGCGGGCAACTGGAAATAGAGCTGCAGCGCACTGCTTACTAACGCCATTAGGTAGGTAGTACGAATGCCCCAAAGCAGGATTCTGGAGGTTTCACTGTTCTGACATGGACTTAGAGTCTCTAAGATACAGCAGAGAATATAAAATCATATCAAATTAAACGTAGCTACCATGTATGTTTAGTTGATAGATTAGTTCACGGCCAGTGTGATGCTCGGCAACCTCACACATTACCTATCTACACCCTGGTTGTACCTAGGCACTAATTGAAATCGGTCAGGTAGGGGCCTCGAATAGACGAGACAAAAGCAGTTGAGCCACAACGCGTATTTCTTGCTGAAGGGGGCTCACAAAGAAATACATTTAGTAGCCCAGCGCTTCTAGTTCATATATGTGAGTGTGCATGTATCCTCATAGACAGAAAATGTCAACCACCTTATAAACATCAAAAGCCAACGATCTGCACCAAGTCACTTTGGCCGAGTGGTTAAGGCGGTGCCCTGCGTATGTACTCACCAGTCTTCCGACAGCCATTCAACACTAACACCAGCCCCAGTAAGGCATTACGTTCGCGTGCGTAGGTTCGAATCCTGCAGGTGACGAAATTGTTTTTTGCCCATCTCACTCCTTGAATTGAGGAGTATTTCTTTTGGCCCTGGTAGCGGAGTGGTTATCATACATTCATATACGTTTAAACACCACTGTAGCAGGTTTAAAGAAGACGTACAGCGGGAACCAATGCCATTAGCGCCGCGGGGTCCAGCGCACCCATTAGGCTTAGTGCTATTTCACCGCCCGGCAGATTGGCAAAAATTTTGGAAAGCGCTGAGAGCATCCGCAACTTTTTGGTGTCGCTGCTAGGTCCGCTGTAAAAAAGTCCATTGTGCTACGCCAGACCTTCTTTTCTCGCAACTCTCGAGGAAAGCAACCATCACCGAAAATGGCTACCAAATCTGCGGCCGTGGGTAGCAAGAGAAAGGCTACTGCCGGATACAAGGGAAAAGACAGCGTCATGGTCAAAAAGGCCCGTCTTGACGACAAGAAGAAGGCTGCGCCTGTCGACAAAGACTCGGACGACGCTGAAGACTCTTCTGACTCTGAAGATGGTGGCGTTCAGATTGAGAATAAAAAAGAGAGCAAGCCTGCAGCAAAGGGCTATCAAAAGCCCTCGGAGTCAGGTATGTGGGACAAGATGGATTCAATTGAGTCACTGAGCTGATATGATAATTCAGGTCTATCCTCCCGCGAATCACACGCCAAACAGAAGCAGCTTGCTGCCGAGCGCAGGGCCGCCAAGCCGCTCGCCGACGAGGTCCAACGTACAAAAAAGATTTGGGAACGACTGCGCCGAAAGTCTCACGTTCCCAAGGAGGAGCGCCAGCAGCTTGTTGCCGAACTCTTCACCATTATTACCGGCCGCATGAAGGAGTTCGTTCTGAAGCACGATGCCGTTCGCGCTGTACAGACCGCCATCAAGTATGCCACTCCCGAACAGCGCAAACAGATTGCCCGCGAGCTTGATGGAAGTTACGCACAGCTGGCGGAGAGCCGTTATGCCAAGTTCCTCATGGGCAAACTCCTAGTGCAAAACGATGAAGAGATTCGCGACCTCATCATTCCCAACTTTTACGGTCGAGTTCGCAAATTAATCAACCATGCCGAAGCCTCGTGGATCCTAGACGATATTTATCGCACGGTGGCGACCAAGCAGCAAAAGGCTTATTTGCTACGCGAGTGGTACGGTCCTGAGTTCACCCTCAAGGAGCTGACCAAGGATAAGGCTGTGACGGCCGACCTGAAGGAGATTCTCGCCGATACTCCGAGCAAGCGCGGCCCCATAATGAAGTCGCTGCTTGAAATGATCAACTCATTAGTGCAGAAGCGGATGACCGGCTTCACCATGCTGCACGACGCCATGCTCCAGTACTATTTGGCTACGGAGCCCGGGTCGGAAGAGTTCAAAGAGTTTCTAGAGCTCATCAAGGGCGATGAGACTGACGATCTACTCAAGAACCTGGCTTTTACCCGCTCAGGCTCACGGCTGGTGTGCTTGCTGCTTGCTCATGGAACTGCCAAAGACAGAAAGCAGCTTCTCAAAAGCTACAAGGATACATTCATGACCATGGCCGGCGATCAATACGCTCATTTGGTAATATTGGCCGCATACGATGTTATCGACGATACAAAGCTTACCGCCAAGTCAATTTTCCCTGAATTGGTCGGCGAGAAGACTGAGGAAGTCGTAGACAACATTGTCGGCGCCGTCAACAATCCATATGCTAGACTGGCCTTCATGTACCTCTTTGAGGGCATGTCCAAGTCTCTATTTCCTCCTGGTACCAGTTTTGCCCAAGATCTCCTCAAAGAAGTTCACGAAATCCGCAAGACGACGAGCAAAAAGGACGAGGATGCCCGCCGCCAAGAACTGATCTCTACGCTCATTCCCCATCTTCTGGAAGCCATTGCGACGGCCCCGTCGGATCTTATGTCTACAGCCTTTGGCTGCCAATTTATTGCGGATATTCTTCTTGCCAACGCTGGCGACAAGGCTACCGCTTTGGAGGCTGTTGCCCAGGCTGCCAAGGGTGACCCGAGCGAGGAGGTGCCGGAGGATGAGATGCAACCCCAGACTCACGTTTCGAAAACACCGTTTGGCGGCCGTATGCTCAAATCTCTGATCCAAGGCGGTCGGTTTGACAAGGCCGCTGGCAAGATTATTCCCCTGGAGCCAGCCTTAGGCTTTTCCAACATTTTATATCCTGTGATTTCAGATTACATTGTCGATTGGGCGACAGGCCCCAGCTCCTTTGTCGTTGTGGCTCTGCTTGAGGCTAATGACTTTAGCAACGCCGAGGCCGTGAGAAGGACGCTCAAGAAGAACAGGAAGCTTCTGGACAAGGCGGCCAAGGAGCAGACGCCGGAGCAAAAAGCGGCCCAGGAGGCCAGGGAGCAGGCAGCCGAGGCAGACAAGTCGGCAGGCAAGAATAAGGCTGCCAGCAAAAGAAAGTTTGAGCCGGCGGTAGGAAACAGCGGTAGCAAGCTGCTGCTGGAGAAGCTGTAGGGAAAAGCTGTCATGAAACGCATGCGTGGCAATGTTACTTATAGCGGTTAAACTGTTGTGTATCAAATGGAACTATATATGTACTCGACATGAAGTTTTGGTTATCTTTGCCTTGTTCAGTACAAAGCCAAGTTGCATTGATGTCTCTCTTTATTTGCTGCTGCACAAGTGTGAGTGGGCTGCACAGCATGGCGGTTGATGGCTGACCACCCTCTCTGATCGGTGCCGACAAACTCTAGGACATTTGGCCGCCTCCGTCTTTTACGCCGCTGCTCAAGATGCAAGAACATGGTGTAGGTCGAGAGACTATCGCTGTTGTTTTCTTTTGGTCGGCAAACCATGTCTTGTTGTTTATTTCTGGGGGCCAAAATGCATGGATGGGCGGGCTGTGCCACCTACTAATGCAAGCCACCTCTGCTGCGATTGATTGCTTCCATGCAACACAATTACCGGTGTGGCATCGTGCATGCTGTAACCGCCCAGAGCTCCCACACATGGACCTCGACGATTGGTAAACTGTTTGTTGCTAGCAAGAGCGGCGGGTGAGTAATCTGACACTTGCCACTGAAATGGAAGCCCCCCGTACTCCATCCTCGCCTCTCCCTCTCTTGCCCTGCACTGCATAGTTTCGAAACGGCGCGTAGTCAGCGCGGCAGTTCCGAAATACACCGGCCTACTTCCCTTGCGCGCTGCTCTGCATGAGATGGTGGAGGGCGGCCATGCGCATGTCATGTTGTTGGTCCTAGACCTGTGCGACCCGTTCCATGTGGCGGTCCCCAAGGCACGGCCGCGGGCCTATTGGTGCAGGCCTATAGATGGATTAAGGAAATGTATAAGCTGACAAGTAGAGATTGCCGCTCTACTTGCGTATTGGGTGTTGGGCATTTGACCACGGACATTAGGACCAAAGTCGTCGGGCGAGCGCCTAGTTGTGATGCAAAGATGGATATTTTACTCCTCTGATGCCCTGCTTTCGGCTCGGCCTTCTCTTGTCTCTCCTTTTTTTTTTTGATCCAGCAACTATTCAATCTCGGCCACAATACTACCACAAAGTCCAGCATGTGAAAAAGAAGAGGCCAAGCTGAACCTGTCTCTCTGTGCTCCACAACCAACTAACACGATCTCAGCTCTGGCTCACTTTGTGCGTTTTCGTGCAACACGGTCCGACAGCAAGCTAGCCCCCTCCTAGCCATGCTCGTTTCAGAGAAAGTCATGAAAGAGGTGGAGGCACGGAATCAGAATGGTTCCTGTGTGTATCCCATGAAGTGGTACAAAAACTCCGACGGCACCATCACCTGCTGCAGCATCAATCCTTGCCGCCTCGAAACCTGCCTCAACCGGAGGAAGGTAGGCTCTACAACGGCGTTTTCAACGGGCATTCCATCTTCAGCAACGGAAACTTCGTCGTCACTTGCCTTGGAAACAACCATGTCGCTGGATCCTACTGGGCGGATTACTATCCAACCCATCGACGAGGACACGAGCACAGATTCACCGCAACCACGCACATCTGCATCGTCTTCTCGCTCGTCGCCCTCATCATCCTCGTCGTCTTCCACCTCGTCGTCTTCCACCTCGTCGTCTTCCACCTCGTCGTCTTCCACCCCATCTCCTCCTACCAGCACAACGATGCGAGACTCTGGTGTTACACACACAATCCCCAATGATTCCACCATCACAGTGACGAGGCATACTACCGTAACCCAGGAGCTTCCCACGATCACGACCACGGACTCTGCAGCATCCTCCACCACCGACGCAGCCCAAGAGCCCGACGTCTCTTCCATTTTTGGGACGCCTTCTCCTACAAACACAGCGGCACCAAATGCAAACACACAGCAACCTGCCGGCGGCATCAACACGGGCACTGTTGTCGGCATCGCTGTGGGCGGTGCGTTTGCTGCCGCCTTGGTTGCTGTCCTGCTCTGGCTGTGGAGGAGCCGCCGCAATCGAGCGTCGGAGGATGCAGAAGACGGGAGCGAGCCCATGTTTGTGGATAAGTCAAGGTTGCATGATAACATCTTTGGCCGACGGCCCACGTCTGCCTCGCTGCCGAGGCACCCTACGCCGCATCAAGCCGCAGGACGAGGATACGGCTATGATCCCTTTGCACCATTTGGAGGTACGTATACTATCAGATCAAGGTTATGCCGTCCTGTTCAATGATGGTATTAACATGATTGTGCTAGGGCGGGTCGATCAACCAGCCGGGACAAAGCCTCCACCGCCTCCCGACACATTCGAGATGGATGGCCGAGGAATACAAGTTGTGGAACTGCCGGGCACGGCCATGACGACCGCTGATGGCGGCACCGTGGAGATGCAGAGACAAGACACGCAATCAGTAGGGGCGGTTAAGCATCGCCCTAGCTCCGATCCGCGAGCCACGCTCAACCACTTGCCCCGGGATAATGGACGGCCAACCTACATCAACCAATGGAACCAGTATAAGACGCTGGCAAGGGATTCCCTGAACAGATTGTAGTGACGGGCCGAAGCCAAGATGGAGTAGCCGGGGTTGCGAGCGGAATCATGCTATATTTTGTCTTTTGTTATATCAAGAACGTCGTGAGACTTGCTCTCCTGCTTGTCTCCAATCCCAACTGCAAAAGCAAGAAAAAAAGAAAAACAGTCTAGAGTTACAGATAGTCCCGTACCTCTTCCCCTGTTGTGGAAGAAAAACGCCATTGTTTTAGAATCGATTTTACCGTTTTGCGCCATAAATGTGAGAACAAATGAAACAAGGAAAATAAAAGAGCGCTGTACCTCCAGCGTGCAGTCGACAACCCCTATGAACGATCTCGTCGCGTATCTGCAGTGGAATATCCGCTCTGCGGTTGCGTAACCGTCGCACACGCACCCATGTGCGCTTACCGGTTTTGCAGCTTGGAAATCTCCTCGAGTAGTTCCTTTAGGTCCTCGTCGGTGATTTTGTCGGCGAGCGAGGGGATCAGCGTCTTGGCCTCGTCGGCGGTTTCGCAGCACAGCGATCCTAAAACACTCTCCAGTCAGACGTCAATGAACAAGCGAAATGATTGCAATGGAGGAACGCGTTTCCCTTCGGGGGGGGGGGCAAGCTCCGTACCCAGCTGGGCGCGCTCAAACTTGGCCAGGTCCTTGTGCGTGCTGAGCAGCCGCTCCACGGCCTCTACGTTTTCCTTTTGCGTGAACCGCGCAAAGTGGTCGAGGTAGCTGAGGGTCTGGTTCAGCATCCTACATCACATCACGTTCAATTAGCAATGTCCCTTTGTCCCGTCACACACACACGCTCGGCGTTTCCCTCCCATTTCATGAAAAGGGAATGAGGAACGAGAAGAATGACAGCGCGTACTCGGTCTCGTTGACGTTTTTGCGGTCGTTGCGCCGCTTCGCGACCAGCGCGTTTAGAACGAGCGATGCTTCCGACAGCGTCAGGGTGTCGACGTTGTGAAACTCGCCGAGATTCAGCGTCGCCGAGGCCTCTTCGTTGCCGGGAGGCGGCGGCTTGGGCCGTGACATTTTGTTCGACATGGCGGAGGAGGGAGAGCGGGCGTGGCAGACTTTTGAAGATTTTCGAGAGGGTTGCTGGGAACGGAGGGGGGTCACACGCGCGCGCGCAAAAGGAAAGGAAAAGAAAAATAGTCGCAGCAGTAGAGATTCGTCGCCTCGATTGAATATATACTGACGGATGTTGGATATTAAGACAGCGCCGTGGTGGAGAGGCGCAAGAGCTGCGTGGGGAGAAGGAGAAAAGGCCTGCAAAGAGATGTAGTGCCGCTGCAACGCTTTTGGTTTGGATTGCTCAGCGCACAGCGAGGTTCGTTCGAGATGGGTTTTAGTGGGGCTAGGCGCCGGGGGCGGCTTGACCAGAGCGGCGTGGCAGCCGACATTTGGTGTTTCCCCTGCTTCATCATTCATATTTCCTCTTGAAGCCTACGACGAAAGCTCATATTTGTATAATCAGTGCAATTGAGAAATTCCAAAGACATATTCGCCCCCAGAACGTTCGCGCCGTGTATCCTTGGCGGGGTTGCCGTCGTGGTCGGCATACCAGTCGGAGCAGCCAGTCTCACTCACAGCTTCGTTGGAGCTGTGGGCAACGTGGAAACCAAGCACAGTGATAGAGGAAAGAAGACATACCTACCACCAGAAAGATGTATGATACTCTCCAGAGACTTTGCGGGTTCGTGCTCGCTAACCGCTGCAGGACCGTGTTTGCGCTCATCATCATCAACAAGGCCGGTGGCTTAATCTACAACAAGGTATTCCACGAGGCGAGCCTGCAAACCATCAGCACAAATGACTACCTCGTTCTCGCGGGCACTTTTCACGGGTAAGTGGTCTCTCGGCTGCTCCAGGGCCACCAGCAACCGCAGCTGACCAGAAAACCCTTCTTCCCCCCCTCCCTCCAGTGTCCACGCCATCACAGCCAGGCTCAACCCCTTACGGCCTGTAGCGCCGCCTACCGCGCCCGGCGGCATCCCGAGCAGGCCGGAGCCGTCGTCCGGGCTCGAGTTGCTCGAGACGGAAAACTTTCGCATGCAGTGCTTCAATACCATGACGGGGACCAAGTTTCTGCTCTTCACAGACACGACGCAGGCCAATGTGGACGTTACTATTAGGAGGATATATGATCTCTACGCCGACTATGTCATGAAGAATCCGTTCTACTCGCTGGAGATGCCTGTGCGGTGCGACATGTTTGACCGCAAGCTGTTATCATATATTAGGGAGATCAACAACCGATAAATCACGGCGCAAGCTAAGGGACATGAATATGATGAATTCAAACTACGCTGGACGAGTGCACAAGTCTCTCAGAGCATGATGCTTCTAATGATATTTTTGTTCGTTTACAACTGCTCCGTAGCTCCTGTCTAATGTACAGCGCCTGCGCCGCATAGCGTTCAGGACGTATCCATCTTGTCGCCGTCATCTTTCTTATCCTTCTTGCTTCCGCTACCCTCTCCTTCCTCCGCGACACCCTCAAGCGATGCCTTGGTGGCGGCCTCTTGCTCCTCGCGCGCACGCTTTTCTTGTCGCGCCTTTTCCTCCTCCATGCTCATGCGCAGGGCAAGCGCCAGCTCGGGCTCTAGCGCAGGGTCGAAGCCAAACTCGAATTCGTCGTTGCCGCTACCCATGCCGCCACCACCGCCACCGCCGCTGGACGCGTTCTCGCCCAGAAGGATGGGGCTGGATACGAGCTGGTCGCTGAGCAGCTTGCTGCTGGGTGGGATGATGACAAAGTGGGAGCCCTCGCTGCCTTTGACCTCTTCGTTAAAGTTTTCAAGCTTTGTCTTTGTGTCGTCGTCGTCGAGATCGCCAAACAGAATGAAGTCGACGGAAATGTTGCCCTTCTTCATTCTTTTAGCCAGAAACTTGAGTTCCTTGTCGCTCTCTTCAATTGGTGAGCAGATAAAGACTATTATGCGCTGGCGTTGCGAACGGTTTTGTCGGTGCTTGAGAGCGAGCTTGAAAAGGGTTAGTACAGCTGCAACAGCGCTCAGTTATAGCAACATTACATACCGTAGCTACTTGAATGCCCGTCTTAAGATGCGATGAGCCGCCAATCTTCTTCTTTGTACGGTGCAGACCCTCGAGGATCTTGCCTTGCTCCGTCGTCAGAGTAACGAGAACCTCGGGCCCTTTGCCTCCCATGCTCATAAGACCGACAGAGGACTCGGGATTTCCCTGCGTGATGCTCTGGAACAGGACATTAACGGCGTCGACTTGTGAGTCGAAACGTGTGGGTTGGTAGTCTCCGTTTCGGCTGCTCTCGCTGTTGTCAACGACAACCATGACCGCCTCGAGAACCATTTTGACGGCTGTTCTGTGATGACTATAGCTTCGCTTCCCTATTTCAACTTCCGTCGTTGTGTGATGTTGGCAGTTGAATTGGCGGAGGTTACGAGTTGATGGCGCCGATGGGAATGGGTTGTCGAGGAAGCAATGCCAGTTGCAGCAAGTCGTCAGTGATGGTCAGCCTGGAGCTTGACTGGAGACTGGTAACTGATACTCGTCATGCAAACAAATTTGCGGGGCTTTGGCGTTTTTCTAGGTACCTCTACTTTGGCCGGCCGCCACGCACTTTAGAGCTCCGCAAGCTGACATAATCCGCCAAAGCTGGCCGTTTGTTTACTTTAGCACCAGTAGCCACTCATAGCGCGCGACTGGCAACCAGCATTCAGCGACTACACAAGCTGCATTGCATTTTCAATTTTGTAGCCACAACAAGACCACAAGAGCTTTGTTATCAGCAATGGCTCCAGCAAGATCAAAGAAGCGCAATTCCGACCAGTCAACTGCCTCGACCAGGCAGCGCGGCGTCAAGGTGCCCGTCAAGGAAGAGCCGACCACACCCACCGAGCGCAGTCCTATCAAGAAGAGAAAGGCCGGCGTCACACTGCACCAGAAGACTACTTTGATTGGCAATTTGCAACTGGAGAGTATGTGCTATTAGAGTGATGAAGATTAAGACTCAACTAATCATGTAGTCACCGAGAGAGCTAGACGACTTCGTGCCCAATATCACCTCCAAGCCCAGGGCCTCCGATCGCGAATAGAAATCCGCGTCAACAGAATTCCTACTGCGCTACGGAAGATGAAGATGGGCGACTTACTTATCAAGTATCTACATCAGGAGCAAGCAGCTTTGCGACCTCCTGTGCCGGCCAAGGATGGTCCACTGTCACGAAGCACAGCCCAGAAACAAAGCTCGCGCCCGAATACCGCTCGCAGCAATAAGCGTGTCAG
Organism: Beauveria sp. NWAFU-1; assembly: GCA_024472245.1. Taxonomy (NCBI): domain Eukaryota; kingdom Fungi; phylum Ascomycota; class Sordariomycetes; order Hypocreales; family Cordycipitaceae; genus Beauveria; species Beauveria sp. NWAFU-1. The sequence goes on from JANBXD010000003.1 coordinate 4,153,106, forward strand.
GTACGTGTTTTTCTGTACTGTCCTTCTCGATACATGCTAATTGGTGCAGCACCGAAATTTGTGGCGGAGACAAGGAGAATGAAGTTGATGGCGAAACGATGAAGAAGCGCGTTCGCGCTGCCATGCAAGACAACCCGGTTCGGCCGACGCAAATTCTATCACCGGCATCATCCAATTCTAGACTCGCCAACCGCGAGGTTCCTATGTCTCCTACCAGATCATACATCAGCAGACCCGGATCGCCCCTAAAAGCTGGTGGTGTGCGCTCTGCCGTTTCGGCTACGGCTATGCTATCCAACATGGTCGAAAGGGCCAAGGCCGCACGCGCCGCAAGCACCAGAAAAGTCACTACTACATCATCCACTGCCAGCTCGAGAGTCGCCACTGCACGTCCCGCCAGCGCAGCAAAGACACGAAGAGCTGCTCCACCGAAGCAGCAGCCCGCTCGTCCGGCAACACGCACGGGACGCCGAATCAGCGCTCACAGTGAGACGAGCGAGGCAAGCAATGGTACCGTGGTACGCAAGCCAGTTGCATCCAAGGCCAGCACGGCATCTACGAAGAAATCAGTCATGGGTAGCATTCGCAAAGGTGTGGCCAACAGCAGAGCTACGGCTCCCACGACGAGCAGCTCCGGAAGAGTTCTCCGCAAGCGCACTTAAGAGACGGGGTACAGGTACGAGCTTCTTGGTGCGAATTTTATGGGAAAGAGCTTGAATAGGCGTTTTTGTTTTACAGTACGTTGTTTGGGGCATGACACGGCGTTTTATGCAAGGAATAACCCGCTTACTCGGGAAACACGCCCAGCTTGCAGCATTCGGATTGGTATCATAGCAAATGGAATTGTTTATGCTTTGCTCTCAAATCCTATCAAATGATCCATGCGTATTGTAGGCTTTTAACTGGCAGCCGCCGCCGCCGCCGCCTTCTTCTTTTTCTTATCGTCCACCAGCTCGATATTGTCCTCGGGTATATCCTTGTACTTTTCCAGTATAAACTCCTCCAGCTCGTCACTCACGTCGCCCTGCACGACAATCTCCTCGCCACCGCTAGGGACCTTTGTGACGGATGAGCCGGTGGCAAACTTTTTTCCGAAGTCTTTGGCGCACTACTCGGGGAGGGAAACGGTCACTCATCAGCCCAATTCTTGCAAGGCGCCCGCGGCGCACGCGACTCGAAACTGCTACATACCTTTTTCAGGTCCAGGCCAAATGTCTCGAGACCAATGACGGCCGTGACAAACTTGCGCTTGTTGCGCTCGATGCGTTTGATGGTGATGACGCTCTTGGCGAGCTTGTCGGCCTGCTTGGCCTCGGCGGCCTCAGCCTTGGCCGTCTTCTTTTGGGCGTCTTTGGCGGCGCGCTTCTGGGCCTCGACCGACAGAGACGCCGTGGCGGCCTCGAGAGCCTCTATTCGCGTGTGAGCAGCTTGACAGAGCTTGTAATCTCAAGGGGTTCGCGACGAACCTGCTGACCATATTCTGCTGTACATTTCCTTCTGGTTGCTCTGCAGCCAATCTTGGCACTTCTTTACCGTGCCACCATATTCGCAGTACTGCAGTTTCGTATCGTCAGCGTACTGAAGTCATCTTTTGTATCGATCGGACTATATCTGAGCAACGGCACGCACTTCGGGTGGTAGAGTGCAGACTGTCAAGACGGGTTAGATTGATGGGCGTGACTTGTGGAAGAGCGCTGCGCTCGCCTGGGCCACGTACCTCCACAGTATGTGACAATTCTTGCCTGGGGCTCCGCGGAGACATCTCCTTGCTCTGTGTCTGCCATTGTATCGGTTTGGCGGGCTTTTGCATATGGTAGTTGTTGTTGTAAGTTTTGTTCGCGTCGACGACACCCATCGCGGGGTAAAATCAGGTTTGGAGGGGCAGCTGTTGACGTGGGGCGGCTTTGCGAGTATACCGCCGAAATCTCGAAGACCGACCCGATAATACATATTGATTTACGAGCAAGATTGGATTTCACAATTTTTCACACTTTGATATTGATGGCCATTACGCTTCGTTTCGAAAAACATGGTGAAAGCATGTGCAGGCAGGCTTTTGCCCTATTTGAAGCTACATTTAAGTCGCAACTACTGGGGACGCTTGCCACTTCGCTAACACCCAAGCGGCAGATGAAAATGAGCACAGCATTTGAGGTATATTGCTAACTCTATCTCCTTGGCACTTGTGTTTGTTGTTGAAATTGTAGAGATTGATATTCAAAGCTGCCTTAGGCAAGTCAGGATCGAAACGCTAACAAGCTAACATTGCATATGTTGACCAAGGTCGTGCGCCTTATGACGCTTAGGTCGCCGGCTGCTATCGTTCTTCCGGTATTAGAGGTCGACTTCAGCTGCCAGGTTAGATTTATTGTAGCATTTATTCTTTAATTCTTTCATTCTTTCTCTTTCCCTCCAGCGCCTTAGGCTTCCTGCACTTTTTCCCCGATCGTATCGTGTTCCTACACCGATAATATAGCTACATATCTAATTACCTCTTGTTTACCTTCCCTCCCCACCTTAGCACATGAACTCACCTCTTGCAAGCAAACGGACAATTGGTACAGCATCCTTCGCATCTGCGACAGTCTGCATATTACCTCTGATATTTCTGATATCTCATGATGCCTATCATATTTCATCAACACACCGACGACTCTTCAAACAAAGAGTTAGCTGGCGATCGACCGGTGACGGCGGGTTGACTAGCCCCCAAAGCTACGGACGGGCGGCAAAGCAAGAAGCCGCATTGTGCGACGGGTTCATCGACAATTTTAGTGCTCCTGATGAATCCATTTCCGGCCACCTGTTCAACCTTTTTCGTTCAAATTCGACTCATCGTCCGACTAGGGCATGCCTCACTGTCAACAGGCCCCGCCCAATGACCAGGCATCACGACAGAAAATTAAGCGCCGAGCTCCTCACAACACCACTCATTGGCCGCACACTTGCATGAGCTTCCCACATCCTGGCAGCCACATCGCCCACAATTCACAACCCTGGCGTCGAGCCCAGTTCGTCGGCATCACACCCTCATGAGCTCATGAGAGTCAGGCGCTTCGACACGGCCGTCGATTGGCTCCCCGACAGCCGACTGAGGCTGAGCCCCAGCAGCGAGCCACTCCATCCCATCTGCCACCAGCAGGTCTTGACGCTCTTTTGCTCCGGTACACACCAGATACTGAGCATGCGCTGACGTTTCCGTGGTCGTATACTTCCCCATAGTTGGAGCATGCTACTGACCCCATGATGCATGCCACCGTACATGTTCATGGTGCTTGGCTCCGTCGGCGCCTAACTTGAGTTGTGCAAGTGCTTAAGTCGGACAGCCACCCAGGCCAGGATGGCCGCGTTTCTGGTCTTGCATCTTCGCTTCTTCACTCTCTGTTTAATACACCTTATTTGTTTTCCTTTCCTTTGTGTTGCTTGCCGTCTGTACGCTTCGTTGACCGAAGTAGCCTGTCCTTCTATTCATCCTACCTGGCGCCGGTCGCCAGATCACTCTTTCGCGATACTTCTTTACTATTTGTCTATATTGGTGCTACGTGACGGGATCACCAGTGTCCGCTATCCGGTATAGCATAGTACACTTTCAATATGGCCCAAATTCTTCGTGCACCGCCGAGCAGCTTTCAGCCCGCTGAGCCTTCGCTGGGTCGAAGGCAAAAGAGGCAACTTAATCCTATTCTAGAGGAGGACAGCGATGACGGTCTGATCGATATGCCTTGTCAAAACCCGCAAATCAAGGCCCACGCCTGGTTCTCACCCATGAGTGATCATTTTCCGACTCCTCGCGGTGTGAACTTTCTCTCTGCTCCAATTCTTCCATCGTCTCCTTCCACAGTTTCTGCCGACAGCTCTCCGATGACGTCTTCAAATCCGTGGAATCGTGTTAGTGTCGCGACAGATAATACCGAGTTTGAGGATATTTATGACGTGTCCGACGAGGAAGATGACCTGCCACGAGGCTTGCGCCGAAGCATGTCTCTCAAAAAGGGTCAGCAGTCGACCGAGGATACGTCCAAATTTCTGGGACGCCTGGTCATTCCCTCAAATCATCTTGAGGAGTGGTCTGCTGTTGATGACCTCAAGAAATTGGCGTCGCCAGTTCCGCTGACACCGTCGGCACAACTACCCATGTCGCCAGCTCAGATCAGCTTCATGGGACAACAGCAGGCTCTCCATGTCCCATCCGCGCCACCATCGCTCGACGGCAGCTTGACCTCTGAGCAGCTGGCAGCGATGAGCTCTCCGCCCACACCTGTAATCGGCAACGATGAGGTTGCTCAGGAAGAGAAGTGGACAGGAGTGCGACTTCAGCCTGGCGCACTCGCCACTCTGCACACATTGGCTTCCAAGGATGGAGAGTCTGAGGATGAAGCTTCGCGACCCTTGGAGGTTACACAGATGGAGATGCGATCCAATATGCAAATGCAGCATCTGCCATTGCGCGTGATGACAGATCTCTTGCAACCTCGTCCCAGAACTTCAAATGCAACCCGCCAGTCCCTGCTGGAGCTCAGCAGACTGGATATTCCCTCTCCTGGCGGTTTCTTCTCCGGCCTGTCCCCAAGAACCCGAAATACATGGCATCTACCAAGTCAGTCTCCGGGAGGCATGCCCCCGCCTACCTCGACCACTGCAGAGCAATTCTATCGATGCCCTTGGAACTCTGATTCGGACATTCCACCCGTTCCGAGCCGCCCCGACTCGGTGGAGGGCTTCTATCGCTTTTCTGGACTTTCTTCTGAGCCTGTAGAGCAGGTTATCGAGATTCATCAGGACGACGATGAGTTAGAGGATGATATGCCCACTGCTCGCCCAATCCTGCCCACACCAAAGGCATCCGAGTTTAACAAGGTTGATGTGGCCCCGCCGTCTCCTGATGTCGAAGCGATTCCCACGGAAATCGTGGTTGACTATGATGCTGGCTACGCCCGAAAACAACAAAAAGCTGCCCTCTCCAACTTTGACCGCACCGAACTCTGGCTCTTGGCTCAGCGATCATATCTCAAAGGTGTGGACGAGACTGACAATGGTGCTCTTCAGACCATTGCAGAAGATGTCGATCAGGAGGATCCAATGGATCAAGAAAATTTGTCTTCAGAGTCGCAGAAGAAAGTCGTGCGCTTTTCCCACATTCTGCCGACAGCTCAACCCAAGCGGCTGCCTTCGACGCTTCTTCGCCAAGAATCAGCATACTATCGCGCCTTTCAAGACTATATTGTGCGCACACAACGCTCAGACGTTTTCATCCACCAGCTCCCACGCTTCGAAGCTCTGCAAAGCCAGCGTGTTGGTCTCCGCGAGACTCACTTTAACCAGCTTCTTGGCAAGTACCAGTTGAGCGTTGTCCCTCAGTCGGCCAAAAAGCGTCTCAGCGCCAACGTTGTGCGCGGCGATCTCAACTTGACAGACGACCCTGAAAAGATTCGAAGAGAAAAGGAGATGGAAGCCATGAGCCAGATTGCCATGCCATCATGGCATGTCGCCGCTCTCAAGTTTCTCAACGGCGGAAAGTTGATTCGCGCTCCCATCACAAAGAAGCTGGCCAGAATCTCCATGGCAACTATGAGCAAAGATGGCACGACCCGCGACAGGGCTCGCATCCTTGACCTGGGCGGCCAGGCTACTGGTGACTGGGCTTGGCACTGTGCTCTTCAGTACCCCAATACTAAGATTTACACGGTCACGACAAAGGCTATTCGCCAATTGTCCAACGCCAACATCCGCGGACCACCCAATCATCGTCAAGTTGCCGTTGAAAAGTTTGGCCGTCTGCCCTTCTCTGACAACCACTTCGATCTCATCTCCGCCCGCGAGCTTCATAGCATCCTCAAGTTTGTCGGCGAAAATGGCGAAGACGAATGGGAGACGTGCATACGCGAATGCATGCGTGTCCTGAAACCTGGCGGCTACCTCGAGTTTTCCATTCTCGACTCTGATATAATGAATGCTGGTCCTCAGGGCTTGGCAAAAAGCGTCGAGTTTGGTTTCTCCCTCAAGACCCTTGGCTACGACCCCAGCCCCTCCAAGCTTTGGCTGAGAAGACTTGCGCGCGCTGGCTTCACCGAGACGCGCCGTGCCTGGGTCTGCCTTCCTATGGGAGCCCAGCGCAACTTTTACAAGTTGCCTGCTGCGCCCGGCCTAGCAGGAAAACGAAACGAGGCGGCTCAGGTCCGTCAGATGGAGGCCATGACCATGGGCAGCGCCGGCAGCATTGCAGGTGTCTGCAGCATTGTTGGAGGCTGGAGCTGGGAGCGGTGGCTACTGAGATGCGAGATGGAAAAGGTTGCAGGAGAATTGCGTCTGGCCGATACGGTGACGACGGGAGAGACGATAAGAGAGGCGGCCAAGTGTCTGGAAGGAGTTCACGGTGTGATGGAGGAAGGTCGCGGCTGCCGGGCTGGGTTCAGGATGCTTAACGGATACACACGAAAGCCCTTCGTCGATTCCGCGTCAATTGCGATTGGATTCTGTGGATAAGCAAATTTGGCATTTATCTTGACATTTGAGATTGTATATAGGTTGTGCAAGATGTTGTGCTACACGGAGCAATCCTATAACACTAGCAACATGGCTTACATCATATTCGGAAAATAATTTGCTCAACATATAAATAGAGCATTCACTAGGCAATAATATATTCGTTTACAAACAAAAGCATCCCGTTTTGTGCTCGTGCTGTTCGTCTGAAGCCATCACAGAGCACCCAATGCGGTTAGTCCACACCCCGTGGCAAGCCAACCAGACACAGCCAATTTTGCGGCCCCATTTTCCCTGCCATTACCAGCCTCAGGCCGTTCAAGCTCCAAGCCGTCAAGCTCGCCTCCATTCCAAACTCTACGGCCTCATCCCATCCCATCTCCATCGACAATCAGCGCAGGGGACCGGGCATTAGATCGCGCCACTCGGACACCATCTCTCACATCCCCGTGTAATACCTCCGGCCGAACCGACACATTCCGCACACAATCATGTCCAACAACTGGCAGGAAGAGGCCATGCGCCGCCTGCGTCAGATGCAGCAGGCGTCGGGCGGAGCGGGCGGACGAGGCCCCCAGATGCCGCGCGGCGGCGGTCCGGCGCTCTTTGGCGGCGCTTTGTTGATTGGCGGCGCCATGGTGCTGTCCAACGCGCTCTTCAACGTCGACGGTGGTCACCGCGCCATCAAGTACAAGAGACTGTCTGGCGTGAGCAAGGAGATTTACAGTGAAGGTGAGCAACGGCAGCAGAAGCGCCCAATGGGAAGACGGGGCTTTAGAACGCTCTTGACGAAGCTTTCTGGAGCTCTATGGTTTGACAGGTAATGGAGGGCAGTGCTGACAAACGTGGCTAGGAACACACATCAACATTCCCTGGTTCGAGATGCCCGTCGTCTACGACGTGCGAGCCAAGCCGCGCAACGTCGCTTCGCTGACGGGTACCAAGGACCTGCAAATGGTCAACATCACCTGTCGTGTGCTCTCGCGCCCGCAGGTCGAGGCGCTGCCGCAAATCTACCGCACGCTCGGCACCGACTACGACGAGCGCGTGCTGCCCTCGATTGTCAACGAGGTGCTCAAGAGCGTTGTGGCCCAATTCAACGCCAGCCAGCTCATCACCCAGCGTGAGATGGTGGCGCGTCTCGTCCGCGAGAACTTGTCACGCCGCGCAGCCCGCTTCAACATTCTCCTCGATGACGTTTCCTTAACTGTACGTGCTCCCCCTCGTCTGGACATGGATCCCTGCTAACACAACGCGCAGCATCTCGAATTCTCGCCCGAGTTCACCGCCGCCGTCGAGGCCAAGCAAGTTGCCCAGCAAGAGGCCCAGCGCGCCGCCTTTGTGGTTGACAAGGCCCGCCAGGAGAAGCAGGCCATGGTGGTCAAGGCCCAGGGTGAGGCCCGCTCCGCCGAGCTAATTGGCGAGGCCATCAAGAAGAGCAAGGCCTACCTCGACCTCAAGAAGATTGAAAACGCCCGCCTCATTGCCCAGCAGATGCACGAGTCGGGTGCTCGGAACAGGCTGATGCTCGACGCCGACGGTCTCGGCCTCAACGTGTTTGAGAACGACGACAAGAAATAGGCGCGACATGGAGTGGCATGCGCACGAAACCAGCAGAGCAGCCAGGGTAAGCATGATGGCTCTCGCACTCTAAAATCTCCACTGTATTTCTCAAACGTATGGAGTGTATTATAGCAATATATGGATGAAAGGAAAAGAAGCCTGTTGCCTTTGAGTTTGGAGGCCGTTTTCAACCACCAACTTGCCACAACCTTGCCGTAAAATCAACGTTGTACGATCATGGCGATCCCAGCCGCAATAACCTGCTTCAAAACGGGCAATAGGTATTCAATGTGATGCAGCAACTCTGCAGTGTTTTACTGATGGCCACACAGGCAGCACTAGGCAGGCGGCTATTGCCCACCCATGTGAGCTACCCCACCACGCCTTGTCCCGCCTTCACACAAGCACAGCGATGACGGTCCCGCCGCCCGCGGACCCTACTCCCATCCTGACACTTGCATACCCTCCTTGCGCGCAAGAACAAGAACAAAAGAAAGAAAAACACAGCCAACCTCTCTCCTCCTATACCAAAACACAAAACCATCTCACCATGTTGATCAAGTAGGGCCCCCCCCCCCTCTCGCCTTGCAGCCCTCTCCAGGACAACGACCCCCACTAACCCGCGATGCCGCAGGGTGCGAACGCTGACGGGCAAGGAGATTGAGCTGGACATTGAGTCGAGCTACAAGGTGCGCTTGCTCCCTTTTCGCAGGATCTTGATTCTGTTTTTCATCAAACACAAACTTGTTGCAAGGTGGGCTGACAAGACGTGGCGTGGGGGGAAATCAGGTCTCCCAGATCAAGGAAAAGGTCGAAGAAAAGGAAGGCATCCCGCCGGTGCAGCAACGCCTCATTTACGGCGGCAAGCAAATGTATGGGGCTTCTTTTCTTTCTTTTATCATGGGCGCCTTCGATCGCTTTCCAGCTGACGCATAGACTGCAGGACCGACGACAAGACCGCGGCCGACTACGATCTCAAGGGCGGCGACACGCTGCATCTGGTGCTGGCGCTCCGTGGCGGCCGCCGATAGAAGCCATGCCGTTCCGTTTGTTCTTCCGAACACACCTCCCGAGCGAAACGAATTAGGGGGAGATGACAAATAAAAAAAAATGCATTCCTCAAGGGCATCTTCAACATTAGCGATTTATAAAAAACAAGAAAGAACGACAATGGAGGCCGGATAGCGTTGCTTGGTCCTTTCTACTACAGTGGCAATGCTAGGCGCGAAGATATCCAAGATGAGTTAAACATTACAAATTGAAAAGGACCATGAGATGAACAAGTGAGAGAGAACAAAGGCAACGAACTATCATTTTGCTGGTGGTATGCATATATAGACGCAAAGCTCGCAATCTAAAATACCAAGAACCGCTCGACGCCCTTAACAAAAGGCACGCTCATGCATAGCCCAGTAGCAGACTGTCATGCCGGTGATATAATACATCATGTGCGAATCCAACATCAAAACGCCAAAAGAGGAACCACCCCATCGCTAGTCGATCCAAAAAAGACAAAACTCCATCTCGCTTGACGCTGTATAGCATGCACAAGTCGAAAAGAAAAGAGAAACAGAGATAAAATCGCTAAAAGGCCCACAAGGGGACGTCAACAATGCTCAAAAGACAAATCTCATCACGCTGACTGTTGATGCCAGGTGCAAATACAAAAAAGAAACACAGAAAAAGACCGCTCAGATCTTGAGAGATAATTCATCAAGACAAATTCAGACGGGAAAACGTCTCTATTCCCAGATCGGATCAAAAAAATCCACCTTCGCCATGCATATCATCACTCTTGTTGCGTTGTACAAGAGCATGCACTCTTTGTTGTTGTGTTGTTTTATTCTTCTTCGTTTGAAGCATTAGCGTCGGACGGGACGCTTCATAAAGACATTGACGGGCTTCTTCTTGCGCATCAACACCTTGGGAGCCTCGGGTGATGCCTTGAGCGACATGCCCTTTGCAATCTCCTCGGAGGGACTGGGCTGCCTAGGCAAAACCCGGTTGGGCGAGGCCTGCGACGGCTCAATGGCCGGCCTCTTGGACGGGCCGGCAGCAGGCTCGTCGAGCTTGGCCGAGCTACTAGTGCGCTTCTTGGCCGTGGGGGACATGTCGCGCGACGCCGTGGTAGTGGTGGTGGTGGTGGTGGCCGTCGTCGTCGTAACGCGCACAGGCTTTGTCGAGGATTTGACGCTCTTGCCCGCGCCAAACTTGCGCTGGAACATGCTGCCGGTAGACCCAATGACCTTGCGACCGGAAACGGTAGGCTTGGTAGGCGCTGGAGCTGACGAAGGACCTGCGGTGGCAGATATAGGAGTAACGCGCTGTTTGGATGGTTTGTAAATGGGTTCCTGATCTATATCAGAGTCCTCCTCCGAGTCAGTAATGTAGGCCGCGCGCTGAGCATGCTCTTCTAAAGCTGCCGCGCGCTTCTTTTCCAATTCCTGGAGGCGCTGTTTGCGCTCCTCAGTCTCCGGGGTGCGAAACGCGGGCTGTGCTGCGATGCGCCTCTCCCGCACCATGGCGGGCGGCGGCGCCTTCAAGTGCTGCTTCTCGAGGAGACGAATGGGTGTCGCAACAGAGCGGGAGAGGGAGCCTTGAATGTTTCGGACCTCCCGGGCCTCGCGGCGGGCCTTGCGCATGACGCCCGCACCCGTAAGTGTCTTGGTGCGGCTGCCTCCGCCAAAGGTCAAGACGCCCGTGGTGTGGTCCTTGGGCCCGTTGCGCTTCTTGGGACGCATGGCATCCGAGGGCAGGAAGCGGCCCTCGACAATCTTGCTCGTATTCTTTTCCTTGTCTTGGCGGAGACCCATGAGGGCGGCGCGCAGCTGCTCCTCCGACTCCTTGATGGAGCGGTCGTGGTCGACCTTGTACTTTCCCCAGACCTTGAACCACTTGTTCTGGGTCTTGGGCATGTACGCCTTGGCCTTGAATTCCAAGGGAAAGTCCTTTTCGATGAGACGCAGCCATAACTCACCCGTCTCGCCGTGGAGCTGCGGGCAGTTGAGCTCGATTTGGCGGAGTTGCCGAGCATTGTCAACCTTGAGGAGGATGTGACGTACGGACGAATAGGGGAGGTAGCCGACGCTGACAATAGAGTCTATGTTTTTGATGGCCACGGCGGTAGCCATCTCGTAAAGCGACTTGACAGGCATTGTAGCTGATGTGTGTATGGTAGTTTATACTTTGTAGGAATCTGCGTTGTGGTGATGGAGGTTCAAAACCAATTGCAACAGCTGAGTGGCAGGCTGGTAGTAGTATGGCAGGCTGGTAGTAGTATGGCAGGCTTTATGCAGAGCTGGTAAAAGTAGCGGTTGTGGATGAAGTAGTGTCGATAAAGCAAAGTTCAACTGTTTGTAATGACCGCTGAGAAGTTGATTGGGCAGGCGTTTTCTTGGTTTGGTTGATATTGTTTGTGTAGTCCGAGCTGGGCAAGTTTGGTGTGAAAATATGAAGAGTACGAAGAGTATGAAGAGTATGAAGAAGGGAAAAGAAGAGTATGAAGCAGGGAGAAGAAGAATCTTGGGAGGATGAAGGATGTGCGGGTACAAGCTTTCGATATTTGAACAGAGTTCGCGCATTCGCCTAATCCCCCCTTTTCAACCGAGAAATGACGCGTGAGGCTTGAATTAAAGCCTTTGGTCGAGCGACACCAACGTCAGAGCATGCCTTTTCGTGCGTGGCGTCATCAGATTAAGCGAGCATGTATCGTGACGTCGGCAGGGGTCGTTGGTGTTGATGCGAGGATGAGGTTCGCGCAGATGCACAGAGATGGTAGATGCGCTAGGTAGCCTGGTGGCTCCAATGTGCCACAAGCGCGGTGTCGGGCTTGGTGCGACGCTGCCTTCAATCAGGCAAGCCGGTAACAAACGAGGTCTAAATAAATAGTAAGGAGAAGCGATTCAGGTACAAGCTGCTGTATTAACGTTTTGATGCCTAACGAGGATGATACTAAGTTCGAACATGTGTCCCGACCATGTCAAAGAGAACCCCCCACTTGTGTAGGTATACTTTTAAGTCCTTGAAGGTTTCTTGGCGGTTACTGCAAGGATGTTACTCCAATTGAATAGCGTAGGAAAAATTGTCCTATATTTTCTTAGCAAGTAACACTACCTACCTATGTTAGAAACGTTAAAGTGGTAACTAAGCACATTTACCAGCATTGTACACACCGCTAGCGCTAGCGCGTAGCGGCTTTAACCCTTAATCTCACCGATTAGCAGGAGATGACTCTCGCCAGCAGCTATTATAATTGTATTGAAGAATGTTCTACGAGAAATGCTGCAAAAGTCGGTTTGTCAAAGCAGCTGATTATGGAAATAGCTTGCAGGTGATCATGATCAAAGTGGGTCGAGTTACCTGGCGAAGCTGTTCAAGTATAAATAGTTAGCCTGTTCACTTCAACAAAGGCGCACCAATGTGACCCGCCTTCTTGCAGCGACAGAAGCCTTGGTCACTGCAATTGAATTGCCTTTGTCTTGACTACGGCGAGCCTCATGATAGCGTTGTCCCGTTCTTTGGTGTCTTGCGATAAATTTTCGCCCCAAACCTCCCTGGGAATGGCTCGACAACACAGTCCCGCGCAAGCCACCGATCCAATAGAAAGATGTCTATTCGTCGATGCTGGAAAGGGCAGTCCGGCTCAATGAAAATAGTATCGGAGTACATGAATAATGGTGCATGCATACATGAAGGCCTCGGTCTTTCGACGCTAATCGATCTTGTCAGGCATCTTTCCAATCAGCCAGATAGACACATTTTGTCCTCGTTACTAGTTGCCTGTTGCTCGCCCTCGTCACTGTCCTGCCCTTAACTTGGTGATTGAGGCACCGAAAACAGACCACCGTATTTTAAAGACGAGAATCCTACCGTGAAGCTCTAGTGGGCATATTAGACATTTTCCAGGCCTCCTCGGAGTAGCGTCGACGCTTCGATACGCAATGTCGGGCTGGCTATAACCGCTGCTCGGGTCGCAACACTCCTTGGGCCGGGTGGCTACTGAAAGTCGCTCATTTACTTTTCTGCCAACTCTCTCAAGTTATACAAATTATACAAAGGTACCAACTGCCATGTCCTTTGCCCGAGCAGATTGTACTGTGAATGGCTGTGACCCTTCGGTAGGCCAAGGTTACGGAATGCCTCTGTTTGGCTTTGAAGCGGCGCCTTTGGCTAGAAACAGTGCACCATGCCTGGCATGACGCTCACCTTCGAAAGTCATCTGTCTGTTCCTCCATCCTACAACCCTCTTGGCTGGTTGTCTCTCGTCCTACTGCCCACACATGGTATTTGCGTGGCTGTCAGGCTCCCTACTCCTTCTGAACTGGCTCTCATGACTGTGACTACTGCTTGCTCGGGCGGGCTCTTCTCCGAAAGGAACTTATCGTACCGGCCGTGCGGCCAACGTTGGCTCAAATGCAGCTACTTTCTTGAGGGTGGGGGAAAAGTGATGCAGGAAGGATGCAACTCGACACGCACAGCGGCCCCCCAACACGCCTCCCCCGCGTCCAATATCAGATGTTCAGTCCATGGCGCGCGCAATTGACTGCTGCAGAGGCGGAAGCCCACCGAAAGAGAGCTGTTTCTATTTGTCCAATGCGCAATCCTTTGTTGGGGCGTGTCAAGCCGCCACAGCGCCAGAGCGCCTCTCACGTTTGTTGCCGAGAGTGCTGAGACCCGTCTCTCACCTCGCTCTGCAAAGATTCGGCAGTATAAAGGTAGGAAGCGCGCCCCCAGCGCCGTGCCATGTTGCGCAATCAATCTCTACAAGGTGAATATCCTGCCGAAACGAGTGTCAACGACGATACCGAACATGCTGCACCGCGTCAAATTTTGCCTGCTGGCAGTAGTTGTTTTTTCTGCTGCCCTAGCGATGGCACTACCAGCTCTACCGCGTATGTCCACCATCATTACATGCTATTAAACAGAGTATAGCATCTAACATTCAACGTCCAAGGCCTCTCCGTCACACGTGCACAGGGTGAAGCATGGGTTTCAAATGCATACCAAGAGGAAGCTGCCTGGGCCAAGAAGGAGGACGTTCTTGGAACAAAGTAGAGCGCCATCCTATTTGGCTATCTGGAGATTATGTATTGGCTTCTACATATAGAATCGCGCGTTCTCGAGAGCTGACTTTGGGCAAGTTTCCCTTGCTTCGTGGGGCTTACACAGTCGAGTGAGGTAAATGGGAAAGAATATTAGGTACAAAAATGAAAGAAAAGGGTCTGCCGCCGAACAATAGCGGGGTATTTGCACGTATTGTGAGGCTGTGACAGATTCAATGGATTTAACGCTTGTTAGCAGAGCTTCAGGATCCCAACTCCTGCGTTGAATGGTTGGCTCGACGGCGCACTACTACACCGACGCAACCGCCACAATTGATCCTGGTGCGCGGAAGCTGTACAGGATGCAGGTGCTTTTAGCGCTGCACAAAAGTACTTGCAATAGGCCTCAACCCGTTCATCCGCCTCCAATCCCTTATTTTAGCCAGGTGCCAACGAGTGCTTTGAGTATTCGCGCAGGTCAGTCGTAAGGACGCTGACGAATGATAACGATTCCTCAGCAAGGTACCTACTTGTAGGATTTATTGAAAGCCACTGTAGATACTCCGTACAGAAGTACTGCTGTGATCTGCAAGTAATACTGGCCAGGTACAAAAATACAGGGATATTCTGGGGCACCGGCGATGTAGGTAGTGTATACGTGAAATCACCAGGCAATAATGGATAAAATGCTTAAGCGAAAGTCTTAATAAAGCACTTGAAGGGAGAATGTAATATTTGCGTGGGCTACCAATAAGAGTCAGGTAGCTCAGGCCGGCTCTTCTCCACAGATGCCTTTTGGCCTGCTTAACTGCTGGTAGTGGAGCCTTATGTGGGATGGTTTGGGCGGGCTGGCGGGTAGAAAGCTGCAATCTGGGGCTAACAATGGCCCCACCCTTGCCCATGGCCATCACACCCATCTGGCCCGGCCACTTGCCACCTGCCACCCACACCACACGTCCAACAATCTCCTCGCTGCAGTTAGCACCATTGGCACCACCTAATTTACCTACAGACAATTGTCTACGTGATGGCACTTTCACTCGACCGGCTGCTGGAAGCCTACTCGGGGGCAAGGAATAATAAGTGCAAGGGCTTGCCAGCCCAACATCTTTCTTTGCGTTGCTGTCATCTTTCCAACCTCGTCTCCTCTGTCAATCGCCCCGCTATTACATCCGCCAACTTCTCTCGCCATGAATACCGAGGGCAATGACGAAGCTTTCGGCCCAGTCTCTGCCTCAAGATCAGATTTCACCATTCTTTTTGAGCATACTGTTCTGGGAATCCTCCCCACAGGCTTGCTTCTTGCCACTACGCCTCTCTACTTCTATATTTGCGCCAGACGCCCCGTCTACACTCGCACTGGTCTCGTCCTGTGGGCCGAACTCGTCAGTTTCTCGTCAGTTTCTCGTATACATCTCGGTCTCTATTTCCACTAATGAGGTTTGTCAGGCCGCTTCTATCTCTCTCGTCGGCATAGAAATTGCGAATCTAGTTGTGTATAGTCAAACGCCATCGATACGAACTGATGTTGCTCTGGCTGCAGCATCATTATCATGCGTCGGCGGTCTCGCGATTGCGTTTCTGTTATTTATTGAGTACAGACACTCTCTTCGGCCAAGTGCCCTCCTCGGGCTGTACATCATCATCAGCCTTGTCATAGATGTTGTCAAGAGCCGATCCTACTTTATTCGCCATGGATTGCAAGCCCTCGGCAGCTTGTCCGCAGCGGCAGCTGCAACGAAAACTTGTATTACAGTTCTGCAAGAGGTCCCAAAACGACACCTTTTAATGAATAGTGAGCTGAGAAACTCTACTGGAAGAGAAGCTACCGGCGGATTCTTTTACCGAAATTTCTTCGCCTGGCTGAATTCCATCTTCGCGACTGGTTTCCACACCGTTCTCAAAGTCACAGATTTGGAAGAGCTTGGTCCAGAACTCGCTTCCAAGAGCCTGTATCCTAGATTTCTCCAAATCTGGAAAACAGGTAAGAACGACGCACGATGGATTTAATCTCCGTGTACTGACTATCCTTAGAAAACCCTGATCCATCCAGCGGCCGTCTCGCCATTGCTTGCTTCCACACTCTCTGGTGGCATTTCCTAGCGATACCGCTGCCGCGATTGCTGTTCTCCCTGCTGACACTTGCGCAACCTTTCTTGCTGAGGCGGATTCTGGACTGCATCTCAAACGATGATGCCGGGCCATATGAGCGAGCAGGCTTGATTGCAGCTACGTTGCTGACTTTTGCTACGCGGGCGGTAAGTAGTTCTGTTTTCGTCTTGTTTGATACGGCGCTGGTCCTATCTTTTCTTCAGAGCCAGAGAATTCACCTCACAAAACTTTGCATGAGAGTCTAACTCGACCATTGAACAGGTCGCACGAGGCTCCTACAAGCATGCAAGCTATAGGCTTGTTACGGCTACTCGCGGCGTCTTAATAGCGGCCATGGCTGACAAGCAAATGCGACTTACACATACAGAGGCCAAGAAATCGGCTATATCAACCCTTATGACTGCAGATGTTGAAGGGATTGAAGCGACATTGCCTTCTGTTCATGATTTGTGGGCATTTTTCGTGGACATTGGCTTCGGTCTGTACTTCCTATCAAAGTACATCAGCCTTGCCACCATTTCAATTTTTGCTCCCTTTCTTTGTAGGTCGTCATGCTGCCTTCACATTATGCTCAGCTAAAAGTTGTCTTAGTCTCAGTGATCTATGGCTTTCTTGTCGGAAAATGGTCGGCAAAAGCTTTATCATCCTGGAATGCGAGTATTCAGTCAAGGGTTTCGAAGATGACCAATATCCTTGCTCAACAGATTCCGATTCGGATGATAGGGCTTGGGCCCATCGTTAGTAAATTTGCGCAAAACTTACGCGTCACTGAAATGGAGTACTCGAAACAGTTTCGCATTTGCACGACGACAACAATGACAGGAGGCATGTTACGAACTGAATCATCTTCCACTCATTGGCTAACGAGTTAACAGCTGTCTGTATTGAAGCATTTACGCCTGTGATTATTCTTACGGCCGCCTTGTTATGGACCACTTTTCCAGAAGGATTTACTGCTTTCAAAGCGTTCCCCATTCTCGCTCTTATCACCATCGTCCAGATGCCACTCTTTTCTCTCATTGACACATTCGGCAATGTAATGCGTGCTTGGGCATGTTTCAACCGCATCCAAGCATATCTACTGCTACCCGAATGGAAAGACCCGCGACGGTATAGTGACGCGATGACTAGTTCCCCAAGCGACGCTGAAACCGTAGCTGAGAAGCGGCTCAAGCTCGGAAATGGCCATCCGAAGAATGATGTCGTGTATGAGTTCATTGATGCGTGGATCGTTCCTTCGGGGAGTCCTCAATCCATCCTGAAAAGCATTGACATGCAGATCATGAGATCTCATATCATTGCGCTACTTGGCCCCATCGCGTGTGGTAAATCTACCTTTCTCCGCTGCCTACTTGGCGAAGCCGATTTGCTACAAGGTACACTTTGCGTTACGAACAAAGCTATCAATATTGCATACTGCGACCAAACCCCTTGGCTTCATAATGGAACAATACGAGACAACATACTTGGTACCAATTCTTACGAGGAGAGCTGGTATCGAGCGGTTGTGGGGCGGTGCCAACTTGACGAAGATTTTGACCATTTATCCAATGGTGACAAGAGTGTGGTGGGAAGCGACGGAATGAATCTCAGCCTAGGCCAACGCCACCGCGTTAGCCTGGCGAGAGCAGTATATGCCCGTCCAGATGTCATCCTTGCTGATGACATATTCAGCTCACAGGATCAGGTGACCGCCAGAGCCATCATGAAGCAATTACTGGGTGCTGATGGTCTTCTGAGGCAGTCCAACACCACTGTTGTACTAGCTACTCACTTGAGCGTGGTGTTGGATGTAAGCGATGAGGCGCTGGTTTTTGACGGCAAAGGGAACATTGCTAGGAAAACTGTCTCTGATAATCCCGACCTCAAAAAGGAGCTAGTGGCAGCGATGAACGTGACGAAACAATTGTCTTTTGAACGCCGGCAGGTGAATTCTGGAGCCAAACATATGCAGGAGATGCATCTCGGAGATGGTACGGCAGCCAAGACAGCCGAGAACACACCTCCGAGCAGCTTTCGTACCCGGGGAGATTTCGGGCTGTACCAGTTTTATTTTAGCGCCATTGACAAAACTCGGTTTATTTTATGGATTGCGACGATGGTAGTTGTCACAATTTGCGACAACTTTCCCAGTAAGCAGTTCGAGTGACGATCGAAAGCCGATTCGATAACTAATACCTTTTGTTAGGTGGCTATGTGCGGATATGGGTGGACAAAGATCCGAAAAACAATCTCTATCTGCTGGGATTCGCACTTCTTGCGCTGGGCAGAGTATGTATTGGTCTGTGGAGTCAACGAGTGTATTATCTCCAAATCCTTCCGGAATCTGGTGAGCAATTGCACCAAATGCTTCTAGACGCACTGACAAAGTAAGTTTTGTCATATTACAGCTCTTATGAGATTACAGCCTGCCACAAACTAATGGCCCTAGTGCAACACTCAACTACATCTGCGCTGTTGACAGTGGAGAGTTGCTCAACAGGTTGGCGAACCAAGTTATGAAGCCGGGATCTCTGTAAACTTACCAATTCACAGATTTAGTCAAGATATGAGCCTGGTTGTACAAGCTCTTCCATTAGCAATGTACAAATTTGTATTCAGTATGTCACCCGAATTCGAGCACGTTCCTTTCAGAAGCTACTCCGATGTACTAATAGAGAGCATAGTGCTTTTCTCCACCGTCATTGAGCTTGGATTCGTTCTTTCTGGGGCATCATACGCAACGATTGCTCTTCCCTTCGTCCTTGGCATAGTGTACGCTATTCAAAAGTACTATCTTCGAACATCTCGCCAGCTGCGACACTTGGACCTCGAAGCGAAGACGCCACTATTTGTCTCTTTTAAAGAAACAGCCAATGGTTTACTGCATATTCGGACATTTCATTGGTCCGAGGCACAGCTGCTGCGGAATCTAATCTTCGTGGATGATTCTCAAAAGCCTTACTACCAAATGTTTTGTGCGCAGCGTTGGCTGGTCCTAGTTCTCGACTTGACCATAGCCGCTGTCGCCGTAATCATCGTCAGCGTGGCCCTGAACGTCAAAAACTCGAGCTCGCCAGCCGCAATCGGGTTGGCGTACCTGATAATGATCAATTTTGGAACAACTGTCGCGGGATTACTCCAGCGGTTCACAGAGATGGAAATCTCGCTGGGGTCCATTTCCCGTACACGTGCTTTCGTGGAAAATACACCTAGGGAACAAGGACCTAAACGCTTCAAAGTCCCTGACAATTGGCCTGACAAGGGCAAAGTTGAGTTTAGAAATGTCACAGCCAAATACAAGTAGGCCACCAGACCAATCAGCGCGATGTATTGCTGACAATGGAGCAGTTCAGACCCGGTTCTTACAGATATATCTTTCATTGCTCGACCGGGAGACAAAGTAGGCATTATTGGCCGATCTGGAAGGTAAGTTTCATCACCATATAGCGATTTCTCCTCACTAAAGAAATGAAACAGCGGCAAGAGCTCTTTGCTATTAACATTGTTGAACTTTCTGGAGTATTCCGGGTCTATTATTATCGATGGGGTGAACATCAGCAAGGTTCCGCATCAACTACTCCGCGAGCGCATTACGACCATCACTCAGACACCAGTCGTAATCGATGACTCGGTTCGATATAACTTGGTACCATGGGACGACAACAAGAATTTCCCAGACTCGATCATTAAACATACGTTGCGGCAGCTCGGTCTATGGGAGCACATCAAGTCCAAAGGCGGGCTTCAAGCGTCTGTGGAAAGTGCCGGATTATCTGCAGCTCATCTTGAGCTCCTCTGCATCGCGAGAGCTATTCTGCATCATATTCAAACGGAAAGCAAGATTGTGCTAATGGACGAAGCGACCGCTTCATTAAGCGCAGCTTCAGATCTCGAGGTGCAACGCGTCATGAAGGAGGTATTTCAGGGCTGCACAGTCTTCAACGTTGCGCATTGGGATTCGCCTTTGCAGGTCAACGATCTTGAACTGTTCATCGAGAAAGGGAAGCTTGAGAATGCCTGGCGTTTGAAGCCTGACGAGGAAGACGAGGAAGTTGCGGAGGAAAAGCTGGCTCGGAACGAAGATGAGACAGCCTATCTCCGACGCTTGTTGAGGAAAGAAGATCAAGAGCAGCGTGAGATTCTAGCAAGAGAGCAGGCTTTTGAGGCCAAGGTTAAGGAGTCCACAAAAGAGGAGGATGGCGAAAAGACATTGGAAGGACTTGTTGGGATGCCGGTCCCGACTGAAGGAGACACGTCGAAGGCCAAGCCGATACATCCACTGGCGAGGGCGCATGGGAAACTGCGAGCCGAGTCACCGAAGAATGCTACTGGCCCCCCGGCGGCCAGCCCTTCGGCGCCTGCCAGGCCAATGCTAACGAATCCGCCAGAGGGAGCGCACGCGCCGCCGCAAGCCGAGTCCACCGAGGGTCAATGACCGAGCCGACGCCCGGATCAGCAGGGCTCGAATCAGCTTATCAATATCC
This sequence comes from Beauveria sp. NWAFU-1, assembly GCA_024472245.1. NCBI lineage: Eukaryota > Fungi > Ascomycota > Sordariomycetes > Hypocreales > Cordycipitaceae > Beauveria > Beauveria sp. NWAFU-1. The sequence goes on from JANBXD010000003.1 coordinate 4,173,771, forward strand.
CTTGAACCGGAGTGTTGTCGTCCACCGCTTTTGGCGCGGTAGACTCGGCGCGGCCCGATGGCGTTGAGCGCGCAATTTTAAAGGAAACGGTTCGAAGTGATTGTGTAACGCTTGTCTGACTTGTGTGTGTTGTTTGATGTTGGTTTTCTTTATTTCCTCTTACTCAATCTACTTCATCGATCTATGGCGCGTACAAAGTATCTTGCATAGTATCTTGCATAAGCTCACATCCTGAGTGTAGCTCGTTTTGTACTCCGTAGTTCGCGGCCATCACATCAAACCCATTATTGTTTCGCGACACAGCGCCACCACGATCGTTTCAAAAAGTATAAAGGCCCATAAAATACCTCTATGTACAAGTAACAGGCATAACCCTTTATTGTTTTCATTATTGTTGTTGTTATTTTTCAAATTTTAGAAAAGCATGCAGTCTTACGCGAAAGGCCATTGCGGAATTATGTTTCACCGCGCGCCCCCCCCGCCGGCCCGCTAAAACTTTTTCAGAAGAACAAAACTCTGACCACGTTTGTTGACATGCTCCTCCCCCTTCCTCCCACCCATACCACATCCGCCACCGACAATTTTCTACGCTCTTTGCTTCCCGCCGCGTTTCGAGGACACGCATGGCCTCGGCAGCCCCATCAGCAGTCGAGTTTCCTGCTCCTGCTGCTGCGCCACTGCTGAAGCTGTCGTTGACGACAGGGTTTATCATCCGCTTGAGGTCGCACAACTCGAAATCGACGGGGCGAGGACAAACGCTTGAACGCCGGCGACTGTTCAAAGGTGTCTGTGTGGGTGTGGTGTTTGATAGCAAGAAAAGGGGTGGTGATTTCGTAGACACTGCGTGCGCTGCGCTTGTTGGCGACGAGTGAGGTGTGACGTGACTGTGACTGTGACTGTGATGTGTTTTGTACGGCATTAGTGTGTACAGCAGTGGGCTTCTTACTCGGTGCTCCAATTGCTGAAGGAATTCTTCATCGTGCCAAGATCAAATACCCTAGCATTACCAAACACCTGAGGTCTACAATCCCAAAGACAATGGTGCATGAAGCTAGGGAGACATTCATCATCAAGTGAACGTTTCATTACGGAAAGTATCTTGTATATTAATTCACTAAATTTCAGAAAAGCCAGTTTTCGTCATTCTTTACTATATATCATCCCTGGTTTTTTTTGTTCTTTGGCAGCTCCCACTCCACATGCGCTTAAGCCTGGTAAGTAGTGGCAGAGACGCTGCCACCACGACCAGTCCAGTTGACGTGAATGTTCTTGCCAGCCTCGTACTTGGCACTGGCGTACTCGGGCTTGATGTGGAAGGTATGGGCACCAAAGTAATCGCGCTGGGCCTGGAGCAGGTTGGCGGGCAGGTCCTTGGTGCGGTAGCCGTCGAACCACGACAGGGCGGTAGAGAAGGCAGGGGTGGGGATACCAAGCTGGGCAGCCTGGGCGACAACGTCTCTCCAGCCGGGCTGGGCCTTGTGGATGGCCTTGTTGAAGAAGTCGTCAAAGAGGAGGTTGGCAAGGTCGTTGTCCTTGCGGTACGCTGCGGTGATGTCCTTGAGGAAGACGGAGCGAATGATGCAGCCACCACGCCACATGAGGGCAATGGAGGGCTTGTTCAGCTTCCAGCCGTACTCTTTGGCAGCCTGATACTTGTTAGCTGGAGCCGAGAAAATAATGATAAAAGAGTAGCACGTACCTCCTGCATGAGCATGAAGCCCTGGGCGTACGAGATGATCTTGGAAGCATAAAGAGCCTGCTCGAGGTCCTCGAGAAACTGCTCCTTGTTGCCCTCAAACTTGCCGCTGCCGCGGGCAACGTACTGGAGCTTGGTAGAGGCAACTGCACGCTCTTCCTTGATGCCAGACAGGCAGCGGGCAAGGACAGCCTCAGCAATGAGGGTGACGGGCATGCCGAGGTCGAGAGCGTTGACGGCAGTCCACTTGCCGGTACCCTTCTGGCCAGCCTTGTCGAGGATCTTCTCGACAAGAGCAGTGCCGTCATCATCGTTGAAGTACATAATGTCGCGAGTAATCTCGATGAGGAAAGAATCGAGAACACCCTTGTTCCACTTGGCAAGGACGTCACCAATCTCCTTGTTGGAGAGACCGATGGCGCGCTTCATGATATCATAGGCCTAAGGCTGTTAGCTGCGAATTCCATCGGAGTTTGAGAGGAAGCGTACCTCGCAGATGAGTTGCATGTCACCGTACTCAATACCGTTGTGAACCATCTTGACGTAGTGGCCAGCACCCTCGTCACCGACCCACTCGCAGCAGGCCTCGCCGTCAGACTTGGCAGAGATGCCCTGGAAAATGTCCTTGATATGAGGCCAAGCTGCCTCGTCACCACCGGGCATGATGGAAGGGCCATAACGGGCACCCTCCTCACCACCGGAGACACCGGAACCGACGAAGCGGAAGCCCTTGCTGCTAAGGTACTTGGTGCGGCGGTTGGAGTCAGGGAAATGCGAGTTGCCACCATCAATGATGATATCGCCCTTCTCCAGAAGGGGCAGAAGCTTCTCAATCCAGTCGTCGACAGCCTGGCCGGCCTGGACGAGGAGCATGATGCGGCGGGGGCTCTTGAGCTTGGAGACGAACTCCTCAACGGAGTGGGCGCCGACAATGGACTTGCCCTTGGCCTCGTTTTCCAAAAAGTGGTCGACCTTGGAGACGGTTCGGTTGAAGGCGCAGATGGTGAAGCCGTGATCGGCCATGTTGAGAATCAGGTTCTGTCCCCTAAGCAACAAGGTCAGCAGCTTGTCGGGGCGGCGCGGGGGCACCGGAATAGACCAAAACTTACATGACAGCAAGGCCGATGAGGCCGAGATCCGCGCTTGGGGCATTGTTAGCATGTTGTACATGATGAGAGCTGTTTGGGCCATGAGGTGCGGAGGAGGGGCTGCTGCTGTGGTCGGAGCCGAGCTTGATGTTTGCGAGTCGAGCACTACCGCTCAGCAGTGAGTGGGCGATTCAAGAAGGGAATAAGCCGCCAATGTACGGCAACACGGCAAAGCACAAGCAAGGCCGCTTGATTCAGCAGACAAGCAAAAACACCAAGAAAAAACTGGCGATGTGCCCAAATACCGAGTGCGGGAAATTGAGCGTGTCTACCAGCTGTCGGCGGGGTGGTGGGGTAGTCGAGATAAGAGCAGATAGCACAGCAGGACAAGAGACGACGGGAGACTTACACAGGACCAGACATGATGGCTGTGATGTATCGGGGTTGCAGAGGGGTATCTGGATAGAAGGAGAGCAGTGTCAGGTAGCACGAGTGCAGGATCCAAGAGGACAAGTTGAAGATGAAGATGGAGAGTAGAAGAAGGAGCAAGAAGATGGGCGAGCTTCAAGTTTGTATGACCGTGCTTGGTGAGGAAAAGCGGGCTCAACTAGCGATGGGGAGTCTGGATTGGCGGGGCCGCAACATGAGAGAGTGGGAGTGTCATCACAATCGCCGAAGAAAGAGATTTTTCCACGCTACGGCGGAACTGCTATTATCGAGAGATTTACAGAGGCTAAAGCAGGAATGCAGTTTGCTACGTTGGAGGCAATGAGCCGTTGTGACTTCACCATCTCGTCCCAACATTTGCATCACCCCACCATGGAATGGCAGTAGTAGCAATAGACGCGGCGTCGACTATTAATTCTTGCCATTTGCGCCTCATACAGTTTGAGACATTATTCTAACATGGCCTAGATGTCCTCGACAGGCCGTGTCAGATGCGCCGCGATGCCGCCGTCAGACGAAACGCATCATCCAGGGCTTGGCTTGCCCAACGAACTCCGGGGAGGGGCCCTGACGCACCGGCAGCGGCGGACAGGCAGAGGTGTGGCCGGCGGCTCTGTAGCGGCTTGCATTTCCCTATGGCGGCGCTGTGGCGACCCTTCGGTGGAACGATGTTGGCTGCGGAATCCCTAACCCAGTAGCTCCGGCACGGCCGGTCGGTCAACGAGCTGCCTGACTTCACGACGGAAGCAGGATACGCGCTGGTAATGAGGCGCGCAAAATTGGCAAATTCTGTGCTAATTGCTCATGTCAGTATTAGCAAGCGTCGGGCCTGTTCTTGTGCCACGTTCCACGGCAGCGGCAGTCCAGATAGATACCATCACTACTGGCTTAATAAAAGTGTCTCAGCAGCCATAAAAAGTTTGTCAGCAGGGGAAGCTTTATTACGAATGCGGGTGTTAGGGCAGCGTCTCATGTTGCTTGGCTGATACTCGTCACACGTTGTGTTCATCTACCGATTGGTTCTTCGAGGGTCTTTGAAGCTTCCTATTATTTGCATATTTTACTTCATTGTTCCTCTACATTGTTTTCTGGGGGTTTTGGGTTTTTCTTCTCATAAAATTCGAGCTATCCATCTTACCCCTCTGCTTCGAGGCGCTATCAACGATTGAGCGCCAACATCGAACGGCCATCTATACCGCCAGCTTTGTTTCGATATTCAAGAATCATATTTCTTGCCATTTCCGCACCAACGCAATCTCCCTTTTCTGCGGTACGAATGGCAGCCGAGCGCCGAAAGACCTGCTTCAATGCAACCGTGGCAACAGCTGCTCGTATTGTGGCGCCAAGCACAGACTGTCAACCGCGCCACGCTGTTACCTGTTGGCCTTGAGTGGCATGTCTAAATCGGGTGTGGCGCATGAGGGTCCAGAGCCTTGTGCGGCCTGCCACAACCAATGCCGCCCGCTCTGGAACCGCCTGCGTCTACCGAAAACGGTGCTAAAACGTTCAAAAACCCACCGCCTGTGACGTAGTTTTTTTTCGGCTCGACTTTGCACCAAAATTATCTGCCTGTAGCGCTCAGGGTCCTCTTTTTCCTTCGTTGCCGTGGGGTCCACGTTTCTCCTCCTCCATTAGTGTCGAGTACCAGTAAACGGCGGTGCCATCAACAAAGAACCCTTATTCGATTGCCTCATCGCAGGTCTGTATATTACACCGTGCTTCAGTAAGTCCCCTCTCCCCCCCAATATCTGGTTGATTTGTGGATGTTATTTGCTGATCATGCTGCCTGCCGTCCTGCAGCTTCATATACGGTACCCCTCCGAAACCCCGCGCCAGCTGTTCTTGTCTGTCCCGCTCTCCAGCTTTCCCATTCATCTCGACTCCAGCATCTACTTGTGCCGCAAAAGCACCAGTCGCAATCATGGACGCAAAAGTGCTGGCAGCTTCTGCAAAATATCCCATCAATGCTGGCCATGTCTACAAGTATGGCACGGCTGGCTTTCGCATGAAGGCCGACCTGCTCCCCAGCGTCAGCTTTCGTGTCGGTCTGCTTGCTGGCCTGCGTAGTCGCAAGCTAAATAGCCAGGCCATTGGTGTCATGATTACGGCTAGTCATAACCCAGCTCCCGATAACGGCGTCAAGATTGTCGACCCCATGGGCGAAATGCTCGAGCAAGAGTGGGAAGCCTATGCCACCAAGCTTGTCAACTGCGCCACCGACCAGGAGCTTCTCACCACCTACAAGGCCCTCGCCACACAGCTCAAGATTGACCTCGAAGCTCCCGGTCGTGTCATTTACGGCAGAGACACTCGTCCCTCTGGGCACGGTCTCGTAGTTGCCCTGGCAGACGCTCTCGACGCTACCAGCACAGAGCACACCGACTTCAAGATCCTTACCACCCCTCAGCTGCACTACTTGGTCCGCTGCATCAACACCGAGGGTACACCCAAATCCTATGGCAAGGTCAGCGAGGCTGGCTATTACGAGAAGCTCTCTGAAGCCTTTGTCCGTGCTCTGCGTGGACGCAAAATTCAGGGCCAGCTCATCGTCGACTGCGCCAACGGCGTTGGTGGTCCCAAGTTTGCCGAGCTTCTCAAGATTATTCCCAGGGATGTCACTGGATTCAACGTCAAGGTTGTCAATGACGACGTGCTTCGACCCGAAGTACTGAACCTCGACGTGAGTATTTGTTGAACTGCCGGCTTCTTCACAGTTGATGCTAATTGTCTAGTGTGGCGCCGACTTTGTCAAGACAAGACAGCGCAACCCTCCCAACCCCAAGCCCGTTCCCGGCGCCCGATGCTGCTCCTTCGACGGTGATGCGGACCGTCTCATCTACTACTGGATCGATCCCGACACCGGTTTCTTCATGCTCGATGGCGACCGCATTTCTTCGCTCTGCGCTTCCTTTATTGGCGAGCTTGTCCGCTCCGCCGGCCTCGCAGACGATCTTCGCATCGGTGTTATCCAGACGGCATACGCCAACGGCGCTAGCACCAAGTACATTGAGAAGCTGCTGCAGCTTCCCGTCGTATTTACGCCTACTGGTGTCAAGCACCTGCACCACGCCGCTTGTCAATACGATATTGGCGTCTATTTCGAGGCTAACGGTCACGGGACCGTTGTCTTCTCGCAGGAGGCCTTGCGTCTGTTTAAAGCCAAGCAGCCCCAGTCGCCTGCTCAAAAGGATGCCCTCGAAACGCTTGCCGCCATTGGTGACCTGATTAACCAGACTGTCGGCGATGCCATTTCCGACATGCTCATGGTTGAAGTTGTCCTCGCCTACAAGGGCTGGACTCTGAAGGACTGGGCCACTACGTACACGGACCTACCCAACCGCTTGGTTCGTGTCGAGGTCGCAAACAAGGATGCTTTCGAGGCTACGGATGCTGAGCGTCGCTTGGCCAAGCCGGATGGAGCACAGGACGCCATCGACGAGTGCGTTAGGAAATACACGTCGGCGCGCTCCTTTGCTCGAGCCAGTGGTACCGAAAATGCTTGTCGCGTCTACGCAGAGGCTGCCTCGCGTGCCGAGGCGGATGAGCTGGCCAACAAGGTTGCACAGATTGTCAAGCAGTTTGGCTCTTAGGAAATGGTGGCTCTTGACGAGGTCGGAACGGACATGATGAGCATGAAGCAAAGCATGGTAGCTTTGTCCTTGGTGCCAGTATGATTGCACTCAAAAGGGGGACGAAAAGACTTGACAAAATATATGAGCCGGGCGAATTATTTATATTGATTTTTTATTCGTTGAGAATTGATAGCGCTTCATGATGACCGGTAGAACATTGAATGCTATTCAAAGCACGACCACAGTACTCAATCCCATGCTTGTTAACTAAAGATGACGATTCGCAAGCATGCCTCATGTTGCCTACTATAGGTATATTTGTTGCCAGGCTTGGCTGCACAGAGCGGAAGAGCAAAATACACACATAAGACAGAAATCACGGGCAGTCTTGCATTCCCGCATGGGGTCGAAGATGAACGAGATTATGATTGTTAGAGTACCATTCTTTGCTTTTTACGGTGGTCCTTTTTTGTCATGCGAGATTCCACGTCCCGGCCACGTGAAGCCTATCCCGCGCGGAAAAGGGATGCGTGAGCAGATTGAGAAGCGAAATGTCTCATCGCGCACAGGGTAGACGCCACCTCCAAAGAAGAAAAGAAAAAAAGGAAAAAATTGGGAACTTTAGTCCGCTTGTCACCGTATTACCTGAGAGTTTGAATACAAAGTCTTGACGGATGATGTGGCTTTGTTGGGAGTTCGCTATTGTGCGCCTAATTTTCGCTGCATACAGCATACAGCATACAGCATACAGCATACAGCATATAAGGAATTAGGGCATGTCCGGCTTGGACACGGGGTGTCAAGAATAAGGCAGAGACAGTAATGCGCTCATGTTTTGGGCGTAAATCAAGGTATGCTTGTCGATTCCGTTTTGATTTGCGAAAGGCAGGACTGCGTTTCGGTGGTGACAAAGAAGCACGACATGCTTCTGCAGCGTGATATAACGCCACCAAAGTGCATCAAGCTGGCTGTTTTCATCACAAAGTAATTGGGAAAAGAGGTTCAAGGTCTTTACGATCTGGAGGTTAGCTGAATGAGGATGAAGTGCATCACTTTTTGTCTCCATGACGCGCAGGAGCTGAAAACCGCAGTTTGATGTGCGACTAGGAAAGAAGAAACACGAAAAGAAGCTATAGCAAATTTTGCGTTATGCGTGTGGAAGCTTGTGATATCAGGCCCGTTAATACGGTGCATCGTGGTCGAGATTGACGAAGGTGTGTGTTGTACGGAGTACCGCCCTGAGATAGGGCAAAGGAACAATGAGAACCACGGATCACGGGCGGCCTCGGCAACTGGACATGAAATTCAAGGGTCCTTTTGATTGGCTTGAGCTGTTCGGGTTCGATCCGGTTTGTGTTGCAAAGCCCGTTATTAATATACAGCATATTAAGTGTCTTCCATGTATTATAGCTGGGCAGAGCTGGTCCGCTGAATGACTACAAATGGGGGGGCAGCATTGGTGCTAATTATTTCATCTTATATGATCTTACCATCCCCCCCCCACCCCTGCGACATTGTTGAGCGGACCGATAGGCAATCATGGGACACTCCCGAGCATCCGCAGTCAATTACTGTTTGTTTTGAACTTGACCAGGAACGACAAGATGGCCTTGTATGAGAAGAAAGTGGCGACGGAGGTTATGGTTAATGCTTACCGGCAATGACGACGGCGTACTAGCACCGCGCCGGCGGGTCGGCACGGACAGGAATTGCAAATGAATCATCGAAGTGCCCGCTGAGAGACATGGCCTTGCTGCAAGGTATCAGAAGGGTTGCATGCCATCAGCGCAGTACTCACTACTGTAGGCTGTCAGGCTGTGTAGTGGGGGCTGAGGATGGGGGCAAAGAGCACTCTTCTTTGAAAGTGGCAAAATGAATGTGATGCTGTTGGGGGACATGCTCGTATTCCTTCATGCTGGCACTATGCAACGTCTTTCACACTTGTCTGAGGTACAATACGATAACTAGGGAACCTTGTTTGATGTGCAGCCACTTTGGGAGAGGTCTTATCCGTTTGCCGATTATTATTTGACGTCACTTGATTAAATTATGAGAAATGTTGAGAAAGTAGATGAAAAAGAAAAAGAAGTAAACTATCCGTTTTAGTCCGCCGTCGGCCTTTTAGCAGAATTCAATTAGTTAATTTGACCAATTACCCATGTGCTCGAGATGGGGAAGGACGGAACCGAAAGCTATTTAGTAGGCTTGGCTGTGACGTATTTAGACCGCGGCCTTTTTTTTTTTTTTAAGATTGCAAACAGCTCGGAAGCACGGACTAGCTCCAGATGGGAAAGGAAGAGAAGAGATGGTCCGAATTACGAGTGTCAAGTATTACGGATACATGGCGGACAACGCTACCGGGGGGGGGACCTGCTCGCTGCTCTTGGACAAGGTTGTTTGCGGCGTCTGAGAATGGGTGTGCGCAGGCCTGTCATTAGCCTCGACTAATAATTTGGAATGCCGATAACCAGATTGCCACAGGCATGGAAGACATGGAAAACGAAGCTAGAGATGGTTGGCGCCAAAAAGGGCAGCGGCTCTGCTAACAAGCAAAAAAGCCACCTTTTGAGCACGAACGGACATGGGCAAAGTTGTACTGCCAAGATGAGACTGGGCCCTCGATCGTTTGAAACAGTGGTACGGAAAATGGAGCAAGAGAATAAATAGAGTTGGGAGAGCGACGAGAAAAAAGTTTGGCAATCAAAAGCATGTGGCCTCACCCAAAGTGGCCTGCGGATGGGACGGAAGAGGCCATCTCCGCCGCAGCAGGAAAAACGCACAGGGAGTTTTTGTCCAGCTGGAGAGAGCGCCCCCCCTCTCCTCTTCCCCTGACGCCAGAGCCATTATATTAGGCGCCAGGTGAAGCCTCCACCAGGGCACGATTCAGCTGTTACAGATAACTAACTGAGCGGCGTGCCTGTGCGATCCAGCCAACCGCTCGGTCGACAATCACAAGGGGAGAGAAAGAGAAGGTTCGGCCATCTCCATGAGCGGCCAGCGCCGTTGATACCAGTTTATGACGCGAGGAGGATTGAGCTCTCTACATAATCATTATTGCGCCTGGCAATGTTATAATAGCGGCCTGGCTAGTCCGTTCCGGCTGATGGGTGATCTCCCCCGGCTGGACGCACAGGTTCGCTAGCTGGACAAGGGCCGCCCAAAAGCCAGCCCACCCCCCCTCTCTCCACCCCCCTCCTGACCATTATCGTTCGGGTGAAGCTTGTCCCAAAGAGGTACGCACCAAACGTTTGCTGGACTGGTGGCGGCGAGCAGGAACCACCACCACCACAAGAGAGAAAGCCCATGATGCGCGCAGTGCAGATTAGCATGATCTACGCTATTCGGGGTTCCATTGGCCGTCCGCCCTTTCGAGTTAGGGGCTCAGCCAGGCCAAGAAGATGGAGTGATGATGGCATCTCGCTTCTTTCGGCAGAGGCACCAAGGGTCAGGGATCTTGCTTCTGTACACTGCAGTACGGATTAATGGCATCTTAATACGCGTACATGCGACAAGCAGAAGTCGCCCAGCGCAGCGCCAACGTTGGGGGCCGCAGGCAAATTGGCGCCAATGATTGATTGATTTATGAAAGGACCTACCGAAGGGCCCGATCCTCCTCCAGACCTCACTTGTGCGCCGGGACTCACTCGCTCTGGATGTTGCCCTGCAGCAAGGCTCCCCCTCCCCCCCTCCCCAGGTTGACTCGGCCGCTGCCACGCAGTAAATATTGCAGAACATTGGCGGCGGCTTTGCAAGCTGCAACCGCTGACCTTCCCTGTAAATTGGCCGGGTGCTTGCTCATGAACTAGCCCAGCCCGTGCAAAGGCGCAATCCCCGCTTTCTCCTCCTTTGATCTGGCTGTGACGTTGTTTGGTTCATGTTCCGTGTCGGGTCCTGTAAAGTTTTTATTTTTTTCCTTTTTTGCTCCATTCAATCGTCTTCTCTGTTTTTACTATTTCTCTCTCTTTATTCATTCGTTTCGAATCAGTTCTTGGTTCATCCTTGTGGGTTCTGCTGGTCGCCGTCGTAGTTGCCGCCGCCGCCGCCGCCGTCAGTCTGATTCCCCATCCGTAACAGCCTCACCACCAAGACTCATCTCATTCGCCGGCCCTGTCAATTTCTCGTCTTGACCCAAATCCACCACCGCTCGTTCTTCTCGCGCGTTTCGTCTGTGCCTGTTTCGCTTTAGGCCCGCGCTTGTGTATAGTCTGAATCGCAGTTCGCCCTATGCACCTTGCCGCTCAAGCTCCAGAAAAAAACACATTTCTGCACGACACACAGCCTCTCTTCCTCCCTCTGGGCGCCATTCGCTCGCCCTCTGTCTCGCACCAAGCTCCTTGATCTTCAGATCCCACACGCCATACTTGCCTATTATTTCCGACCATACAGCATCTGCGTTCCCTCCTCCCTTTCATCTCTTTTGGTGAAACCTTCCAGTCCCGTCTACAACCGCCAGCTCCCCGTCTTATAGCTTCTATCCACCCCCGGCGCCGTTTGAACTCGACCGTTGCAAGTCACATTGATCTGTCTGCGCAGCAACGCACAAGTCAAGGCGCACCACATATAATTCTTTGGTAATGTTTAGCTACGTCTAAACCATTTGCCACGGCCGTTACCACGCGGAGACTCCGTCACGGTCTCTGAGCTGTCGCTGGTAGCTGCTCTCTACGTTGCAATACGCGCAAAGTCTAAGCATCTCACGCATGTTTCTTTGCGTGCTCTGACAAGGTGCCAACGCCTAGCCAAACCATGGCTCCAGCCGACGCTTCAGTTTCTTCCGCCAGCTTTGCTCGTTCGCACTCGTCGCCCGAGCTCCAGTCGGCATGTGCCTTCAAGGACCGCCTTCCGCTACCGCCTGATTCACCGTCGCTCAACAAGAAACTCCCGAGGCTGCCGTCCTTTGATTCCTTTGAGATACCATCGTTCGACTCCATTGGCGACTTGGATAACAAGCTTTCTCTGTCCGGAACGTCTTCGTCCAAACTCGACTCCATACCACTCACCACGCCTGCGGCAGGCACGACATCCAACATCGAAATCGAACAGCCGGCCGGCCGCTTTAAACTTGCCCTTGCTAGGTCCAAAACCACAAGCCGCCCCAAATCTTGGTTACCGAGCTTCAAATCGAACAAGGAGCAGAATACTCTTTCTGTGCAGCATCTAGAGCTACCGCTGGCCAATGATGGTGCAATGCCGCGACATCCACTGCTCAAGGAGCGCAGCCAGTCTGCCAGCGACACCTTTGCCAGCTTTACGCGGCGCTCCTGGATCTCTCGAACACCGTCGCCCGTCATCACGACCCCGCCACCAAATACCAATGCCTCGGACAAGACGCCTAGAGCTTCGTCGAGCGCCTGGAACAAGTTGCAGTCGCCGGCGCAAATCAAGGCCTCCGAGCCTGCTGTGCGACCAGAAAATGATGCTGAACATGGAAAGCCTGTCCCGTTGAGCTCCAGCAAGGCTGGTGCCTATTTTTTCAGGGCCAGGCCCAAGCCCTCGACCCTGGTCACTGCTGTCCAGGACTGGGGTGCCGATTCCGACAGCTGCGCCTCGTCAGCTGCCAGCCTGAGTCAAACTGGGCCGCAAAGCGTGGCCAGCCGTACTTCGCAGTCAACAAGCTCGGAAAAGAGCAATGCAACCCCCATAACTGATGATTCTTCCAACGAAATGACGCCACAGGTTCGCGATGGCCTGTGGTCGTCGTTCAAGACGCTTGAGCTAGAGTTTAAGAGCTTCACGCTCAAGCAAATGGCCCAGCGCATCGCTCAAATCCAAACCATTCTGCTACCCTTTCTCCGCGCCACCATGCACCACCCGTCCACCAAGAAGCTGCAGCCCGAAGATGTTGACCGCCGGGCAGTCATTCTCAACAAATGGTGGCAGGCCATTCTCGACATGCTTGATTCCCAGGCCAACCAGCCAATTCCTGGAGTTGATCGCCCGATTCTGCTCGAGGCCGCTACCATGGTCATGATGCGGCCCGAGTGGCGTCAGGCAACGCCAGCTTTCCAGGCTCTGAGTGACCGATGCCCTACTGAAAAAGTTCGCTCGCGATCATGGACTAGCTCCTCTTTGGACTCGCAAAATTCCATGCTACTCGATGAGACTGCGGAGCACAGTGTGCGAACCATGTTTGTCGGCAACCTGGTCCGCCAAATGTCGCTCGTGGTGGAGAAGATGTCTCTGCGGCATGCGCCTCTCACCTTGGTCAATTTTGCTGGCAAGACCTGTGCATATGCCTTCTTTTTCGCGCCTGGCGTTGCCGACATTTTGCTGCGTCTGTGGGGTCTCACACCCGAACTTATCCGCAGAGCAGCCGATGAGTTTGGCCTACCACGATGCGACAATGGAGATAGCGAAGACATTGTCGCGTTTTTCCCGTCCAAACTTGGCGCCTATGGTTGGAGCTCCCCACGGGCTGCCTGGAATAATCTCAAGCAAATCCCCAAAATGTCGGTCCTGGTGGCCAGGATCCCGTGGACCGGTCCCTGGGTCTCGAGATGGAAGGGCCGCGACACAGATCTTTTCTTCATTTTCTGCAAGTACTTTCACGTACTGACGAACCAATTTCTTCTTCCTGATTTACCATTGGCCTTTAAAGCCCGCGCACCGGCGTTTGTCCTTGTTCAGGCGCAATTGCTATCTATAATGGATTCTACCATTCACCGCCACGCCGCTCTTGGCCAGGCATACAACCCACCGCCACTTGTAGACACGTTTCACGGTGCTGATGCGTCAGCCATGGCCATGCCTATGCCTCCATCGAATCTGATGAAGGGTATGGCTGAGAACAGGCTGGTCGCTCTGCTCAAGGATTTCTTACTAGACGACTTGCCTGAATTCGCCAACGCCAAGGCCACTTTTGCCGAAACCTTTGCCGCACTGATGAAGGCTGCCACACAGCGGACCTCCAAGTTTAACAATTCTGCATGCTTCACTTTATGCGACTTTTTGGAAGAAACACTGGTCATCTACGACAAGTACGAGATTCAGGAGGGCGTGGCCTCATGCATTGACTGGACATTTTGGATTGAAGTCTTCAGGCGTGTCATGAGCTCCATGAACACAATGTCCGAAGTGCGCGCTTTGTCTTTTCTTTACACTATCTGGAATATCGCTACGAAGCAACCGTCACGCAAAGCCGAGATCTGCTTTGACTGGCTGCTCACGGAGGAGACGTTTAACTCATTCTTCAACAACTGGTGCCCCATGGTACGTGCTTACTATCACCGACTGTTGTGTTGGAGAATCTGTCGCTACGATGGATCACCCTCCGACGTTGATATTGCCGTGTTTCGCCTTGCGGGAAAGCGCCTCAAATCTGTCTGGAGTCACTATCTCTATCTCAGAGAAACGGCCGAAGAGAAGGGCTGCGCGAAGCCGTCATCCACGCCCATGTCGCCGACGGTAGGAAAAAGATTCATCATTATTCGCCAAGAGGTACATGCTCCCCAGCCAGGCCTCGTCGTTGGTCTGGACACGTTTGCTAGATCTCCCTCTGGTACCGACCTATCGGCAATGAGCGACTATTTCGACTCGTCTCAACAACCCAAGGGCGATTCAAAGAAGCGATGGTCGCTTCTCGGCAAGGTTCTCTCTTTTACAAACGTCACAGCCGCAGCTGATATGCCCATCCCCGCCGGTCTTCCCAAGAGTCATTCATTAGACGCGCTGCAACTGGCTCGACGTGAGACAGCCGAAGCTCGCTCTCGGTCATCGACGCAGTCGTCCACCCATTCGCAAAAGCTGTTTCAGATTGGTGGCAATTCTGCGGCATCCGATACCGAGTCTCGCTGCTCAACGCCGCTACTGGACGAGCCAGGGTTCATTTTCAAATTCATCCTAGCCTGGCAGCAGCAGAACCTCCCCAGCCGCGAGCGAATTCTGAGCCTGCCGCAGCTGCCTGGTCCCGCGCAACACCGTCTCTTTGGTCCCGATTGTGCAAGACGGGTGCCACTCGACGCACTCCGTCAGGTCTCGAGTTCGTCACAGCCTGGGTTGGTCGACCGCGCCAAGAATGCGACGCCTCTCTCGTCACCGCTCGAGGACAGCACGCGCAGGCTCTCTCTTGCGGAGCCGGCAAATGCAACTGACAGCCCAGCGACACACACTGGTGTCTCGAGCCCGAGTGAAGAGAGTGACGCGACACGTACGGCGACGCCCAACACGGGCTACTTTGTTACCGAAGAGGCTAGGCCGATCAAGCCAGTTGGTGCCTTTGTCCGCAACGCAGTCTACTCTGGCCAAGCGCTGGCGGAGTGGTCGCAGGTTGTGACTGAGTGCAACAGCTTTGTCGATCGACGAACTGAGGAGGGCGTCGATCGACTCCGCGACATGGAAGTCCCCTTGTTGAATGTTGAGGGCTTTCGCAAACTCGGCGGCTAAGCTGAGAGGCTCACGTCTGTCAACTTTCTCGCACATGCTGTGATGGCTGTCACAATATTCCCTCGTCGCATGTGCCCATTCTTTGGTTTCTGCGTCTTTCATCTACGGCGTTGCTTTGGGGTTGTTATCTCTTTTTGTATAGTCTCGATATATGAGCAACCATAAACTGGCAGGATTCAAACCAATACTGCAAAGCATCTTTATGGCAGCCAAAAATGATGTCGCATAGCATTGGCAATGTATCATTTTTATTGTTTTTTTTTAGGCATGGAAGATGATACCCACACAGCAATTGAATGAAACTGTCATGATGATGATGACTGGCGATGTCTGTTGATTGATGGTGATTTACGTGCAGCTTTTCAGGAAACGATGAGTGTTGGATAACACACTCTCTCCCCCACGTAGCGTGACCTTGTCCTTTATTAATGGCACTGGCCTGCAAGAGCCCACTCAAAAGTCCCTATTGATGGCATACTTCTATTTCGCCTCTGTTGTGCAGATTGGCAAGCACAAGCAAGCAGATGAATAGCAGTAGAGAGTGCCATAGACGACAGCCCACAACGAGGAATAGCCAACAGCCCGACAGTTCAATTCAACCCGTAAAAGAAACAGCCTCAGCCTGAAAGCGGAGGGCAGTTAACATGCAGCCACGGTTGGTGTTGGTGGTGCAACAGGTACTGTAGATCCTCCGCTATAGAGGGAGGGTAGTGTGCTAGCGATCATGCCCAACCCGGTCGCCAAAATTTGCCGCCTGTACGGAAACGAAACTCTCGAAACTTTGTTTTATTAGTAGCAAAGATCAACACCACTGGTGAGCTTGGGTTTGTTTCACTTTTAGCGTATTCGGGTACCTTTGCTTGGCTGGGCTCTGGCGGGTGCTATTAGATCAACTTTGCTTCATTAGCCGGCTCTACCGCGTTCTTGTGCATAATATGGCTTCCCACGCTGGGTAAGCCCGGGCAAGTAGGGTTTCTGAACCTGTCACACCCTGTGATGCGCCACGCCGAGGCTTCAATCTGCGGGAATGAGCACCAAGATAATAAGGCTGACGGGTGGGTATCCCACTACTGCGTAAAAGCGAAGCAGACCCCCCACTGCCCCCCCCTGGAGCAACCGACGCACAAGAAAAGTGATGTCGACCTTGGTCTGCCAAGCCAGCGGCGAAGCCGCATACGAGGGGCAAAGCGCAAGCGGGACGGTCAGGGCTTTGCTTGGTGTGTGTGTGTGTGTCGGTCCCCCAGACGAGGCAGCCCGTCCCAAAGACCTCATGTAACGTATCAAAAGTGCATCGCGCTGTGAGGTCATAGGATATCCACCAGGACCCTTGCTTTTGGTGCTTCTTGTGCCACTGTGATGATTTGAGTCCAATTGTTGCGGGACGAGTTGCGGTACGAGTCTGTAGAGTCGCTCTGTAATTAACGCCCGTGCTTCTCAGCAGTTGTTGGTGGTGGTTCCAATCCCAGCGCCTCGGTAACTAGTGTCGAATTGCTGCATCGACAGCCACAGTGACGAAAGCGTTTGGCGAGCGGGAGCAACTGAGACATTGTCTTCAACCATGGTCAGCTCATCGCGTGCTTTCAATTCTCTTTGCATAAGCCAACACGTACATACTAAGACGGAGTAACACACACACACACACACAAGGAAAACAGACTTTTCTGCAACTGGATACGATAACTGGACGGACAAGATTCTCTGCAGGGACAAAAGGCATATGCGCATTTCCAGGTTTTGAATCAGATTTTAGCGGCGCTAAACGAATGCGCTTTACGCCAGCCAAGGCCACTAATCCCCTTGCCCGTCTCCGCAACGCCACGCCCCAAGCAGCCATTTGCGCTGTTGGAACTTGGGATAGTTGGAACAGGTTCACGGGGCCTGTTGTTTTAATGCAGTGCTGAACCCAAAATGGTTGTGTTATTGCTAGATGTGAACATTGAAGGGGGCGGAAAACCCCGCAGGCACAGGTAAAAGGCCGGCACAGGGGAGTTGGGCTGGTGGCTTCTTTCTGATCCCACGCGCCCAGCTCTTTTATTCCCGTCTGCCCTCTTTTTACTCAATACTTGTGTCTACAGCTTCATCTTCAACTCTTTCTTCCTTCCATCCATCTTATTTCGTGGCTTCTCTTTTCCCAGTGTAGGCGTTTCTTGAATACCCCCTCTGGCTACCGGCAACCTCATATATATCTCTTTTAATTCGCGCTCTTCTGGCTTCCTTGACCCATTGCTACCCCTCTCGCCTAGCAAGAACACGATCAAAGCCTTGACCCATTCAGCGACTTTGCAATTCACGCCCTTTTGCCACATTGTTTACCTTGTCAATCCGTTGCAACTCTCCAAAATCAAAAATAAAAATGACCACCATTTCTCTCGCTCCTCTTCCGCACTCGGGCCCCAGCCTATCGTCACCTAATACCGTCGGCAGCAGCCTCCCGGTGCCCGTCCGGCCAAAGTTCAACTCGCACATCACCTCGGACCGCCTACGTGAGGGCGCCGGCCTACGCTTGCCGCCCTTTGCCGTGCGCATCAGCAATATCCAAAAGGATCGCAGGTCCGTCTTTCGCGAGCTGGGCCTCGAGGACGACGTGGCCTTTGGCGACGACACATACCTCGTTGTCCGTGAGGATGCCCTCCAGAAGCCCGCGTCCGGGAACGATGACGACGGCGACGATGCCACCTCGACGACCACGGGCAACCGCAGCCTCCAGCAGCAGCATACTTCGCGCTCTTGGTACGCCAAGCTGGCCGCGCGCCCGGCCCTGGCCAAACGCCGGTCCAGCAAGGGACGCGCCGTCATTCCCTCTGTCAACGTTGTCAGCCCCGACACCCAATAAGCTGGCCCACACTCTTCTCGAATGCGATGCTTTCGCTGTCTATCTACGGCCACACGCGACACATGTCGTATGCTCAACATCAGCCTGGTGCTGAACGCCTTGGTGTACACCAACTCTACCTTTCACATACCATAAGCACGACAATCTACATACAATACCACGTGCTCTCGACCACTGATGCATGCCTTTACGAGGGACTTTTGGTTTGGCGTTTTAATTTTTCAGGTTTTTTATTACCGGGTTTTGCAGATTCATGTACAAAACGCTCGCTGAATCTGTTTGATTCATCATGTTACTATTAAAACATACGGGCCTAGGGGATGGGCAAGAGTCGAATGCAGAGGACTCTTGATTAATGAGGATGAGAAATGTCTTTGAACATGTAAATTATCTTGGCAGCGACAATTGATGATTCAATTGCCCCGCCGTTCTTTCAAATATTGGGATTTATTCATGCAAATCGACCGTAATGCTAGCCTGTACCCTGCCTATATTCCAATCCAAACTATCCATATCCAAAATATCCATATCCATAATGACTCAATTTATGACGACGCCGAATCCATGCTAGCAAAAGACAAAATGGAAAAGAAAACGAACTAGAAGCGCAATGAAGAAGAGGGAAAGAAAAAAGAAGGGCATTAGACGTGGATGCAACAAACAAGTCCAGAAAAAAAAAAGGTAGAACATGAGCATAACAAGCTTAGAGCTCCTCCAACTCGTCGTCGTCTATGGTTCCCACAAACGCACGTCGGAGGAACTCGATCCACAGCTTATTCTTCTTATCCTTTTTCCCTTTTCTCCCCTTCTTCTTCTTCTTTTTCTTCTTCTTTCCCGAGGCGTCTACGCCCTCATCGTCCTCTGCTCGGCAGCCCTCTTCGTCATCCACGTCGTCCACGTCGAACTCGGCTGCGACCGCCTCGCGGCCGCCGGCATCCACGCCAATGCTGTGCGCCAGCTTGAGCAGCTCCCGCACCGTCAGGTCGCGGAGCTGGTACCACTCGTCGTCGCGCGTGTCGTACTCGACCTCAAACTGCATCTGGTTGACGCCGTGCTCACCGTCGCTGTGCTCAGCCTCGTTGTTGATGCGCGTGAGGTTGGCGTAGTACTGCGTAAAGGCCACCCACGAGAGCGTTTGCGGCATGTAGGCCGGTCCGGGCGGCGAGCCGGCATCGGGTCCGGGCGGGGTAATGAGTGAAGGTGGGCCGTGGCCCTTTCTCTTCTTCTTCTTCTTCTTCTTCTTCTTCTTGCCGGCGTCGTGCACAGCATCGTCGTCTTCAAAAATGTCAGGGAACTGCGCCTCAAACTCGGCCTCGGTCATGACGGGCTCATTGCTGGAGCGGCGCTTAAGCTCCTGTGGAGAAAGACCAAGCTCGTGCGCGCGTTGTAGCTCGGCGCCCTGGATGGTGGAAGATGTGCCATGTACGTCTTTCCAGACGGGATTATCCTCGATGCCGGTGATGTTGTACTCGTACACGCGCATGGTGGGAAAAAAGTTTGGAATGACGCTGGGTCCGATGACAGAGATCTGATATCGCTCGGCCCATTTGCCACCAATGTTCTTGAGACCCTTCTTCTTCTTCTTTCTCTTGTCTCCCTTCTTCTTCCTGCCTTTGCCCTTTTTATTACCAAAGATGGTCTCAATTTCATAGTCATCTTCATCTTCATCCACTTCCACACCTTCGACATCCTTGTCGATAGCGTGTCCGGCAGTCGTGGGCAGCTTGGACCACTGCTGGCGAACATCCTGAAGATAGTCGGCTTTACCGAGAATGTTGACTTCGTCGTTGTCGCCGATATTCATGCTCTGGCGAATGTTTACGTCGCCTCTGGCAAGAATGCTGTCCTCGTCAAGGTCTTTTGTGTCTTGCAACACAAAGTGGTCAATGTTCATGTGGCCAAAAAGCGATCCAATGACGACATCACGGTACTGTTTTAGCCAGAGAGTGTAGCGCTGCCAGCATGTCTCGTCCCAGTTTTGCTTGCTGTCGGTTCTCGCCGGCGGGACATGGCCCATGAGAATGGCCTTCATACCGCTATCGCGCAGTCGTTGTAGCTGGACACGCAGCCATTCCATGTGCTTGTATCCAGGCTCCGAGGCGAGCGCACACCCATCGACGGCTGCATTGCGCTCAAAGAAGAACATGGTGTTGAGGCTGAAGACAACAAGCTTGTTGGGAACGACCTCGGTGTAAAACCATCCGCCATATTCGAACTGATGACGTTGAGCTTCGGGAATAAAGGGGCCCCAGATATCTGCATAGTCTACGAACCAGCGGTTGGGGCCGGGAACCATGATGTTGTGGGGGAGAAAGTCATTGTTGCCAAAGGTCGGCACAATTGGCAGCTCGAGGGCAGGCCCGAGGGACGTGTCGGTTGCAAAAGCCTCAAACATTTTGGCAGCGACTAGACGATTGGTGCCAAGGACCTGCTCCGAATTACGGGGGTGGTTTTCATCGTTGTCGTGACGGGCATTGTCACCGGTCCATATGACAAAGTCAATCTGGTCGCGGAGGTTGTCGCGGACCCAATCGAGGGTCTGGTTGGCGAGGGATATCGGCGAGTCACAATCAGAGACTTCGGCGCCAAACGTGCCGGCGAGTCCCTTGCCACTATGGCAGCTATCTTCGATGTCGGAGTGGACTTTGTAGAACTGGTCGGGGTGAAAGTCTAGCGGGCGGTTAGTGACGCTGTTTCGGCTGTTGGGGGGAGGAAGAGGCAAACCGGTAATGTGCAAGAATCGTCCGGTCAGCTTCCGAGGCTCGTCGCTGGAGGCAAACGTGCCTCTATTGACTTCGAGCACTTTTTGCCCGGGAACTGCCAAGGTTGAGGCTGCCAATACCAGCAGCATCGGAAGTCGGACCATTAAAGCCGTGGAGAGCATGGTGACAAGCCGCTGATGCGTCTGAATCTAGTCGCGCCGCATGTCACGTCATAAATGACAGACGGGGTGGTGGCTTGGGGGAAGAAGTGGTTGCCTTTTCTTCTCAAAAACCAATTGTCTGATGGCGGTCAACTGGTGTAGATGAAGAATTCGAGAAGCTGGCCGACCGATTCAGTGCTGTTGGCCCAAATCAGATCATCAACCAAGTCGAAAAGTAGCTTTCGAGTGGGTCAAAGTCTGCCGTCCAGCGGCCAAGACAGGCGCAGTAATAAATACTGGGACTGCCTAGTTGAAACAGACGAGCTTAACCAATACTCTGAAAGCTGCTCTGGAGACGCTGGAAATAGTTGCGTTCTGGTGCTAGGATGGCACTATGTCGTTTCCGGCGGATTTTGCGCGGTTGTAGATGCAGTTTTGGTATCTGCCGTCTGGGATGTGAATCAAGGTTTGCGACAGGAAAGCCACGAATAAATGAGACAACGACCGGGCACGACTTGCGTATTGCTTCGAACAGCCGGGGTCAACATTGCGTGATATTTTGAGGGTTTTCGACGTGGTTGTGGTGGCTAGGGATTGCCTGGTGACTGTTTGCTGGTGACTGACTGCTGGTGACTGTCGACGCGGGCCAGCTGCCCCACGATGTGAGGCACTCTATCTGGCAGAACCAATCTCGCGTCGCTGAGCGCCACACGTGCTGATGCAGGCAGTGGCCAGCAGGGTAACGCCACCTGCAGCTGTGTAAGGTGACGCACGGGAGATGTGCGTTGATGGCTTTCTTGGGTGGTAGCGGGCATCATGCGGATGGGAAGTGGGTGGTGTGGAGGATGGAAGGCTGACAGCTTGCAGCAAGGGATGCGTGGGATGCTGAGCACAAAGAAAAGGCGATGACAATGAACACTAAGAAAATAAGTAAAACGCAAAAGAACTATACAGAAATATACAGAAATATATACAGAAATATATACAGAAATATATGCAGAAAATAAGTACACGAGGGTTTCAACAATGCTTAGTAGCCATGACTCAAAATCAGTTTGTTTTTAATGAACGTGGAATAAAACCGTGAAAATTTATCTATCAAGCCCATACGCTCGTAATGATATTTCTAGGTATGTGCTCCAAAGCAAACCACTCGGATCTCTGGCGGATTGTAATGTCAACTCCTAAAAGCACGCGAACATCCAGCGTGGAGATAAACGTCGTAGTGCCAGCGTTATCGCGATGCAGCAACACTGGCAAGATGACATTACGATCGCTGAAAGCAATTTGTAGCGTTGACTTTCGGGTATCAAGAACGATTTTAGCAATAAACACTCCCTGGCGACCCTCTCGTCTCAAACCTTCAGCTCGACGTTTTGCGTCACCTGCTGGCTGTGTTAGCCGTTGCTCGAGAGACGTTCATATTAGCCTGCCGAGATTACCCAGGTTGTCAAAGACGGAAATAAAAGGCGTAGGTTGTACAGAGCGGTCCTCCTCATTTAGATGACGCTGGATCTTGCCTTTGTTTAGCCAGTGGCTATTGTGTATCCAGTAACTGCCCTTTGCTGTGAAGCCATGACTAGCATCGTAATCCGTGAAGGAGCTTTTGCTCTGCGCACGATAGAACCGCCTGCGCTCCATGTTTGCTAACACAGCTCAGAGAAATTAATAGAATACTTGTATTTTGACCAAGATTGCCTCGATTCTTCTATTGAAAAGCTAGAAAGGAAATTCCTCTTCTTTTATACTTGAGAGGCCGCACAAGTCGCATTCCCCTGCTGTGTGTTATTCGAACCTCGCGAGGACCTCCGAGGCCCAGAGCGCTCTGATCCGGCTCACACATTCTGCCCAAAGCGGCTTTTGACGCTGATAAGGCCGCTTAGCTCTGGCTCTGGCCAGACGACGCATTTCTGGCTGCGAAACACATTTCTGGCTGTGCGACAGATACAGCACCCATCTGGGAAGGTGGGTGTATCCCTTTGTGTGCGGAGCGCCTACACCCAGGTATCGCAAGGATGTTAACAAATTAGAGGCATTCTGATAGAAGATACTTATATAAGCGGAACTTAGCACCTAAATCGAAGTACTCAGCCTCTCCACAACTACGACGTACTATCAGATCTTAGGGATTATCTGCAGTAGATACCTGTATTGTCTGGTACTGTTGAACAGTGGATAGAATGACCGTGGTGTAAATAGGCGCTCCGCACACAAACGGATGGTACGCATACTTCCATATATACTGTGCGCGAGCTCCAGCTCAATCAGCCAATCAGCACTCGCTAATGCGATCCCTACTCGCCCCACCTCCAATTGGCCCTCCTTCTGCCAATTTTTTCTGCCTGGCTTTTTCCTTTCTCCTTCCTCTCTACGCAACGATCAAGACCTCGCGAGTTATCCGCTCAGCGACACCGACGCGCTTTCTACTGCTCCGATAGAATACGTCATGCATTTTGGGTCTTTTAGTTGCCAGAGAAATCTGCCGCTCGTTTGAGGGAGCCTGCGCTGCGTTTTACGTGTGGCGGTCTCCTATGGTTTTTTCGTGGCCACATCTCTGCCCCAGGGCATTATTTCACTGTATTTCTTGGCTGTACGGTCAAGGTCGACGTGATTAAACATGAAAGTTGCGCGCGGTGATGGTGATTCAGGTTTGCACAAGGCCTCCGGGTTCAATGTCGCAAGCTATCAGTAACGACGGCCTGCTACAGACCTGATTAGCCGTTTTCAGGCGCAACGAGAACAGATGTAAACAGACGCTGTCAGTTAACGCGGCATCGCAATGCTTTCCTATCAGAGGCCATACCCGACTAACAGGTGTCTTTTCCTTGAACCAAAAATATACGTAAATCCAACGTTGGCTTATGCATGCTTATATATACAATCATTTTATGTCTAATGCATGTCCGTGTACACGCCAGCTACTCGAACAAGATCCTCCACACTTGCCACCATTTGATAGGTGGCGGAGGAGGCAACTCGGCCGCCATGACATCTTCCAGGCCCGTGTAGAGGTCCATTTCATGCAACGGAAGCATCCAAGGATCTTTGCGTCCTACGGTAAACTTGTGCCCGAGAAATAATGCGGCGAAAATGGCGATGCCGATATACGATGTGATGAATGTTGGCGTGTCCCAGTTTCCCTTGACGAATACCTTGAATCCATTGAGCAGCAGCAGCACAGAAAAGACAATGCCGCTGATCCAAGCTGCGTATGGCTGGAATCTTGAGCGATAGGGAAGCTGGCCGTTGGCAACAGTCACATTCTGCAGGTTTGCGGCCTTGTGAAAGCGCAGGTAGATGAAGCAGCAGCAGATCCAGCTCTGGAAAGCACCCGTGTTGACAATGTTGACAAGCCAGTTGAACACGACGGAGCCTGTACTTCCGAGGTTCATGTAAGCAAGAGCCGCAAAGCAAGCGCTCAGGGCAGTGGCGTAGTGCGGGATGCCATGCTTGGTGCAGCGCGCAAAGATACGCGGGGCGTTGCCAGAGAGCGCCAGCGAGTAGAGGGCGCGGCTGGCGACGTAGAGGAACGAGTTGCCGGTGGACCAGGCCGAGAGGACAATGACGGCGTTGATGATGGAGTCGAGCACGGGGATGCCGGCGGCCTTGATGCCGAGCGCCCAGGGCGAGGCGGCGGCCGTGTTGCCCGGCGAGAGCAGGCCAGCATTGTCGCTGCGGACGAGGATGCCAATGGCCAAGACGCCGAGCAGGTAAAAGATGACGAGGCGCCAAAAGTAGCGCTTGGTGGCCTTTGGCATGTTGCGGCGGGGCGACTGCATCTCGCCGGCCGTAGCGACGAGCATCTCGGGCGCAAAGATGAAGGCGTAGACGGAAAAGGTGAGGGTGCCGAGAAAGGCGCACAGGCGGCCGACGCCGCCGTCGAGGAGGTAGGTGTTGACGGGGCCCGGGTTCCCCCAGTTGGTAAAGTAGAGCGGCTCGTGGGTCGGCCCGCCGCCAAAGAAGAGGATGACGGTCAGCAGCAGCAGGCCGATGATGGCGATGATCTTGGTCGTGGCGAACCAAAACTCGGCCTCGCCGTAAATGGCCACGGGGAAGAAGTTGCAGGCAATGATGACGACGGCGATGATGGTGTACCAGGCGGCCGTCGGCACCGGCGACTCCCAGTACTGTATGACAATGGTGGTGATTGTGATTTCGCCGGCAATGCCCAGCGAGAAGATGTACCAGTACAGCCAGCCGAGCGTGAAGCCCAGGCTGCGGGACACGAAGCGGTGGCCGTAGTAGGGCACGCCGGAGCCGCGCACCGGCAGGTACGCGCTAATCTCGCCGACGCCCGTCGCGACGCCGTACAGCAGCAGCGTGATGATGGAGTAGCAGACAAGCAAAAACGCCGGCCCGCCCATCTTGAGCCCCTGCCCGGAGCCGACAAAGAGGCCGGTGCCGATGGAGCCGCCCAGCGCAATCATTTGCGCGTGCCGCGATTTGAGCCCGCGCCGCGTCGACTCGCTGGCGCCGGCGCCGAGCGAGGTCGCGGGCTTGCAGACCTCTTCGTCGGAGAGGTGCTGCTTCTCGGAGCCGGGCACCGGGCTCGGAGGGGAGGGCTGCTCCGCGAGGGAGGGCTGGTTGTCGCCCTTCATGGCGAAAAGGGATGGATGGATGGAGGGAGGGCGGAGAAGCTGGGTGAGGAGGTGGAAAAGAAGAGAGAAAGTAAGAGGTCAGTGCTGACAAGTTAAACAAACGCCATGACGGAAGAGAGATCGCGGGGGAATGCGTAGATGTTAAATACTAGTCTTTTGTAGTCGCAATCGAAGGCGTGCATAAAAGTTGCAGGTCAGAGTCCCCATATCGAGTCATGTACGTATGGCGATGCCGGAAGTCCGTCTGCCGGTTCCGAGTGGCACTCACGTGATGGCAGCTTTTACAATCGATGGCAGGGTGATTTTTTTTGTCCCTTTTTGATAACATGTCACGCAATAATGTTGATTTGACAAATCTTTTTTTATCCATTGGTCTACGTGGTGGCATGCAAACATGGCTCGTGGTAAAAAAGGATTCAGATCGGCGACGCCACCACTTTAGAATTTTTTCTGCAGCCGGCGCCGCCAGCCGCGGCCAACGTTTAGCAGCTTTAGCTTTTGACCAATGACGCAGCCTGGTGGCTTGTCTCACTCGCCCATCTAGGCAATTAGGATTCAAACAAGCTTCTTCAGCCTTTTTTTTCTTACCAATGTGTAACTGGAATTATGGTCATTTCATCAATGCATCGCTTTGGCCAATATTTCATCATGTAGCATCTTTTGTCGCAAGGGCCCTTTCAACAGGCTCGTGTCTCAGCCCCCGACGTCAATATCCAAAAGCCGACCAAAAAAGGCTAATTCTGTTTTACCG